>CM053026.1:182285069-183027569 GCA_028564925.1 Lithobates sylvaticus
CCATTAAGCTTCTTTAACTATGATCCATGCTGTTTGAGAAGTTACTAAAAACTGTGTGGCTTTCATGCCTTCACAAAAGATTTCTTTTTTTTTTTATCCCATGCATGGGTTACCTCCTATCACCTAAACACATTCCTTTGACTTTATGATTTTCCATTGTGGTCTAATCAAACAAGTCCCGGTGTCCTCTGAGGATTCCAGCGAGAGAGCTGAGCTTCTCTTCCTCGTAAACCGTGTAAGTGCTGAGTCCAGGTGTAACAGGGAGAGCCTGTGCTTTAAACACTGGCAAATAATCTGTCAAGACAACACGGCCCAAAGAAAAGAATAAAGAGGCTTCAGTTACATGTCTTTACAGTAGCTCTGAGGAGCCTTCAGTATGTGAACACTTGGCAGTTGCCACCTGCACACACAAACTGTGAATGTGTGAAAGAAAGGGAGATTAATACGGGAGTGACCCAAAAAAACATATAAAGCAAAAGAGACTAGCATTCATAGTCAGCCGTATGAAGGAAATACATGAATTGATTCTTTGGCAAAGCATTAACCAATGTATCTTTTTTTTTTTTTTTTCATCACATCTTCTCATATAGTTAAATTCTTTCTCTGCCATTCATAAATAGTGCACATTCCCAGCCTCCCCCGTGGACTGTTTTATTGCACTGACTGCTAAGCAAGTGGGCACAGGTAAAAGTTAAACTTACTGATATTTTTGACACTACAAGGCAAACATTTTAAAAAAAATATATTTTATGTTTTGAAGTAAATACACTCAAGGAAGAAAAAGGATGTCATGGAATAATCCAAAGACATAGGTACATAAGCATAAACAATGGAACACGAGGTTCCAACAACCAGTGGAAGTTACAGTGCAAATATTACATCAATGCAGAACCTCAGGTTTCAAAATAGCCAATAGCTGGCTGTCTCCTCTAGCAATAAGTGTGTACTTGAAGGAGTCTCGGACACCACCATTGAATGAATTGTCTGCTAAACTGGAGAATATACATAGGTGGAGAGAAAAACTTCACTCCAAAACCTAAGTGGTGGTAACTCTAGACTAGAGTTTGGTCTAGAACAGTGGTCTCCAAACTGTCGGATCCGGCCCTTTGCTTGCCTCGATCCGACCCATTCCTCCCATTGACACAAATGATGGGTGACTATTCCTCCTACTGACACCAATGATGGGGGACTATTCCTCCCACCGACACCAATGATGGCAAACTATTCCTTCTGTTGATGCCAATAATGGCAAACTATTCCTTTTGTTAATGCCAATGATGGCAAACTATTTCTTCTGTTGATGCCAATGATGGCAAAATATATTCCTTCCATTGACACAAATGATGGGGAACTATTCATTCTATTGGCGCCAATGATGGGGCACTATTCCTTTCACTGGCACCAATGATGGGGCACTATTCCTTTCACTGGCGCCAATGATGGGGCACTATTCCTTCCACTGGCGCCAATGATGGGGCACTATTCCTTCCACTGGCGCCAATAATGGGGAACTATTCCTTCCACTGGCGCCAATGATGGGGAACTATTCCTTCCACTGGCGCCAATGATGGGGAACTATTCCTTCCACTGGCGCCAATGATGGGGAACTATTCCTTCCACTGGCGCCAATGATGGGGAACTATTCCTTCCACTGGCGCCAATGATGGGGAACTATTCCTTCCACTGGCGCCAATGATAGGGAACTATTCCTTCCACTGATGCCAATGAATGGAGATCTATTCCTTCCACTGATACCAATGATAAGGCACTATTCCTCCCACTGGCACCAGTGATGGGGCACTATTCCTCCCACTGGCACCAATGGTGGGGAGTTGTTATAGACGCCATGGCATTTTCTAATCCCACTGGCCACAGTCCTGCCCCTCTAAAGTCTGAAGGATAGTAAACTGTTTCTTTGTTTATAAACCAAATAGAGTGTCAGTTGAGATGCTGGATAATGTTTCATTAATCATAAAGCTATGGCGGTAGATTTTGACCCTGTAAGAGGGAATAGATTGTATCTTCCAAGCTGATGCTATGATTTGTTTTGCTGCCAAGATATCCCTGTCACCAGTTTGTGCTGGTGTTTATGTAGGCCCTAACTTAGTCATGTAGTAGGACAATCCATGGCCTGGGCTGTATCCACATGTCAGACAAACCATTTTTTCTTAGCAACTGGTAGTCTAGTGAGGGGCCAGAAACTGTCAGGTTTTTGTGTGTCCATTTGGGGGGGGGGGGGGGGGGGGTTTCTCTTGTTTTTTTTGTTCCCAGGGACACAGCAGGAATGGAGTAAAATTCTCACCACAATTAAAGAATATCCCACAGTTGATCGTTGCCAATGTTAAGTGGGCTCAATCAAGAGCCCGCCGCATGGGATTGTGGCCGCCACGTTTATTAATAAAGATGGCTTTGTAGTTTTAAAAAAAAAAAAAAAAAAAAAAAAAAAAAAAATTTTGAGCGGGCTTTGCACGTGTTTCCAGGCGGGAAACACGTTTTTTCAAATACTGGGGGGCTATATATAGGCCCCCTGAGGTACAGGGTCCGATCACATTGTCCTGGATCGGCTTGGCTGAGCTTCTGTGACTGCTCGTGTACTATCTTATTGAGCTCGCCAAGCCGTGACAGGATATGAAGACTCTCGTGAGGCAGATTCTAGAGAGGGCGGCAGCTGAAGGCGGGGATGAATGGCTCCAGCGCTGCCTATTATTGGCAGAAGAAGAACCTACATCAGTAGCAGCGTGTGTGGACCGGAATACGCCCCCTGGAAGGTCCGGGGCTGAAACGGGTAGTCGACCCGAAGCACCTACCTTGCCGTCCCGCATGGTACAGCGGAGCATTCCAGTGGAGCGTCCAGCGCTCGAAGATACGGCGCAGCAGCGGGCCGAGTCTCGCCCCCCGTCACTCACAGAAGACCTCCCCGCTGACGATGTGGCGGATGACGCGGCGGTGAATCTTCGTTCCGGTCTGCGTGTCAAGAGGAGGAGGCGGGTTCTATCTCCTTCGCCAGTCCGCACGTCTGAGAGAAAGAGGCGCACTCGGCCGGCTTCACCAGCGCCTCGCACAGCTCCTCCTGCGGCCCCTCCATCTCTGCCCTCAGCCCGGATGTCGCCGCCTAGGTCAATCCCGGCCAGAGTATCTTCAGCTTCGGCTCCAGCGCGCTCCCCCAGGGCGCATCTGGTTGCTACAGCAACAGGTTCTAGGGCATCCAGGCTGTCTAGGCTGGATGCTAGTAATATGTCAAATAGCACTAATCCTTTTTCAACAGCATCTGCTGCTGCTAATTTTTCTTCCCCTTCACTGCAGATCCCTCCCTGCCAAGATAATGGTCCTATTGAAGCTGGTGAGTTTAACACAACAGGTTTGTTACAGAATGTTATTGCTTCGTTAAATAGGTTTAATGCTGTTTTATCCTCTCAGCCTGTAGCTGTTTTACCCTCTCCAGCACACGTGTGGTCTCCTATTGAATCTAATGAAATTCCTTTACCTGTTCCTCTTAATGTTTCTGCCTCTGTCCCAGAGGCCTGTTTCAAAGAAGTTTTACCATGTGAATTATCCCCGTTAGGTTTTCACCTGCAAATGTCTATTAAAGAAAGAATTTGGAGGGGTGAATTTTTAGATTTACTATCACTGTTACCTAATGCTAAGGAATTTTCACACAAAAGCGATGTTAAGCCTGGAGAAAATGCCGATGATTATAGACGTCGCCCAGTTTCTAGATCATTTTTTAATTGGCTGCAAGCCTTCTGTATTTTTTCTGCGGTTTTGTGTGAAAAATATCCTCAGAAAGCATGTGGTCTTTTTCAACATCTAGAGCATATTTTGGAAGCATATAAGAGTTTTGGCGGCATGGGATGGTTTCATTATGATGAATCCTTCCGTCAAAAAATTGCCATTTATCCTACACTTAAATGGGGTAATAAGGACGTTGGCTTATGGCTTAATCTCATTACCCCGCAAAAAGCTTATTTTTCCAAAATTCAATCACAGCCAATGGTTCTTTCTTCTACTCCGGTTCCCGCTTACAAGAAGGGTACTTGTTTTGCATATAACGAATCACAATGTAAGTGGTCAGCTTCTTGTCGTTATAGGCATGAATGTTCCTTTTGCTTAGGGACTCATCCGGTCTCGAAATGTTTTAAAAGGATCAACAATCCTGCCATCAGGGAGCAGTCAAAAAGTATGCACGCCAGTGAGAGTGGCCGCAATGCTCCCGTGGCTGCGTCGTTACCCAGATCGGGAGAAAGCGCAACTTTTAACTGACGGTTTTTCTCTGGGTTTTCGGCTTCCGGTTTTCCAAGGCCCAGGTTGTATTTTTGTAAATAATTTAAAATCGGTATTGATGAATACTGATATTGTGGCTGAAAAATTATTTAAAGAGCTGGCTGCTGGTAGGATTGCTGGTCCTTTCGTCTCTCCTCCTTTTAAAAATTTTAGAATCTCTCCATTGGGATTGGTTCCCAAAAAAGAACCTCGGTCATATCGACTCATTCATCACCTTTCCTTCCCAGAAGGTAGTTCGTTGAATGATGAGATTGACCCGTTGTCCACTTCAGTTACTTATGCTACGTTCGATGATGCTGTTGGCCTTATCAAACAATTCGGTAAAGGGGCTTTATTAGCAAAAGCGGACATTAAATCTGCTTTTAGGCTTTTACCTATATCATCAGAAGCATATAATTCTCTGGGTTTTCAATTCAATGGGTATTTTTTCTATGACAAATGCCTTCCTATGGGCTGCTCCTTATCCTGCTACTATTTTGAAGTTTTTGCTTCTTTCTTGCAGTGGGTAATGATTCAGGTATCTGGTCACTCAGGTATATTGCATTACTTGGACGATTTTTTGTTCATAGGTCCTCCTGATTCGCGAGTGTGTTCGGTAATTTTGCGCTTATTTTTTCTTCTTTCCGAATTTTTCGGCATTCCACTGGCGGTTGAAAAAACTGCTTTTCCATCACCAGTGATTGAATTTTTAGGTATTAGAATTGATACGTTGCGGTTGCAATATGAACTTCCCCCACTTAAAATTTCGAGGTTGGAATCTTTGATTTCCCTGTTTTTGCGCCGTAAGAAGATCTTGTTGAAAGAAATGCAGTCTTTTTTAGGTCTTCTTGCCTTTGCGACCCGAGTGATGCCCATGGGCAGGATTTTTTCTAGACGTTTATCTTTAGCTACGTCAGGCTTTAAATCTCCTTTTTCACATATCCGGCTTACTTCTTCTTTGAAGGATGATCTTCTGGTATGGTCTAATTTTTTGTTAGATTATAACGGAAAATCATTTTTTCAAGATAATTTTGTTTTTGCGGCAGATATTGATTTATTCACGGATGCGGCGGGGTCTTGTGGCTTTGCAGCCATATTTCGTACGCATTGGTGCGCGGGTAAGTGGCCCTCCTTTTGGATTTCCAATAAACTCACTAAGAATATAGTTCTATTGGAATTATTTCCTGTGGTGGTTGCATTGGAAATTTGGGGAGATCTATTTTCTGATAGACGCATTGTTATCCATACGGATAACAAAGGCGTGATCTTTGCTTTAAATTGTCTTTCGTCAAAATCTATCTCGGTTATTAAGCTGCTACGTTATTTAGTACTTTTATGTTTAAAGAAGAATATTTGGCTTAAAGCAAAATTTGTGCCAGGGAATCAGAATATTATGGCGGATGCCTTATCTCGCTTCCAGATGGCTCGTTTCAAACAGCTCTTACCAGAAGCAGATACGGTTGGATGCCCCTGTCCAGGTCATCTCTGGAACCTGATTTAGCCCCAGTTTTCACTGCTATTCAACATTCAGTCGCTCCAAAAACATGGACTGAATATTCAGTTGCATGGGATAGATGGCTGAGTTTCAATGCTGAAGTGGGTCTGTCTGGTTTTTCTCCTACTGAACATTCTATTTTAGCTTTCTTGTGTTCTCTAATGCAATTACAGTTTTCTTTTAACCATATTCATAAGTTATTGGCTGGAGTTTCATTTTTTCTAAAATTATATAATCTGCCAGCATGTAATAGTTTTTTCTCTGTCAAACAGGCTCTTAAAGGTTTACGGAAAGTTAGATGTACTCCTGATACGCGTAGACCTGTTACCCTACATATCCTATCTAGACTTTGTTTAGTCACCTCATCTGTGTGCATTTCACAATATGAAGCACTGCTTTTTCATACTGCTTTTGTTTTGATGTTCTTTGCAGCTCTTCGCATTTGTGAAATGTTACCCAGTAATAAACATACTCCTTCAGGTTTGCAGTGGTCAGATGTTTCAGTTCTAGATGATATGGTGCGAATTTATATTAGGATTTCAAAAACTGATCAAGCTGCTAGAGGTCATTGGCTTAATCTATATGCTTGTGGTGACTCTGTTTTTTGCCCTTCTATAGTTTTGCGTAGATACCTTTCAGTTCGACCAATTTGCGATGGCCAGTTTTTTATTCATCTTGACGCATCTCCGGTAACAAAATTTCAATTTGTTGCAGTTTTCAAGCGATGTTTGGTTCAGCTCGGTTTGTCTCATCTAAAATTTTCCTCTCATTCTTTTCGCATAGGAGCCGCCACTGAAGCAGCTAGATTGGGTCTGAGCGATACTATCATTAAACAACTGGGTAGATGGGATTCTCATAGGTTTAATTTGTATGTTCGTCCTAATCTATCTCTTTAATTTTAGGTTTCAGGTCTTATATTTGGATAATTGGGCATTCTTACATCTATTGGGCTCATAAAAGGGCTTCCTTACGGTGCTATGGTTCCAACTTATCTTTACCTCCTGATCATTTTCATATCTATTGGAAAGGTTTTCGTGGGCTCATCTGGACTGATCTGTTATCTCATTTATCTTCTTTATTCCATTCCTGGCCTCATCCTTCTATTCTAATTTTTCATTTAGGTGGTAATGACATCGGTAAAAGAAAGACTTTAGATTTATTGTTCTCCATTAAACGGGATTTACACCTCTTAAAATTTTATCTTCCAAATACATGTATTATTTTTCTGAGATGGTTTCTCGTTTAAATTGGTGGGATTCGCCTGAAGGCAAATCTCTTGAAAAAATTAGACGGAGATTGAATCATTCTATTGCAAAGTTCATGCCATCGATCGGGGGTTTCTCCTTCCGTCATATTGACCTGGAAGGAGGTTTTCCTGGTCTTTATCGGTCAGATGGGATTCATCTATCGGATATTGGTCTGGACATTTTTAATTTGAATCTTCAGACTATGATTGAACAGGCCGCGGTGCTGGGGTAGCCCCACTTATTTACAATAAGTGCGGCTTGTGGGGACTTGTTTGTTTGAAATTTATTAATTAAAGCTCGAGTTCTATGACTGAGCTAATGTTAGAGTTGGATTTTAAATAAAAGATTATTATAAGTCATGAGTATTGTCAATAAAGTTAATTATTTAATACCAATAAAGGTGCCGCGGCCATTTAAATACCAAATTCAGTGTGGTGTATTATTATTAATATTATAATTGTTATTTAAATCCGAGTGTGCGTCCTACAATCCCATGTTAAGTGGGCTCAATCAAGAGCCCGCCGCATGGGATTGTGGCCGCCACGTTTATTAATAAAGATGGCTTTGTAGTTTTAAAAAAAAAAAAAAAATAAAAAAAAAAAAAAATTTGAGCGGGCTTTGCACGTGTTTCCAGGCGGGAAACACGTTTTTTCAAATACTGGGGGGCTATATATAGGCCCCCTGAGGTACAGGGTCCGATCACATTGTCCTGGATCGGCTTGGCTGAGCTTCCCCTCCCTCCCACCCTTTTGTCGCAGGCATCATTATGTGGTTTGTCACCCTTGAATCAAGGGGGGACTTGTTTGTTTGAAATTTATTAATTAAAGCTCGAGTTCTATGACTGAGCTAATGTTAGAGTTGGATTTTAAATAAAAGATTATTATAAGTCATGAGTATTGTCAATAAAGTTAATTATTTAATACCAATAAAGGTGCCGCGGCCATTTAAATACCAAATTCAGTGTGGTGTATTATTATTAATATTATAATTGTTATTTAAATCCGAGTGTGCGTCCTACAATCCCATGTAACAGATGTCTCCATTGGAAGATACTCCCTCTACTTGTTCCCCATTAACAATTAACATTTTCATCACTTTCTGCCTCATTGGCAGTGGTCCCCCAAACAAATACAGGGGGCCCCCGAGTTACAAACAAGATAGGGTCTGTAGGTTTGTTCTTAAGTTGAATCTGTTTGTAAGTCGGAACAGGTACATTTTTTAAGTGTAGCTCCAGCCAAAAAATCTATTTTTACGTTTTTTAGATAACATAGAGAAGGGTTATCACCCCTGTAACATTTGTTTGGCTGTCTGTGCCCCTGTTCAGAAGATTTCACCTCACCTTCTGTCCCAATGACAATTGGATTTTTAAAATTTTGGGTTGTTAGGAAACATGGACTGGTGATAAAGCATCAGTGGAGACATCTTTTTTCCCATATTAACTCTTACAGGAGTGAATTTCCCTTCCTAGGGGTGGATTTCCTCTCACTTCCTGTTGTCTCCCTCCGTTTGTAAGTAGGAGTCGTTTGTAAGTCGGATGTTTGTAAGTCGGGGACCCCCTGTACTGAGAGTTAAACTTGGCAATAAAACATGACACCGTTTCTAACACTTGTACCTGCTATATCCAGAACAAAAAAAATGGAATATCTATTCTTTAAAATGTTTTCTTTCTTAATGGTTGCGCCAGAAAGCATCCATCCAAATGAACAGAGTTTGCTATGGCAACTAATGTTACTATTAATGTTTTTGTGGAGGGATGGTGGACATTAATCTTCTCGTTTTATTAGGATGGTACTGTTATACAATTAAGCACTGACAAATTCCTGGGGTGATAAATGATGTCTAGACTCTACTATGTTGGTGTGTTTCATATTTCTCTATTTGGTTTGTGTATCACTTGATAATTTAATAGTACTGGAGTTACCAAGCACAAACAAGCAGAGATTTTCCTCCTTGCCTAAACTTATTTTTTCAAGATTTCACCAGTATGATTGTAGTTTGTAGTTCAGTGAACTGTTAAGCTGGCCATAGATGGTTCGAACATTGGCCAGCTAAGCAGGGACCGGCCGAGATTCAAACCATCTATGGGCAGGCTGAATGTACCCAAGTCGATCCATCGATCAACTTGGGTACAACAAGCATGTTGATTTTCCGGCATGCAATTATTGCCAGTGGTTATAGCCTCTAGCAATAATCACTGTGTTCTTCTGGCAGGGATGGCTCCCCACGCCCTCTGTCAGAAGAACACAATAGCTCCACAGGAGGGACTTGTTTGAGGGGGGGGGGGGTCAAGCGATTTTCTTTCCTGCAACCTGTGTTTGCAACCATCTTTGGCCTGCCTTATGCCTAGTACACACTACTAGCTTCTTTCTCGTTATACCCAGCAGGGCTGACAAAAAAAACCTGACAGCTCAGGAGGAGCTGCTGTACTAACTATGCAATGTTAGTACAGCAATCTCCTCTGCTGTGCTATTGTTTTCTGACAGGGGGACGATGGGGTTTCAGATTTTACTGGCACCAGCCCTGCCAGCCAGCATGGTCTGGAGATGGGGTTCATGTCCCTAGGGAAAATGGTGTCCCTGTCCCCAGGGGTGATGGGGACAGGGACCCCAAGTGAGAAGGGGTGATGGGGTCCCTGTCCCCAGGTGAGAAGGGGTCCCTGTGCCCAGGGGTGATAGGGTCCCCCCTATTGCAGTGTCCTTTGTACCCCTATAGCAGTGTCCTCTGTCCCCTGCATCCCACCAATCTGTATAGGTAGAACAAGCCTACCTTACACAGGTGTACCGCGAGCAGAGATCGGCATCACAGGTCTGGATAGGGGGCGGGAACTGCTGAAGTTAACTTTTGCTGGTGATTGGTTGCTAGGATCGCCTGGCGACCAATCACCTGCTGTTTAATGAAAATTTAACTCCAGCAGTTCCCACCCCCATCCAGCCCTGTGATAACAGCTGCTCCAATGAAGAGGACAGTGGCAAAAATGTGAGAAAATAAGAAAAAAAAAAGTGCAGCGCTCAAAAATGATGAATAAATACCTAAACCTGTGATGGTGAATGTATACAGTGACAAACTTAATTGTTGCACCTAAAAATGTGTTAAACCAAAATTGATCAAATATAACAAATAAATATGATAAATTGATACATGTGCATGTGATAATACATATGCATATGAAAATGCATATGCGTGCAATGAAATACGTAAAAAATTAGTGATGCATAAAAAATTATTGCATAAAAATCAAACAAAGTCCATAACAGCAAATGATATTGGATGATCTCCCAAGATCAACTTTTGAACGTAATAAAAGTGTCCTAAATGGTGTACAAAATTGACCACGCAGTCCCATCAAGAAATCATAAAGTGTGAAATGGAGGCTTACCAGATTCCTGGTCTTTAATGCATGTATCCCATCAGTCAGGGTCCTCCAGGTGCAGGTGTCTCCCCTCACAGCGGTACAGCTTCCAGATTCCTTGTCTACTGAAGCATGTATCAAAAATGTGCCCGTAAATTAATCATGGACACTGAAGGGCCGGACATTCAGCGGTGGCGGGCTGGGTGCGGCCCGCAGGTAGCTGACCCCTGACTTAGGTGATGAGGAGTGTTTTGGTTAAAGTCATTGTAAAAGTTATTTATTTTTTAAAAAACAAACATGTCATACTTGCCAGCTGGATTTGATTCACAGCAGCGGGAGCCAATGGCTCCTGCTGCTTTAAATCTATCCAACGAGGACCCAAGACATCGGCTGGAGCTGCCGGACTCGGGCTTGTGCTTTATCGCTGGAACAATCAGGTTCAGGTAAGAAAAAGGGGGCTCTGGGGGGCAGCTGCAGCACAGAAGGTTTTTCACTTTAATGCATAGAATGCATTAAGGCAAAAAACCATGGGTCTTTACAAATCCTTTAACTTAACCTGAGTTTTGTGTAAACTTCTGTAGACCTGTTTTTCAGACCATCTAGCATGGTTGGAAATATAGGAATGTACCCCGTGCACTGTGCAACTTCTAGCTTCCTGCATTAACAATCGTTTTCAAACTACTAAAAAGGGTTTGAAATAGATTTCTGGAACTTAAAACTGTGTAAATCTGCTTAGTACTCAGGGCTTTAGGAGGTTGACTCAAGGGAGACTTTTACATGATAAAAGTTAACGAACATGCCTAAAATGTGTCAGATGTACATATGTTATAGGAAGGTTGTTAAAATGAGTCTGATGACAGGGTCTCTTTAAATTGAAATTAGAATAGAAATATGGTGGCTATTAATGCTGATTTATTTGTAAAGGTTCAACAGGGCTGTTGTCCTGATCCTGGCTTCACTACCTAGTGGTTAACTTGCCTAGACCAGATATGTAGCCAGTGAAGTTTGGAAAGGCTGGCTCCTTGTCTTGCATACTTGTCAGCGCTTGACTAGGTAGAGAGGTTACTCACTAGGTAGAAAGTCCAAGAGGAGGATGACGGGCTAGGTACTGGAACATTTTAAAGCGTGTCGGTAATGGCAGCTCCCCCTTGTTGCTGTCCTGCCAGGGTCACTTTAAAGTGAACATAGACATGATATAAAGATCACTTGATCCAACCAATTTCAGCTTTATTGGATGATGAACTTCATGTCATGGCCACCAGCATTTGACCACTGCTTAAAGCGGAAGTAAACCCATGGATAAAACCGTTACATTTCCGGCACGTGCCTCATTGCTTGTGCTCTTAAGCAAATTGTCAAACTATCCAATGGCTGGTGTCATAACTGATCAAACGTGCAGCACCATGGCAGTTGAAGATTAAACAGAGGCCAAGATGGCATCTTCCTTGGCTGAAAATGATAGGATGGTTTAATTCCACTTTAATGTCAATGGATTTCGGAGGAATGGGCCTTCAGCTTGGCTAAGTTTTTGTAAGGCCCCTTTCACACTGATGTGGTGCGGTTTGACCACACCACGGGTGCAGCAGTGTAGCTGTGCGTTCAGAAAGCTCCCCAAAACCACGGGACGTTATAGAAGTCAGTGGCGGAAAGTGCAGAAAACTCAGACCAAATCTGCGGGTACACTGCGCTGCACCAACAGTGCAGTCAAAGTACACCACATCAGTGTGAAAGAGCCCACTGATTGCCATTTGTAGTCCCCTGGGACACGCCAGTGCAAAGGGGTGTCTGGCTGCCCTCATTCTTTCCCCCATTGGCAGGGATGCATAGCTGGTAATTATTAGAGAAAATCTGGAAAGAAAAAAACTATTGGTTGTGGTTTTCTTTACTTTTAGAGACATAGTGGAGAAATTATTTGGAAGCACAAAAAAAAAAAAAAGCAATAGCAGAAAAATAAATGGAAAAGAATAGTTTTCAGTGTCTTGAACATAGTAATGTTACTTCGCTTGGGATCAGTACCATGTATTTTGTCTTTTCTTGTTAAGATTTTCAAATTCTTTCCAAAATGCAGACGGTGCACATTTTCATATCACTTGAGAGCATTAAGTTCCAAGACGGCTTGAGGATTTCATAGAATGTCTTTGATTTGGATGAAAGGGACAAAGTACAGTAATTTAAAAGAAGCATTTGAGAGGCGTCTCAGTGGGAGAACAGCGGGTGATCACACAGCCCTGTTCCGTCTCCTGACTCTTCTGACATTCCATCGACTGTCTAGTCTGTGCAGAGACTGTAACCATGGTCCCTGGGAAGCTGTTCTTGCCATGTGCTAAAACCCACATTAAATTTCCATTGCTGGAGGAGTTCTGCTAGATATTTTTGAGGTTTCTTCTTTGGGTTTCAAATTGTCCAATAATATTTAGACACCTTTTTGCATATCCAATCTGCCTATAATTGGTTCGTGCATGGAGTAAAAATGCCTTGGTCAGTAGCTTTCAAATTTGGAAGAGATTAAATCGAAAACCCATTAATTTGGTAATGTACGTGGGATGCACTCTTCTGTTATTTCTTGCACAGTGTGAATCAAAAATCAGTCACAGAACCTAGAATTATTTATGGTGACTTTTTTTAATATCTTTTGCAGTATCTTTTTTTAAAGTAGGTTTAAATCCAAATAAATTTCAAGTAAGCTTTATCATGTTAATGTCATTTTTTTAAAATTTTCAGTAAAAGGATACCCAATGATTCAGTAATGAAGGTCCTTGTTAAGACCTCATGTGGGGTAAGAAGTTGGTTGTCACTTTGTCACATGCAGACAGAAGTCCCTGCTCTACTTGTAAATTTCAGCTTGAGCTCTGTGATGTTTTCTTGTTTAAAAAAGTAATGTAACCTGGAAAATGGGAAAATCTGCCTACAGCACCACCTGCTGACTGATAATTAGAAATCAAAAAAATATTCATATGCAAAATGTTTATATTTAAAGGAGTTGTAAAGGCAGAAGATTTTTTTTATCCTAATGCATTTTATGCAGTAAAATAAACCTTCTGTGTGTAGCGCCCCCCCTCCCCCAATTACTTACCTGAGCCCCATTTCTCTCCAGCGATGTCCACAAGTGTCTTAGCTGTCCCAGATACAACTCCTGACTAGTCACAGCAGCGACTAGTCACAGCAGCGGCGTCATTGGCTCCCGCCGCTGTCAATCCAAATCAGTCAGCCAATCAGGGGGAGAGAGGCGGAGGGGCCGGGTTGGGGCTCCGTGTCTGAATGGATACACGGAGCTCTGACTTGGCTCGGGTGCCCCCTGTAGCAAGCTACTGGCTGAGTGGGCACTCACTAGAGGGAGGGGACAGGAGAGCAGAAGAGGGACCTGAGAAGAGGAGGATCTGGGTTGCTCTGTGCAAAACCAACTGCTAGATTTTATATATCTATCTATCTATCTATATCCCTAAAAAACACACATTGTTTAAACAAGCCTTTACAATCACTTTAACTGGAAAACATAGTTTTTGCCCCTGACCGTAAGAAGATGTACACCTCCTATACATTTATTTGACTACACTACTTGGTGGCCTAATAACTTTACTTTTTCTGAACTGACACGAAGTGTAGTTTTACTCGCTTAGGTTATGCCAGTAAAAGTCTAGTTGCTGTCTTCCTTTCGCTGGAAATTGTCCTGTGTATCTTCCCTTGGAAGATCCATCCTAAGTAGTCTTCACAATTACCATATCGGTGTTTTATTTGAATCTCATGGCCGGTCTCAGATCAACTGCAGCTTGCATATGTATTTGTTTGGTGTATCCTATACTTCGTTGCAGCACAGAGGCCTCTTCATCTAATGGGTGATGGATCAAAAATGAGAGAAAGTAGGACATGCTCTATTTTCTCCATTCCATGTTCTGTCATCCTTTTTTTTTTTTTTTTTTTTTTAAATAGGCCAGTTGAATGCTTTCTTGTGCGGGTTCTCAAAGCATAATAGTCAGTAAGCACAAAGCTACATATGATACTTAGCACAGAAGCTTACGTGCATTCTATAGTACATAAACTACAGTTCAAAAATGGTTCATTGTTTATGATCTAGCCTCCATACATTGATCAGTCCTCTGCCTTGCCCTATTCTCTGTTCAGTGTGCATTGTCCAGTATAGATACAGTGCTGTCAAAAAGTATTTGCTCCCTTCTTCTTGATTTATTATTTCTTTCCATATTTGTCACACTTGGGTGATTATCAAACACATTTTAATACTACACAAAGATAACCCAAGTAAATCCAAAATGAAGTTTTTAAATGATGATTTCATGTATTAAGGGAGAAAAGCTGTCCAAACCTGTCTGGTCCTATATGAAAAAGTAATTTCCCTCATTGCTAAATAATGAATGCACTGTGAATAACAAAATAATACACCCAGGCCTGATTACTGCCAGACCTGTTAAATCAAGAAATCACTTACAGTAAGTAGAAACTGTCTGACAAAATTAAGCACGCTGAAAGATCTAAAAAAGCAACACATCATGCTGCGATCTAAAGAAATTCAAGAACACATGAGAAACAAAGTAATTGACATGTATCAGTCTGCAAAGGGTAACAAAGCCATTTATAATGCACACGAGCGTAATTTCAGTCCGAAAAATCTTGGACGTTTTTTCCGATGAAATTCTCAAGCTTGTCTTGCATACACACGATCACACAAAAGTTCTCTGAACTTTCGACCGTCAAGAACGTGGTGACGTACAACACTACGACGAGCCGAGAAAATTAAGTTCAATGCTTCCGAGCATGCGTCAAATTGTTTCCGAGCATGTGTGAATTTTTGCATGTCTGATTTGCATACAGACGATCCCATTTTCCCGACCAAAAAATAGACAACATGCTCTTAATCTTTTGCTGGCTGGAATTCCGACAGCAAAAGACAGATGGAGCATACACACGGTCGCATTTTCCGGCAAAAAGCTCTTATCTGAGTTTTGCTGGTGGCATTTCCGATCGGGTGTATGCAGCATAAGGCTTTGGGACTCCAGCGAACCACAGTGAGAGCCATCTTATATTTGCCAAAAAACATCTTGATTATCCCCAACACCTTTGGGCAAATATTCTGTGGACTGATGAGACAAAGGTTGACCTTTTTTGGAAGGTGTGCATCCTGTTACATCAGGCGTGAAACGAACACAGCATTTCATAAAAAGAACTTCATACCAACAGTCAAACATGGTGGTCGTAGTGTGATGGCCTGGGACTGCTTTGCAGCTTCAGGGCCTGAATGACTTGCCATAATTGATGGAATCATGAATTTGGCGTTCTACCAGAAAATCCTGAAGGATTTCTGGGCATCAGCCTGTGACCTCAAGCACACTTGGGTTATACAGGAGGACAATGATCAGAAACACACCAGCAATTCTACCTCTGAATGGCTCAAAAAGAAAACTTAAATTAAGGTTTTGGAGTGGCCTAGCCAAAGTCTGGACTTAAATATGATTTAAGATGCTGTGGCATGACCTTAAACAGGCCGTTCATGCTCGAACCCTCCAATGTGGCTGAATTAATCAGTTCTGCAAAGGAGAGTGGGCAAAATTCTTCCACAGCGATATGAAAGACTCATTGCCAGTTATTGCAAAAGCTTGATTGCAGTTGTGGGACTACAGGTCTCACCAGCCCTCTGGAACTAGTTTATACAGCGACAAGGTATTATATCAATCTGGGCAAGTGCCCACTCACCACACAAGGCCCAGATGCTTGCACTGTTCCACTTGGGACATCTCAGTCCTGCTCCTGGCTGGCGCGGTCACCCTGCGTTGCTCTTTCAGAGGTCCGGTCACTGTGATGCAGGAAAGGTTAAGAAGTCTTGGGCTCTCTGGTTCATCCACACTCTAGTCCAGCTGACTTCGCTCTGAAGCTCCTTGCAGGTCAAATGATTCCGCGCCGGGTGGGCCACAGTCTGTCTGTCGGTCACACACACACACACACACACACATACCTCCCTGCAGGCAGGCTTTGAATGGCGTCCAAAGAGACCAGAAACATGCCACGCCTGTGTCTTTTATATCCTTAACCAGCAGGCTGTTCTGTGACTTGGGATTGTGGGTAAGTGCGTAGGGCATCGTGGGTAGGTAGTTCCCAGACTGAGTTACACATAAGAGTCACTTCCTTGTTCACTACATTTCCCACAATGCTTTGGAGCATGGCCTCAATAAAGCACACAAGGTTAATAAGCATTATATAAAAAGGACACCAGGTGGAGCCAAACTATATACATGCACATTGTTATACAGAAATTAACAAGCATGACTACATATATAAAAAAAATATATAAACGTGCATCAAACAGATTAATGACTAATAGATGTTAAAGTAGACAAGTCCAAACTCTGGTCTTCGGGGACCTCCTAATGGTGTGCTTTTCCAACTTCCAGGTGGATGCACAGGATGTGTCAGCTTGTACCCTTTTTAAAGAAGCACACCAGTTATTTTATTTGTGATAAATTGACAAAATATGTGACAAAAATACACTATTGGGATTCACAGTGGCTAAGGCCTCATTCACACAAAGTGGCTCCGCTCAGCGGAGTCCGCCAGCTCAGCAGATCTCTCTGTTGATCTCCACTTAGCCGACAGGTGACAGGTCTGAACGGGAGGGGCCTGTCAGAGCTCCGCTGATTCCTATGAAGGGATCGGACGAAAATGAACAGCATGTCCGTTTTCATCAGATCTCATCCGATCCGCCAGGACGGATGCAAACGTATCGCCATACGTCTGATTTTAGCGGATCGGATGTCAGCGGACATGGTCACTGCTGACATCTGTCGCTTCATAGACCTACATGGAGTGTCCTTTAGGTCCACCTAAAAACTGACATGTGAAAGGGGTCTAAGCACTTACGCCTGGTAGAACTAGGGTCGTTGATTTGAATCTGAACCACGCCACTACCTGCCTGAAGTTTGCATGTTCTCCCTGTGCCTGCGTAGTTTTCCTCTGGGTACTTCGGTTTCCTCGAACACTCCAAACACATGCTGGTAGGCTAGTATGTGTACAGTATGAATGTAAGTAGGGACCTTAGCTTGTAAGCTCCATGGGGGCAGGGATGGATGTGAATGTGCAATATATATGTGAAAGCGCTTCATAAATTGATGCCGCTATATGTACTTGTAATAAATAAAATCATTGTTCCCGTGAATGATTTTGATAAATTGGTAATGGCTTAATCTTGGGCTGACCTCTACTGTATCTCAACTTAAGGCTGTAACTGTGGGTCTCCACTTTTAAATCGCTTATTTACATAGACACTTATTCTACTCTAGTCTAGTCTAGTCTACTTAAAGTGGAGGTCCACCCTAAAACAGAAAATGACATTAACATTCTCAAAAAATAAACAATAAACATTTGAAAAAAACTATTTTTTAACTTGCCAGAAACCCCTGTTGCTAGGCAGTCTTCCTAATCTGACTCTCCCTATTCCGCGGCGCTATTTCTTCAGTTCCTCCTCTTCGGCGAGCGGCCCATTGTCTTCTGGGACATGTGTGTGTACCATAAAACAGGGCCATTCACAAAGCGATGCGCGACTTGCGCATGCGCAGTAGGAAACGGGCAGTGAAACCACAAGGCTCCACTGCCTGTTTCCCTTAGGATGGCAGCGCCGGCACCCGATCCGATTGATGGATCGGCCTCAGGGGGCCGACTTCGCAAAATATAGTTATACCAATACCAACTAAAGTCATCACAGGTAATTGTCCTTATTAAAAGTCAGCAACTGCAGTGTTTGTAGTTGCTGACTTGAAAAAAAAAAAAAAAACGTCCGGAACTGCTCTTTAAAGTGGTTGTAAAGGCAGAAGTTTTTTTTTTTTTTATCTTAATGCATTCTATGCATTAAGATAAACAAAACTTTTGTGTGCAGCAGCCCCCCTTATACTTGCCTAATATCTATCTGGATCCAGCGATGTTGCACAAGAGACTCGGCTGTCCAGGACTCCCTCCTCATTGGCTGAGACAACAACACGGCGCCATTGGCTCCCGCTGCTGTCAATCAAAGTCGGTGAGAAAATGAGGAGAGAAAGGGGGCTGGGTCGGGCTGCAGCTCCATGTCTGAATGGACACAGGGAGCTGCGGCTCAGCTTGGGTGCTCCAATAGCAAGCTGCTTGCTGTGGGGGCACTCAACAGGAGGGAGGGGCCAGGAGCACCGAAGAGGGACACGAGAAGAGGAGGATTTGGGCTGCTCTTTGCAAAGCCACTGCACAGAGCAGGTAAGTATAACGTGTTTTTTTTTTTTTTTTGTTATTAAAAATAACAGAGACTTTTTAGTATCACTTTAATGCCTTTCACTGGTGATCATAGAGCAGTTTGGGTAGGAGAGACACATTGACTTCATTATTATAGCACACACAGCACATGGTCTGTATCCAGTAGAGGATGGCCTCTGCTCCTGTCCCCCTCCTTCCTTTATTTCTCCTTTATGTTTTGCAACAGAAGATGTTGGGAGTGTTGCCTGCTTCCTTCCCTTTCATCAGTGCCGCTGAAATGACCTGTGAATTGTACATTAACCACCCACTGCCTCTGATCTGTTAATCATTAATCTCATCCGTTAATGCTGCAAGAGCCAACAGGGATCTCTTGTCTCCTGCTCTGTGTTCTCACCGCTCCCATCTCGCCCCTAACAATGAGTCGCCTAAGGAACTTGAGAAAGTACCCAACGGGTGAACTCTGTGACAAACTCGCCCATAGGAAAGTTAAAGGGTGCTTATGTTTATTTTGCGAATGACACTAAAGCACAGTAACAAAAAAATAATAATAATTTCTCTGTTCTGCTGTTTGCAAGGCAGTCCTGTGCCCTCAGATCCTGGGTACAGTAAATCTGTCTGCACCTCCTGTGTATCTGTTAAGCCAAACTAGACACAGCATTAGATTTCACAGGATACAGCTTGTCCAATAATCTACCTGTGTGTGTGGTCATCATTAGTGTTTGTGAGTTGGATATTAAAATACCAAAGACCTATTGGTGGCTCATTATTTGCAACTACAATTCTGAATATTAATTACATGTTTTCATCACATATAGAATTAGGCAGATGACAATGGGTAAAGTGTAATAAAACCATGTAGATAATCATATTCATTCATCTCACACTGACATGATTTTAGTTGGTATTGGTATTTTGTATTTAAATGTAAAGGGCCCTTTCACACTTGGAAATCAGACACCACATCACACAGTAGCATGCATTAAATGTTACTGCAAGTCACTAACACAGGTAACACCACAGCGCATAGTAGTGCATTGTGTACTGCAGCACACATGCAACGGAGCTGTATTGCCTTAGTTTGTTGTGGCGCCATTAAAAATGAAAGGATAAGTTCACCTTTACAAAAAAATAATAAATGCACATTTTTTTGCAGGTAAAATAGCTGAGCTGAGCTATGACTAAGCACCGTGTTCGGTGTGAAACATGTCAGCGGCTGTGCAGTTAGTCTGTACACAAGCCTAGATGCTATGATTTTATTATATCTTTTGTAATAAAGTTGAATAATTTGGAGTGCGGCTATCCAGCTACATCTTTTCTACTTCAGTTCCTGTTGCAAACAGAGCCAGCACCCTGTGGGAGTGTGGAGACAGCTGTTTTGGGAGAAGTCATTACCTTGGAGCGGTGATTCTTTGTATTTCTATCAGTCAGGTAAAATAATATGCATTCATTATTTTTTTTGTTGGGAGCCTGTATAGTTTCGCACCCACAATCAGCAGATTGTGGGTGTAGTGTCATGGTCTTGCAGACTGTAGCTGTGGGCAGTACCTCCAATATGAGCAGGCAGTTACACACTGCTAGGAAGACTCAATGAACTACTAGAGCGCTAGGTTGTTCATTGAGAACTACAAGCCGACAGCTGCAAAGCCTATTGGTACTTGTAGTTTTCACATTCATAGAACACTGTGAATGAATGAAGTGGTAGAGCCCCGCGTGGCCGCCTTCTCTTAAAATTGTGACAGCGAGTGGGAGGAGAAGACCCCCCCCCCCCCCATTCGCTGTCAAAATGGGGGATCAGAGGGGTTCGGGGGTAACATGTTGTGTCTAGAATATGGGTGTAACATGTTACAAAAGGAGTGCACAGAGGAACACACAGGGGAGCCGGAGATGGATGTAGGGGACACTCGGGAACAATCGGTGCGGAGGAGGTTATAATCCCTGATCTCCCTGTATGCTTCTCCTCTGCTGCTTTATTGAAAGCCACAGAGGGAGATTGGTGACTTCCCCACCGCCGCACTGATTCTTCTTGAGTGTCCAGGTATCGAATTGGGCATCGGGAACATTTACTCCTGCAAATACTCGGTATCGGGACCGATACTAACAACTCATCCGTTATTGGCCTTGTAACGGATGTATAGCAATAAATGGTTATATCTGCTTTGATTTAATGACTTGCTGCACTTCTTCTTGACCTGTTTAAATAAATTCCACCTTGCGGAAGCCAAGATGCGTGTGTAGTTGGAGGTAATACTGAAATGGTTAATGTCCCTTTTATGCCCTGTGCTTTCAGCATTAATATTGCATATATCTTTTCAGAAATTGGGTCAAATGTCTATTTCTGCACCCATAGTATTTTATTTTGGGGGAGCTGTAGCTTGTATCAGTATTTTGTTTGGGCTAATTGGATATATACCGTTCATGGATGTATGTCTGGGATGGAAATCTGCTTGTACTAAGGTCTATTGAAATATGTATGCCATAACAGACTGTGTCTTGTGTCCTTTTGGCTATGGTATTTATTGTAGTGGCACAATTGTGAAATCTCTCCAATAAGGGAGCACTGTTCAAACTTGCAGAGTAGGTGTTACATACCTGAGTCCTTTCATTCTGTGACTGCACCGTATATGATGTAAATACCCAATGGAAAGGACAAAGGATGGTATTGACAGGCCTGATGACTCCACTTCTGTGCTTGTGAAGGTCACTTTGCACCATCCCCTCAAATACTTCCAGGGCTGATACCTTAAGAAATAGTGTTCAATAGGCAGCTGCAGACAGGATGCAGTCTGCGGGAACATGTGTGCACATACACAACAAATGTTTCCAGATTCGGTTTTTTTTTCTCAAACTGAAAGGGATATTGATATGCTGTCAGCCATTGCAACAACTAGGATATCAAAGTGGTTGTAAATCATTCTATAGTGTGTACTTCTCTCAATTAAAAGCACTAAGTGTAATTTCTGTCTGCTGCTTCGCTCCCCTGCTGATAGCATGAATCACTTTTAACACCAAGATAAAAATGGTGACGGGGGAGGGACCTCCAGCAGATTGACAGCCTCATCTATGTTCCTGTGAGCTGTTTGGAGGGGTGTGTGTCTCTTCCCTCCAATCAGCTCTCCTAACTGAGCTGTGCAGTTTGTAATGTCAGCTCTCTGCCTCCTTTTTTTCTAAACTCTGACACACTTTATAAATTCGTAAAATGACCGTAAAAACGCTCAAATAGCATCTCTCCACCCCTAATTAACTCTCCCTCTCCTCCCCCTAGTGCTTAAATTGGCTAAACAAAAATTCCTGAAGCTGTGAAAACACTTGCAATTCAAAAACACTTTAAAAAAGCTTGTAAAAAAAAAAGCTGCAAGAAAAGCTTAAAACTACTGAAAACTATATACTTTTCTGTCATTTATAGATATTTAGGTTATATAGCAGTTTTTCATTTTCACCAAGAAATTGGAGAAGTCCCCCACTTGTGGCCCAGCTGTGAGTAGGATGGCTAAACAGATTGCTTGTGTATGCCCTATCCCAAAGATAAACAAGCCCACCAAACCAACACCATATCAGTCTGTGAAAGGATGCATTCAAGAGAATTAAATGTGTGTGTCTCTAGATTTATATACTGCTGTTTTATCAGTGCTACCCTCACCACTACTGCTGATGGGAAATGGGTCATCTTGGGTTTATTCAGCACCATCCTTTCCATAGCAAGCTTGGAAGGAGAGCCACAATCCCAGGCTGTAACATCTAGTACACATTTTGTTATGATATCTGCAATTGTCATAAGAGGGGGAACCTCTAAGGCAGGGCTTGCCAAATTTGCCTTATATCGAGGAGCCAGCTAAAAAAGAGTTAGCAGACTAAGCGCTTTCACCCCCATCCTAGCCAGGCAAAATTTCAGCTTTCAGTGCTGTCACACTTTTACAATTGCAGGGTTATGCTAGATGTACCCAAATAAAAAAAATTATAATTTTTTCACACAAACCGTTTTCTTTTGGTGGAATTTAATCACCACTGTTTTTTTTTATTTTTTTGTGCTAAATGAAAAAAGACCAACAATTTTGAGAAAAAAAAAAAGTAATTTCTGTTATAAAATTTTGCAAATAAGTTATTTTCTTTTTCACTAATGAGGCTGCACCGATGGGCACTGGTGAGGCTGCACCGATTTAGGGGGCATTGATGGGGCTGCACCGATAAGGGGGCATTGATGGGGCTGCACTGATGATCGGTGCCCTGATCATGTCCCCCGTCACAGCCATCAATAGAAGCCCTCCCAGAACTGGACAACCGTGCTGTAGCAATCTTTCGGCTATAGCACGGTCGGCAAGTGGAATGTGAATGGCTGACAAAAGCCCAGGCGCCAGGACGCAATTTCTAGTCACCTGACGCCTGGTATTTGTCGAGCCCTGATCTAAGGTATTGACTGTAAAATATGCCTCAGATGTTACTTTTATACCACTGATGTTAGAATTCAGAATTTTGGATTTTACAGGCAGTTGGAAATTGTGGCGTTGCACCCAGACTTGCAATGAAACTGCTGGCACTCAATGGGAATTTTCTCTTATGTGGATCAAAGAAGTGAAGCATTGGCCAATATCTGCACACATGTTCAGTATATTTTATTTCTGCTTTCTGCCCTTTATAAGGCAGCTCAGTGGCTTATGAAATGCTCAGAGCTGCTTGTTCTTGTTGGGTCTCCAGTGAATAATGTTTTCAATTTCAGTCAAGGCAAAAACCCAAAATGAACAATCCAAGTAGCCCTTGTGAATATACTTGTCAGTAATCATATGAGGTTATGTAAAGTGATATTTTTTTTAATTTATGTTTAAAGTTTATCTACAGCTAAAACCTTTATTTTCATTTTAAATAGTTGAGAGGGGTTAAAACATCTGTCAGGCTTTTTGTCCCATGGAGTGATTTCCTTCTGCTTCCTCTCCTGTACACAATACAGGAAGTAAGAAATATTCCATTAAAGTGAAGGAAACGCCTTCTTAGTTGCCATTGGAACAATATTTATTATTAAAATATTTATGAGTAATTCCGTACTTTCTGCCCCGGTGACTGGTAGTGAGACTTGATGGTGAATGTGTATAGAGCTGAGACCCATAGAAGGATTGAAGTCCCAAAGCACTAAAGGCAGCTGGTGGCTGATCAATCCAAAGGTGCTTTCTTTTGCATGCGTCTGTAAATGAACAAATAAATACATGGGTAGTTGGATTTATCTGAATTTCCATCTGCTTTTAGTATTTATGGCAAGCTTAGGTTTTACTGAAGAGCAATGCAAAGGTGAACAGTGGGACAAGTGATGCAACAGCACAGAGGCCCAGGATCATGAACTTTGAGTGTCCTTGAGGTTCTGTTGGTGTCCTGCACATGAAATGTATATTTGGCACGCAGAGTGTATGTTTTATGCAATAATAAAAGGAAGTTGCTTGTTTTGGCATATTTGTTTTTCCTCTCTTTGTATTTTTTCTTTTTGTTTTATAGTACATAAATTGTATATGTAAATGAACTGTTTTGGATCAGATTTGTTAAAGCATCAATCTATCTGCCTGATCATTCAAGGTTTGTGCTCCTTATTTTGGTGTTTTTATTTGGAACAGCAGCTCAAACAAAGTTTTTGTGTGCTCAAGGAGAATACCTACATTCACCTTACAGGTGATTGGTGAATGAGTTGTTTAGGGGGGATTTTAAAAGGGGGTGATATTTGGCTTCTGATGTGTAAGATGCTGCCTTTTTATAGAACAAAACAGCCTCTATATACTATTAACTAGCTGACCAGCAGCCGCAGGTTGGCTCGGCTGCGCAAATCGGCTTAGATGTACGTCGGGTCCATAAACAGCCATCTGTGGGCGCACGCACACCGATTGGCCAGCGGGGAAGCCAATCAGAGGGTCCAGCGGACTCTATGGCCGCCTGCAATTGTTCTCCGCAGTGACAGAACAGGGATTATGCCAAAGTAAACAAGGCAGATCTTCGTTCTTTCAGGGGGTGACACACAGATCCTGTCCGTCTGCTATGCAGGAAGACAAATCTGTGTGTTGTCCCAGGCAGCACATCCACCATACAGTTAATAAACACTGAGGGAACGCATTTAACTCCTTGATCGCCCCTGATGTTAACCCCTTCCCTGCCAGTGCCATTAGTACAATGTCAGTGCATATTTTTAGCACTGATTACTGTAATAATGTCACTGGTTCCCAAAAAGGTGTCAAAAATGGCAGTTAGGGGTCCAATCTGTCCGCCGCAATGTCGCAGTCCCGCTAATAATCATTGATCGCCGCCATTACTAGTAAAAATAATAATAAAAAAAATGCCATAAATCTATCCCCTATTTTGTAGACGCTATAACTTTTGAGCAAACCAATCAGTATACACTTATTGGGATTTTATTTTACCAAACATATGTAGCAGAATACAAATTGGCCTAAATTGATGAAGGAATCAGATTAACAAAAAAAAAATAATATAATTTTATTGTGTTTTATAGCAGAAAATTGTCCTTTTTGTTTGTTTATAGCGCAAAAAATTAAAAACGGCAGAGGTGATCAAATACCACCAAAAGAAAGCTCTATTTATGGGAAAAAAAGGACATCAATTTTGTTTGAGTAAAGCGTCGCACGCATGTGTAATTGTCATTTAAAGCGGCGCAGTGACGTATCGCAAAAAATGGCCTGGTCAAGAAGTGGATAAATCCTTCTGGGGCTGAAGTGGTTAATATGGTTTTAAAATTGTGCTTGTATTCTGGCAAATATAGAAGTGGCTTCAACTATGGGTCTTATATTTAATCAGGACTAAGCTCAACATGGTGGGTTACGCATCAGGTTTGTTAGTATGCAATTTTTTTTTCCTCTAACCTTATTTAAATAATTTTCCATCATCATCCGTATGTGTGTGTGTGTGTGTGTGTGTGTGTGTATGTATGTATGTGTGTGTATGTATGTATGTATGTATATATATATATATATATTTTTTATTTTTATAATATATATATATATATATATATATATATATATATATATATAGTATATATACACCGAGTTTTTCAGCACATTTTTTTGAAAACACTACAAAATATCCATTTGGGGTTCCTAGCCCCCCGAGATACAGGGCCCCAATTTTTACTCGAGTCAATCACTTTTCTGCAGCAGGGGGCATCTAGGAACCCTGAACTACCAAGTTTGAAGTTCGGGAAACCTATGGCTGCAAATGGGCACTTCCACTTACAGTAGCTGCACATTTCTCACCCTAGGCTTATACTCGAGTCAATACGTTTTCCCATTTTTTGTGGTAAAATTAGGTGTCGGCTTATACTCGAGTATATACGGTAAGTGTATTATAGTATTTGAGGTTGCATGTACCTGTATTATTGCTATGCATCTTCATAGTTGGTCTAAGAAATTAAAAAACAAATACTACTTTTACTAATTTGCAAAAAGTTTAAAACTTGTACTTGTTCAGAACTGTGGATGCTTGACCCTGCAGAAATATGCATTACCTATTATTCCCAGTAAGCTTCAGGCTAAGGTAGGCTAATTTTGGTGAAAGCATCAAAAAACACAATTCGCAGTATTAGGGTTATAACCTTGTCTCAAATAGGCATACTATTTTGTGAAGCCACCATGGCAGCCAGGCAGCTGGATACTAGTAGGTCAGCAATGGTAGCCTGTGGGTTTCTTTCAGTACATGGTGTTTTTTTTTGTTTTGTTTTTTTTTGGGGTGGGGGGGGGGGGGGGGTTGGTACCCAAAGACCTATGATCATAGTATCTTGATCTGATTTCAGATACATACTTAAAAGATTGGTTGTTTACAGTGAATCACTGAGCTGTTTTTCTATTCATTTTTTTGTTTTCACATGGGTCACAATTGTGACCTGGCCCCATGCTGCAGATGGGCCATGTGGCCCCCCAGTATACCTGGATAGGACTGGTGGGAGCGCTGCATAAAAAGGAGCCAATCTCTCAATTTTTCTCCTGCAGCCGCTAAATGCCCGCTTCACCTCCTCTCATTTAGTGGCTGCAGGAGGAAAATGGAGAGATCAGTTCCTCTATATGCAGTCCCTCCCCGTCGCTCCCCGCCGCTCCTCCTATTCAGCCTTTTTTCTGCTGAGGCTGCAGAGAAGATTGAGGGCTGTGTCTGAAATCTTCTTTCTCTGTCTGTTAGAACATCAGAGGTCTGTTTAAACCCCTGATATCTCACCAAAGCCCCCCCAATGGGGCTCCTAAAAAAAATAAAAAAATAAAAATAAAAAAAAAATTGTAGTAATTTTAAGAAAATTGTAAAAATAAAAAAAAAAAATAAAAATAAAATAAAAGCTACTGACATCAGTGGCAGGACTGTCCGTCACAAAAGTCTCACAACTGGGCCCTGGCGTTCTGCCACTTGGCTCGGAGGGAAGGGCCCCATTAAGGGGGGTCAGGGTGGGGCCTTCATGGTTTCTTGCACCAGGGCCCTGAAGGTTCTAATTACACCACTGACACAGGTTCTGCCTCTCACTTCCCAAGTTTACATGTGATGCATGTTGAAAGCGGACTTTCCACCACCCTGAAAGACTCCCATTCATACATGTATGATTCATACCTTATCAATATTTGTAGGTAAACCTTACTTCACATCTGGGAGCCGACAATTCCCGGAATAACTAACTTCCCATAATTCCTGAACGTGTGACCTCCTTTATTTTAATCCTCTGCTCTCCTTTGTAATCAGCCATAGCTTACTGACTCACCAATAGTAGACTTCTACTCCAGTCCGTATTACACTAATATGATTCAGTTCCAAGACATTGGCAGGGTCAAAGTTTCCCCATGGTAGACTTCCACCCCTGGCCATACCTTCCTTCACAGACTCACCCTGTACTTGTTTGTGCCTGTTATAACCTCATTCATAATTAAGAAGTAAAGCGTCTTGTATGGAAAATGAGTTCAAAAGATTTTTTTTTTGTCTTTGCTCCACCTTTCTTCCCTGGGGCTCCCCTAAAGCCTTACAACATGGGCGGATTACTACTGAAAGAACATCTCATTAACTGCTTCACAGCCAGAGGACCCGGGTGGCAATTATCAATGTCCTAGGAGACACTTTCTATACACTGACACTTGATCTAATTTGTACTCCACCCTTTGATGGAAGGTTTAATAGTTTCTTATCCAGTTGACTATCCTAGATCATAGGTGAGAAGTTGGGGGGTGTAGATATATAGCAGGGGACATAGAGAGGAGCTTAGTTGACATAAGGCCAGTAATAACATAAAGTATAGAATAGCAGAAAGAGAGGTTGATAGCAGAGGGAGGGAGAGCCAAGGGAGAATAGGAGAACACAGTGAGAGATTGCACTCTGTGCTGTTTGTGACTTGGCCGCTTTGATCTCCTGCCAAGAGAACCTGCAAGGTCAGAGCCAGCAGCCCTAAAGTTCCGGATATGTGAGGCTTGTGGAATGCTGGAGTGCATGTATGAAGTGTGTGTAATGTATTTGATAGGTGCTTTCACCAGTAGCACTGCTCAACCAAGAGTAAGCCATTCCCTTTCATTGCACAATGTTAATGTTTGAGAACGCAACCTTCAAAGGCTTTTCAAAGAACACATTTCACGATTGAGTATAACATGTAGATTATTAAACTCTTGTACACGGAGGTACTAACTTGTAAGATCATGTTAACCTTAAACTGAACTCCAGGCAAATAGGCAGGTGAAATGCATATATGGGAGCTGCTTTACCTTCCAAAGGATCTATATTTCTTCTCATCCAGTCCCGATATTTGCACAGCTCTGCCACACAGCACATTTCTGACTTGGCGGTGCTGGTGTTAAGCAATACTTTGCAGGTTTTGTCCATCCCTCAGCCTGGGGCTGAACAATGAAGGGAGAATGAGCACACTGGTGAGCCCATTGCCGTCACTCTGCTCTTTTTCTGTCTGCATGTCCCTTGTTGGCTCATAAGCACTGCAGCAATTTTATGTAGCGCCATAACCCCTGGGGGCGGCTTAAGATTCTTTCTGGGTTTACCAATTACCTCCTCATCCTTGTCTAGGGGTTCCCAGGGTTTGTACCCAGTAACTGTGGAGACTGACACTCAATGTCCTTTTTGAGGATTTTTTATTTGCATGAAATTTTGAACAAAACACAGTGTCTCAGTTGGGAATAGAGGGTAAGGGTATAGAAGCTCAGGCACCGGAACTTGCTGACACTTACATAAATGTATCTTTCTAGATGATCCAGGGAGTAGCCACTCGCAACTGGATAACTCACTGTTGGATAAACCCTTGTTTGTAGATGTAGTAGCCAACAAGTAATCTCCGCTTAGCAAAAGTCTCTGCCACAGACTTGGTTAGGAAACTTCAGGTGAAACACAAATTCTCTCACAGGAACTTAGTTGCAACTGAAGGATAGGTTAGGAAGTTTTCCTATGGTACCAGTATCTCTCAGCCGATCCGGCGATAACGTAGGAAATGCGGATTCAATTAGTGTCCATACATCTCAGCTTTCAGGCTCTTACTGAGCAGCTACCCTCGTGCGTGGCTCTCCTCCGAAGAGTCCTCCCCTGGTCACATGTAGAGTTGCTGGACCTCTCCAATCCTGAGACGGCAACGGAACACCTTGGAATCCTCCTTCAGTTACTGTGTCTCGAACTAGCCAGTTCTAAGGCTCGTAAACGGATGGATCCCCAACCCAGACCATGAGGGCCTCTGGGGATAGTCAGTAGAAACAGGACCCTGGAGTCAATAGACATTCCTGGACTGAGACCCCTCACGGTGCTGGTCAGGACCGGAACCAGAACTGGCACCACGAACCCCTGCGAAATACGTGACTTCAGCACCCTAAGTACCCCCCCCCCCCCCCAATACACATCGAGGCAAGACGCACCCACTGATTGGCTCCGAAGAAAGATTGGTACCCAATGCATCCAACCAGACTGCGTTCTCAGGCCTGTCACAGGTATGACCAGGCAGAACCTTAATGCCAAAGTACAACCTAGAATAATTAACCCCAAAACTCAGTTGTAGTTTTGGGCAAAAACTAAATTTACACATAGCGGGGCACTTTAAAAAAGTGTCGGCGCTACATTTAGCTCTGCTGTACAGAGGATTGCAAGAAGCTGATTGGAAAAGGAAAATGCAGGAACTTGCACTGCTTCCATCTAAACACAAACATTTAAAGTGATACTAAACAGAGAAGTTGTAATTGCCATAATTCATTCACATAAATCATACATATCATGTCACCATATTTTTTTTTAATTCTCCAAGTACCTTATTCCTGTAGAGCTGTTGTGTGGTCACATGATTTATCCCTATTTTTTAGCATCTGCATTGAAAGATAATTGGAAGGGGCTGATTTATGCTCTCTACAGTGAGTCTTTGTCTGCACAGTCCTGATTGGTGCTGTGCCAGTCACATGATTAAAAATAAAGTTTCAGGAGAGCAATTCAAATTAAATTATAAATATCAAATAACTGTTTTACAGCTCCCAATAAATCTTTGTGTATTTTTTTTTTTCATTATTATGATGGGCGGAGTCAGAGATGATCGACACTGGCTTTCCCTTTTTGTTCAGATGGCATCTGCAGCCAAGGCTTTTTTTCACTTTACAGGTATTAGCAATTACATTTGATATATTTAATACTGATTTATATTAGAACTATGCTTTTTTGTGAGTCTCTTAGTGAATGCAAACAATCGGCATACTATATCTCACCCCCATAGTGTTTATCAATAAGAGGACATGGAGGAGGAGGGAGGGAGGGGAATGTCATTTACCACTGTGTATACGCCCATATGTGTGACTCTATAGCAGTGATGGCAAACCTTGACACCCCAGATGTTTTGGAACTACATTTCCCATGATGCTCAACTACACTGCAGAGTGCATGAGCATCATGGGAAATGTAGTTCCAAAACATCTGGGGTGCCAAGGTTTGCCATCACTGCTCTATAGTAATGTGGGCTGCACAGATAAGGAAACGATGACCTTAGAAGGGAGCTGAAATTGAGCATACTCCGTAGAGGACACCAGCTGGTCTACACAATCTCAGCCTGCAAGAGGATGGGAGGGACAGCTGAAGGCAGGGTCAACCAGCTCTATTTCACTATACACAAAAAAAAAATGTGAGCATGCACACTGTTATATGGCATGTAATGAGGGTTTTGAATTAATGACACTTTAATGATGTAATAATGAATACTGTGCTGACTTACTTTGTGTTCTCTATCTGCCTGAAGTTCAGCTGTAAAAGCTGAATTTACAGCCCTTTAAAAAGTTTTTTTTTTTTTTTTTTTTTTTAATCCCAGTCAGTTGTAGACAAATGCCTGTTACTGCAGATAAACCTGTCCATACATATGAACATCCAGGTAGGCGGTGTAATCAATGCTATGATATGGGAGGGAACAGCTGTTTGGAAGGGTAATTGTTTACCAGGGAAAAGTTTGTGTATGGTTTGTGTGTCCTGGTTTCTTAAGGCAACGCTACAATTAGCAATTTCCGGTTTTCCAACTCAATCATATGATAACGTGTCGGGGCTGTTCTGTACTAGTTATTATGTTGCATAGCTGGTAGAAAGTGAAAACTCTGGAATAGTGTATCTTAAGGCAGAACCCAGGGAAGAACTAAACAGGCACTGTAAAGTATAGCCAATGATCTATTTTGGGCAGAGTAGGTAACCTTTAGAACCCCTGTCAGGTGTTTATTAGTGTCTGTGCCCCTGCTGAGGTGATAGCCCCCTCCGTGTTTCCTGGGGACTATTGTCACAAAAAGTGATGGCAAATCCAAAAATGTATGGTGGTCGCAGAAACAGGAAGTGAAGGGAAGTGTTGCAATGGGGGCACCTTCTGCGGTCCTCCTGTTAAGAGCATATGAAGTCTGTTTCCTTTTGCACATTTAAACTGAAATACCTCTCTCTAATACTATTTTGAGGGCCAACAATCGCTGAGATGGATATCATTTTTAAAAATGCAGCATCCATGTGTACCTGCCCCTCCTTCATTGTATATCACTGCTGTCTGGTTTCATTCCTACAAATATGGAAGAAACTTGGTTTCCCAGGAATCTCTGAATGGGCTGTGCTTGTCTTTTTCAGTCACTAGATGGCGATGTGTGTATGGCAAGTATTTGGTTTATATCTTCACGGGAAGACTTGCAAGAAAGAGATGCTAGGGGAGCCACAGATTACAGAAGTCCTTTCCACTGGGAACTGCTGTGACATTCATGCTTTGAGAACAGATTTTTGTGGGGCTGGGAGTGCCTATACTGATGTACTCATTTCTTTATCTTGGATTTGGACAACTCTCAACAAGCATTTTTGTTCTGCAATTTTTAGCATAAATCTGGAGTTTTTTAAGACCTAATCTGTGTACCAGAAATGGCACCCTGGAATGAATAGGCTTAATCTACAGCGATCAGCCATACCTTTTTATGACGACCAACCTAATATTGAGTTGGTCCCCCTTTTGCCACCTAAACAGTCCTTATCCATCCAGGTATAGGCTTCAATAGACCACTGAAGGTATGCTGTGGTATCTGGCACCAAGTTGTCAGTAGCAGGTCCTTTTTAAGTCCTGCAAGTTGCAAGGTGGGACCTGCATTGATCAGACTTGTTTTTCCAGCACATTCCACCGATGAACGATTAAATTGAGATCTGGAGAATTTGGAGGCAAAGTCAACACCTCAAACTTGTGTTCCTCAAACCATTCTTTGAACCATTTTTTCAGTGTGGCAGTGTGCATTCTCCTGCTGAAAGAGACCACTGTCATCAAGGATTTCCATGAAGTGGTATACTTAGTCAGCAACAGTATTTAGGTAGTTGGTATGTGTCAAATGCCATCTACATGAATGGCAGGATCCACGGTTTCCCAGCAGAACATTGCCCAAATCATTGCACTGCCACCACTGGCTTTTCTTCCCATGCAGTATCCTGGTGCCATCTCTTTCCTTGGTAGGCAATGCACACGCACTCAGCCATTCACATGATGTAAAAGAAAACGTGATTCATCAGACAAGGCCACCTTCTTCCATTGCTCCGTGGTGCCAGTTCTGATGCTCACATGCCCATTGTAGGCACTTTTGTCTGTGGACAAGCACAGTGGTGTAGTGGTTAGCACTTTTACCTAGCAGTAATGGGGTCGCTGGTTCAAATCCCGACCACGACACCTTCTGCCTGGAGTTTACATGTTCTCCCTGTGCCTGCGTGGGTTTCCTCCGGGTACTCCGGTTTCCTCCCACACTCCAAAGACATGCTGGTAGGTTAATTAGATCCTGTCGATAAAATTGGCCAAATATGTGTATGTGTTTGCAAGCGTGTCGGGACCCCACAGGGCAAGGACTGCGCTATACCACAGATGGACACCAGTGGCAAAATGCGCCCTGAGGCGATTCAGTTCGCATAGGAAGCACTATACAAGTTATTCATTCATTCATTCATTCAGCGTGGGCACCCTGACCAGTCTGCAGCTACACTGCCCTATACACAACAAACAGCAATGCCAATTTTTCTGCTTTCAACACATCAACTTCAGGGACAACATGTTCACTTGCTGCTTAATATATCCCACCGTGATGGGTGTAACAAGATGCCATTGTAACAAGATAATCAATGTTATTCTCTTTACCTGCCAGTGGTCATAACAGTATGGCCGATCGGTGTAATGCTACTCTAAACACAAAACATCCTGCTGTTTGGAGTTAGTTGGTAGTTGAATAAAGTTTGAAAACATTTTTTTTTTTTTATATAGATCTGTCAAGACTAAAGGTAATTAAAATCCATAGTTCTGCCATAATTGGAAATGAAATGGATAAAGGTTACTTGGCCAGAGCCCTTGTTTTTCATCCCAATCTTTCTATAGCAAACCCGGGTCACCCAGCTGCTGAAATCTCCTTGTGGCTGTAACCTGGGAACACCGTTTCCTGAGCCTCTTGATTGTGCCGGCTGGGTTTTCTTTATCCAGGTCCCTCGTTTTTCAAGCCAGAAATATTGTTCAGCAAGATTCATGTGACCAGAGGTTGTAGAGGTGTACTTTTTTATTATCAGGAATGTTTTTTGATAGTTTTACCTACTTGTAAAGCTGCTCTGGACAATGTGTGTTTTCACAGTATTTTGACATAAATTGGAAATACCCCAGTGACACCTGTATACTTAAAATTATAAGCACTTCCTTTTTTTTTTTTTCTCTGAAAAGTTTTCAGATAAACCAGGGGTAAAAATTCACTGCTCTTGGAGAAAGAAAGCCTGCACTTTGCCCTGGTTTGCTTTAAAAACAAACAAACAAAAAAACAACATCTAATCCAGGTTCACCTTTCATTTTATGGAAAAATAGAAGCAGAATTCTGAGTGGTTGCTATTTTTCTGATTTGTATATGTCCATTGTCCCATTGTGTAGGTTAGCACAACTTCATTTCAGACTTGAAAATACTTTAGTAATCGGTGGGACAATGTGGGAAACAATTATTTGGTGTTTCTAAATATTCACCAAGAAAAGAGCTTGTGTGTGATTTGCTTGCTATTGGTGCTGCTGTTTATTGGAGAGACTGTTGCATGAACAGTCAGAAAATTAAAGCAGTGCTCATTGACAACTTGTTTATTAAAATTTGTACTTGCATGACCTCTAGTGGTGAGAATTTAAATTACACCTGGCTCTTTTATAGGGCATTTCCCCACCTGTTTTATATTTAGTAATCAACAGCAAAACATTGTATGTATGTATGTGTCTGTGTATGTATATAGTGCCTTGAGAAAGTATTCATACCCCTTTGAAATTTACTGCATTTTGTCATGTTACAACCAAAAACATAAATGTATTTTATTGGGATTTTATGTGAAAGACCAACACAAAGCGTCACATAATTGTTAAGTGGAAGGAAAATGATAAATGGTTTTCAACATTTTTTTAGCAATAAATATGTGAAAAGTGTGGCGTGCATTTGTATTCAGCCCCCCTGAGTCAATACTTTGTAGAACCACCTTTCTCTGCAATTACAGCTGTAAGTCTTTTTGGGATGTCTCTACAGCTTTGCACATCTAGAGAGTGACATTTTTGTCCATTCTTCTTTGCAAAATAGCTCTGCTCTGTCAGATTGGATGATGAGCATCTGTGAGCAGCAATTTTTCAAGTCTTGCCACAGATTCTCAATTGGATTTTGGTCTGGACTTTGACTGGGCAATTCTAACACATTAATATACTTTGATCTAAACCATTCTATTGTAGCTCTGGCTGTATGTTTAGGGTTGTTATCCTGCTGGAAGGTGAACCCCCACCCCAGTCTCAAGTCTTTTGCAGACAGGTTTTCTTCTAAGATTGCTCTGTATTTGGCTCCATCCATCTTCCCATCAACTCTGAGCAGCTTCCCTGTCCCTGCTGAAGAAAAGCTTCCCCACAACATTATGCTGCCACCACCATGTTTCACACACAAAGCATTTTGCTTTTAGGCCAAAAAATTCAATTTTGGTCTCATCTGACCAGAGCACCTTCTTCCACATGTTTGCTGTATTCCCCACATGGCTTCTCGCAAACTGCAAATGGTACTTCTTATGGCTTTCTTTGAACAATGGCTTTCTTCTTGCCACTCTTCCATAAAGCCCAGATTTGTGGAGTGAATGACTAAGAGTTGTCCTGTTTATTGTCTTCCTGAGCTGTGGATCTCTGCAGCTCCTCCAGAGTTACCATGCATATTTTGGCTGCTTCTCTGATTAATGCTCTCCTTCTCCGGCCTGTCAGTTTAGCTGGACTGCCATGTACAGGCGGTCCCCGGGTTACAAACAAGATAGGGACTGTAGGTTTGTTCTTAAGTTGAATCTGTTTGTAAGTCGGAACAGGTACATTTTTTTTTTTTAAGCCAAAAAATCTATTTTTAAGCTTTTTGGATTGAATAGGGCAGGGTTATCACCCTGTAACATTTGTTTTGCTGTCTGTGCCCTTCACCTCACCTTCTGTCCCAATGACAATTGGATTTTGAAAATTTTGAGTTGTTAGGGAAACATGGACTGGTGATAAAGCATCAGTGGAGACACCTTTTTCCCATATTAACTCTTACAGGAGTGAATTTCCCTTCCTAGAGGTAGATTTTCCTCTCACTTCCTGTTGTCTCCCTCCGTTTGTGAATAGGAGTCGTTTGTAAGTCAGATGTTTGTAAGTCGGGACCCCCTGTTTTGATAGTTTGAAGTTGTGCCATACTCTCTCCGTTTTCAGATGATGGATTGAACAGTGCTCTGTGAAATGTTTAAAACTTGGGATATTTATTATAACCTAACCCTGCTTTAAACTTCTCCACAACTTTATCCCTGACCTGTCTGGTGTGCTCCTTGGCCTTCATGATGCTGTTTGTTCACTAAGCTTCTCTAACAAACCTCGGAGGGCTTCACAGAACAGCTGTATTTATACTGAGATTAAATTACACACAGGTTGACTCTATTTACTAATTAGGTGACTTCTGAAGTCAATTGGTTCCACTAGATTTAAGTTAGGGGTATCAGTATATTATTATTATTATTATACAGGATTTATATAGCACCAACAGTTTACGCTGCGCTTTACAACTTGAGGGTAGACAGTAAAAATACTATACACTTTAATACAGTAGGAATCAGAGGGCCCTGATCCTTAGAGCTTCCAATCTAAGAGACTTTATAACTTGTTTATGGTGGCAGCTGTATCTGATTTCATTTCGTTTTTTCTTTTTCTTAGCTGCCTTGAATGGGATGATAATAGGTACTTTGTACTCAAAATAATAATAATGTGATTTGGTAATGTTGACCTGGGAGCCCTGTTAATTCAAATGAAATATCAATATTTTTCTCTAGTAAAGAAACTGATGGGAAATCCAAAACTTTAGAGTTGTCACAGGATTAAGAGGGGGAAATCTTCACACCTGTTCTGAGGATGGATGTCTTAAGGCCTCATTCATGTGGGCGATGATGCCCACTATTGCACAAACGGTGTCTCTTCTTCCAGGTGTTGCATGCAGGCAGCCCATTGAAGTCTATTAAGATGCAGCAGCTGCACAGACCCAGACGCTAGCCCTAATCTGACAGGGGTGTGGGTGAGTGGCCCTAAACACAGCCAATGTACAGTCAGGGCAACTCGCCTACACCTCCATGGCTGTGTCCGTGCATCCACTTCATCCCTATAGACTTCAATGTGCTGCCTGCAAAGCAGCACTTGGAATGTTAAACACTGCAAGAAATGGTCAGTTTGCGCTTTACAGGTATCATCACTAATGTGAACTGCCTAAAGCTGTCCATACAGTTCCAATCTCGATTCGAACCATTAATGGGCAGGCTGAATGTACCAAGTTAATCGATTGATTGACCTTGGGTACAACCAACCTGACGGATTCTCTTGCGAATATCGCTAGTGGCTGATATAGCCGCTATCAATAATCAACTGTCTTCTCCCGGTGGGGACAGCTGCCCCTGCCTGGAGCAGACCATTGCTTGGCAGGAGGGATTCTCCTGCCAGCCAGGGAAATAGTACAAATTAGGTTGCAGGAAGGAGATTTGCACAGTGTATGGCCTGCCTACACAGATGTTTTGGATCAGGATGGTGCTGTGGACATAACATATCTTGATTTCAGAAAAAAAAATTCACACGATCACAATAAAAAAAATAAATAAATAAAATAAAAAAGTTTTACAAACTAGGACTAAGTCTTGGTTGTAAATGGGGGTTAATTCAAAACAGAGACCAGTCACTAGTGGTGTACTACAAGGCTATGTACTAGATTCTGTTCTATTTATCCTGTTTGTAAGTGATATTGAAATACAAATTCAATTCCAAATGAAATAATTCATTCATCAGATATTTACCTTTTATTTTTGACATTTGTATTTTATAATCTTTCTATGTCTATTACAGGCAAAGCGAGCCGTTCAGAGAGGTGCTACAGCTGTAATATTTGACGTCTCAGATAATCCTGATGCTGTGGAACAGGTATGATGTACTGCTGCTGTACAAATGCTTTTTTGGTTTGTTTTTGAGTAGTGGTCCTGTTGTCTGGATATGCCTTGTTCTGTGTGTTAGGCTTATTTCTGTTTCTTGTCCTACAAATGCTCTGGGAAAGAGAAGGAATTATAGTTAGTTTTATGGTGGCCTTTTTGATTAAACTCTGCCCCTTCACCTCACCCCTGGCAACAGCAGGTATTCCTATGTCGAAGCAACAGGTGTACCTTTTACGATATTGGTTTAAAAGTCAAAGGAGTCAGGTGGAAAATTCAGCATCAAATCAGATACAGTAACTGTTTGGGTATTCTGACAGCTGCTGGCACTGGCTGTCAGAATAATAATAAAAAAAACGTTATTTTATATAGCGCCTTTAAAGGTAGCTTCTCGAAGTGCCTTACAAGGAAAACACAAAAAATACACAGGATAACAAAGGAAAAAAGGGACAATTATGTGAAAGCTTGTCTAAAGAAAAATGTTTTTAGATTTGAATGAGTGTAGAGCGATGACTCGCTGTTCTTTGGAAGTGAATTCCGGAGAGGGGGGTGTATGTTGATAGAGATTGAGAGATAATGAGGTGCCAAGCCATGATGAGCCTTATAGGTGAGCAAGAGAATCTTGGAGTCTATGTGAAACCTAATGTGTAGCCAGTACAAGGACTCCAGGATAGGGGTAATATGATCACTTGTACCAGATCTAGTCAGGATTCTGGCTTCAGAATTTTGAACATATTGAAGTTGATTACTAGTTGATTTAGGTACACCAGCAAGTAGAACATTGCAGTAGTCAAGTCTGGAGAACACAAATGTATTAACCGGCTTTTCAGCTACAGTGTATGATGGCATAGGATGCAGCCTAGCGATGTTTCCCAAGTGGAAAAAATGTTCTGATGTGGATCAAAGGTTAAACTTGCATAAAATATCACCTAGATTTTTCAATTTAGAATGAGGCTCAGGTACAGTGCCATCGATAAGCTATTAGGACCCACCTTAGGTAATTAATGGGGGGTGCCATAAAGGGGCATTTGTCCTTAGAAGCTGTATAGTGTAAATGGAGCAACATTACATTTTTTTATAGTTAGCCTGCAGACTAAGCAGAAAAATGTAATGGTGTATAGGCCAGCCTTAGGCAACTTTCTGAACCATGTATTAAAACTTTGCTTGTTTTCTTTTTTTTTTTTTTTCCCCTTCCTTTCTATTCTAAGCCAGTTAGCAAGTATGTTTTAAACAATGTCCTTACTTAACCCCCCTGGTGGTAATCCCGAGTCTGGCTCTGGGTGAAACTTCAGTACCATAAGCGGTAACCCCGAGCCAGACTCGGGCTCGCATTGCAGGATACAGGGAGACTTACTTACCTTGTCGCCTGGATCCTGCGATGTCCTCCCGCTGTGTGTGTGAGCTGTCTCCTCGCTCGATTCATACAGTGCCGAGTGCCGCTGATCTGTTCCCTGCGACGTTACGACGCACGGGAGCGGAGATCGGCGTCAAATTCAAAAAAGTAAAAACAAACAAAACACATTCAGTACTGTAATCTTACAGATTACAGTACTGTATAAAAAAAAATTACACATTCCTTTCATCCCTAGTGTTCTGTACAGTGCCCTGTATGTAGTTTTATATTATAAATACTGTTTTTTTTTTTCTGCCTGGAATTTGGAGATTGTCCATAGCAACCAAAAAGTGTCCCTTTATGTCAAAAGTGATTTTAGACCAGCTAGAAAACAGCGATAATAAGAATCACTTGCAGAATTGAGCGCTAGCTATTTGTGGGGAAATTCGCCATCAAACACTAAATCTAATGACAGCGACAATTCTGCAACTGAGCAAATTTCAGTGTTTTTGATTTGATTTAAATTATTTAATAATTTTTATAGTTATTTATTATATTTAAATTTATGATTTTGTGTTTATCATACCCGGGATGTCTACTAGACTCTGGTTTGGACAGATTTAAGTGAGTTATTCCTAAGAATTGTAGGTCTACAATATAAAACGCCAAATTTCCATGCAAAATAATTGTACCGCTTTCAGCACCTAAAGCCAGAAAGAATCATACCGCCAGGGAGGTTAATTGACCTTTTAAGGTGAGAGCATACCATTTTTTTCATTTTGCAGCTGAATCAAGGCTTGGAGGACCCGTTGAAAAGGCCAGTTGTGTACATGAAAGGCATGGACGCTATTAAACTTATGAACATCGTCAACAAGCAGAAAGGTGCCAGAGCGAGGATTCAGCACCGGCCTCCTCGGGTGAGGGCTCTTGCATGGATTTTTTTTTTATAGTCAGTTCTCCCAAAATCAATGCTTTACTTTTGTGTAAATGATTGGAAAATAATTCCAATAATCTTTGGAGGCTCTGATTTTTCAATTGTTTTAATTTTACATTGAATGTAGTTAGATCATGGAGATCATGGTATGTATGGGATGGGTAGTCTTGGCAGGGATGCCAGAAACTAGCGGGAACCTTGAGGAAGACAGAGCTCCAGGGCCATCAGTGGAGCACCAATACATTGACAAATAAGCAGCATGACAAGCATGCTATGACATATACAGGTGTGGACAAAAATGTGGAGGTCATTTTAAGGACATGATTATATATCAGATTTTTTAATCTGTAGGTTTTGCAATTAGCACAGCCATTTGTAGTACATACGCCATACCACCTCCCAACAAGACATTCACAATGACCCAGTACAATTTCATAGCTCCTCAACATCACTGGACCCGAGATATCCAGCAGGCAGAACTTTTATACATCATGTTGACCCTGAGCACATTTTATTCTGGTGATCTTTTTTAGTTTGTCTTGGTGCAGAGGCTGAAGCATATTGTCCAAAAAAATTGAGAATGGAATTTCTGAATTTTTCTTTTATGTCCACAGTTGTAGGCGCCTACAGCTGCCATTTTGGAATCTGCTTGGTCTAATCTACAGTATATCCGATAAATGCTGGTTTACATTTTGCATTTTTTTTTAATGAGGAGCTATAACCACCTTGCCAGTAAGACCATTCTCTAGCCATATAAAACAAAACACATAGAAGAATTGGAGGTTCTTGATGAACACAAACCTGCGTCAGAGGCTGAGCCCTGAATCTGGCTTCCTCTGCCCCTCCCTGTCACCCAGCGTGAATACATTGGAAGAGAAGATCATTTATTTTCCTTTGATGTACATGAATAGTTTTGAGTTGACCATCTTTTATTTTTTTGTATTCTTTATTTATAGTTTTGTTGCAATACAAAAATGAAAAGCATTGACCAGCTCTTTAATACTTATGATTGGTTTGATTAAAAATAACAAAACACAAAGACTCAGAGCACTCCCACAAAAATAGGGGGATCCGGGGTTTCAAAGTATTTTGTACTGATTGTCTTTTTGTTTCTTCAGCAACCTACTGAATATTTCGACATGGGTATATTTCTGGCCTTTTTTGTTGTGGTATCCCTGGTCTGCCTTATTCTTCTTCTCAAGATCAAATTAAAGCAGAGAAGAAGTCAGGTATGAATAAAGGACAAAAATGTTATATATTACCAGTCCTCAGATGAGATGTCTACATTAATTTGGCTCACTCACCTTATGGTATCTACCAGAGAGCAGCATTATCACCCTAGGATAATAGCGGAGACAGAGAGCACAAGAAGCTTTCAAGATTTTCTTGCAGGATCAGCACATGTTTGATCTTTCCTGATAGCATGAGAAACAAACATGCATGTATGACTTGCAGACATTTACAATATGCTTAAGCTCTATTAACCTTCAAACACCAAATGACCAACGTTTCTGTTCCCTTTCTTCGTAAGAAGTGGGGCAAATTGGTCTTTTATTCAAAGGTTTTGCATCTGATTATTTTTTTTATTTTTTTTCATTTGATGAAGTTATTTACAATATGCTTAAGCTCTATTAACCTTCAAACACCAAATGACCAAAGTTTCTGTTCCCTTTCTTCGTAAGAAGTGGGGCAAATTGGTCTTTTATTCAAAGGTTTTGCATCTGATTATTTTTTTTATTTTTTTTCATTTGATGAAGTTATTTCCAATTAATGCTCCTGCTGCCATAATGATCTTCAAGAGTCTGCTGCTATTACTGACTGCTACATATCAAAGCATTTTCTAGGTACAGTGCATGCTTCATACCAGGAATCTCCTCCTCCAGTTATTGTATAATGCAGTGACATGGAATAACGGACAGCGCTTAATAATGCTGCTGCCTACTGATGTACTTTGCATTAAAAAGAAAAACTGCTTGGTGTCTACTGTAGCTAATGAAATGTTGGAAGAGCCCGTACAAAGAGCAATGGTTGTAGATCACACTGTGACTTTTATAAAAGAATTCCAGTGTAGCTTAAAAAACATTGTTTTAATATAAGGGCCCTTTGAAACCAATAAATATGAACAAAGAGACAAATTGTTAATAGATATTTTAGATAGAACCACTCCATTGAAGTGGGAAAGTCATGTTCTTTATAAGAGGATTATTTTTTGTGATATTGCTCTATTTCATTTGTGTGATCTTAATGTTCTTCTCTTTCAGAACTCCCTGAGCAGGATGGCTGTTCAGGCACTGGAAAAAATGGAGACCAGAAAATTCAAAGCAAAGGGCAAAGTTCCCCGAGAGGGGAGCTGTGGTGGCCTTGACACACTTAGTAGCAGTTCCACCTCTGACTGTGCCATTTGCTTGGAAAAATACATAGATGGAGAGGTAATAGATATAGATGATATTATTTATGAAAGTTAAAGTCAGGACTGTTTGGCTAAAGCAGCAATATATGTTTTTATTCCAGGCCCACCAAGACAGGGGGCTTCATCACTTTGTTTTCATTAAGTCTGACAAGTAGGGTGTTAACTGTTTGCAGATTGATAAGTGATCTTTTGTGGTAAAAAAGGATTAAAATTACATTACACATTTTAGTCTTATTTAAACTTTCACATTGCTCAAAGATTGAAGCCCCATACACACAGGCTGTATGCTGGCCGACATCAGCCGGTTCAATAAAAAATGGCCGACGTTCGGCCCGTGTGTATGCCATCTGGTCCGACAGAAGCCTGCCGTTTAGCCGGCTCCTGTCAGACAAGCATGCTGGAGAACCAGCAGCCGACCTGCTCCCAATTGACACTCTCTCAGCCAATGGCTGAGAGCGCTGACCGGAGTGTTCTGGCGGGGCGAGGGGGTCGTCTTGCTGTCAGAACACAACATATCAATGGGGGAGATCGCTGTACTAACGTCAGATGATTAGTAAAGTGGCTCCGAATGGAGTTGACAGGTTTTTTTCGTTCAGCCCGCTGAGTATGTACCACACTTAAGGTTAGGGTTACATCTGTGCGGGTGGTTCCCACAGCCACAACCACCCACACAGAAAAACACTTTGGATGTATGCGGGTGCCGTTAATCCTGCACGCACTGGAAATTGCAACCACACTGCACTTGCGTTTCCCATGTGAGCTGCAGAGATGGTTCAGGGACCTTTTTCCATGCGTTTTTGGAGGATCGTGTTAAACACGGCGCAAAAAACATACATGTAAACCTAGGCTTATTTTCCTTCCCTTACTCAAGATATAAAGGTTATAGTTAACTAATAAAACTTAATAGAAGAGCTTATTAATGATGTCCTTGCCCTGGGCCCACTAATGTTTTGAATGAACTCTCACGCATATGTTATTTTTGCTACCAGCCAATAAACAAAATGATTGCCTCATCAAATAAGGCATGTCTGGGACACTGCAGTTCAAACCCAGAAGTGTTCATGGTTAAAACTCTTGCCAGGTTTTTTTTGCCATCTGTGCCCCATTTCAGAGATTCCTTTCACTTCCTGTCCTGTAGACTCATCAGGAAGTGTGAGGGAATATCTACAAAGTGAGGGAACTACCCTTTCAGATGTGCCATTAAAAGATCTCCCTTCCATTCCTGTTTCTGAGAAAACCCAACAGTGGTCACTAGGACAACTTGAGAGGGTGAATCTCTCCAACCAGAACACAAACAGAAAAACAAAGATGGGGTTGATGATCTTTCCTTACTTTATCCAAAACATAATAATTTGGCTTTAGTTACTTTGTAAGCTGTCTTCCAGGTAAATGCCTAAATACAAAGATGAAATGCATATATTGGAGATGTTTTACCTGCAAAGGATATTTAATTCTGTTTAGCTGCTATTGTGATCCGGCCACTTTTATCAACTACCTAAGCCCGGTTCTGACTCTTTCTGTAAAATACACAGAGATGAGCAGTGGAGCCTTGTCATGGACTCACCCCTTGATTGGGCAGTAATGGATTATCAGTATGCAGATAAGGTCATGACGGTGCTTTCCACCCCTGTACACACAATCATAATCTTAGAATGATGTCAGTGGACTGTGACTGAGAAGCCTATGCCTCCTTCTCCCAGTCTGAATAAGAGACATTCACGTTATACTAATTCATAAAAAAAAAAAGTTTAATAATATTGGATAGAATAGCTTTTGAAGTTGATTTTGTAATGCTCATACCACCTACTGACCCTTGTGTGTCAGAAACGAAATAACTCTTAAATTCTTAATGCATGTTTATGTTCTTCTATGTCTGCTGCAGGAGCTGAGAGTCATTCCTTGCACACATCGGTTTCACAAGAGGTGTGTGGACCCCTGGCTTTTACAGAACCACACCTGTCCTCATTGTAGGCACAACATTATAGGTGAGTGGGATGCGGGATCATTTTACTGTAGAAACTTTAATAGCCACCCTTCTATTTTAGTTCTCTTTCTGGTGCATGGTCATAATGCTAATAGGCTGTCCAGGCTGTGACCTGACACTCTGGAAAAATTCCCCCACCCCATACTAAAATCACTGGTAAAGTTGTGGTTTGGGTGAAACTAATTACAATGATACACACACTGTGTAATTTTACATTGTTCCTTCTATTTCTGTATGTGGATGATGGCACTGAAATGTTTTTTCTTATTTATTTTTTTGATTAAAATAATTAAAGTACCTTTTTCCTAATCGATATACAGCTGCCACATGGCCCAGATCTTTCCCAGCCTGTCTGCAGGGAAACATAAGCAGGAGGAGCTTCTAGTCCTCTGCTGCTGGTCACATGTTCAAAATATTTAAAAAAAAACAGCCTTTGGAATACAGAGTAAAAATAAATAATTAATGTCAATAAACTGTTTTAAATTGGCACACAAATATATATTTGAAATTACATTTTTATTATTTTGTAGAAATAACATGATGTGGGTGGATTTCTTCCAGTTGCAGGCCGTGTCATGCCCCTCCAGCCTGTGTCTTTGATTAAGAGGCAGGTGAAGCCTCTATTAATCTACATGTAATATCCAAGCCACCCAACCCCCCCTCCATTGTGTTTAGCTGGTTGGTGGGCATAGAGGAGGGGGGAGGGAGTAGTTTGCCCTTTACCTTTGTGTACGCCCACATGTGTGACTCTATAGTCACATAGGCTGCTAAGATATGATAGGTTGGAAATTCTCAGCATTGAAATTCGCATTGAAAACTGAGCATGTGCAGAGTTGCCAACACAGCTGCAAAATCCCTAGCTGAATTAGGGACATGGACAGAAGGTGGAGATAGAGAACAGCAGGATCAACCAGGTATTTTGTAGAATACAGACAACAAATCTCAGTGTCTCAGTGAGTATGAACAGCATTTAATACAGCGTTTATTGATAGTTTTTTATGATGTGGATTTAGTGACACTTTAAGTAAGGAAGGCTTTACCGAGACATGAAGCTACATGAGAACTGAGCTTTTTTCTTTAAAGGTTGCGACTCGCTAAATTATGACATGCTGAATATAAAAAGTGCACAAACCTAAGTACACGTCCCCCCCCCCCCCCCCACCTCTTCTGAAATATTACATCATACTAAAATGGCATATTTGTGATTTTTGTTGTGATTTAGGTTTCCTTTTCCTTCCATACTTTCATAACTACATGTATGGTTTCTGTAGTCATTGAACAGGCTTTTAGACACATATAAAATGAATGTAAATAAAGCTTTTAATAAGCTTTAAACATTGAGGTAGCTATATAACTAATTTCTACAGTTGTGTATCATGCTGTGTTGGCTGAACCTGTAGAAGCCTCCACTTCTACCAAGTGCCCTATAATTTTACACATGTTATGCAAGTGACATATGGTAATGTATTTCGTTTTTCTTTCATAGAACAAAAGAAAGGAGGTCATGGTGCCATATGTGTGGAGAGTACAAGCAATCATAGCCGGCATCAACAGCAGCAGAGAGTTATTCTACCAGTTCATTATCCAGGGCGCGTGCAGAGGACTGGACCCATTTCTGCATACCCAACTCGCACCAGCATGGGCCCACATGGCAATCCCATCACGGTACTTACTGTGGAACGCCCAATGGAGCCCGAACTATGCCCTGCCCGGACACCTACTTTTCTGGCAGGATACAGACCTGTATCACTGGATCAGTCATCTACAGGACATCATTGTGACCTGGAGCACCCTCCTTTTCCAGACCCACAGGCTAGCCATGGTTTCCGCCGTTCTAAATATAGTGGGAGAGGTTTTAATACTGCCACTTGTTATTCTCAATATGAGACCATGTATCAGCACTACTACTTCCAGGGTCTGAGCTACCCACACCACCAGGAAACCACAGGGGGTAGCCAGAACTCTAGAGGAGTAGAAAAGGGCATAAACCATCCCTTTCAGACCGGTACTAACTTGTTATACCAGCCTGCACCTGCCATGATCCACATGGCACCACATTCGGCTGGTGGGAGCTGCTACCTACACAGCCAGCATCAACATCGTTCTGTATGCAGTGGCTATTTGGCTGATGTACCATGCAGTGACAGTAGCTCCAATTCCAGTGCAAGCTCTGCACAGGGGCATGCATCATCTAGTGACTCCATGCTAGACTGCACAGAGGCTAGCAACCAGGGAGTGTATGGTAGCTGCTCCACCTTTCGAAGCTCTCTTAGTAGTGACTTTGACCCTTATGTATACAGGAGTCGCAGCCCTGCAAGGACTGGAGCAGGGGATGCTGCAGGTTTTGGGGGGGAAGCTGGAGCAGGACCTGGAAGAGGTAGAGTGGACTGCAAACCTCCTCAAACCTTTCCAAATTCTTCCTCCCGGGATCGCCTATCCAGCTGCAGCTTGGAGATGAATTACAGCAGCAATTCTTCACTGGAAAGGCGAGGGGCAGCCTTGATTACTGGGGTAGTCCCAGATACTTCTTGCTTCATCTCACAAGGAGGTGGAAGAGACTGGCGGGGGCCTGACAAAGGCTGCCCTTGTTGCTATCAGAGGCCGGCTGGGGATCCCAGTCCAGAATGCACAAACATGTACATGGGTCCAGAACCTCAGCAAGCAGCTGCCACACCCTCCAATGGAGGCTTGTACAGTGTTACCTCCACCCTTTTACATCGGACAGATCCAGGGACAGTACTAGGTCACTCTGCCCGGCCCTGCTGCCTCTATGAGGAGAGTCATGGAAGCTGCTACACTGAGGACTATGCAGTCAGCATTCAGTATGCGCTGGCAGAGGCTGCAGCGGCAGCTGCTGCTGCTGCAGTAGCTGGATGTGAGCCTGGTCAACCTATCCCCATCATTCCCGAGGACCCAGGCTGTGAGGGTGGCCTGGACTGTGTGGGACATGTCTCCTGGGAGATGGAGGGTGATGATGAAAATGAAGAGGAGGTACTGTACTGCCAAGAAGGACCTTGCTGTGCGTTGGTAGAGGAGACTCGCGCTCTCTGTCGAAGCACAGGAACAGAGGGAGCTGGAAATCTCACAGGTGATTACAGTTTCATGAATGAAGTGTTTTTTTCTTTTACCTATGTAGTAAACTGAGAAAGAGACATTTTTTTACTGTCTAGTATCTATAATAAAATGAAACTTCTAAAAAGTCTACTTTTATGACACCAAAATGTCCATCAGAGTTCTACCTTAGCATAGTCATGTCTGTTTAATGATATGTGCTGTTTTTACAGGATTAATTAAACTATAGATAGTTTATTAGTTTTCAGGTATACCTGCATAACTCCTGTACACCTCCACTATGTGCTTTATGTGTATAACTTTTAATTCACAGTATTGCACCCTTCTAGACTTAGATACTGATCTTTGCTTAAAATGTTGGATCACTAAAACATGATATTTTAGTTGTTGGTGAAGTCTTGTGACTTCATTACCTGATTTTTAGTTATTTTTAATTTTTTTACAGCTTTTCCAAGACTAATCTTTATGCCATTATAGTAGCGTGCATGATCGCACCTGATTAGAGTATTGGAGAATCATGCAAGATTGATCATTGTTGCATCGGTTTTCCTTCTCCCAGCTAGTAATGCAAATCACTAGCTACTAAAATCTTTGATACAGTAAGTTCTCTACCAACAATTGGTCAAATCTCTTGAACCAAGCCTGTATAGCTTGGTTCAAAAGTTACCATAATCCTTTGACGCCGACGTAACACAAATATGGAGCCCCACTGCATTGGGCTTTTGTCCATGGGGCCGCATATTTGTGTCTCTCCCATTGTGCTGGGAATGCACTGCACAGCACGCCTCCAGCACAGAGACTGGGGGTCGCCCCGAGCCCCCCATACTAAGGATCGGGACCCGAAACTCCAGATTCCGGGTCACCTGATTGCTATGGTAGCCTCTGATTGACTACCACATCAATCAGTCACTGTAAAGCCCTCACCTGTGTTTTTCTCTGTGAATGGAGAGGAAAGATACAATGCATCTTTCTCTCTTCTTGCAAAGAGAAAAAAAAGTGTGTGTGTAAAAATAAATAAATATATTGGGGAAAAAAAAGATCTGATCTAGGCCCGTGCCGGGGTTAGTGTTTTGGTGAGGTAAGTGTCAAAAAGGTCAGGGCCAGTATATTTTGGGCAGGATCTATAATTTTTTTAAACTGGTGTCAGTGTGTTTTTAGTTAGGACAAAAGAAAAAAGCAAAATGTGCACTGGGTCTGGGTTGTACTGTGGGTACAAATAACATACACATATGTGGTATCGCTGCAATCGCAAGGAGCAAAAGAGTTCATTTGGGTTTTTTAGGTAGGTTATGGTATTAACAAGAAATATACAGCTAAATCTAAAAAATATATATACATTATTTATTTATATATATATATATATATATATATATATATATATATATCTATATTTTTTTTTTTATTTTTTTACTATTTTGGCCCAGTTTTTTTACATTTGATCCAAAAATAAATAAAGAAAACCGGAAATATCCATAACTATTTACCACCAAATGAAAGCCCAATTTTGTCCTGAAAACAAACCCAAGGTATAATTCACCTGAATGTACTCAGGGGACTGTTGCTCATTGGTTGAGACAGCAGCTGGAGCCAATGGCGAGAGTGAGGGGGGCAGGGCCAAGCCATGGCTCTGTGTGTGAATGGGATTGAGCCTGCGTGGGTGCCCCCACAGCAAGCTGCTTGCTTTGTGGGCAGTTGGCAGGAGGGGAAGGGCCAGGAGCGCCGGGGGGCCCTGAGAAGAGGATCAGGGCTGCTCTAAAAACCTCTGCGCAGAGCAGGTAAGTATGACATGTTTGTTATTTATTTAGTTTAATTGCCTTTAATTTCATTTTAAAACAGAACTGGAAAAAAAAAAACTATACAGTGCCCACACCCCACCCCACACTACAAAGGGTAAGTGCTCACTAAATCTAGTGGTAGAGGAATAAAATGTAATTCTTTAGTCCTTGTTGGCCCAGCTGCCGGTGCTTTCCTCTCCGGTCTCATACTCCAGGTTGTGGGTGACTTCACAGTCCTCACGTACAGTGCAGGACTAATGTCCCCGCATTGAATGTGATGACGCATTATATGATCCTTGGCCAAAGCCTTAGAGAAGAGCCCAGCATGAACTAAGGACTAAGATAAGTATTGCAGCTTCTTGCTCTACTCCTAGAGAATATAATCATTGCAGTGCATGGTGGTCCCATTACAAGGCTTTTTTTTGTTTTCTTTTTTTTTTTTTTCTGGTGCCTGGATTTCAGCTTTAAAGTGAACCCACACTAAAGTATTTGCATGTCCAGTAAAAGCACTTTAGAATAAGGCCTTATTCACCTCTGTATCTATAAGCATTGAGTCTTTTTTTTGTGATTATTGAGGATTTTGAGAATGAATGTCATGTAAAAAGCAGCTAGAGTTTTAAAAGCTATTTTACGGTTTATTACCAATAATTAAATAGTTTAATGTCTATAGTCTGGGCATAGGTGCACTTTAACCACGTCCAGTCCGGGCCAATTCTGGCATTCCTCTCCTACATGTAAAAAAAACGTAATTTTTTTGCTATAAAACAACTTGGAACCCCCAAACATTATATTTTTTTTTTTAGCAGAGGCCCTAGGGAAGAAAATAGTGGGCATTGCATATTTTTATATCACACTATATTTGCGCAGCGGTTTTTCAAACACACATTTTTTTGGAAAGAAACCAAACACAATATAATACCAATAAATAGAATTTAAAAAGATGATATTATGCTGAGTAAATGGATACCAAATCTGTTCTGCTTAAAAATTTGCGTCCACCCGTGTAGTGGCACCAAATTACGGTACCTAAAAATCTCCATAGGCAACGTTTTAATAGCCTTTACAACAGGGGTAGGCAACCTCGGCCCTCCAGCTGTTTTGAAAGTCCCATGAGACATTGCCAGACCCTGACATTCACAGGCATGACTCCTAGAGGCATGATGGGATTTGTAGTTTCACCACAGCTGGAGGGCCGAGGTTGCCTACCCCTTCTTTACAAGTTATCAGTTTAGAGTTACACAGGAGGTCTGTTGCTAAAATGATTGCTTTCGCTCTGACATCCACAACCTCCGTTTACGAATGGCGAATGGGAAGTGGTTAAACTTAATCAAAATAATTAGCCTTGGATAATGTAATTAAATGAAAAATAATTTTATTGTGCTGCTAAGTGCATCATCTAACAATGCTCTTTGTCACCATTTTGGTGCGACCAAACTGGTTGACATGTTAAATGTGACTACATGTATTACAAACCGTTTATGACCCATTTTTTGTTTTTTTTATTTCAACAGGCCAAGACTGCCACCCAAAAGAAAAAGACTAAGGATTATGGGTACAGACCTCTAGGACTAGAATGGAACTTTTGGGATCTATAATAAACGTTATTTATAAGAAGAAATAAATCGCAATTGTTTTGGTTTTACCAGCAATTGGCCACAAAACTCACAACCTTCTGGAATTCACCACATCATACAACCACTTTTACTTGCTTTATTCCTTGGACTCAAAAGTCTGAGCATCTGTGTTATTATTTAGTTTTTTTATTTTTTTTTTATCATTTATTTTATAAATATATATAAATATATATAAATTTATATATATATATATTATTTTTGGTTGCTGTTTAGAACTTTTTCCTTGTGAGTTTGTACATGCACAAGATCTGTTTTCCTGATGAAAAAGAGATATATATATTTTTTCAATAAAATAAACAAGAAAATATTAATATTATTTTTATTTGTTGGCTTTGTAGCCAGGAAAAAAAAATCAAAAAAGAGTGATCAGGGTTAACTTTTTTTTTATTTTTTATCTGCCTCTTTAAAATGACATGTTTATTTTGAGCCTTTTGCATAAAAATGTCCTGATTTTGTTTTATAAAGCTGCAGTTTGTATCGATGGTGCATTCAAAGTAGTGATGATAAGCTAAAACCACTCTTATGTTACAGGATTTTGTTCAATGAATGTATTTGTATACTAAGTAGATATATATATATATTTTTAAAATATATAATTGATAGTTCATGCCATATTTTCTAGAAAAAAAGGTATCTGTAAATGAGTAGTTATGGGCAACTTAAAACTGGAAAGCTGATGCTGCGTTTTTTTTTTTTTTTTGCCCAAGTGGGTCATCGGCCATGGTAGCAACAGTGCTTTTTATGCATCAGGTGTGAGCTAATAGAACCTATGGGTGTTGCTTGTATCAACCAATACGATATTATGCTCTTCTAGCGTGTGTTAAAAAGAAAAAAAAAAGACAGTTGAAATTTGATTGGGTGTTGTAAGCATAATTATAATCTCACATTGCTCTGTTGGGGTTCATTAAAAAGATCTGCAATCATAAGCTTGTTAGGTACTTTAAGAGACACCATCATTTGTCCATTCAGGAGAGAGTGACAGTGTCTGCTGGTAATCCAACCCCCCACCAGGGTATATTCACAGATAAACACACTCCCTCACCAACTCCTCATTGCTGGAGGCCATCCTGACATCACTGCCCCTTACTTGTGCTGGTAATCCATCCACACTGCAGGAGGCAATCCTGAGTAAGCTCTAGTGTCAGAGCTGACCGGAGTGGATGACATCACTACCTTTCCCCCCATGTGACAGCATTCGTTGCTGATAGTGCTTGGGGCTTAGCACCCAATTATCACATGGGTAGGGTCACATGCTCCCGCATAACCACAAGCCATTAAGTCAACGACAGAGCAGGGAGATAATGTGAGTATACCTTGCATGGGGGGTAGGCTTTGTCACATTGTCGTAAATAGACAGGTGAAAGTATCTCATTAACGACAACACAGACACCTTTTGAAACTGTATTGAAAAATCTCTATTTTTTAACTGTGTAGCAAGTTAATAAGCTTACAGTGATCCAAATTAAACTTAGTGCTGAGACAGATATCCCCCCACTGTTTGCAGCGAAGGGAGCTGGCGTCAGTGCGCCATTCAGAGGTGTAAGAACATTATCAAAGAGGAGAAAAGGTGCCGCTCAGCAACCCAATGTATTAGTATGTAGATTTTTGTGGCCTCAGCCAGCGCCATTATAGCCATGCTTCCCCTGACATGGTTGTGACCTCTTTGACTAAGCCTCGGTGATCGGGCGAAACATGCCTGGAGAACGTGGCTGGAGCAGCGCTGGCTAAGGCCTCATCCATCAACATGTTAATCCACTGAGTTAGTGAGTGGCACCTTTTCTCCTCTTTGATAAAGTTAATATTCTGCCACATAAATATTGGTTTAGCACTCATGTATACAGTATGTATTTTGGTAGCTCCTATGTTCTTTCAGTCCATATAGTAGCTTTCTTTACTAGATTAGGACTGAATGAAAGATTTAGATGGAGAACAATGTCTAATGCCAGATATATGATCATCATCCTATCAGATTTTGCTTTGTGCTGTTGATAGTGTTTGGTGATGGCCATTTTTGCTTTAGGGCCCATTTTCACTTTTGTACTTAAACATGCATTCTAAAGCCCCGTACACACGGGCAGAATGTCGGGAGACATTTGCCGGCACAAAAAATACTGGCCGATATTCTGCCTGTGTGTATTTCGGTCTGTCAGACACCCGTTCGCCTGGCTTCTGTCGGACGCGCATGCTGGAAAACCATCAGTCGACTGATTCCCAGTTAGCGCACTCAGCCAATGGCAGAGAGCACTGATCAGAGCGGTCTGGCGGGGGGCCGCCCCCCTGTCAGAACACAACAGCTAAGCAGGTGAGATCGCTGAAATAACCTTGCATGGTTAGTACAGCAGCTCCAGACTGGACCTGTCAGTTTTTTTGCGTTGCACAATAAAAAAAACTGTAGTGTGTACCTGGCTTTAGCCAATTTATGTGCAGTGTTTAATGGAGAGTTCTTCCTGCTTTTATGTACAGCCATATGTGCATCTTCCTTGTGATAGCAGTCATTCCTGTCGAAGATGTGGCAAGCAGGATGTACCTACAAAGCACTGTACATATACTGTGTCTGTTTTGGTGAGAAAGCAGCTATAGAAAACTATAGTACTGATTCCTTCCTGCACGCATTACCTATACAGAAGGTTCATCTGCATATTAGACCCCTTAAGGCAGTTTTTTTAGGCATAATAGCGCCTGTAAAGCTCCTGAAAACTGCCCCTTAAGCCACCCCAGTGTAAAAGCTTTAATGCTTTTACACTGGGGCGGTGAACTCGCAGGACGGAAAAAAAAGTCCTGCAAGCAGGATCATTGGGGGCCGCCCCTGCCCATTGGAATTAATGGCCACTGCTTCCGAACAGCCTAAAAAGCACTTCGGTAGTGCCACGTCACGGGCGTTTTTAACCCCTTCTTGGGGGTTAAAAGCGCCCCTCTATCAATCGGTGCCAAGCGCTGCTAAAACGAGCACCGCCTTTACCTCTAACGCTGCCACTGCCACAGTGTCAAAGTAGCCTAAGTGTACATTGGCCCTCATTAATAACTATGCATCTGGTAAAGTGGCCCTTACTCCAATGGTAATGTAAAGCAAACCTTTGAGTATTTATGATTAAATGATTAAAGTAATGTCTGCAGCAGCTTCCTAGTAGCACAACCCCGAGTCCCTGTTATTTCTCCACCTAAAGATTGTGGAGACTAAAGCCAGACATAGATGATTTTCTTTTCTTTTCTGCAACCGCAGGTTGCTGGAAAGAAAATCACTTGATTCCCTCACAACACAGTCGGTGTCGATGGGGAATCCCACCCATAGAGCTATTGTGTTCACTCGGCAGTGGGGCGCAGGAAGCTTTCCCTGCTAGGAGAACACAGTCATTGTTGCTAGTGGCTAGCCAAGTGTAGACATACATTTTTCAGATTGAGACAAAATTTGCAAGAATGCAGAGTAAAGCCCGGTACACGCTGAGTTTTTTTTCCTTTCAACCCGCTGTCAGCTCTGGTCAGGGTCGATGTACTAACGATCCGACGTTAGTACAGCGATCTCTCCCGCTGAGCTGTTGTGTTCTGACAGGGGGGCAGCCCTCCCGCCAGAACACCCTGATCAGTGATTTTAGCTATTGGCCGAGAGCGTTGATCAGGAGCCGGTCGGCTGCTGGTTTTCCAGTATGCTCTTCTTAAAGAAGCTGGCCAAACACCCAGCTTCTATCGGGCCAGTGCCATACATTGAACAAACCAATGTTGCCCAACATTCGGCCCGTGTGTATGGGGCTTAAAGATGACCATACAATATGTAGTCTGATTTGTACAATATCCTTTAGATCTACCATCAACTATATAGCGCAAGAACTTGTCCGATTTTATGCTAATTGAATGGATTGTTTAGGTTTGATCTCCTATCACATACTTTTTGGTAAATCTAAATAAGATTGTACATAGATTTTACAGCCAGGTTGTATAGTGTAGCGTTTCTCAACCTTTTTTCAGTCAAGGCACCTTTTAAAAATTATGTCTCGAGGCACCCCATTCTAAAATGTAAAAACTATTTTAATAGTTTTACATAATGCAGCAATATTCAGAAGTCCAAGTAGGACACCCAACATTAGAGGTGATTTATTCTGCCAAAGCAAATACACTTTTGCAAACTGGCACTGACTAGTATTCCAGTGTTTCTCTCCCCCTCCCCCTTAGTTTTTCTCCATCACTCAGCTAATGTGACCCCAGCACTGATGGAGAGAGGCAGTGGTGGGTCAAACAAGGATGATATGCAGGCGACTGACATCCTCCCCATCAACTAATGATGTCATTGGTCATTAGGATGCTTGCAGCTAGAAGGTTGTAATGGTGCACAATGAAAACTTGTGGCTTTGTGTAACTAGAAGTCAGGTTTCAGCCACCCATCGGCTTGTATATCATTTTTGGGGAATTTTTTGTCTTTTTTCCAAGACACCCCTGAGGAAACCTCAAGTCACCCTTATTTATAAAGGCTAGTATAGAATATGGCCAATGTATGGATTCACTGTTAAATATGAAACTCCTCACTTACAGATGAACGTTATTTAGTAGATGTTAATTTTATGAGTTAAGCCTATATCAGCCAATCGTAATCTCTTCCATACTACACTGCAAGATTGGAAGATGCAACCGAATTGTTTTTTTTTGGTCCCAGGAGGGTACATCCTTCAGACACTTGGATATTAAGAGCTGATACAACAGGTTCCTATTAAATTATACATCAAATATTGATGCAGTCCACAAAGTCCATTTTAAATAAAGCATTAGAAGTATAATCCAGTTTCCACTAGAATAATGCAGAATTTAGGCACTTAATTGGGCTATTGTAAAGTAATTACAATATAAGAGAATAATTGGGTGGTACTTTTTACCTCACTGGGTGGCTGTTTTTATTTATAGTAAATGGCTGAAAGAAATTATGTAATTGGGTAAAAAGTCCTTTAGTTCTCATATTGAGAACTATCATTTTCTAATGCGTACTTGCAAGTTAATATGCTGCTGAATTATTATTTATATAAAAAAACTATTATGTTGAGGGTTAAATAAAAAAAAAAAAAAAAAGGTTAAGTATAGGCTGGGACCCATTGTCATTGAAGCTTAGATTTTACCACTAGCGTTCTGCAAAATGATACTTTATTTCCACGTTCAAATTCTGTTCAAGGTGAATTCTAGTTGCAAAATCAGTTTTTCTTAAAAATGGAGTAGAACTGTATGACATTATCACTAATTATGCACAATGGGGAGGAATTTTTCAGAATTTGAGCAAACAGAATCCGGAGTAGCTGTGCCTTGCAACCAATCAGCTTTTATGTTCAGCTTGTTCAGTTAAATGTTGAATTAGAAGGCTGGAAGCTGATTGGTCGTCACGCACAGTTGCTCCAGGTGGTCTTCTCCAATTTTAATAAATTGCCCTCACTGTACTATAAAGTATATAATGATTTTCATTATCTGCTTCAATTTACCAGCTAAACACACATTGTAGGTACATGTAGGTTTACTGTTTTACCTACCAAACGATTGTAACTCTGTACAGCCAGTGTTGTGATTTACACACTTATGCTACACTGGACAGCCAAGCACTCCGGTTTCTTCCTTGTTCAGCTTTACTGTTTCCTGGATCACCCCACTGCTAATTGGACAGAGGTGATAACTCATTGCCCACTGTACAGGTAGGAGAAAGATGGACAGCAGTAACGGTAGAGTAAATCACAAGACTATCCATACAGAGTTACAATCGTTTGGTAGGTAAAACAGTGAACCTATATGTACCTACAATGTGTGTTTAGCTGGTAAATTGAAGCTATAGGTAATGTATAGTATCTTGGATAGAGTTCTGAGTAGATGACTGGTTGAATCACGCACCTCAGTCTTGGATCTGGCAGGCGTATTTATTTAGGGTATATATTTAGGGACTCTGGCATGAAGGTCTCACAAGTGGAAACTATAATAAATAGATGAGACCAGCAAGTAATTCCATCACTCACTTATAACTCAAACATTGGTTTTGGCTGCTATGACCCACAATAGGAGACTGCCATTGTGTCACCTTTTTTTAATGCACAAGTGGTTTTGGTTGCCTTCCCACTGATATTAATCCAGTCCACAAATGTATACCTTTGCAGATGCACTAAACCAGTCTGTCCATGGTACCTGAAGCATCAGCAGATTCTTGTTGTGCGATGCTTAAACTATCAGACCTTTTCATTTCAGTAGCATGCGGGCTGGTTTGCTGCAGTATTTTCTTTTCGAAGTATTCATTCTATAGAAGCTTTGTTGTACTAATCGTGCTCTAGTTTTTCACTTGCAGTTTACAATGTAGACAGATGGTGTCACTGTAGAGCTTGCAGGAAATGTCTGGTTAAAGAGGCAGAAAAATGTGAAAAGTTAACTCAGTTCATGGTTGCTAATACTACTGTAGGAAAAAGACTTCTGTCAGACAGCTGTTAGTGAGGAAACTGGTCTGTTCTGAGCTCAGGGTAACACCTGCCTTAGGTAAAGATATGTGATGATTTGGGGGAATTTTAATGCTATGCTGAATTGGGTACTTGTTTGTCTTTATGTGTGTTGAAATGTCTTGCAGAAATGTAAAACTGCAGTACTAAATAGAGTGGGATTTGCTTATGAAAACATGCTGTACTAACTTGAAGTCTACAGATTAATGAACCTAGTATTTAGCATTGTTTAGTTAATTCCATACTTTTGTCTTTTGTCAGTGCTTCTGGAGACCTGCGTTATGCTTCTGGTCTGGTTTGCACTGAAATATGTAATGCTGCTAACGTGCCTAGCTTGCCAGGAACTTTGTTTATAGGAAAATGGAGGCATTGTTCATAGCAGCCAATCAGATTCCAGCTGATTTTTGATTTGCTGCTGTGTTGGTGCTTCCATATTTCCTTTCCTCCAGATTTTAATCGGCCACACTGGGGTTCATTTATTAACCACTTCAGCCCCGGAAGGATTTCCCCCCTTCCTGACCAAGCCCTTTTTTGCGATACAGCACTGCGTTGTTTTAACTGACAATTGCGCAGTCGTGTGACATTGTACCCAAACAAAATTGACGTCCTTTTTTCCCCACAAATAGAGCCTTCTTTTCTATTTGATCACCTCTGCACAATTCTTTTTTTTTTTTTTTTTGCGCTATAAACAAAAAAAGAGCGACGATTTTAGAAAAAAAAGCAATATTTTTTACTTTTTGCTATAATAAATATCCCCAAAAAATATACAAAAAAATAACAAATTTCTTCTACAGTTTAGGCCAATATGTATTCTTCTACATATTATTGGTAAAAAAAAAACGCAATAAGCATATATTGATTGGTTTGCGCAAAAGTTATTGCATCTACAAAATAGGGGATAGATTTATGGCATTTTTATTAATTTTTTTTTATTAGTAATGGTGGCGATATGCGATTTTTATCATGACTGCGACATGGGCATTTATACAGCGATCAATGCCATAAAAATGCACTGATTACTGTGTAAATGTCACTGGCAGGGAAGGGGTTAAACACTAGGGGGCGATCAAGGTGTTAACTGTGTTCCCTCAGCGTGTTCTTAACTGTAGGGTGGATGGGCTCACTAGAACAAGACAGCGATCACTGCTCCCGATCACTGGGAGCAGTAGATCCCTGTCATGTTGCTAGGCAGAACAGGGAAATGCCTTGTTTACATAGGCATCTCCCCATTCTGCCTCTCCGTGCCACAATCGTGGGCCACCGGCGGACAGAGTCCGCGGGCACGCTCCCGTAGTGTGCGACCGCTAGCCCGTGGATGACACAGCGTTGTACGGGTACATTGTTTTGCGTACCCGTGCCACTTTGCCGACCTATATATTGGCGTGAGTTTGAAGTAGCGCAGTTTCGAAGCCGCACAGGTGTCAACCAGGGCTTACAGTTCTTCATAATTATGAAAATACTGTAATAAAATGTAATTTGTCTACAAAAAACTGTCAAGTTACACTAAAAAAAAATAGGTGTAGGTAATTGGTATCGCCGAGTACTTGAGAAAAAGTATCAGTACTGGTACTCAGTCTTAAAAAAACTGGTATTGGTGCATCCCTAGATTTGCTTATTAAAGTGCACACTGCTTTCTTATATTTAATAAACTAAGCGAATATTTACTTTGCTAAGTAAATAGTCTCTCTTTCTTTAATAAATACACCTCAGTCTGCATTACCCCTTGCAAACCGTCACATTCTGCCTTTCCCATCTGCAGCATGGGAAGGAATAAAGGAGCCCCCCATTGAAAACTGCATTTGCTGTTTATTTAAAGTGGAAGTAAACCCCCCTATCGTTTTCAGCCAAGGAAGCTGCCATCTTTGCCTCTGTTTAATCTTCAACTGCCACAGTGCTGCACATGTGATCCGTTATGACACCAGCCATTGGATGGTTTGACTGTTTGGTTGAGAGCACAGCCAATGTGCAGTTAGCATTCACGGCATGCCTTTTTTTTTTTTTTTTAGACTGTTAAATCGATGGGTTTACTTCCGCTTTAAAGGTGTAGGCTGTGGATATGCTCCTGGCTTGGCTTCACTACCTGGTGAGTCGTTGACCTGGAACAAGTATGCAGGATGGACGATTCTCTAGGTAGCGAACCCAGTTCGAGATGACTGCCTGCAAGCCAGTAGGTTTGATTTACTAAAGGTGCAGAGCATGTTCACTTTGCAATGTGGATTTTTAGCTTGGAGAATGAGGTGAAGCCAATTGAAAATGTACTTAATTTTTTTAATTTAAAGAATTGTGAAAGAAAATGAAAAAAAATTAATAATAAAAAAAATATATATATATTTTTGCCTGAAGTCAGCACAGCTTCACCTAACTCGCTATAAAAAATTCACTCGTTGGAGGGAAAACATGCACTTTACTCCTTTAGTAAATGAACCCCAGTATCTTTAAATACAAGGCTGTAATGGCAGATCTTTTATTTCCATCCCTGCAAGTTTACAGAAAAACAAAATTTCTCCTTTCAGTTAACCAGCCTGTCTGAAAACAGTAATGCGATGCTGGTACAGTAATGTGGTTTCTTTACTAGTAAGTTGGAATGCGCTAGTAAGTAAATGGCAAAAGACAGCTACAAAATCTAATTTATACTCACTGTTGTAATTTTTATGTGAAGCTTCAGGCCCATAATGGAGGTTTTGCGCTCTGATAACTTCCAATCGGATTGTCAGAAAACTTTAAAAAGTAAAAGATTTAATCCTATTTGGACTTATGGTACACAGATCTACAAAAAAAATGGTAAACTGATCAATCCAGTTTTCACTTTCAGTCCTATGTACCCAGCTGTGATTTGTAAGGGCTCAACCAATCTGAAAGTATCATTCCAATAGCCACCATCTCTTTCCTTACCACCGCAAGTGCCTTGTGTACACTATGGAGCTTTCTGATTGGTTCACTCTGTTGCCATCAAATCAAGCACATATATAGTATGTCAGTCCTAAAAAAGATATATGTTCTTCCCTGTTAAGTAACAATAAAACACTTACTAATAAAGCTCAAACCCTGTTTTAGAATCTAAAAAAAATTTGGCCTAGGGAGCAATGGTTCAATTTTCAAATTACTGACTTTTAAACTTGTTTAATGTAATATTTTGTCTTGCCTTTTTGGTACTGCGGCTTTAACAAATATGGTGTAGCACTTATACTAGTAAGAAGGAACACATTTTGGGATAAACCTTTTGAGCTGTAACAATGTATCATTTTTGAATCAAAGTTTCTACAGAAAATTTTTTTAAGCTGTTTGTAAAGAGCTGAAAAAAACATCAGTGTGTATGTTGTGTATAAGTGTGCCCTTTTTCATTTATGGAAATGTTCTCAGAATATTTATTTACTAATATATTTATCTTAAAGCAAGTCTTATGTTGAGTGTTATCGGGGTAATCAATGAATATTTCTAACACAAAAATACAAACCTTTTTGTAACTGTCCAGAGAATGCACATGGTTGTAAAGTTGTTTTTTTTTTTTTTTTTTTCTGACCAAATTTAAAAAATTAAATAATTTTAGTACTATACAGTTTTGTAACAAAGTGTACAAATGTCAAAAATACAATTTTACCAAGAAACGTTTGAAATTGTCCATCTTTATTTTTTTCTATTATTTATGTGATAAAGAGTTGCAAGGCTTCAAGTTCTGAAATTTAAGCTTGTATAAATCAAAAGTTAATGCAGAACCCATTCAGAAAAGTTTGGATAAGCCGTCACAAATATATCCTGGATCAGGGCTGGATTTATACAGTTGTGCTCATAAGTTTACATACCCTGGCTGAATTTATGATTTCTCTGTCATTTTTCAGAGAATATGAATGATAACACAAAAACTTTTCTTTCACTCATGGTTAGTGTTTGGCTGAAGCCATTTATTATCAATCAACTGTGTTTATTCTTTTTAAATCATAATGGCAACAGAGACGACCCAAATGACCCTGATCAAAAGTGTACATACCCCAGTTCTTAATACCGTGTATTGCCCCCATTAACATCAATAACAGCTTGAAGTCTTGCAGTATTTGTGGATGAGGCTCTTTATCTTCTCAGATGGTAAAGCTGCCCATTCCTCTTGGCAAAAAGCCTCCAGTTCCTGTAAATTCTTGGGCTGTGTTGCATGAACTGCACATTTTGAGATCTTCCCAGAGTGGCTCAATGATATTGAGGTCAGGAGACAGATGGCTACTCCAGAACCTTCACTTTATTCTGCTGTAGCCAATGACAGGTCGACTTGGCTTTGTGTTTTGGATCATGGTCATGTTGGAATGTCCAAGTACGTCCCATACGCAGCTTCATGGCTGATGAATGCAAATGTTCCCCCAGTATTTTTTGATAACATACTGCATTCATCTTGCCAACAATTTTGACCAAATTTCCTATGCCTTTTGTAGCTCACACATCCCCAAAATCTGACCAAATTTCCTATGCCTTTTTTTCGGATCAGCAAATCATAATTGAATTTGCAAAAACCTGTGAAAATTCCGCCACCATATAGTCCCCACTGTAATATCCACATCCTCTCCCCACTGTAGTATTGGCTGGGTATTGGCTGGGTATGGCAGAGTATTGGCTGGGTATGGCAGAGTATTGGCTGGGTATGGCAGAGTATTGGCTGGGTAATGCAGAGTATGGCAGAGTATTGCTGGGTAATGCAGAGTATGGCAGAGTATTGGCTGGGTAATGCAGAGTATGGCAGAGTATTGGCTGGGTAATGCAGGGTTAATGCAGAGTTAATGCAGGGTATGTTTACAAGTGATCGCTCCGTCATTTGACGATCACATTGTAAACAGTGCCGGGTGTACCAAGATGGCCGCCGCTCCGGATTTATCATAGGCCTTGTTGACTCCTCTCCAAATGTAGAGTTTATGGTTGTGGCCAAAAAGCTTGATTTTGGTCTCATCACTCCAAATGACTTTGTGCCAGAAGGTTTGAGGCTTGTCTCTGTGCTGTTTGGCATATTGTAAGCATGATACTTTGTGGCATTTGCACAGTAATGGCTTTCTTTTGGCGACTTGACCATGCAGCCCATCTTTCTTCAAGTGCCTCCTTATTGTGCATCTCGAAACAGCCGCACCACATGTTTTCAGAGTCCTGTATTTCACCTGAAGTTATTTGTGGGTTTTTCTTTGCATCCCAAACTATTTTCCTGGCAGCTGTGGCTGACTGTGGTTTGGTTTCAACAGAACCCCTAATTTTCCACTTCTTGATTAGAGTTTGAACACTGCTGATTGGCATTCTCAATTCCTTGGATATCTTTTTATATCCCTTTTTTTTTTGTTTTATACAGTTTAACTACCTTTTCCCGCAGATCCTTTGACAATTATTTTGCTTTCCCCATGACTCCGAATCTAGAAAAGTCAGTGCAGCACTGGTTTTGGGTCTTGGGTCAAGGGTCTGTCAGGAGTCCAGAAACACATTGACCTTTTATACACACACACACTAATTACAAGCAAACAGATCACAGGTGAGGATGGTTACCTTTTAATAGCCATTCAAACCCCTTTGTGTCAACTTGTGTGCATGCCACCAGGCCAAAATCACCAGTGTATGTAAACTTTTGATCAGGGTCATTTTGGGTAGTTTCTGTTGCCATTATGATTTTTAAAGAGTTGATTAATAATAAATGGCTTCAGCCAAACACTAACCATGAGTGAAAGAAGTGTTTTTGTGTTATCATTAATATTCTCTGAAAAATGGCCAAGAAATCATAAATTCTGCTAGGGTATGTAAACTTATGAGCACAACTGTATATCAGAGCCTCTAGGCACTGGTCTTTGTGCATCCTCTACTCTGCCTGACAAACTGTACCATATATGCAGCTGCATTAGAGTGCTGACATTTTACGAGGATTGATGTGTTACTAGTTTTGACACGCTACTGGGGTGTTAACATGTTACTAGAGTGCTGAGAGATGTGTTGAAGGACCAAATGCAACTCCCATTTTGGCAGCCTCCCAAGTCCACCGTATGTCCTCTTGGCACCTGTTATCTGGCACATCTTAGCATTGCAGTAGTTAACTTTCATAAGCAGAAAATCTAACCTGTGTGCCCACCCTGGCTTCTAATACAACAGGAATCAAGAGGGTACATAAAAGTTACTTAAACACTAACTTGTAAGGACTTATTGTTTCGGTGCAGAACTGCAAAGGGAGGATTTTTAGACAAGCAGTACCTCTGGAGTAAAGTCGTAAGGAGGTTTGACCCCTTTCCACCTGCAATCTGTTCTCATTTCCCAGCAGGATGCCTAATGCTGGGGATGCGTTAATAAAGGCACTTTGCCCTCCTGCTGGCTCTTATTTTCCAATTGTCACTGACTATTTGGAACTAATCAGTGTGGAATCTGATCACTGTCAGATGACATAGGGATCAAGTGCAGTCTGGAGGCTTCATTAAGTAAATAATCATTTAGCATGCAGATGGTGCTGCAGTTTCAAGAGGGGAATGTTCATTTGTTTAATACTGTTAACAGATGCGATTACAGTATTAAAAAAAATATATATTTATTTATTTCACACATTTGTGTGTGTTTCATCTTATAATAAAAGCAGATTTTATTAAAAGGCTTTATATGTCCTTAAAATAACGTAAAAATATTTAGGTATGTAAATTAGTCAGTGCTATCGTCAAGTAACACATGTTGAAGTGCATTCGCTGGCAAGAGATCTTGATAGTCCATCTACATGCAGTGGTCACAATCATCCATGGGCTGTAGAATTATATAATGGTTTATGTCCTGGTGGTTTACCTAATGGTTTATATGCTGGAATACTGGACAATATGAATACGTCTCCAGCAGTCCCATGAGCTTCCTGCACAGTGCTTCAATCAACAACGCTGCTTGAGGAGTGTGAGCATTGTTTAGAGCAGTGTTTCTCAACTTCAGTCCGCAAGGCACCCCGACAAGTCATGGTTTCAGGATTTCCCTCAGATGAAACGACTGGTAATTACTAATTCAGTGAAAATGATCAAATCACCTGTGCAAAATGAGAAACCTCAGTTTAGAGCATGATCGGTGTGACTGCTGCTCTTATGCAGAGCATAGGAGCCCCGAGTCTGCTGCCTGTTATCTTTTCATTCTTTTGCCTCTTTTCACATATGTTTCTCTATTTTGTCCTGTTTATCACTTCTATTTTCCTGCTTCCAACAAACCACCATAGATTTGAAATGCTACCCAAACCCAATTTGATTTCAGAGTTATCCCTTGGTATTTCCTCACCTGCTACCATCTTACTTTGAAAAAAAATTTCACTGCTTCCTGACCTGTCAGCCGTAGCTGAGCCCCCTTCTTCAATCTGCCATTTACGTTGTGTTTGCAACTTATATTTGTTCCAAACTGTTATCTTTTTGTTGCATAGTCTGGTTGGAAAAAGACACAAGCCCATCTAATTCAATCAAAAGAAAAAAAAATATACAATCCTATATCTACAGTTGATCCAGAGGAAGGCAAAAATCTGCAGCAAAGCATGATCCAATTTGCTCCAGCAGGGGAAAAAATTCCTTCCTGATCCCCCGAGAGGCAATCTGATATTCCCTGGATCAACTTTACCTATAAATGATAGTATCTCGTTATATCACATACATTTAGGAAAGAATCTGAGTCTTTTTTAAAGCAATCTACTGAGCTGGACAGAACCAGCTCTTGAGGGAGTCTATACCACATGTTCACAGTTCTTACTGTGAAGAAGCCTTTCCGTATTTGGAGATGAAATCTCTTTTTTCCCAGACTTGAAGAGTGCCCCCTTGTCCTCTGTGATGACCTTAAAGTGAATAACTCAACACCAAGTTCACCATATGTACCACTTATATATTTATACATGTTGATCATAGCCCCTCTTTATTCTCTTTTGAGAATAGGAGATTAATTCAGTTCCTCTAATCTTTCCTCATAGTTCAGCTCTCCAATGCCGCTTATTAGTTTGGTTGTCCTTCTCTGCACTTTCTCCAGTTCCCCGATATCCTTTTTGTGAATTTTGTGCCCAAAACTAAACTGCATATTCCAGATGAGGTCTTACTAATGATTTGAACAGGGGTAAAATATCTCTCTCTCTCTGGAGTCCATACCTCTCAATACAAGAAAGGACTTTGCACGCTTTGGAAACCGCAGCTTGGCATTGCATGCTATTATTAAAGTGGTTCTGCACACACTTTATTTAGTCAATCTCTTTGTACTGAATGGCGTTTTTTTTTTTTACTTACCTTGTAATTGCTGCTCTGTCTCTTCGGGGGTGGGCGGGGTCTGTGTGGGGATCCTCATCATGCCGCACTGTCTCCTGGGATCACAAGGGAATAGTGCAACGTTTCGGAGCCGCGCAGGGCCCCTTCGTCAGGCATGTGATGTGTGGAGAGTGACAGTGTAAACTATTTAAAGATCCATCAACCAATCAGAACAAAGGAAAAGAGGTAAAAAATTCAAACAGACAAAAGAACAGACAAAAAAAAAAAAAAAAAAAAAAAAGATCCTCATCATGCCGCACTGTCTCCTGGGATCTGGTGTCATTGATCCCAGGAGTCAGTGCGGACATCCGCCGAAATCTCGCGAGATTTACAGGCCTCCTGCCGAAATCTTGCGAGATTTCGGCGGATGTGACCGAAATCTCGCGATATTTTCCCATAACCAAAGGGAACAAGGAAGTAAATTCTTGTGGGTTTCAAATGCCCACAAGCAAAATGACATTGCTGCTGGTTTATATTTTAAAAGTGCAGAATTTTAAGAATTACAGACAACGGACGGACACCAAAAATGTGAGTGTATTGTAAGCCTAAAAATTATTTTAACATTACAAGAAAAAAATATAAAAATAGTGTGTTCAGAACCGCTTTAAGCTTTGATCTACCAAAACCCCCAGATCCTTCTTCACTACGGATTCCCCCAGTTGTACTCCCCCTAGCATGTATGATGCATGCATATTCTTAGCCCCCAAGTGCATAACTTTACATTTATCAACATTAAACCTCATCTGCCACATAGTTGCCCAATTAAACAGAGCATTGATGTCGGCTTGTAAGTTTGAGACATCCTGTTAGGACATTATTCCACTGCATAGCTTGGTGTCATCTGCAAAGACAGAAATGGTACTTTTAATCCCAGACCCAATATTGTTTATAAATATCTTAAAAAGCAAGGGTCTCAACACTGAACCTTTTGGGTACACCACGAACAACCTTAGACCATTCAGAATATGAATCATTAACCACTACTCTCTGAATTAGGCCTTTTAGCCAGTTTTCCATCCATTTACAAACTGATTTTTGCAAAATCCAAGTATACCACATCCACAGCCACTCCTTTGTTTAAGGTTTTACTGACGTCATAAAAAGAAATCGGATTTGTTTGACAACTTGCGTCTTTCATGACCCCATGCTGTCTGTTGCTTAAAATATTTTTTTTCTAGCAAGAACTCATCTATGTGGTCTTTTATTAACCTCTCCAGTATCTTCACAAACATAGAAGTTAACCGCTTCAGCCCCGGAAGATCATACCCCCTTCCTGATCAGAGCACTTTTTGCGATTCGGCACTGCGTTTCTTTAACTGACAATTGCGCGGTCGTGCGACGTTACACCAAAACAAAATTTGACGTCCTTTTTTCCCCACAAATAGAGCTTTCTTTTGATGGTATTTGATTAACTCCTGTGGCTTTTATTTTTTGCGCTATAAACAAAAAAAGCGACAATTTAGAAAAAAAGCTATATTTTTTACTTTTTGCTGTAATAAATATCCCCAAAAAATATATAAAAAAAAAACAAATTTTTTCCTCAGTTTAGGCCGATATGTATTCTTCTACATATTTTTGGTTAAAAAAAATCGCAATAAGCGTATATTGATTGGTTTGCACAAAAGTGATACCGTCTACAAAATGGGGGATAGATTTATGGCATTTTTATTAGAATTTTTTTTATTAGTAATGGCGGCAATCTGTGATTTTTATCGTGACTGCGACATTATGGCAGTCAGACATCGGACACTTTTGGGAACATCTGTCACTTATACAGCGATCAGTGCTATAAAAATGCACTGATTACTGTTAAATGACACCGTCAGGGAAGGGGTTAAACACTAAGGGGCGATCAAGGGGTTAAGTGTGACCCCCCTCCCGCCGCCCTCCGGTGCTTCTCCCGACTCACCTGTGTGATCGGTGAGCCGGAGAAGGAATCCACCGGTGGCGGAAGTTGGCCATAGATATCTATGGGGAACAGATGGGCCCCGGTCATCTCTGACTCTCGGAGGTCCGGGCGCGACGTTATGATGTCACGCCCAGCCTGGCAGTTGTTTTTTTTTATCGGTCTTTACATCCTGGAGGAGAGATGTGAGGTCTTATTGACCCCATATCTATCCATAAAGAGGACCTGTTACACACTATTCCTATTACAAGGGATGTTTACATTCCTTGTAATAGGAATAAAAGTGATCAAAAATGTTATAGTGTAAAGTTATAGTGTAAAGTGTATAAATCAAAAAATGAAAATAAAATAAACAATACATTTTTTTTTTTAGCGCGCCACCGTCCCCGCAAGTTTGCAAGCAGAAGTGAATGCATATGTAGGTCGCGCCCACACGTGTAAACGGCATCAAATTCACACATGTGAGGTTAGAGTGAGAGCAATAATTCTTTACCAAGACCTACTATGTATTTTTTTACAAATTTTTAAAGCGCTGCCTATGGAGATTTTGGATTACCGAAGTTTGGTGCCATTCCACGAGCGAGCACAATTTTCAAGAATGACATGTTGGGTATCTATTTACTCTTCGTAACATCATCTTTCACTTTATACAAAAAAAAATTTGTCTAACTTTAGTGTTTTTTTTAATTCATTAAATGTCCCCCCCCCCACCCCCAAAAAAAAGCGTTTGAAAAAAATGCTGCGCAAATACGATGTGACATAAAAAGTTGCAATGACCGCCATTTTATTCCCTAGGGTCTCTGCTAAAAAAAACATATATATAATGTTTGGGGATCCTAAACAATTTTCTACCAAAAAAATTATGATTTTTTTGGTCTCGCATTAGGAAAGGAACCAATGAATGACTGACTGAGATTGCGTTTTTATATACAGTATCTCACAAAAGTGAGTACACCCCTCACATTTTTGAAAATATTTTATTATATCTTTTCATGTGACAACACTAAAGAAATTACACTTTGCTAAAATGTAAAGTAGTGAGTGTACAGCTTGTATATCATTGTAAATTTGCTGTCCCCTGAAAAAAACTCAACACACAGCCAATAATGTCTAAACCGCTGGCAACAAAAGTGAGTACACCCCTAAGTAAAAATGCCCAATTTTTCCCTCCCCGGTGTCATGTGACTCATTAGTGTTACAAGGTCTTCGCTGTGAATGGGGAGCAGGTGTGTTAAATTTGGTGTTCTCGCTCTCTCATACTGGTCACTGGAAGTTCAACATGGCACCTCATGGCAAAGAACTCTCTGAGGATCTGAAAAAAAGAATTGTTGCTCTGTATAAAGATGGCCTAGGCCAGAGGTGTCCAAACTTTTTTCAAAGAGGGCCAGATTTGATGAAATGAACATGCGTGAGGGCCGACCATTTTGCCTGACATTTTTTAAACCAATACAATTTGGTCTAAGTGTGTTTGTTCGAGCGCTAATACAATGCCCAACAAGAATTCTCTTGCCTTTGTCACACTCGCTCCTGACACACAGACGAATGCTCTGCTCTTTAGGGGTACCGTTAATTATAAATGGTACCCCACACATTGGAAAACGTGGGGTGCTTTTGGTGCAGTGCAATTAAAAAAAAAAAAGGTTGGGGACTTCTTTCCCTGCAGTTTTGTGGGTAGGGAAGCCCATTGAAATGAATGGGCTGATCTACACGCAGCACGCAGCCACACAGATGTGAACCAAGAGCTTGTTCACATGTCAGGTTGGAGGGGCAGTAAAACCACATGGTTAAGCTGTTTTTACCACCCCCAACTTCTCCCCCTTTAGCTGCAGAGGGAGCAGCTAGGGGTATAAACATGCTGTGGCTGCAGCTGGAGGTACACCCAGGGTGAATGGGGCTGCACTGCAACTACCCGCAACTGTGTGCATTGCACAGTTGCGGCATAGAGTAATGCTGGATTTTATAGGCTTAAAACAGGTGGTGAGGAGGCAAAATAATGCCTCTTTACCGCCTGTCAAATGCCTCTGAAAAGCGATCTGTGCATGGATTGCTTTTCAGAGGAGCAGCAGTCCTGGCTGATATCACAAACAAAACCTACAAATGCAGTTCTGATGGTACAGGAATGGGGGTCCGGATTAAAAGTAACATACACACACACACACACACACACACACACACACACACACAGACACATGGACACACATACAGACACACGCATACAGACACATGTACATGGACACACATACAGACACATGCATACAGATACATGTACATGGACACACATACAGACACATGCATACAGACACATGTACATGGACACACATACAGACACATGTACATGGACACACATACAGACACATGTACATGGACACACATACAGACACATGCATACAGACACATGTACATGGACACACATACAGACACATGCATACAGACACATGTACATGGACACACATACAGACACATGTACATGGACACATACAGACACATGTACATGGACACACATGCATACAGACACATGTACATGGACACACATGCATACAGACACATGTACATGGACACACATGCATACAGACACATGTACATGGACACACATACAGACACATGTACATGGACACACATGTACATGGACACACATACAGACACATGTACATGGACACACATGTACATGGACACACATACAGACACATGTATACAGACACATGTACATGGACACACATACAGACACATGTACATGGACACACATACAGACACATGTACATGGACACACATACAGACACATGTACATGGACACACATACAGACACATGCATACAGACACATGTACATGGACACACATACAGACACATGCATACAGACACATGTACATGGACACACATACAGACACATGTACATGGACACATACAGACACATGTACATGGACACACATGCATACAGACACATGTACATGGACACACATGCATACAGACACATGTACATGGACACACATGCATACAGACACATGTACATGGACACACATACAGACACATGTACATGGACACACATGTACATGGACACACATACAGACACATGTACATGGACACACATGTACATGGACACACATACAGACACATGTATACAGACACATGTACATGGACACACATACAGACACATGTACATGGACACACATGCATACAGACACATGTACATGGACACACATACAGACACATGCATACAGACACATGTACATGGACACACATACAGACACATGTACATGGACACACATGCATACAGACACATGTACATGGACACACATACAGACACATGTACATGGACACACATGTACATGGACACACATACAGACACATGTATACAGACACATGTACATGGACACACATACAGACACATGTACATGGACACACATGCATACAGACACATGTACATGGACACACATACAGACACATGTACATGGACACACATGCATACAGACACATGTACATGGACACACATACAGACACATGTACATGGACACACATACAGACACATGCATACAGACACATGTACATGGACACACATGCATACAGACACATGTACATGGACACACATACAGACACATGTACATGGACACACATACAGACACATGTACATGGACACACATACAGACACATGTACATGGACACACATACAGACACATGCATACGGACACACATACAGACACATGCATACAGACACATGTACATGGACACACATACAGACACATGCATACACATACATACAGACACATGTACATGGACACACATACATGCACACACATACATACACATGCACAGACAGACACATGAATAAAGCCATTTTAAAACGAATCTAGCTTCTAGCATAGTACTGCACCTTTCCAGCTTCCTCATTCAGCCGGGTACTGCACTCTAGGGGGAAGCAGAGAGCACAGCACACTCTGCACTTTACTTTCACTTTTGAGGCTGACGGAGCTTCTCACACAGTGCCGATGTTCGGCAGGGGATCGCTCATCTGACAGCCCTGATCCCGCAGCACACTAGTTGTGAGAGGCTGGTTTAGATAACCCGGCGGGCCGTTCAAAACCGGACCGCGGGCCGCGATTGGCCCGCGGGCCGGACTTTGGACATGCCTGGCCTAGGCTATAAGAAGATTACCAAGACCCTGAAACTGAGCAGGACGGTGGCCAAGACTATACAGCGGTTTAACAGGACAGGTTCCACTCAAAACAGGCCTCGCTATGGTCAACCAAAGAAGTTGAGTGCACGTGCTCAGCGTCATATCCAGAGGTTGTCTTTGGAAAATTGTAGCAATGCAATGCAGTGGTAGATCTGAAATGAGGGGAAGCTCTGCTGATTTCTATCATCCAATCAAGTACAAGCAAAAATGCTGTTTTTTATTTTCCTTACACGTGATTGAGTATTCTTTGCAAAGTGAAACTTTACCTCATTTACTAAGCTCTGGAGCAAGTGCACAGTATATTTTCCTTTAGTAAATCAACCTCAAAAGGTCTCTGCCAAAAGTAAAACAAAACTCAAATCTCTTAGCAATTTTATTTCAATTACAGCTTCAATTTAGGCCCCCGAGGTTGTTTCTCGCATATCCTACATTCTATGGATAGTTTAGGACCCTCTAATAATGAGGTACTTTGTCACAGTAAGTGGCCTTAAGCACCATATAGCAATATAGTGTGATCAAATCCCCATATTTTCTGAAAATGTTCAGGTGTTTTAAATAGCCTTGCAGGAGTTAAATGCCATTTGTTGCATGTGTGCGCTGTAATATTTTGTTCTTTTTCTTTCGTATATCCTACAGACTGCCATGGGTGTTAACTTTTTGTAGTTTTGCATGAGTCTGTCATTGCATCCACAATCTGAAAAACAATATTGCACATATTTTACGTGCAAAAAAAGTGTTTTTTTATTTCTTTCTTTATTTTTTTTTAAAGTGAACTTATCCTTTATTTGGCTTTGTGCTAAAATGGTTGTAGTGCATTTTTGTATGAATATTGTAGGAACTGTGAGCTCTCCTAAGGCAGTGTGACTAAAACCTATTATTATATGTCCAGAATATTAAAAGAATGCTATCAATTGAATTTTTTTTTAGAAACCATTTATTGATGACTTGAAGTTAGCCAGTATTGGTTACCACCAATGAGACAAATCAAGTGTTCTAAAAGACTATAATATTCTATTTGTAATTAATTTTTCTTTATACTCTAGTTACTTAAGGTATTTTTTTGAGCCCCAGAAAAAAGTGCTAACTTTTGCTTGTATAAGGAGATTTTTATTTTTTTTTGCCATTATATACTTGCTGACCAGGAACACCACCACTCTATAATGTTATAGCAGGAACCGAGGAAGGAAATTTAAGCAAAAACAATTGCACAATAAGAATGTTGACAAACCCTTTGTACCAATTTTATTTCTACAGCAAAATTCTTGATTTAGGCCAACAATGTTATTTCACAAGCACAGATCCAGTTTAAAAATAGCCGAAGTGTAAATAAATAGCATGTAACAAATCTAATTCAGATGGAAAATTAGGACAATGTACCGGTAAGCATATGGCTACAAGAAATTATACTGTAGATACTTATGCATACCAGTTATACAGTAGGAAAACCCATAAAGTGACTAGTTGTAAATCAGTTTTTTTATTATTAATCTTTGTAGAAAGTATAACTCCACCGTTGAAGAGATCACAGGATCCCCTATATTATGCATTCAGCTATTTGGGTACTAAAATTGCCATGTCTTGCCGTGGTGCCACCTGACCAGAATGTAGATTTTTCTATCAGGAACTTGCAAACCTATATATTTTGCCTTCCAGTAAAGCTGCCTGCTTTGCTTCACAAAGTCCAGCTACTTACACTTTTTCAATTTTTGTTATTATTACTACAGGTACTTATATAGCACTGTCAATTTACACAGCGCTTTACATATATGTTATATTTCACTCCCTGCCCTCAAGGAGCTTACAATCTCTAAGCTCCCTAACTCATATTCATACATACACATACTAGGGCCAATTTAGACAAGAGCCAATTAACCTATCAACATGTCTTTGGAATGTGGGGGGGGGGGAGGGACCCACACAGGCACAGGGAGAACATGTAAACTCCAGGCAGGTAGTGTCGTGGTTGGGATTGAAGCTGACTAGTGCTGCTAGGTGTACTAACCACTAAGCCACTATGCATCAATAGCCTCCCTTTCATCTCCAATGTAACTTGTCATTCTTCAAGGACTTAACATTTCTGTTTCCTTGTTGGGGTCTGGTTCCCCTTAAGGCTGGGTTCACACTATTGCGAATTGGACGCCCACATCCAATTCGCAATAGCAGGAGATTTTGACCAGCTCTCTATGGAGCTGGTTCACATACCCTGTTTCCCCGAAAATAAGACCTAGCGTGATTGTCGGTGATGGCTGCAATATAAGCCCTACCCCCCAAATAAGCCCTAGTTAAAGCCCTAGTAGGTCTTATTTTCAGGGTAGGGCTTATTTTCGGGGAAACAGGGTAGGGCTTATTTGGGGGGTAGGGCTTATATTGCAGCCATCACCGACAATCACTCTAGGTCTTATTTTCGGGGAAACAGGGTATCAAAAAACGTGTTTAAAGTGGCTGTAAACCCTTAAAGCCCACTTTGACCTACATGTAAGCCTAGATTAAGGCTTACCTGTAGCTCCAAGAAATATCTCCCAAACCTAAAAGGTTTAGGAGATATTTACAGAAATAGCGACACCGCTGTCCACGGCGCATGGCGCACTGGGCGCGCCGCAAGTGAAGGCAAACATGCCGTCGGCTCCCGCACACATGCGCCGGAGAGACGTCATCGCTACTCCGGCCACTCACAGCGCCGGAGCAGCGATACCTGGAAGGAAGATGGAGGCTCCGTGCACCAGGGGACAGCAGTGACATCGCTGGCTCCTGTGTCAGGTAAGTGACACATAATGGGCTACTATGCGATGCAAACAAAGGAAGTAAACCCATCAGGGTTTACTTCCTCTTTAAAGAGACAATCAACACTGCCATTAGTATCTGTGTTCAACATTTACAAACTGGAACTGAATGGTACTTTTAAAAGCTTCAACAAAGCTTGCTGAAAGCTTTGCAAATGCTTTGTCACGACTTGCTGTTCATACTGCTCTTTTACAAGCTGTAGCCCATGTGAAACTGGCCTAAAACAGTATAGGTTTCCTATTGGAGCTGGGGTGCCGCATGTTTTTGTAGGTCCAAAGATGACATCCTTATCTTTTCAGTGACAACTTGGTGAGTCTCTGACCTGAAACAAGGATGTGCGTCTGTTTGAAAACACTTTTTTTGCTAATGATTGATACATGTTCAGGCCAAGTAATAAAATATGATCAGAATAATCATCCTGGAGCACACACCTACACAAAATAAGACTGCATCTAGGGTTGGTACCTCATCCCTTTAAAACCAAACACATATTAATTACACAGGTTCTGTGGCTGATTAAGGTTGTAATTAAACTCACTTGGTGCCTTATCTGCATTAAATTAGCCTCAGAACTTGTGTAATTTATATGTGTTCGGGTTTAAAGGGATGAGGTGGCAACCCTAACCGCAACTGCAGCCCTTTCTAGTCTGATAGGTCTCCAAAAGGAGACAATTAAGAGCTCCTGTGTAGGCAAGTACTGATTCCATGAGACAGCCCCCATAAAGTACACCTGAATTAAATCTGGACCATGATGTGCAAGGTTGGGGTGGGTCCCTGCTAGTAAATGGACTCTTCTGAAGCAGTCAAATTTACTAAGAAGTACAGCGGCACATTGCAAGTCAATTAAACGTGTTGGGGAAAGGAAAATACTGCAATAGGCATTTAAAATCCATGCTTCTTGCAGTGCTTTTACTTGCATTTTTATTTTTTTTAGATTTGTGACAGGGTCTTGTTATTCTTTCTGACGAGCATGTATTCCTCCAGTAAATCCAGTGGGGCCAGAGGCCATAGAAATATAGGTTTACATGAAGAATGTGCTCAAGAAATGGAGAAGATTTTATTGTATCTGTAAGAATACAATAAAGAATCAAATTCTTCTACACGTACAAAAATAATTTTAAAAAAAATTCAAGTTTCGGATGGCGCAAGCAGCAAATTAAGCGATGCCAAAGTTCCTGTAATTATATTGTAGTCTGCAAGGAAGATGTGTTGCTTCCTTTTTTAAAGGTCTTTCAAATCTACTGTATTTCCTCTGGATGTCTGGTAGTGTATTCTACATAGAAGTGTATGGCTCTTAGCCAGGCTCTGAATAAACTACTATCCCTAGTGTACTGTACATCCATCCCATCACTAGAGCAGCCTGTGGTGAATGTTCCATTGTCGTCGGTTCCCTCCTCTGTAGAAGGGTGTTATTTGACACCCTGCTTTGGTTCCTTTCTTATCCATGGTATAAAAACTGTGCTTGTAAGAGAGGAATGTGTCCTTTTCTCTCTTGTCTACTTACAAAACATGGGTTGGTGCAGAGAAATCTCACAGTTCTCAACTTTACAGGCCTTTAACCCTTAAGCCGCTGCATGTATCAAATGGAATGCAGGCTGTCATGGGAAACCCCTTTAAGTCACAGACGTAAAAAGGTCAGATTGATTATAGGGTGGAACAAACTGGCCTGCTAAATAAAGAAATGAAAAATATAAAGGGCAATGAGCCATAGTACTAAATAATCAGAAATTCCTCACTGTTCTTTAAGTCACTTGGCTGATAACTGAAAAGCCACAGATGATTAATGTAAGAAGCCGTTCATGTTTGTGCTCTAGTTTGATCCTTACCAATTCAGAGATTGGACCAGAACAAATATTATCAACAGAGACTTTGTGAGCCAGCCTATCCTCCCCAACCCACAATGCTTGTGCGCCATTGTTTCTTGCCAACCCTTTCATTACAAAAACATTCAGTAATAACAGCCCAACTAAATCACTGCACCTGTGGTTATGGGGTCTAGCGGAGGGGTTGCACCTGAGCCGTATGTAGTTCTAACATCACTCTGAGGCTGCTGGTTTACCACTTAGTATGAGATGATGTCTAAAAAAAAAAAACTATTTTGTCTGACCACCACTTACTACACTGTTCTTATCAAAAGCATTAGGCTGAGTTCACACTTGTATGTGAATTGGATGCGAGTTTCCCCGCATCCAATTGGCATGACAGGAGGTTGTGACCGGCTCCCGATGGAGTCGGTTCACACATCTCCGTGGCGGCTGGGGAGCTGATTCGGGCCTGTTTCGTCCCTGAAACAGAGAACAGGGCCGCATCGGACCCCTGCTGTCAGCCACATCTGTTTTAAGTGTGAACCCACCATTAATGGTGATTAATTAAAGCTTTGCAAGCTCACTACGCTTTGTTGTTTTTGGTATGCATTGGATTATTCGAATATAACCTTTTAAATGACTGGCACATTTTTATGGGCTACAAGGCTTCCATTTGGTAAACAAATCCCGATATATGGCAGGTAAATGCTTTTCATTTCAAAAAGAAAAAATGTATTTAAAAGAGGCTTTACATTTTTCAAATAGTTTATTTGCAAAGTTTTTTTTTTTCTTTATACAAAATAGGACCCTTGTATACAGTCTGTAAATTTAAGACCCCCCTATGGGTGTTGGAGACTGTTTGCCCCTGTATAAGTCCGGTAGGGACTCGCATATATTCACCCACCTTACCCTGTCCCATACTCACCAGCAGACTCACTGGATTCCCATGCCATGGCTGATATAATGGCAATATTTGAAAGGGAGCTCAAAGACCTGATTTTAGTAAATCCCACCAGACCTGGTCTAAATATTTAGCACAATGAATATTAGGAGGCTTTTACAAGGATGCTGGATGATGGTAAACAGCAGGTGCATTCCAAGATGTCCACCCTGGAGTCATCCCACTCAGCAGTTGAATCCAGATTGACCTCCCTAGAAACCTGTCAATCAGTGCAATGCCAAGCCCTAATGCTGCTAAAGGTATGAATATGGGGAAAAAACTGCAGCCTCAGGAACAATGTTAGACACTGTGAGATCCTAATGGCCACTGTATGACTGGACCTGAAACCCACTGTGCCTACCTTACTTTGTTTCCTGCTCAAGAGAGATCCAGCAACTGCTAGAGAAATTGATTGGGTCCACAAACTCCCAGAAATAAAGCAAGCAATGACCTGAAACATGACGTGATGTGATACCATAAAAGGACCAGAATTTAGCTTTAATCTTGCCCACATACTGTATGGCTTGTTGTTCATGGAGGAGATTGATACTGCATATGTTTTTTTATTTTTCACTGGTGTCCTCCTATGTGTGTGGGAAAACGTTAACCAGTTCTTGCAGACTAAAGATAGTTGGCATAAGGTGACTTGGAAGCACTAGCAAATTGCTGGAGGCTTCAAACGTATTTTTCCCCATACCAATCCCCCCCCCCCCCCCCCCAAACCAACGCCACTCCATATATACTAGACTCAAGGACACTGCCAAACAGGGACTTAGACTTACACACAGGAGACACTCCAAAGTGTTATGGGTTTCATTTATAAAGTGAGGACTACTTGTACAGTTACTGGGTTTATTTATCACAGCTTGCTCTACTAACAGGGAAATAGTTATTGCAGATCCTCCTATCTGTAACACCCATCCACCCTAGCCACCCACTAGATTACTACTCTGCTCTGGTTGAAAAACACCACCGTAGATCTGCTCACTACCATCTCCACTCTCTAGACCCCCCCCTTAGTCACTTTGTTACCTTTTGCTGCCACCCCCTTACTCCTTCCCAGGTCTAATTCCCTACCACTCCCTCGTGACAATTACACTGTGCCTCAGCCCACCATTTAACTCTTGTACCCGGTTCAGATGGGATCAATAAGGATTCTCGTTGAGGCTCAAGGCCTTTCTGATTTTCTATATGAATCAATTTTTCCAATGGCAGATGCAGCTACTTTTATTTCACATGCCTGGAAAGTGGCAGTCCATGTCTCTCCCACTCCCCCCCCCCCCCAACCCAATCCAAGGCACATTGCCACTATACCTGCCCCATCACATCTATCTCAGCCAGTTTGTTTTCCCCCCACCTTTTATTTCCACACCATACTCCACAGAAAGACTAAGGTGCCTACCCCAATTTTATTGCATAACCAAGGACTGAGAGGGGACAGCGTATCTCCACCTTCCTGATTTATGGTGACACCAGCTAGCATATACAGGTCGCTCATGGGAAGGCGTATATGTCTTTATATGCCCTCTCCCCCATGCCACCTGCGGTTGCTGGTTACCTGCTTATCTCCCCCGATGGTCACACAGGAATGAATTGTGGGGATATCCAGTAGAAAGACTCCTAGAAAGCACAAAGCAAGGTCCATAAAGACCTGGATGAGTGAGTTTTGGGTGGAGGAACTTGACTGGCCTGCACACAGTCCTGACCTAAACCTCAAAGAACACCTTTGGGATGAATTAGAGCGTAGACTCCAAGCCAGGCATTCTTGTCCACATCAGTGCCTGGCCTCACAAATGCACTTCTGGAAGAATGGTCAAACATTATTATTATTATTATTATTATAATACACGATTTATATAGCGCCAACAGTTTACGCAGCACTTTACAATGTAGAGGGTTGGGGCAGCACAATTACAGTACAGTTCAATAAAGAAGGGACAGGAGGGCCCTGCTCATAGAGCTTACATTCTAAAGGGAGGGGGTTGTGGTAAAAAAGGTGATAGATGCAGGGAATGATTTGATGGGGGTGGCTCTGGGACAGTTGTAAGGTGGGTGTGGGATAGGCTTCCCTGAATAAGTGAGTTTTTTTAGGGATCTTCTAAAGGTGGACAGGTTAGGGGCTGATCAGATATACCGGGGCAGGGAGTTCCAGAGGATGGGAGAGGCTCTGGAGAAGTCCTGAAGGCGAGCATGAGAAGAGGTAACAAGGGAGCTAGAGAGCAGGAGGTCCTGGGAGGAGCGGAGGGGACGATTTGGGCAATATCTGCAGATGAGGTTGGTGCTGTAGCTGGGGGCGATGTTGTGGATGGCCTTGTATGTTGTGGTTCGCATTTTGAATTTTATATGTTGTGGATGGCCTTGTATGTTGTGGTTCGCATTTTGAATTTTATACGGTGGGGTAGGGGAAGTCAGTGAAGGGATTGGCAGAGAGGGGCCACAGTCACAGATCGATTAGTGAGGTGTATTAGTCTAGCAGCAGCATTCATAATAGACTGAAGGGGGGATAGCCTGCGTAAGGGTAGGCCATTAAGGAGAGAGTTGCAGTAGTCAAGGCGGGAAATAATCAAGGAGTGAATAAATTGCTTTGTGGTGTCATTAGTCAGGAAGGGTCAAATTCTGGAGATGTTGCAGAGGTTAAGGCGCAGGATTTAGCCAGTGATTGGATGTGGGGCTGAAGGAAAGGTCAGAGTCAAGGATTATACCCAGAACCCTGGCATGTCTGGAGGGACCAATGGTTGTGCTGTTGATCTTAATGGTAAAGTCGTGGGGGGGGGGGGGGGACCGGGAAGGAGAAAATATTAAAAGCTCAGTTTTAGAAAGATTGAGTCTGAGAAAGTGGTGTGACATCCATACCGATATGTAATTCAGTAAGTTTGAGATCCGTGAGGAGATCAAGGGGATGAGTTGAGGAGTGGAGAGATAGATCCAGGTGTCATCGGCATAGAGGTGGTATTGGAAGCCATGGGAGGTTATCAACTGGCCCAAGGAAGAGGTATAGAAGCCTTGGGGTACCCCAACAGAGAGAGGAAGAGGAGCGGAGGAGATGGAGTTGTAAGTGACACTGAAAGTGTGCTGAGATAGGTAGGAGAAGAACCAGGATAAAGCAGGATAAAACATTCCCATGTGACACACTCCTAAACCTTGTGGACAGCCTTCCCAGAAGAGTTGAAGCTTTTATAGCTGCAAAGGGTGGACCAACTCAATATTGAACCCTATGGACTAAGACTGGGATGCCATTAAAGTTCATGTGCGTGTAAAGGCATATGTCCTAATACTTTTGGTAATATGGTGTATTTTGAGTGACCAGACCTTATCTCCCAGGCCCAAGTCCTAAATATCTTCTGGATATACAAGACAAAGATTTTCAATCACTTCTCAAAAGCAGCAGATTTTGCTTTAAACATTTTTAGACATCAGGAGAGTTTAGATCTATTTCTGAAATTCCAGCAATGATGGACCCACTAATGCTGTTGGGGGGCATTACAAGTGGGGGGCATTACAATTTTGTAATTTTCGCATCCAGACTTTTGGGAGGTACCAATCCTTATCTCCCCTGACAGATTGTGAGCAATGGTCTCAAAAAGAGTCTATCTCAAGTAAAATTCAGGGAAAGGTTTTTAATATCCTATTGAGATGGTACAAAGTGTAAAAAAAACATGCGCCATTTTTTTCCGCAATACTAACCCCTCTGCTGGAAATGCCAACAACATAAAGAAACTAAGTTACTATACGTACATGCCCTGTGCTACAAGGCTTCCAGAACCAAATAAAGAAAATTTGCTTCAATCTTACCATAATTGGATTGGGAGATGACTGAGCTGCTTAGTTTCTACTCTGTTTTCTTCTCCTCTAGACCATTCACGTCTTTGAGACCTAATCAACGGGCCTCCTTTTCGGGTTTGGCCTATTCCCTGCCTGATGGCTACATTCTATGGTTCTGAAAATGACAAGAGGATTGTATAATTCCAACAGGCCTAGGCTTCTTCTCGTGTTGTTCTGTTCAATATTATTTTCCTGAAGACATTCAGACTTTTTCTTCTAACATGCTATATCATGACATGCAAAGATCTATGTAGATCACAGACATTATTATGTATAAACAAAGAAAACTTTAATATGTGGAGGACAGCTATGCTGTGCCATGGATAATTGTTGAGCATGTTACTGAGCTGATTCTTTGTAATTTGTAAAATGCTAAATAAAGAATAAAAAATTGTTAAACAAATGCATGTTTGCAAGCTTAAATAAACATGAGCCCAGGATGTATAATTGTCAAAAAAACATAATTTTTTTGCCAAGGCAGACTAATAGTAATTACAAATACACTTGTTTCATTGGACAAGCTAATAATGGCTATTAGTGTATTTTACTTTTTGAATTTGTTTATTGATTTTTGAGTGTAAGTTTTACAATAAACCTGTATATCTTCAGATGAGCTGTGCAGATTGGAAGTCATAAATGCACATACAGATTAAAGCTGGGTTCCCACTGCAGCAAAGAGCGTCTCACAGCAGGGGTCAGGTGCGTCTCTGTTCACAATTTCAGGTCTAAATTCTGTCCGAATTTTTGGCTGAATTCGGACCTGAAACAGACCAGAAGACGCACAGGACTCCTGTACAATTTGCACCGGAGCCGCTAAGGGGATGTGTGAACCGGCTCCATAGAGAGTCGGTCAAAATCTCCTGACATGCGAATTGGATGCAGGGAAAGCCACATCCAATTCGCAAATAATGGGAAACCAGCTTGAAGGTTTAAGAAGTAAGCAAACATAATATTTAAACAAATGTAATATTCCTGAAGGGAACCTACGGGAGTCCTGTCGGTAACTAGAATAAAGTGATTAACGTGGCGGCCTAGGGAAGAGGGTAGAAAAAAAAAGGAGGGGGGAAGTGACGTGTATGAGGGAGGGGTGGAGGACAGATCCACTAGCGCTAGCCCAACTATAAGGACTATTGCTGTGTAGCAGCAATTTAAAGCTGTGCTTGTTTATTCTGGGCAGTTTGAGGTTAAATAGAGCATATTGGGGTGTATAAAGAACAGCGAGTTTTGAAATCATCTAATATATAGTCAGACCAATAGTGGTGTGCAATGGGACACTGCCACCAACTGTGAAGAAATGAGCCAGTGTGCCCGCAGCTGTGAAAACACTGAGCAGAGTGTTTAGAGCTGAGGTGAGCCACTCTAGTGGGGACAAGATACCACCTAGTAATAATGTTAGTTTGTTTCCACTGCCTGTACATTTGTGGAGAATGATTTGGTGGTGTCCATAATTTTGGTCCATGCTTGGGCATCCAATTCCGTTGCCTCTTTTTTGGTGTAAGTGGGTATCAAATGGGACAGGGGTGTTAGAATCTGCGAGTAGAGGAAAGAGACCATGTCAAGGGTGTGTGGGCCAAAAGCACATGTAGACTCCAAGGACGTGGACATCCTGGAACGCTCAGGGTATCGTACGTTAGTTTGTAGAAAGTGTTTCATCTTAAGTATCAAAGAAGTTTGTTGCGCAGTAGTTCTGTTTCTTGTTGTACTTGAGCGAAGGATTTAACCCCATTTTGGTGACCAGATGTTGCACTTTAGTGAGATTTTTAGTGATCCATACAAGGGGTCGGAGAGGCCTAAGGGAAATGAGGGATTATAAGTGCAATCTATGAGGGGCTCATGTGGTGAAAGGATGTTGGCTGAATATTTGACCGCATCCCATACTCTAATGCCCCATACACAGGATAGGATTTTCCGACGGAAAATGTTCGGTGGGAGCTTGTTGTCGGAAATTCCCACCGTGTTTAGGCTCCATCGGACATTTTCCATCGAAATTTCCGACACAAAAAATTTGAGATCTGGATCTCAAATTTTCAAAAACAAAATCTGTTGTTGTAAATTCCAATCGTGTGTACACAATTCCGACGCACAAAGTTCCATGCATGCTCATAATCAAGCAGAAGAGCCGCACTGGCTATTGAACTTAATTTTTCTCGGCTCGTCGTAAGTGTTTTACGTCACTGTGTTCTTGACGTTCGGATTTTCCGACAAGATTTGTGTGACCGTGTGTATGCAAGACAAGTTTGAGCCAACATCCGTCGGAAAAAAACATGGATTTTGTTGTCGAAAAATCCTATCGTGTGTACGCGGCATTAGGGTGAGCTTGGTAATAGGGTTAGTAGTAAAGCATCTATCTGAGGGGAGGATCTAGAATAAATTATCAACCCATACAAGATCACAGCTCGACGCCTCCAGGGAGACCCAAATGGGAGTCTCAGAGTGAGTGTGGAATTTCGGTATGTGGGCCAGTATATTTGTTTATATTTTATATAGATGCCATGTAGTTGGTGACTGGGTTTCTCCAGCTCAGGGGAGTATGACATTGTGCTGTGCTCCCTCAGGGCCCATAGTTGTCAAACATTCCTCTTTTGTGGAATCAAGATGAGAAAGAAGAGTTATTAGTCCTCTGTTCAAAGTAACTTTCCAGTAACGAAAAAGTTCAACAGTTAAAGTAGGTTGTGAGGACATTGAAAAATAATTTCAGGTCTGAAGGTAATAGGAATACTTTAGAAGGGGAAGAGAAATGACACTCAATACACATACAGAATACTTTATTAATCCCAAAGGGAAAACAGGACATGACTGCAGAAATGGGCAGGTCCACAAAGGAGCAGCAGGGACCAGAAAACCAGAGATGGGTGATATGTTATCTGTTGGAAGAGGTGCAGGTAGAAATGGAGTAGCCTATGGCCAGCTGGGGTCCTGTCCCAGTGATATAAATGAGTGCTCATGTAGAGCTGGGCACACTGAGAGGGGAATGTGGCCTCATACCACGTATACAAGATCGGAATTCCTGCCAGAACAAGACCGATGAGAGCTTTTCATCGGAAAATGCGACCGTGTGTAGGCTCCATCGGAATTTTGCTGGCCGAATTTCCGACAGCAAAGAATTGAGAGCATGTTCTCAATTTTTCTGACAGAAAAGGTTTCTATCGGAAATTCCGATCGTCTGTAGCAATTCTGACGCGCAAAAATCCTACGCATGCTTGGAAACAATTTGACGCATGCTCGGAAGCATTGAACTCGGCTCGTTGTAGTGTTGTACGTCACCGCGTGCTTGGTGGTCGGAATTTGGTGTGACCGTGTGCAGGCAAGACAGTTTGAGCGAAATTCCATCGGAATTCCGTCGGGAAAACCGTCAGAGCTTTTTCCGACAAGAATTCCGATCGTGTGTACGTGGCATAAGAGTTGTAGAAACTGTTATGAGGAATTGCAGTGAGAGGTGCTTGCAGAAAATCATCTAGAAAAGAATATCTCCTCCTCTGTGGTATAGTTACCACAATAGAAGACTTTTCTTCTGCTGTATGACCACCACCCTGAGGACCACAAGTTACACATAACCCAAGTTATTGGCAGCTATGCCAATATTACCCACTATTCATCTTTTGTTATCAGTCTCTTTGTATAAAAGCACAACAGGCTGGTGGGTGGTTACCCCCAATGTAAACAAAACCTGCATCTATACTGTATATATTACTAATGAAGCGATCTTTTGTTTAATTTTCTGTGTTCAAATAATGAATGACCCCCCAAAGGAAGTTCAAAGGATAACTAAACATATTGGGAGACTGTGTTTCACAGAAGAGCTTAGAGTCTGTTTGTATTGTAAACACACAGTGAATAAGCATCTCCTATAACAAATTCTGATCATGTGGAGCAGTAACCGTATAAGCAGGTCCCGACCTGTCAGACGGTGAACAAACATCCATTACCAGTTAGATTGCATTGATTCACATTACACAACCACGCTAAGCAATGTTACTTATGCACAAGCACACAGTCACTAAGCACAAACATGTTAAGAGGCGAGTTATAGACTTGTCTGAGCGTCTGCCTATGGCTCATTCCTATATTATTCTTCTGTGCTCCTGCTCCTTGGAGACATAAAACGTCTCACAAAATTCATGTAGTTATTAATAATAGTCATTTGTGAAAGAGTAGGACCATTGCAAATGGGATTGTTTACATTTTAAAATTAGCCGGCTGGAACAAAGTGTGATATATAATTATTTGCCATTATGATGTAATTATTTAGTCCTGTAGAGTAAAATATTCATACTTGCGTCTATTTATCTCCGAACCACTGGAGTTCATAACCTCATTTACAAACAGGCACATGGACACAAAGAGGCTGCAATGTCTGCTGGTAAACTCCTGACAAAAGGAATATTGTGTGTGCTTATAAACAGGTTAAGCGGAAATTTAATATATTGCAGTTACCAATCCTAATGCCGCGTACACACGGCCGGAATTTTACGATGGAAACAGTCCGATGGGAGCTTTTCATCAGATTTTCCGACCTTGTGTATGCCCATCGGTCTTTTTCCAACAGACTTTAGATTTAGAGCCTGTTCTTAATTTTTCTGTCGGAAATGCCGACGGGGTTTTGGACGGTGCAAAGTCCGGCCGTGTGTACGCGGCATTAGATGTATTGATTTCCTTTTTTACCTGGTGATCCAGCCATTAACACACTTCCTGTCCGTGTATTTCTACCTTGGATGGAGGAGCAATGAAGACACATTTGAACTGTAGCATAGTCAATCTCAGGGAAGGGTAGTTTTAGATTAGCAGATGGACTTAACTAATGCCGCGCACACACGATCGGAAATTCGGCCAGCAAAAGACCGATGAGGGGTTTTAGTTGGAAAATGCGACCGTGTGTATGCTCCTTCGGACTTTCGCAGGCAGATTTCCAGCCAGCAAAAGATTGAGAGCATGTTCAATTTTTCGGTCGGAAAAAGTTCCGATCGGAAATTCCGATCACCTGTAGCAATTCCAACACGCAAAATTCCTACGCATGCTCGGAAACAATTCGACGCATGCTCAGAAGCATTGAAATTTATTTTCTCGGCTCGTCTTAGTGTTGTACATCACCGCGTTCTTGACAATCGAAAGTTCAGCGAACTTTTGTGTGACCGTGTGTATGCAAGCCAAGCTTGAGCGGAGTTCCGTCGGAAAAAACATCCAAGATTTTCTTGATGGAAATCCGCTTGTGTGTACGCGGCATAAGGCTACTTTCACACTGAGGCACTAAAAACAGCGCCTGTAATGCGCCTGTAAAGCACTTCTCCTGTCACTGTGTATACACCACTCCTAGGGCGCCCCTGCCCATTGAAATCAATGGGCAGCGCCGCTTTGCGGTGTTTTGTGGGCGCCTTTACCTTTTTTCGACGGCTACCGGGGGTTAAAAGCACCCCGCTAGCGGCCGGAAAGCTCCGCTGAAAATAGCAGCGCTGTACCACCGATGCCCCCAACGTCCTAGTGTAAAAGTGTCCTAACAAATTTTTTTTTTTTTTAAGTCAGATTTTTTTTTGCATTTTTTTTAATACCACAACAACATATACACAAACATAACATTGAAATCAAAACACAAAAAAAAATACACAAAGGCAAAAAAAAGGGGGGGGGCAATTTTAACCCACCCCTTTTCCCACTCCTTCCATTATCAAGTCATAAAAAAAAGAGGAAGGGTGGGACTTTAAATGAGGCACGCAGTCATATGTAGATTTAAAAAAGTATATGTTTATGTATGTCAGAATAAAAATAGTAATAATTAGTAATGCAGTAATTCATCTATATACATAGATATGGAACCAACACCTCTTGACTTCCCATCAAATATAAGAATAAATGCCATGATTTACAACAAATTCATATATAGTTACAAAAAAGACATAATTCAGATAAAAATGATGATAAACACGATCCAGCACCAGGTATATTATTCACTCCCAGTCCCATTTTGTACTTTGATACTATTTCATTTGGGCTTTTACACTCCCTATGGTTGTTGCAGCCCCTATTTTGCCACTCGTCACCATATTTCCTTACTCTCCAGTCTTTCTTGTTGATATGATAGCATCACACAGTTGCTGCAGATTTGTTGGCTGCACAGCCATGATGTGAATCTCCCATTCCACCACATCCCAATGGTGCTCTATTGAATTTAGATCTGGTGGCTATGGAGGCCATTGCAGTACAGTGAACTCATTGTCATGTTCAAGAGCCCAGTGGTGAGATGATTTGAGCTTTGTGACATGGTGCATTATCCTGCTGGAAGTAGCCATCAGATGGGTACACTGTAGTCATAAAGGGATGGGCATGGTCAGCAACAATACTCAGGTAGGCCGTGGTGTTTAACCACTTAAGCCCTGGACCATTTGGCTGGCCAAAGACCAGCACTTTTTGCGATTCGGCACTGCGTCGCTTTAACTGACAATTGCACGGTCGTGCGGCGTGGCTTCCAAACAAAATTGATGCCCTTTTTTTCCCACAAATAGAGCTTTCTTTTGCTGGTATTTTATCACCTCTGCGGTTTTTATTTTTTGCGCTATAAACAAAAAAAGAGCGACAATTTTGAAAAAAAATCAATTTTTTTTTTCCTCAGTTTAGGCCGATACGTATTCTTCGACATATTTTTGGTAAAAAAATCTCAATAAGCGTTTATTGATTGGTTTATGCAAAAGTTATAGCGTCTACAAAATAGGGGATAGTTTTATGTCATTTTTATTAATAATTTTTTTTTTACTAGTAATGCCGGCGATTTTTATCATGACTGCATTAATGCCGCGATCAATGCTATAAATGCTAGCAATGACACGACTCTGATCACTGCTCCCAATGATAGGGAGCAGACAATCAGTGTCCTGTCATTATGCAGAACAGGGAGATGCTGTGTTTACATCAGCATCTCCCCGTTCTTAAGCTCCGTGACATGATCGCGGGCACCCGGCGGACATTGAGTCACGGAGCTCGCGGCAGGCGCACGCACGGTGGGAAATTCAAAGTAAAGTATGGGTATGTTACTTTGCCCAGCCGTGCCATTCTGCTGACGTATAACTACAGGAGCTGGTTGGTAAGCCGTTGAACAATGCTCAATTGGTACTAAGGGGCCCAAAGTGTGCCAAGAAAATATCCCCCTTGCCATTACACCACCGCCACCAGCATGAACCGTTGATACAAAACAGGATGGATCCATACTTTTATGTTGTTTTTGCTAAATTCTGACCCTACCATCTGAATGGAGCAGCTAAAATCGAGACTCATCAGACCAGGCAATGTTTTTCCAATGTTCTATTGTCCAATTTTGGTGAGCTTGTGAAAATTGTAGCCTCAGTTTCCGGTTGTTTGCTGGCAGGAGTGGCACCCGATGTGTGTTTGATGTGTTGTGCACTCAGAGATGGTATTCTGCATAGCTTGGTTGCAATGAGTGATTATTTGAGCTACTGTTGCCTTTCTATTATCTGAAACCAGTTTGCCCATTCTCCTCTGACCTCTGACATCAACAAGGCATTTTCCTCCACACAACTGCTCACTGGATATTTTCTCTTTTTCGGACCATTAGATGCCTAAATGCATTGAGTTGCTGCCATGTGATTGGCTGATTAGCAATTTGTGTTACTAAGCAATTGAACGGGTTTGGTTCTCTTATTTGCCTACAGATTTAGAGCAATATCTTGTTTGGCTAGGACCATTTCTTATAACCCCCCAAAGAGGGCTACAGAAGCAATGATAGGATTTGGTGTTATGAGTACCATTACCATGTTATTATTATGAATAATCTGTGTGCAGGATGCTCTGGTACAAACTGGTGACACAATGAAGAGAATAGAAAACATATAATAATGAATCTCTGTTTGTTTATAAACAATAGATATGTTTTTAAGCTGCTAAAATGTTCTCTTACAGGTGGAGCAATGCTGGCAGCAGATCTGAGGTTCCTTCACCACAGCTGGTTTGGAAAACAATAATAAAATAAAGCATAATGTACTGTTGTTCATTAATTAAATAGCAAACTAAAGTACGGGCATATTGTTTATTATGCCAAAAATGCGTGTGTGATGTTAATGTCATATTGTGACAAATGTTATTTCTCTGCTTTTCTATTTTCCGATGGTTCCCTGTTCTACCAAGCCTATGCCAAGTTGCCTTAAGCTGTTCATAAACCAGTAGAACCTCATTCCAAAATTTTTATTTTCAGAACATTTGTTCAATTTGCTAATGGTTACTGGGGTCAAATCTATGTTCATTTTGACCACAGTGATGAGAAAATTTGAAAGAGCAGGATGGAAAATTTTCTTGAAGGAACAAAATTCTAACGGAATGTGGTTTTCATTTGAGAAAAATTATACATACTGTAATGAAACCTGTTAAATACATCTGGGATTCCATTCAAATAGCAGTCCTGGAATCCATTTTAAGGGCTTTTGAACAAAATTAGTTTACTCAATGATGGCAAGAAATAATGATCTGATGAACGGCTTTTCTGTTTCTATAAATTTTTACTAATGGTCCTGCATTATTGTAGCAATGTAAGAACTCCAGAATAACCAGTTCCCACATGGCGGATTACAGAATGACACCATCAGGAACCTCTCATCAACCTGGGTGGGCGTCATATGTGCGTATTGTGGCGATTGAGTCATGTCCCTTGGACACAGCCTATCCCCAATCAGGGTGAAGAGCCGATAAAATGGGCTCTTTACCATGTGACTGACTGTGTCCAATCACAACTGGTCACAAATGTCAACAAACCGCGGTAACTCGCTGTTAACCGGCTCTCCTCCTCCTACAACGATCCAGTGTGAAGTCTGGAAACAGTGTGTTAGTGTACAGTGATGTGCTTTGATTGCCCCCAAAATAAAGAGGACCTGTCTGTAAGCCCACCTGAGAACCTGTCTTCAGCCCATCAGAGTATTATTATTATTGTTATAATAGAGGAATTATATCGCGCCGACAGATTATGCAGCACTTTATAACTTGAGGGTAGACAGTACAAATACAATACTTTAATACAGTAGGAATCTGAAGGCCCTGCTCGTTAGAGCTTACAATCTAAGAGGGAGGGTCAAGATATACAAGAGGTAATAACTGTGGGGAATGTACTGAAGGAGAAAACATAAATAAATGTACAGTTGTTAAGTGGGGGACAGATAGGCTTCTCTGAAGAGATGAGTTTTCAGGGATCGTCTGAAAGTAGACAAAGTAGGAGATTGTCGGACAGATTGGGGTAGAGGCTTGGAAGAAGTCCTGGAGTTGAGCAAGGGATGAGGTGACAAGGTAGATAGAGAGCGGGAGGTCTTGGGAGGATTGGTTGGTATTTTGAGACCAGGTTAGAGATGTAGCTGGGAGCCAGGTTTTGGATGGCTTTGTAAGTTACTGTTAGTATCTTGAATTTAATTTGTTGGTTGAGTAACAGCCAATGGAGGGATTGCACAGAGAGGGGTACCAGACACTGAGCGGTTTGTAAGGTGGATGAGCCTGGCAGCAACGTTCATGATGGACTGAAGGGGGGATAACCTATTTAGTGGTAAGCCAATGAGGAGGGAGTTGCAGTAGTGAAGGTGAGAGATGACCAGGGAGTGGATTAGAAGCTTTGTGGTGACATTGGTTAGGAAGGGGCGTATCTTGGAGTTGTTGCGGGGGTTGAGGCGGCAATCTTTGAACAGCGATTGGATGTGGGGCCGAAAGGATAGTTCAGAGTCCAGGATTACACCTAGGACCTTGGCATGGGGGGACGGGTTGATAGTTGAGATTTTGACAGAGAAATCAGGGGAAGTGGCACATAGGGGAGGAAATATCATGAGCTCAGTTTTGGATAGGTTGAGTTGAGGAAGTGATGTGATGTGACATCCAGGCTGATATATCTGTTAGTAAGTTGGTAATGCGTGAGGAGACAGATGGCGTGAGTTGGGAGGTGGAGAGGTAGATTTGGATGTCGTCAGCGTAGAGATGATATTGAAAAACATAAGAGGCAATCAACTGGCCCAGGGAAGAAGTGAAGATTGAGAAAAGTAGAGGTCCAAGAACAGAACCTTGGAGGACCCCAATGGAGAAAGGAAGAGGAGAGGAGGAAGTAGAGTTGTAAGTGACACTGAAGGAACATTGGGATAGGTAGGATGAGAACCAGCAAAGAGTACAGTCATGAAGACCAAAGGAGTGGAGTTTTTTGAGGAGGAGGGGGTGGTCCACTGTATCAAAGGCAGCAGAGAGGTCCAGGAGAAAAAGTACAGAATAGTGTCCGTTGGTTTTAGCCAGTAGTAGGTCGTTGGTGAGTTTAAGTAGAGCAGTTTCCGTGGTGTTGAGGACGAAATCCAGACTGACAATAAGTTTGTTCATAGTCAGATGGTCGCTCAGTCGGTTGTACACCAGCCTTTCAAGGAGTTTGGAGGAGAAGGGGAGTAAGGAGGTGGGGCGTAGGTTGTTAAGATTGGTGGGGTCATGTTACATAGTTATATAGTAGGTGAGGTTGAAAAAAGACAAGTCCATCAAGTCCAACCTATGATGGTTGTGAGGGCTTTTTAAGGATAGGGGTGACTAGTGCATGTTTTAGAGAGTTGTGGAAGATGCCAGAAGAGAGGGAGAGATTTAAAATGTGAGTACCCGAGTACCTGTCACCAGCCCATCAGAGTACATGAGTACCTATCTGCAGCCCATCAGAGTACCTGAGTACCTAACTGCAGCCCGAAAGAGTACCCGCGTACCTGTCTCCAGCCCATTAGTGTACCCAAGTACCTATCTGCAGCCCATCAGAGTACCCGACTACCTGTCTCATTTTGTGGGAGTTTCCATTGTCCTGGTGCTCCAGGGCCTTTTCAAAAGTGTGATTGTCAGGGTAACATCACACCAATCTGTGATCCTTGTGCCAAAGCATTCATGGTAAATGCCCCAGTCTTTGGAGAACCATATATTTTTTCTCCTTCCTTGTTGGACTGTTTAGCACTTGGGGGTAATACTCACATGAACTAAATTAATAAAATAAAATAACCATGTGGTCCTGTTGGGTGATTCTATGAGCCCTGCCAGGTGGAGTGCTGAGTTTAAGCTCTGGAGAATGGCAGATATTGAAATACATGGTGGTGATAAATATCCCTGATAAAGATTTTCTACAGACATTTGAAATGCGTTGGTATCCCTTTCCATATCAACCATTACTGAAATAACTTTATTGTACAGTCGTATATGGTATTGGGTATGACCACCTAGTATTCTATCTGTATATACACTGTTGTGTTGTTTTTATTTGGTATGAGCCTCATGGAGGTCTGTTTTTAATTGTGAAGAATAAAATTTATATTTTTATATAAATTGTTTTTTGTTATATTGATTGCCATATAAAAGTCCCAAGAGGTTATTGGAGTATGTATACAAAGCTTTACACAATTACAGCTGAGCCTGACAAACAGAGGCCTCCTTCAGTAGAGAGAGAGGAACCTGTATGGGGAAATGATTGCATGCTGAGCAGTGAGGTTGTTTCTAACGCTTAATATGGCTTTGATGGTGGGTTAGCGAATATTATGGATTAGCTCAAGCATGTTCAGATTCTAGTCCAAATCAAAAGTCGCATTTTGAAAGCTTATATGCAAAATATTAGCCATAAAAAGGGTATGGGGGCTCGGGCACAATGACAAAAAAAGTTTAAAAATATAATTTTTAAAGGAGAAGTTTTAATAATGCTTAAAGTAAAACAATAAAAATGAAAAATTCCTTTAAATATAGTGCCTGGGGGGTCCCCTTAGTCTGCCTGTAAAGTGTCGCATCTGTACCCTGTATAGAATTTGCTGCAGCAAAACTGACATTTGTAAAGAAAAAAAAAGACATTTAAATTGATTTTCCCTAAAAGCTTTATTTTGAAAACAGCGGCTTAGGGATCCAGTCTGTATGATGAGAAAACATTTTAGTGCACTCTGAACAAGATTAGAGATTTTTTTGGATAAATTCTGGTGTCTGGTAGACTTTGGATGGAAATAACAAAGTTTTGCACCACAGTGAGCAAGCCTTATGTGAAGAAGCCAAATTATAGTACACTCAGGCCAAGATTAACAATTTTTTTTTTAGATAAAGTCTGGTGTCTCTTTCGCAGACTTTGGATAGAAGTAACAAGTGTGGAAAAATTGGGCTTTGGGTGTTGTTGGTACCTTCACACTATAACCCTACAGGGGTAGTCTTGATGAAACAAGAATAGGCCTTGCTATATAAAATAGAAATTTGACGTCCCTGTCAAACAGGTGCAGATAAATCAGTCTTTAGGGTGTTGTTGGTGCCTTCACCCATAGCCTTCTAGAGGTACTCTTGATGAAAGCAAGAATTGGCCTTGCTGTAAAAATTTAAAATTTGATGCCCATATCACACAGTTGAGGAAAAATTGGTCCTTGTGTTTTAATTGTGCGCATGAAACCTATACAAAAAAATTACTTCAAGATAAAATCAACACCCACAAAGCTAGGCAGCCTAGACAGTCTTGCAGAGATTCATGATCCCAACAACACTTAATCAGCGACATCGGCATCAGGGGCTTGATAGCTGCTGCTAATCCAGGACTGATTCATTTTTACAAATGTCAGCCGGTCAACGGAGTCTGTGGACAGACACGCTCTTTTATCTGTCACAAAACCTCTGGCAGCACTGAATGCCTGTTTGGAAAACATGCTGGATGCAGGGCAGCCCAGCAGCTCAATTGCATACTGGGCAAGTTCTGGCCAGTGGTCTATTCTAATGACCCAGTAACCCAGTGGATCGTCTACTGGAAAGCTCACCATAGGCGGCCCCCTTCTCCACCACTCCTCTTTTGACCAACAGAAGCCTTAAAAGTAGCTTTTCCATGAGACTGTAACCTACCAGAGTCTGAAAAGGCATTACATAAACTCCTCTTTAAGGTGTCCTCAAGATATTTCATCCTCTTCTTCCTCTGTGAGGACAGGATGAGTTCCGAGACCTTCCTCGTGTAACAGTGGTCAAGGAGGGTTGCAAACCAATAATGATCCTTATCCATTATGCCACAAATTCTCGGGTCCTTTCGCAGGCTTTGTAGAATAAGGGAGGCCATTCACCGCAAGTTTGCGGAGGCATGAGAGGCAGAGTACTTGGGGTCACTGAGGATTACAGCATCTGGAACTGCCTCCTCCCAGCCATGTACTACTCCTAAGGTTTCTAGGGACAGAATACCCCCCCCCCCCCCCAAAAAAAAAATAAGGAATTTCCTCATTAGTTTAGATATATATTCTTCTACATATTTTTGGAAAAAAAATTGCAATAAGTGTATATTGATTGGTTTGCACAAAAGTTATAGCGTCTAAAAAAATAGAGGATAGATTTGTATTTTTATAATTTTTTTTTTTTTTTTTTACTAGTAATGGCGGTGATCTGTGATTATTATCAGGACTGCAACATTGCAGCGGACAGATCGAACACTTTTATACACTATTTTGGGACCATTGACATTTACACAGCGATCAGAGCTAAAAATTTACTGATTACTGTATAAATGTCACTGGCACGAAAGGGGTTAACACTAGGGGGTGATCAAGGGGTTAACTGTGTTCCCTAGGTCTGTTCTAACTGTAGGGGGGATGGGACTGACTAGGGGAGGATACCGATCAGTGTTCATACTTAGTATGAACACACAATCTGTCTCCTCTCCCCTGAGAGAACGGAAACAAACAACCACCGCTCCAAGACTCTCCTTCCCAAGCGAATGCTCCTGCTCCTGTGTGGGAGCCCCAGGTGCTGGCTAATAGCACAATGATTGGAAATCAAAAAAGGAAGAACTCCGGACAGCCGCACACCGAGAAAATAAAATCCAAAAAGTTTATTTAAAAGCAAAAAACACTGCAATCCATACACGGCAAAAAAGGGGGGTACAGAGCTGACGCGTTTCGCACCACAACTAGTGCTTACTCATATCTGATGACTCAGCTATGAGTAAGCACTAGTTGTGGTGCGAAACGCGTCAGCTCTGTACCCCCCTTTTTTGCCGTGTATGGATTGCAGTGTTTTTTGCTTTTAAATAAACTTTTTGGATTTTATTTTCTCGGTGTGCGGCTGTCCGGAGTTCTTCCTTTTTTGACTCCCCTGAGAGAACCTGGGATTTGTGTGTTTACACTAGGGATGAGCCGAACACCCCCCTGTTTGGTTCGCACCAGAACCTGCGAACAGACCTAAAGCTCGTGTGAACTTTAGAACCCTATAAAGTCTATGGGACTCGAACGTTCAAAATCAAAAGTGCAAATTTCAAAGGCTAATATGCAAGTTATTGTCATAAAAAGTGTTTGGGGACCTGGGTCCTGCCCCAGGGGACATGTATCAATGCAAAAAAAAGTTTTAAAAACGGACGTTTTTTCAGGAGCAGTGATTTTAATAATGCTTAAAGTGAAACAATAAAAGTGTAATATTCCTTTAAATTTCGTACCTGGGGCGTGTGTATATTATGCATGTAAGGGGGCGCATGTTTCCGGTGCTTAGAACTGTCCCTGCACAAAGTGTCATTTTTGCAGGAAAAAAAGCTATTTAAAATCACTCGTGGCTATAATGAATTGCCGGCTCCCGTAATACAGAGAACAGAGAGTCATTGAAAGTCATTGATAAAAATAAAAAGCGTGGGGGTCCCCCCAAATTCAAATACCAGGCCCTTTTGGTCTGGTATGGATATTAAGGGGAACCCCGGGTCAAATAATTTTTTTTTTTAAAAATGACGTGGGGTTCCCCCTAAATATCCATACCAAACCCTTCAGGTCTGGCATGGATATTAAGGGGAACTCCACGCCAAATTTAAAAAAAAAAATGGCGTGGGGTCCCCCTCAAAATCCATACCAGACCCTTATCCGAGCACGCAACCTGGCAGGCCGCAGGAAAAGAGAGGAGGGCGAGAGAGCCCCCCCTCCTGAACCATTCCAGGCCACATGCCCCTAACATTGGGAGGATGCTTTGGGGGTCTGTGACTCCTCAAAGCACCATGTCCCCATGTTGATAAGAAGGGTCTCTTCCCCACAGCCCTGGTCGTGGTTGTGGGGGTCTGCGGGCAGGGGGGCTTATCAGAATCTGGAAGCCCCCTTTAACAAGGGGACCCCCAGATCCTGCCCCCCCTGTTTGAAATGGTAAGGGGGTACAAAAGTACCCCTACCATTTCACAAAGAAAGTGTAAAAAATAGTTAAAAAACACACTGACACCGTTGGGAAAAGTCCTTTATAAAAAAAAAAAAAAGATTCCAGCGGTGGTAATCCACTCTTGCTATCCAGCGATGGGTGGTCTCTGCTCCGGAGTCCAGCGATGGCTGATCTCTTCCGACGTCCAGCGCAGCGCATCCTGTCTCCACGGAGACACTGAGGGAATCCTCTTAGCAGAGGAGGACCAGGCCACTCCTTCACCTGACCCCTCCCCCCTCTGATGTAATGGAAACAGAGGGGGGCGGGGTCACCCGTACGTCACTGGGGAAACCCAGGCTTCCCCAGTGATGTACGGGTGACCCCACCCCCCTCTGATGTAACGGAAACCCCTCTTTTCCTGCGGCCTTCCAGGTTGCGTGCTCAGATAAGGGTATGGATTTTGAGGGGGACCCCCACGCCATTTTTTTTTTAATTCGGCGTGGAGTTCCCCTTAATATCCATGCCAGACCTGAAGGGTCTGGTATGGATATTAAGGGGGAACCCCATGTTATTTTTTTTTATTTGACCCGGGGTTCCCCTTAATATCCATACCAGACCTGAAGGGCCTGGTAATTGAATTTCGGGGGAATCACACTCTTTTTTTTTTTTTATCAATGACTTTCAATGACTGTTCTCTGTATTATGGGAGCTGACAATTCATTATAGCCACGAGTGATTTTAAATAGCTTTTTTTCCTGCAAAAATGACACTTTGTGCAGGGACAGTTCTAAGCACGTGAAACATGCGCCCCTTTACATGCATACTATACACACCCCCCAGGTATGAAATTTAAAGGAATATTACACTTTTATTGTTTCACTTTAAGCATTATTAAAATCACTGCTCCTGAAAAAACGGACGTTTTTAAAACTTTTTCTTGCATTGATACATGTCTCCTGGGGCAGGACCCGGGTCCCCAAACACTTTTTATGACAATAACTTGCATATAGGCTATTAAAATTAGCACTTTAGATTTCTCCCATAGACTTTTACAGGGTGCTCGTGGCTTTTCGAATTTGCCGCAACACCCCAAATTGTCGGTGAACAAGCGAACAGGCAATGTTCGAGTCGAACATGAGTCGAAGCTCATCCCTAGTTTACACACACAGATCCCAGTTCTCGCTCTGTCACGAGTGATCGTGGGTGCCTTTCGGCTGTGAAGTCATAATGGAGCGACGTACAGCTACAGTGATTTGCGCAGCCGTGCCAACCTGCCGCAGTATAACTGTCGGCTAACGGTTAAAGTAAGACTGCTATATAGTCAGATAGGGGCATTAAGCTGGCCATAATTGTATTGAATTTTGCTTATTTCCTGCCGAATCAGATTCAATTTGATCTGGGGTGGCCCTACTGACACCAATTGGCTCAACGAACTTTGAAAAAATGATCGAAAAAGTGGGGTGAAAGATTTTCAGCACAATGCAGCTGGTTAGCTCCTTGTAGAGGGTGCATACACTGAACATCAGCATTTAAGGGTGCATACACTGAACATCAGCATTTAAATCCAGCAACCCCCCTTTTTTAAGAAGTCTCATAGTATTGCACTCTGCAGAGGGTGCAACACAGAGGCATTACCACACCAGGTCTAAAATTTAACACTCAAGCACTTTTCAAATTAGAACAGCGCCAAGCCTACACTCTCCTTTAATTAAGCTGGCTAGCTGCAGTCACTGTACAGAGGGAGGAGCAGAGACCTGATGGCACACAGCATAGAGCAAGGAGCTCAGTGTAATCTGAGACCTGAGTGGCACAGAATGGACATGCCCTCCCAACACAGTCTCTTACAGAAATATACACAACCGAGACTGTTAATCCCCTGCTATGTGTTGGAGGGGGGTAGGGCCATCTCCCAGGATTGTCTGGTGTCGGCATAGAATGTCAGAAGTGACTCATGCAGATGGCAGAGGAATGAGGCAGCAGACAGAAATCACAGTACATACTTTAGATTGAAGCAAGTACACACTCTAGAAGATTACGCCTTGTTAATTTTTCATTTCAGAGGTTCACAACCACTTTAAACATATTAAAATGTTGTGACTGGTCTTTCAATACATTGCACAAAGACTACATTTTTGTCTTCTGGATAAAAGTATAGCCTTTGTTTGTTGTGGTTATAGTGTTTTCATTTATTAAACTAATTAAATCAAGATTATCCCAGTGACATCCAATGTACTGAGTATGATTTGTCAGGGTTTAAAATAACAATATCCAACTTATCCAACTATCCAACACTCGAGAGATGTCTATCAAGAAGTCAAGGTAAAGCAGACTAGTCCCAAGTGTTTTGATGATTCCAGAAGATAAACTGCTCTGAAAAAAAGAACTTTATTTTTTTATTGAATAAGCCTGAGCTTTCCAAATGCTCAGCAGAACAAGGGCAGGAGCAAATCATATTTCATCTCCCTCACACATGCCCTGGGGCCTAATCCAGGCAATGAATGGGTAAAGTCTTCCACCTGACAATAGAGTTTAAAAAAAGACATTCCTTCCTCCTGTTGTCCTACCCACCCCCTTTTAACAAAAGCTGGAAGGAGACAGTGGCTGAGCATTCCATCTTTAATCATAGATACATTTCAAACACAAGTTCCATGTCTGAATGGCACCGGTAAGACAGCTGCAGAGCAGCAAATCCTCGCGCCAAACAGAAGAGTGTACACAGCGCACTCCGCTTTGATGTTATTTCCAGTAATATTTACATCCAATCCCTAGGAGACAGGGCTGGTAATAGGAGAGTTCGCCCCGCAAAGAAAGGAAATCATTCTCGAATCTCATCTCTAAAAAAGATGAAAACAAGACAGGAAGCAGCTTGCCTTTTCTCCTATTTATTGCTGCTCTCGTTAGATGATGTTCCCTTCACACAAAAACAGATTGGAGCTGATCTGCCCTGATCTCCCTTGATTGATAATTGATTTTCTGTGAGTGTGTGGCTTTTCCGGTTGTCCTAATCATGCTGGCAGCACAGAGACTCAGTGGTTGCACTCTTGCCTTGCAGCTCTCATGTCCTGGGCTCAAGTCCCATAAAGAACAATAGCAGGCCTTTGTACATTCTCTATCTGTCTCTATGGGTTTTCTCCCAAAGGCATGCCAGCAGGTTATTTTGGCTTTCATGCCAAAAAAAAAGAAAAAAAAAAGCCAGCTCTGCAGTGTGTGCGTGTAATGCTGTCAAAGTGGCACTAGATTGTGAGCTTCTGATAGGGACAGGGCTTTATAAAGTGAATATTTCCTAAATGAATTATTCCATTGCTGACCTGCTTCTGAAAATGGTAGTTTTCTGGCATTTATATTGACCTCCCGGTTCAATGTTTTCTTGAAGCCTAGTACACACGGCTAGTTTTTTTTTTTCATTCAGCCCAATCCATGGGCTCAGAGCGCAGCTTGGAAGCTAGTTGGGACTCGGCAGACTTTTTTCGGTCATGCCCCTTTTGGACCGGCTGCAGTACACACAGAATGAATGTTGGCTGGCGTCTATGCCACCCAAAATGTATCCGGTGTGTACGGGGCTTAAGTCACTTACCTGGAACAAGTATGCCAATCAGGAAGGGTGAAGTGGTCAAAATTCTTTATCTACATACTTGTACTGAGATAGTGACTCAAAGTATTGAAGAATTGTTTATCTCAGGAAAGGTTTCCTCAAAAGGCTCACTGAAGGTCAATGATTTCTGATGAGCCTTTCTGAGATAAGCACTGAGCACTGGAGGAAATTGGTGGATTGTACAACAAAGATTTTTAGTTTACTATGATGGACTTTCGGTTTATTATTATGGACTTTTGATTTATCACAGACTATATTCATTCACTTTAATATGCTTTGATTCATCACTGAATTTTGAAATGATTTATTTGTACTTGTTGGTAGTTACTAACTAGTGCTGATATTTACCTTCTTCCATTGCTCCATGCAAGTTTTGATGCTTACAGGCCCATTGTAAGTGCTTTTGGCTGTGAACATGGGTCAGCATGGGCACCCCAACAGGTATGTGGCTATGCAGCCCCATACACAACAATCTGCAATGCACTGTGTGTGCTGACACCTTTCTCCTAACTATAACCTAAATTTCAGCTACAGTAGCTCTTCTATTGGAATAACACAGGCCAGCCTTCTCTCCCAATGTCTATCAATGAGCCTTGGCCGCCCATGACCTTGTCATTGGTTAACCTTTTTCCTTCCACGTTTGGTAGGTCCTGACCACTGCAGACCAGGTGCATCCCACATGAATTGCACTTGTGGAGTTGCTCTAACCCAGTCGTCTAGCCTATTCAATTTGGCCCTTTTTAAAGACGGTCAAACCCCTACTCTTGCCCATTTTTTCTGCTTTCAAAACATCAACTTCAGGGACAACATGTTCACTTACTACATAATATATCTCACCCACCTTCAGATGCCATTGTAACAAGATAATCAATGTTATTCACATTACCTGTCAGTGGCCATAATGTTATGGCTGATTCGTGTATCTATATCTCCCAACTTTTTGACATAAGAAGGACACCTCGACATAGTGAAGACATGGATAGAAGATGGGCATGGCTACACTAGCTATACACTGGATATGATATAAAAGGGCACGGTTTAAAAAAAAAAAAAGGACCTAACCCTTTTTTTGGGGGGAAGGCATCACATGATGCATTTCAATGTGTTAGCATAAGTTGCTTCATGTACACTACAGCTCCATTTTCTTGCCAAAGCTCCTAAACTCAACTCCAGAAAAACCTATGGGGTTTATTTACTGAAGGCAAATCCACTTTGCACTACAAGTGCACTTGGAAGTGCAGTCGCTGTAGATCTGGGGGGACATGCAATGAAAATAAAAAATAGTATTTTTGCTTGTACATGATTGGATGATAAAATCAGCAGAGCTTCCCCTCATTTCAGATCGTCCCCTCAGATCTACAGCGACTGCACTAGCAGTGCACTTGTAGTGCAAAGTGGATTTGCCTTTAGTAAATAAACTCCTATGTGTCAATGTACATATAGGATTTTACCAGAGTTTCAACCTCCTTCAACCTTAAAGTGGAAGTAAAGTCAGATTTTCCACTTTCACCTACAGGTAAGCCTGTAATGAGGCTTACCTGTAGGTACAAAAAATATCTCCTAAACCTTTACGGTTTAGGAGATATTCCCCGTGCAATACGCCGCTGACTGCAGCGGCGCATGCGCACGGGGGATTCTCGTCTGAAAGGCCGGCAGAATACGAACCCTGCCGGGACGAAGTCTCCCGTGCGCATGCGCGGGAGTGACGACATCGCGGCTCCAGCCACTCACAGCGCTGGAGTCGCGATACCCGGAAGACACGCCGAGGCAACATGTCAGCGACCTCGGCGTGGACCAGGTGAGTTACCGACGCCTCGTTCTAAGGTAAGTATTTCATAATGAGCTAGTATGCGGTGCATACTAGCTCATTATGCCTTTCCCTTACAGGTGTAAAAAAAAAAAAAAAAATGTCAGCGGGTTTACTCCCGCTTTAATTGTGTTCAGGAAAGGAGAGTTTTGACCGCTGACTGCCAGAAAACGCAAACCTCTGCAAAACCGCGGGGTTGCATGAAAAAAACTGTAGTGTGTAACTGACTTAAGTGTGTTTGAGTATTATTCAAAATAAACAGTACTGTTTAAGGATATGGGGGAACTGGAGAAAGTGCAGAGAAGGGCAAACAAACTGATAAGAGGCATGGAGGAGCTCAGCTATGAGGAAAGATTAGAGGAACTGAATTTATTCACTCTTGATAAGAGGAGATTAAGGCCCCTTTCACACTTGTGCGACTTCAAAGTCGCGCAATTTTACCGCAATTTTGCCGCGATTTGCGGCTGCAATTTTTTCAAGTCAAATCGGACCAAAGTAGTGCAGGGACTACTTTTAAGTCGGAACCACTTAAAGTCGTACTAATATGAATGACTGTCATTGGAAATCATGGGGAATGACTTGTCATGCTACTTTGCAGTCCCAAATCGTGGGACAAGTCATATAAGTGTGAAAGGGGCCTAAGGGGGGATATGATCAACATGTACAAATATATAAGGGGTCCATATAGTGAACTTGGTGTGGAGTTATTCACTTTACAGTCAACAAAGTGGACAAGGGGGCACTCTTTACGTCTAGAGGAAATATCTCCAAATACGGAAAGGTTTCTTCACAGTAAGAGCTGTGAAAATGTGGAATAGACTCCCTGCAGAGGTGGTTCTGGCCAGCTCAGTAGATTGCTTTAAGAAAGGCCTGGATTATTTCCTAAATGTACATAATATAACTGGGTACTAACATTTATCGGTAAAGTTGATCTGGGGAAAATCTGATTGCCTCTCGGGGGATCAGGAAGGATTTTGTTCCCCTGCTTTAGCAAATTGGATCATGCTTTGCTGGGGTTTTTCGCCTTCCTCTGGATCAACTGTGGGTATAGAATTGGGTATATGGGATTTCATGATATTATTATTATTTTTTTTTTATTGTGGCTGAACTGGATGGACTTGTGTCTTTTTTCAACCTGACTAACTATGTAACACACTAATGCGTACGTGGTGCAGCACTGGGCTTTACACATACATTATTGTCACCATTAGGAAATCCTCCCAGAGAGATGACATGTACGCTTCACTAGAGTGTATGCATGTAGATACAAAGAGACTGCAAAGATCATCAGCAATGGGATGCTACAAAAGATTATTAAAAAAAAAAAAAAACTTTGTTTTTTTTTTGTGATACACTGTTTTCGCAAGCTAAATGTCATTCAGTTAAGTTTACATCTACTTTAAGTCCCATGGTATTTCATAAATACTGCTCCATGGGAATACATTGAGAACTCATTTGGCCCATTGACTCAAAAACGTTGTTTTTCAGCCGAGCAGCTGCTGTCACAGCTGTGCTTGGGTTTGGGTATGGTCTCACACCTGGTTCATAGAGCAGGAATGGTTTAGCAGGCAAATCCTGCCTAAATTAGGAAAAATTTTTTGAGTACAATTCCTTTTTTTTTTTATTGGTCTTGGCATACTGTAATTGATATAGGAAGATAACTCACTGCATATTTGTTACTGTTTCCTTGTTCTGTAAGGATATGGACTACTTGAGTCCAGTGTAATAATAGACCTTTTCATGTAAATGTAAGTGGTGTACAGAAGTTAATTGACTATCAGGTATTTCACACAACACTTTAAATGAGTACAACTTGGCTTCATGGCACACAACTCTGGAAATATAGAAAGGCATTGTCAAGATGCTTGTCATTTTCAAACAGCGGTGCTCTGAAGTGACTGCTGACATTGAGGGCTAGAGAAGTCTCAAATTCTGCCAAAGGAACTCACTCCATTCTTGGCTGACTCTAAAGTTGTTGACTGCAGCCTCACCTCTCTGACCTCAGTTTGAGCCATTCTTCTTCATAGTTTTCAGTATCTGAAAATACATTTAAGGGGCATATTAATAGGTCAGAGAATGGGAATTTCATTAAACATTCACCGGTGGTTAAGAAACCACTGACATTTAAAAGACGTGTACCAGGAAGATTTACCTGCAGATTCACTGCCTTATAAAAAGACCCACTCCTGAACATGAGAATTAACAGGTGATTTCGTAGCTTTTTTCTGTGTGTTTTTGCGTATTAGGTTAGGTTTTTGTTTTAGCCAATAGAAAGAAAGTTACTAGGAGGAGATTGTCCAGGCACTCATATTCAGATGTTTTTCAGGCTCTCTCATTGAAGTCTAAGGTCCCATTCTGCTTCAGTACTCATGTACTTTTTCAAGGCATTTTTGCAGGCATTGAACTATAAGCACCTGAGCACTTGTATGTGAACAGGCACAATTTACAAGCCTGGGATTTTGGTTAAGTGTTTTGGAGCTTTCACCTTGTCAGGCAAGGCATACATATACGCAGGTGCATTACTCTAAAAAAACTCTGATTATGGTTAATATGCGGGTGCACTTGCGTGAGCATGCAATTAATGAGGCACTATTTCCCTGGGTCATTGCCATTTGGTCTACTCTGTTTCCTGTTTATCTGCTACCCGTTCCTGTATTAACCCTCTTCTGCCGACCTGATCTGCTCCTGACTCTGCCTGAACACCACCTGCACTGGCTTGCTTCTGGATTATGTCTGACTACTCTTTTTGCTTATCTGCCTTGCTGTTACTGACCCTGGCCTGACTTCTGACTACTCTTCTGCCTGCTGTCTGCACCTGATCTGCCTGTTAGTTGCTGACCCAGACTGTCTGACCCTGCTTACGGACCTTTTTCCTGTACCTTGACCTTGCTGATCTGTGTCTGAATACTTCTCCAATCATCTGCTGTTAAGCATCCAGCCAGCCATCCCAGTTTACCCTGATAAAACAAAAAAGACATAGGCGCTCAGTGTGCAAGTGTGGGTTATAGATATAATTGCTGGAGAGGGTATCTTTATATTATATTATAAAATAAGTAGATAATGTCCAAGTCCACTTTGAGAGAAAATAAAATATTCAGAAGAGATATTAAAAAGTGCAAAATCCAAATAAAAGATTCAATCAATTTTGCTGGATGAATCATCAGGTGGAAAATAGGCTCTGTGCTGGAGGCTGCTTTTCTTCAAGAGCGAAGCCGACTCAGTAGTAGAGGAGAAAGGAAAATAGAACAGCGCCAATCAGCAATCAAGCTCTTTAATAACAAATAAACATGTCATAATAACACTTACATCTGGGAGCAAGGAAGTCTGCATACAAATAAGTTGTGGTCACAAGTGCACCGCCGGACCGCTTGTAAACTCCTGTGCTGTTATTTTAGTAGGATGCCGGGGGGAACTCAGCTGTTTCCTGCCATCTAGGAGTGCGGCTCGTGGAAGCTGCGTGTGACGTAGGGCAGGGAGAGACACTACGCGTTTCTGAGCATGCACAATGTCCGTTCTCAACCTGCGCGCTCCTTTGTCAAGTGAAGAGATAATGCAACAGCGGGGAGAAGACGGCTCTTATAGCGTCAGATGAGAAAATGATGAGGATGTAAGCTAATTGGTATTTTAGTGGAGCAAACCAGCTGGCAGCACTAATGGCCTTACTTATAGTAAAAAGGACAATATAACATGTCTGAACTGGGAAGGAAAACTAATTTATATGGGGTATAGATATGTGGCAGTTATAGCGATATAGTAGAAGTTCAATAATTAATGTTGAAGAGTATATATATATATATATATATGTGTGTATATATGAAGAAACACACACAAAAAAGAGAAGAAGAATTAAAGGGAAAAGCAGACATATAAATGCATTTTAATATTTTTTTTTAAATGCACTTATATGTCTGCTTTTTCCTTTAATTCTTCTTCTCTTTTGTGTGTGTGTTTCTTCATATATACATATACTCTTCAACATTAATTATTGAACTTCCACTATATCGCTATAACTGTCACATATCTATACCCCATATAAATTTGTTTTCCTTCCCAGTTCAGACATGTTATATTGTCCTTTTTACTACAGTATTAGTAAGGCCATTAGTGCTGCCAGCTGGTTTGCTCCACTAAAATACCAATTAGCTTACACCCTCATCATTTTCTCATCTGACGCTATAAGAGCCGTCTTCTCCACGCTGTTGCATTATCTCTTCACTTGACAAAGGAGCACGCAGGTCGAGAACAGACCTTCCGCATGCTCTGAAACGCGTAGTGTCTCTCCCTGCCCTACGTCACACGCAGCTTCCACGAGCCCCACTCCTAGATAGCAGGAAACAGCTGAGCTTCCCCCGGCATCCTACTAAAATAACAGCACAGGAGTTTACAAGCGGTCCGGCGGTGCACTTGGGACCACAACTTATTTGTATGCAGACTTCCTTGCTCCCAGATGTAAGTGTTATTATGACATGCTTATTTGTTATTAAAGAGCTTGATTGCTGATTGGCGCTGTTCTATTTTCCTTCCAGTTTACCCTGATGCACGGTCTACTCATCAGCACCTGCCAGCAGAAGACCTGTCAGGCACTTGTACCACTCTGTGCTCTGGCACTCCTTGTTACCTTACCAGGGCTCCTGAGCCAGAGGTGTAAAAGAAACCTACCTCTACACATCAGACTCCACCACCAGGTACGTTACACAGCTTCAAACTACACAATTTTCCGGTGTGAATCAGGGCTATGTGTCTCTGTGGGAACATTTTAAAACTATAATAGTACTATTGTCATTTATATACCATGTTCATATACAAATAACTGCAGTATTAAACTTGAAGTCTTTTCATGCAGTTTTAGGCTTGAAAATTATATAATTTGCTTGCTTATCTTCATGAACTCAGATTTAATGTGAATACAGTGCATCTACACAGCCTGTAATATAACAGAGTATGCTTTGATTTGTTGTCTTCTTTTTGAGTAACCACACATCACTCAACGTGCTATGTCTGTGTTCTTTGTTTGTTGTGTGTTGTTCCATTCATGCTGAACTGAGTCTCTTCAATGATATGCAGCTGCCTTAGGTAGGCCATACATTATGTAATTTTCTTGCCTTCAACCACAGGTTGAAGTATAAAATATTGCTCGCTTCCCCCCTCAACACAGTCAGTCTTGACAGGGAAATCCCTCCCACAGATCTATTGTATTCTGACAGTGGGAGGTTTCTCAGCCATCAGAATACAATGATCATTGATGGAGACTATAGCTACTGGCAGTGATTGAACGAAAAAAAAACAGACAGGCTGAACCTGATAAATTTTGATCTATCTATGGGCGGCTTTAAATGACCCAATGACATTGGTTAAAATCCTGGAAAAAAAAATCATGTTGTCACAATTATTCACAATACAGTACTTTTCTTGATACTTTTTTAATTTGCACTAACATCTAAATTTTCAGGAAAAGTTTCCAGGGTGTACCCCCTTCTACAAGGTCTGGACAGTACTGTTTGGACCTTAAAGAAAGGGGTAAACCCCAAAAGCTTGTCCTGAAAACGTGGATATTAGTAAAAAAGTGTTACAGACAGTACTTAATTTTTTTTGTTGCTAGAGCACTATCACAGCTACAATCACCCAAGGGCATTAGTAAATTGAATAGAAAAAAATTTCTATTGAGTCTGCCCATTTCACATTATCTATCTATCTATCTATCTATCTATCTATCGATCTATTTTTTTTGTGTCCCATTCTTGTTTGTCCCAATCATAAACTACTCTTTCTGTAAATAATACTTTATATTATACAATATTATTCTAGATTAGTTTTGGATAATCTTTCCTCCTACTTGTTTGAGGTCAAGTCCCCATGTTCTTGGTCATAGCTTTATATTGAAAATGCCCTCCTGAACCTTATTCACCCCCTTGATGTATTTAAAGGTTTTTAAACATGTCTTCCCTTTCCATTCCTTCCTCCAGACTGTACATATTAAGTTCCTGAAGTCTCTGCTGACATTCTTCATCCCTCAAACCTTTTAACATTTTTTTGCTGCTCGTCTATGGACTCGTTCTATCTTATCAATATCTGTTTGTATTTGAGATCTCCAGAACTCCAGATCTTCATGTAAAACCATCTGACACTATCTATGGCCCAGTGTCTGCCTTAAATAGAAATGCTCTGGTCATATTAGAAAAAAAAGGCAATATCTTCTTGATTACCTATGGAGAGACAAAAGTGCATTTCTGTTTTAATTGCAAAAACAATTGAGTACTGTCTATGATACTTTTTTTTTAATTTGAACTAAGATACAAATGTTCAGGGCATTTTCAGGACAAGCAGTACTGGAGGTACATCCCAAAAGATTTAAGGCAGGATAGGAGAGAGACCTTCAGTCAAACCTAGCACATTTTGAGAGATGCAGTAGTAATTGGGCAAGATTTTCTAATTTGTCCAATCACTTTGTCCCCGGAGAACAAATGTTTTGGGCTGTCTGCCCTGTTAACCACTTGCCGATCGTCTCACGCCGATATACGGCAGAATGGCATGGGTGCGCAAAATGACGTACATGTACGTCACTCCGTCATTGGCGGCTAGCGAGTGCGTGCACACCGCCAGCGGCAGGGGAGCGTGCCCACGGTTCCCGCTGAATCGATGTCCGCTGGTGGTCTGCAATCATGGCACAGAGAGGGAGAACGGGGAGATGCCTACGTAAACAAGGCATTTCCCTGAGACAGGGATCTACTGCTCCCAGTGATTGGGAGCAGTGATCTCTGTCATGTTCTAGTGAGCCCATCCCCCCCACAGTTAGAGCACACTGAGGGAACACACTTAACCCCTTGATCGCCCCCTAGTCTTTAACCCCTTTCCTGCCAGTGACATTTACACAGTAATCAGTGCATTTTTATAGCATTGATCGCTGTATAAATGTCAGTGGTCCCAAAATAGTGTCAAAAGTATCCGATCTGTCCACCGCAATGTCCCAGTCATGATAAAAATCGCAGATCACGCCATTACTAATAAAAAAAATATATTAATAAAAATGCCATAAATCTATCCCTTATTTTGTAGACGGAATAACTTTTGCTCAAACCAATCAATATACGCTTATTGCGATTTTTTTTTTTACCTTTACCAAAAATATGTAGAAGAATACATATTGGCCTAAACTGAGCAAGAAATTTTGTTTTTTTTTATATATTTTTTTTGGGGGTATTTATTATAGCAAAAAGTAAAAAATATTGCTGTTTTGTCAAAAATAAAAACCGCAGAGGTGATCAAATACGACCAAAAGAAAGCTCTATTTGTGGGGGGGGGGACAACAAATGTTGTTTGGGTACACTGTCGAATAACCGCGCAATTGTCAGTTAAAACTACGCAGCGCCGTATCGCAAAAAAGGGCTTGAAATTTATATAAAATATGGTCAATTATTATGAACGCTCAGGTCATGTATGTGTTAATCATACAACCATAATCAATGATTTTAAGTGTTCTATGAGCTTATTATTTCACACATTTTTTAAATTACATCTTGGAAAATTAATACATGACTATTTTTCAATCAATTTTCTATGAAAGAACAAAATGGTTCTTTTACTGCACAGGCACTGCATCCACACTTCAGCAGCATGTGCATGTCCTCATGTTCTAGCTATGTGAACATGGATGGACAGGTCTCTCACCATTTCTCATTCCTGTAAACTAACTGTTTATCTTTGGCCAAAACCCAAATTTGTATCCTTGTTTAATCTACTGTGTTTATTTATCTAGAATTAGACTAACTGCTACAACCATAATTCATAAAGAACCGATTACACAATCTATAATTTTTTTACCAGTTCATTTAAGGGCATGTATCAAGGCTTTGTACATATTTTTTTATTATGATAATAAAAATACAATACAAACTCAATCGTTTTTTAGCCAGAGAAATGTGAAATATTGCACTGATGTTTTGCATTTTTCTTTTGAACCAGCAGATGGAGCAAATTCCCTTTCTATGTTTTCCAGGCTATCTGTTTGCTTCTTTAACAAAAGAAGCTTGTTGGTTACTGAACTCAATAGCTCAAGTTAACATTTACACACAAGTGCAACACAGTTCTCAAAACAGTGACTTATCCCTTACGAGACTGCTCAGGTTACGGCTCCAGTCAGACAAATTTTACTTCAGCATCTGTCATGCTATTGTTCAGATTACCCATAATGCTTCAATAATCCATTCTTAAAGTGGAAGTAAACCCTCCTATCGTTTTCAGCCAAGGAAGCTGCCATCTTGGCCTCTGTTCAATCTTCAACTGCCATGATGCTGCACATGTGATCAGTTATGACACCAGCCATTGGATGGTTTGACAGTTTGGTTGAAAGCATAGTCAATGTGACAGGTAGCATTTCCGGCATGCCATTATTTTTTAACTATTTAAATCAAAGGGTTTACTTCCGCTTTAAGTATTATGTCTACAAAGATTGTATATAAATAGTAGAACAAATGATGTAAAACAACAATTTAATAAACCTTAACTGATTAAAAAAAACTATAATAAAAATGACCCCAGTCCATAATAGTTTGCCTTTAATAACATTTATCCTTGACATAAACCCACTCAGCATCCAAGTAGGCCTTAAGTCATTAAGCTCATATGGGCCATAAGAAGTGCCTGATCTGTATCATTTGTTTTATAGGGGTTGCTCTTTTATTCACCTCTCATAAAACATGTTTATTCTTTGCCACAGAACATATTACATCCCAGCTGTTTATGGTCTCTCATGAACCCTGTTGCAGGAATGCACAGATGGGTGTCTATACTCTGCTCAGGGCCCATACTGTCACCAAGCTTTTGCTCTTGAAGAATTAATGCGGATGGAAGAAGCAATTAGAAATGGATAGATGAGCTGACGGGCAACACAAAAATGTTTATACACTTGTGGAATAAATAGACACTTACATTAAGAAGGCTGATTTCAGTAATGAAAGTAGTAACCACTGAGCTTCTAGTGGAAGAGTTATATTTTCAACCCCGTGTGTGCATGTCAACATCAAATACGTTAATGCAAAGGTCAAACAAGTGCAGAAAGACGAATGACTCTTTGAGGATAAAGATGATGGCATACTTAAGATTCTTCCTTTAACTTTATCCTCCAATCAGGGCCAGGTGGGGGCGAAATATCATGCCTGGAATATACTATACACCTGCCCTAATTCATGATCATATTCTGACATTACCATTTCTCTTAACAGTACTGTTTTTTTTTACACTATTGGAAATATATAGGCTACATTCTTACACATATTTTAGTAAACAAGGCAGGCTAGAATAGAGCAGCCCAATTCACAAATATTGCTAAAAGTAAGTCTTCTGGCAAATGCTGGAGTTGTCAGAATGCCTGCCCACAGTTGATGCCAGTGAAATAAATGTTTTACTAGTCCTCACTCCATGACTTTTCATTAAACTCTTGTATTCATGATAACTGACATCAGTGCTTACAGAAACATCATTATACACATATACAAAGGCATTAATAATATGATACCTAGGAGATTCATAATAGAATAGGCAAGAATGAAATACTTTATTCACATCATGGTGCTGTGCTAAATTGCAGTTTAACCACTTTCAGACCGGACCAATTTGCAGCCAAAGGACCAGGCCCCTTTTTGCGATTCGGCACTGCGTCGCTTTAACTGACAATTGCGCGGTCGTGCGACGTGGCTCCCAAACAAAATTGACGTCCTTTTTTTCCCACAAATAGAGCTTTCTTTTGGTGGTATTTGATCACCCCTGCGGTTTTTATTTTTTGCGCTATAAACAACAATAGAGCGACAATTTTGAAAAAAATGCATTATTTTTTACTTTTTGCTATAATAAATATCCCCAAAAAATATATAAAAAAACTATTTTTTTCCTCAGTTTAGGCCGATACGTATTCTTCTACATATTTTTGGTAAAAAAATTGCAATAAGCGATTATTGATCGGTTTGCGCAGAAGTTATAGCGTTTTCCAGATAGGGGATAGTTTTATAGCATTTTTATTAATAATTTTTTTTTTATTAGTAATGGCGGAGATCTGCAATTTTTTTGTGACTGCGACATTATGGCGGACACATCGGACATTTTTGACACATTTTTGGGACCATTGTCATTTTTACAGCAATTAATGCTATTTAAATGCATTAATTCCTGTATAAATGACTGGCAGTGAAGGGGTTAACCACAAGGGGGCAGTGTAGGGGTTAAGTATGCCTAGGGGTGTGTTTTTTACTGTGGGGGGGGCGTGGCTGTCAGCTAGTGAATGCTGATCTCTGCTCCAATCACAGGGAGCAGAGATCGGCGTCACTAGTTGCTAGGCAGAACGGGGAGATGCTGTTTATCTCGGCATCTCCCCGTTCAGCCTTCCCGTGAGACAATCGCGGGGGTCCCCGCGGTGATCGAGTCCGCGGGGACCGCGATCGGACTCACGGGGGTCACGCCCCGATGGCACGGACAGGCTAAAGGAGGGACTTATATATACGCCCTCCTGCCTGTACGTGCCAGTCTGTCGACGTATATCGTCGTGCGCCGGTCGGCAAGTGGTTAAAAGGGATTTCCATGATTAGTAATTTTTTTCTTAAAGCATCACTAAACTCACAACAGTAAAATCAGTCTGTATATGCAGTAAAGCATGTTTGTTATACTTACTGTGGCACTTAAGGGGTTAATCCTCTGCATTGTGGAAAAAGGCTGTTTGATCCTCTCTTCTCTGATCCTCCCCTTCTTCCACTGTCCCCAATCCATCTGCTGATAGTACAAAGCCTTGGAGGCACTCTGCACATGCTCAGCTTGGTGTGTATTGGTAGTTTTCCTTTTTTTTTGTTTTTTTGTTGTTGGTAGGGTGCTTGTGATCGGCACAGGGCCAATCAGCACTGTCCAGACAGAGGGTCAGGGGTTCTGCAGCCTCATAGGACAGTCAGAGTATAATGAAAACTCCTCCTACAAGCTTTAACCAGACACTCAAAGAAGTCACAAGACTGCTACATTATACACTGCTGATGAGAAAAGGTATTTAGCAGTTTATATTTACAAAAATAATTGTATTTCTATGTTCTGAGTATTGTGGGAGACCAGATATAGTGAATGCAGGGCCCTGGGTTTAGTAACACTTTAAATGAAATATATTATTTACATTAATGATCACCAAAAACTATAAACAGTTCTAATAGAAAATCACCATTTGGTGCAATTCCAGTCAATACATAAGAGCAATGAGCTACTATTACTACATAAGTGTCAAGACTGCAGCTGTGAAAAAGTCAAAAAGTTTATTCTGTTTACCACAATGTTAAACTGGCCATACATTATATAATTTTCTCATTCAATTTCCTTTAGATTTACCTTCAATTATGTATTGCAAGAGCCTACCTGATTGCATACAAATTTGACCTCATATTAAATGGTTTTGGTAAAGCTAAAGAATCGAAAATTGCACAACAAAATTGTATAATGTACGGCCAGCCTTTGTAATGTGTATTTCCCTGCAGAATTAGCACATGCAACTCTTTCCAGTATTGGCAGGAGGACAGTAGGATTGTACTTTCTGAAGCTAGTGCTGTGCAAGGTCATCTCTGCATGCTCTCTCCACCAACAATCACCTTTAAGGCAGGTTTAAATCTGATTGGTAGAACGATAGAAGAGAGGGCGCACCCGGCTAGTGCATTATTATGTATAAAAAATACTCACAAGCATGTAGAAATAAAAGCACTTAAACAAGCCACCATCCCTTGGCTATACAGTCCTGGGACCAGCAATCTCCAGATCATAGAGGAGACCATGCAGAAGCCCCTGCTGGTTAACACATTTTTGGTGGCCTGTTTTAGTGCTTTTATTTCTACATGCATGTGAGTAGTTTTTAACTTTTTCTACATATTAAATTCACTTGGGATAATGCACTAGGCTGGTGCACCCTCTGTTATTCTATCTTTCTAATATAATAAGGACATCCCCGGTCCTAGAGGGCAGCAAACTGGAAATGTCATCCATTAAGGAGTGGATCATCACTCATAATTGGGCTGGCCACTATACTTACGCGCAAGAGTGTTTGTTTTTCTTAAATCTGATTGGTGGCTGTGGCAAAACTTCTAAGTACTTAAATTTTGTTGACATTAAATTGTGTGGAAAATATAACAAGGAGCTTGCAGTTCCTATTCCAGCTTTACCTGTAGGCAGGGCTTTTTTTCTTGGGGAATAGGTGAGGGCAATCCCCCATTATGAATCACGCCTTGTCTTCCCATTCCTTGGTTCCACCCGCTACCCACCTTCCAGTACCACCCCCTTTAAGGAATACAGAACCAAGCAACTTGTATGGAATTTGACACTGATAACAAGAAAATCAATAAAATGGATCCCCTGCAGCCAACAATAGACTCCTATGTCAACAATAGCCCCCCCAGCAACAAAAGATCTACCCAGCAACAATTGAGCTGCCACAAACAACTATGCCCTACCCCAGCAATAATAGACTCCCCAATAGCAACAATAGATCTCCCAGCAGCCAGCATCAGTAGATCATCCAGCAGCCAGCAATAGACCCCCTCCCTCAATAGTAGATCCCCCCAGCAACAATTAACCCCCCCCCCTTCAGCAACAGTAGATCCTCCACCAGCAACAATAAACCTCCCCCAGCAACACTAGATCCCCAACAACCATAGATCCCCCAGCAACCATAGATCCCCCAGCAGCATTAATAGACTCTCCAGAACACTCTAGTACCCCTTGCCATTGCATACAATGTGTGCTGGGGGTGCCGGAACTGCACCCCCCACTGAAAAAAAGCCCTGCTTGTTGGTGTGTTCCAGGATCATTGTATATGAAAAGGATAAGTGATTGGTGCAGTACAACAATGTCTGGATGTAAAACATCACTGCTGTATGGGTGGACTATGCTGCCTATTTAATGTACAATTTAGACTGCAGTGTAACTTTAACATAGATTAAATGGGGGGGGGGGGGGGGGACTTTAAAACCCAACCATACCTTTAAAAGGAAACCATTATTACCTTTCCTGCTGTTCATGTCACAGAACTACACTCAAATACTAATAAATCTACTGCTGATGTCTCTAGGGATACTGCAGCTAGAGTATTGGTCTCCTTGGTCCCCCACAGCTCTCACTGGTTCCTCTCTCTGACCTCCATGTCATTACTGAAACTTGTAATAGGTGGAGATCAGGTGGACTAACCAGTGAGAGTTGTAGGGGACCAGGAGATTGACCCTCCCCAAGGTGTTTGATTCAGTATGGACTTCAGCAGAAGATTTCTACGTTTTGGAGAACAACACAGGGGTTGGTCAGAAGGGAAAGGTATTTCTTGTCTTTTTACAAGTTTTGCTGTTTTTTAAAGTGTTCCTATAGTTGCTTTAACGAAAAAGTAAATACACAAAAGGCTACAGCCCTGAAACGCTAAAGTTGATTTACTAAAGGCATTTAGGCTGTTACCTTTGCATGGGAAGTTGCCCCAGAGCTTAGTGAATGTGGGGATGTTTCTGTTCGCAAAAAATACTCATTCATATGCAAGGGAAAAAAAAGGTGGTTTCCACATGATTGGATGATAGAAGTCAGCAGGGCTTCACCTCATTCACTAAGTTTTGGGGTAAATTCCCTCATGTAACGCTACTCCCGTAGGGGGCCGCTGGTGAATGTAGTTCATCTCCCACCCTGCACAGCCAGGCACACGAATTTCCAGACACACCGAGTCAAGAAGCAATCCTTGCAGTTTTTTTTTTTTCCGTTTTTTTTTTTTTAGGGAAATAGAACTTGGATGGGGATAGGGTACATATGGAATGCCCACTTGATTGAAGAAACTTGGTAGGGACTTAACTATATACAATCTCTCCTCCTCAACCTCCAGCACATACACTTGCTTGCAGACTACATTTTCCGGGACCAGCTAGCACAGGTTTCAGGCCCAACATAATCTCAGCTGGGTTTGAAGGAATGCCCTTTGCAGGCAGGGACCCCTATGGTGTAGCAGAATAGAAGTCCTTGGTGCTAGCTGTCCTACATGTGGCTACTGCTCCCAGTACCATCTCTTCAGCCCCTGCCAGTCCTTCTGGCTGCAGCTGCCTCTTTCCACTGCCCGTGCCACCACAGTCCTCCTGACTGGCTCTGCACACATCCCAGACTGCTCCATCCCAGTCCTCTCAGGTGTGCCTCCCAGTCCTCCTGACGGTGTGTCACTCACCCGTACCCGAGCCCAGGCCCAAGGTCACCCCCCCCCCCCCCAGACTGGGGAGTTCCCTCAAAGGCCACAACAGCCTAACACTCCATCTCCAGCTTCCACTAAAACTCTCCTCCCCAGCTGGGTTGACCCAGAGTTTTTTAGGGGGCCTGCCCCCTTGCCAATCCAAGTTTGGGATTGGTCAGGGCTCCCAGAAAACCCCAGGCAGCTCCACCTTCCTTCCCCTCCCATCTTTCTAGAAGGTTCTAGTACATTCTAGAAATATGGGGAAGGTCTCAGTGTTGCTGCCTGTGAGTCATCCAGCTCTCCCTGAATCTCTGCTCAACCCAGGAAAAAAAGCTCTAGGTGGTGTGCTTGATTTTAGCTACCAGTAAAGACAGTGTTCTGTATCTGCTAAATAATTGAGAGAACATACGGTATATTACATAATTTGTTTTCTCCTTTTAAAACAGATACCATCCACCAAAAAAGCAATGATTTACATATTAGTTTCAAGGAGTTAGAAGTAGAATAAACTTTGAATTGGGAGTTACACAGTCTACAGCATTTACAGGATCAGGCCTACATAGTCCTTTAAATACAGTGTCATACAGGAGACTACATGCTGTTTTATCTTGTACTAATAATATCAAGGTTTCTTCAACATGTGCTGTTGAGTCAGTAATATCAATAATATATATTTAAACGTCTTAAGTCTTGCAATTTTTTTGATAATCTTTTTTTTGATAAAATTTAACTTTTCTTACTGATCTGCACCTAGCCGTGGCACCTGAACCCCGCCAGGGTTTGGAACTTGGATCCATACACTTCTGTGAACTTTTTCCTCTGGTGTATCCCAGCACAGGACACATAACATTCTTCTTCTAAAAGTAAGCCATTCTTTTCTACTACAGTTTAGTTTTTGGTTCATGCTGCCTCTAGAAGCCCCTGCTTTCAACCACAGGTTGAGTATTATCTTCCTACTTGGGTGCAGTATTGTAAGCTGGGAAGTGCCACGCTCTTCAAGTTTCCAAAGCAGAAATCTGTCAATTGAATGCTAGGGTCCTGGAATGAAATAAGCTCAGCTGGAATGTTAAAAGTAACCATTGAATCGGAGTGGAGAAGATTCTTATGAGGGTATCATCTCACAGAACCACTTAAGTTAAAACTGACGTAAATTATTTACTGGAGCAAATGAACAGCTTACTATACATTTTTGCGTGTATGTTTCATCAATAATTTATATTAGGATGTTTTAGGTTAGGTTAGGTTAGCTTTATTGTGATCAAATGGACCTAACAGCAAGAGCTAAGGGAGGACGTTTTATGGGAAACATACCCTTTTTATTGAAAAACATAAAATTCACTAATGTATTTCCTGTGCCCTAATTAGAGCTAATAATGGTCCCAGTGTGAAATGTTGACAGCTTTACATTTGTTTGTAATGGACTCCAAGCCAGGACCTGATTCCCGCATATGAGGAGAGTGCTGGAATCGGGTGTTGGCTTGGAGTCCATCATTCCTCCACACATAACTTGGTTTATCCTAAAGGTAAACCGTGCCTCGATAGTGTCTTCACAGGCAAAACTTTAAGCAGTTGACAAGCTTCAGCACACAGTTCTACCCTCAGAGGGGTGTGTTGTAATGTGTTGGCCGATTTATGTGGGACTTTATGTATTACATATATGTATTGGATATATATATTCCACACACAGTATTAGTGAACAGGCCAGATAGAAGTTGACAATGTTATCTGTTACCCTTTGATGTGTAAATCTTATGCAAGTTGTGTGTGTGTGAGGAATAGCCTTTTAACCTAGTATTTATTGATGTTAATTAGACCTTGAGACCTAACCCGGGGGGGGGGGGGGGTATTCATGGAAAAAATTTGGTTTACCCCCCCCCCCCCAGTGTCAGATTAGTATATGAGAAGACAGTCAGGTTGTCAGCTAGTCTAGAGAAAGATGGTCTGAGAGAAGGTTCTGTATCCATGAAGGCATAGGTACAAGAGGAAATATTCGTTGTCATGAACTCTGTTGGATTTTGTCGTCTGTAAGAATGTTCTGTTTTGGAAGCCAATAAAGTGTTTCTCTCTGGGAGAATCGGGTTTTGCTGCGGGAAGACAATACTTTTAATAACTATATTCCATCTACGAGGAACGACTATTATATTAGATCACTACATTGGTGCCGTTCAAGAGACCAGAAGAGCATTTTCAGGACTTTGTAACAGAAGTCGGTGATAACAATCCGTGAGTTGGACAGAAGTCTGATGGAGACCCAAGACCTGTGCTGTGACTCTAACGTCTGGTTGTGACATAAGAGAGTCTGATCTACAAAATCAAAGAAGTTTGGAACCCCAGAATTATTCTCTGGAGACTGGAAACGAAGAAAAGGACTGTATCGTGTACCAGAAGACCTGAACTGGAAGCTGAAGGAGTAATTAATGCGGTGAGTAAAATATTTCTCTCTTTTTAAATTATTAATAATATAGTAAAAATGCTTACTCAGTGTGAAGCTAGTGTCAGTTCTGATAAAGTTAACCGATGGGTGTTAAAATGTATTAAGCGTCATGGCGGTCCTTATGAAGTGCCAGAAAAATATAAGCAGACATGGACTATGATGAATGAATTTTTAGAAAAAAATGTTTTTGAGAGCAAAATTTCAGAAAGTAAAAGAAAAGGTTGTATTGTACAGGGCTTGTTATCTTGCTGTTTAACAATGGAAAGTTCGTTGAAGGATAAGGTTGAGGAAATTACCCAGTTACAGAGTGCAGTTGATAATAGCAACAAGGTTTGTCAGAGGTTACAAAACCAATCAGAATCTGAGACTGTAAATTTAAAATTGCATGCAGTCACCATTGGGGAAGCTCTGCTTGAGAAGTCTAAACGTTGTAATGAATTATCAGAGGAAAATGAAAGATTGAAATTAAGAATTATGGAATTAGAGAAGAGATCTCAGGAATGCAGATATGCATCGAATCTGCAGCAAAATGCAAATACAAATATTCTATCAAATGAAACAGAACCTCATATTAAATCTGATAATTCATTGCCAGCTGCACCCACTGAGACCACCACAGTTTATAACAATAATAATAATGCAGGTGAAGTTCAGCTTGTAATGAAGCCTTTGAAACCAAAAGAATTAGATGCAATTCTTAAAGAAATAGGAATGATTCCCTGCCATGATTTAAACAGATTTTTAAAATGGTTTTGTGACTTGCAGAATGTCAGAGATATGTACAATCTCAACCCATCTGATTTAGACAGAGTTATGCAACATTCTATAGGAAATAGTCTTTGGGTGAGAATTAAGCAGATCTGTACTCAGCCAATGAGAACAAGGGACATATTGATGGAATATTATGTGTTTTGTATGGTGTAAGTTCTGATGTTACTGTTCATGGGAAGATCAAACAAATGCAAAGTGAATCTCCCTACGAACTGTCAGAAAGGATAAAATCTATTATGGAAATATTGGTCAGTAATAATCTTGCATTTGAGCATGGTGGCTTGTTACATATGAGTATATTTCTACATGCTTTGAATGAAGAGATTAGACAAAATATTTTACTAGTTACCCCAAATCCTCATGATTTAAAAGACGTGTTGTTGAAAGCAGACAATTTATGGAGAAAGTCAAATGAGCAAGCTGTCAAAATTAATTTAGCGACATTGTTTAGGACAAATACTGAACATAAAGATCAAAAGATAATGTCTTATGATAACAATCAAAGAGGAGACACCAGGTCAAATATAGGTGATATTAATATGAAAAACAGAGCTGACCAAAATCATAATAAAAAAATATCTAAGGCTTGGATACCGTTTTCTCAGTTAAAACAGAAATATGACCACCTAAAGATTGAGTACGATAAAATGAAAATAGAACATTACACATTGCTGGGACAGCTAAACAGATTACATTATCCAGATCTGTTTTTGAATACAAGTGACATTTCTCTAACAGTGGGGGTGGTTTAGTTTCAACCTGGGGATGTGTAAATAGTCCTTTGTTTTAACTTCAAAGAATGTTTAAGGACCTTGCTAATTAGTTTTGTTGGAGAGTTTTTTGTCTTTCAGATATATTGGAGATACTGCATATGAATAGCATGTGAACTGCAAGCTGAAATTTCTGGCTAGTGGGGGAGAAACGCTGAATAAACAATATCATGGACTCTCTCAATATTCATCAAGCAATTGACTTTTTTTTTGACCTTTTGGACTTGGACAATGGACTTTTCCCTATATTTTATTTTTTATTTTTCACCCTTTCCCATTTTTATTCATCAAGCCCTATTTTTTATTTTTTATTTTTCACCCTTTTCCATTTTTAATTTTAATTTTTTTTATTTTATTATGTGTTATTTCTTGAACTTTATCTTAAAACCAGAGCGAAACATTTAAACCGAAAATAATTTTCATGTTACATTACATGTTGCATATTACATATTGCATATTGATCTATATATTTGACATCTAAGGTGAGATGCTGCACAATGGCTTGGCATAGCATAAATTATAGTATGTTGGGTGGTTTTCCTAAATTTATAAGCGGGGTGAGTGAAATTCATCACTCCAGTCATGATTTGAAACTTTGTTGAATCAGTCATTGATAATATGCTAAAGGCTATGACATATATGGATGAAAAAGACATAACTTTACTGGCAAGATTTTCCACTGCTGCTTTGTCTGGATAGAAGATCTGATAAACGCTGATGTCAAGCTGATTCTATCTGAAAGTGGGGGATTATATATGGATTATATGGATATATGGATTATAGATTGGTATATAGATTGGTATACCATTCAGGTGGAATTATGGACTGAATGATTCAAGTAACTGCTCTATTATGGAGGCAATGAGGAGTCGGCCTACAGCAAATTACAAAGTACAGCAATAGCAGTTTTTTCTGCCGTATCCAAACGTTTTGAACTTGAAAGTGAATGCTGGTACATGGATGGTTCTTCTTACTATAAAGATGGAAGTAGAATTTCGGGATTTGCTGGTGTTTGTGCAAAAGCATCTTTAAAAAAAAAATGAAAACCTTGAGCCTGGAGAGGAGAATCCCTGGATTTATGTGGATCGGAGCTCCCAGCACACCAAGTCTACTTTCAATGAGAGATGTGATGAAGTTGAAGTTGAAAATTGAAGAATGAACTGTGACATCAGCTCGTTTTTGTGCAATATTCAAGATCTTGATGTGATATAATAAGGCCTAACAGCTATATGGGCCAAGAATGTTTACCAAACCCTTTTCAAGTCATGGTCTAAAGCTATATTATCTAATGACTTTTTCATGGGGATATTTTAGAGGCTGGTGAAGAGAGATGTAACCAGTTTCAACTTTATATTTCATATGAGCCATTGTGAAGCATCCAATACCTCAAGTCGGTAATGCTATGTTTGTTGCTTGATTTATGGGTCAGTTCTAGTAGTTAGAACGACCCAAGTGGGGGTATATGTTGTAATGTGTTGGCCGATTTATGTGGGACTGTATTATATATATGTATTGGATATATATATTCCACACACAGTATTAGTGACCAGGCCAGATATAAGTTGACAATGTTATCTGTTACCCTTTGATGTGTAAATCTTATGCAAGTTGTGTGTGTGTGAGGAATAGCCTTTTAACCTAGACGAACATTTCAAAGGGAGTATTTACTGATGGTAATTAGAATTGAGGGGGGTATTCATGGTAAACATTTGGTTGACCCCCACCCAGTGTCAGACTAGTATATGAGAAGACAGGCAGGTTGTCAGCGAGTCTAGAGAAAGATGGTCTGAGAGAAGGTTCTGTATCCATGAAGGCATAGGTACAAGAGGAAATATTCGTTGTCATGAACTCTGTTGGATTTTGTCGTCTGTAAGAATGTTCTGTTTTAGAAGTCAATAAAATTGTCTCTCTCTGGGAGAATCGGGTTTTGCTGCGGGAAGACAATACTTTTACTAATAACTACAAACCATCTACGAGGAACGATTATATTAGATCACTACAGGGTGGTCCTGGGGTAAGGACTTGCCACCCGATTAAAGTTTTGCTCATGAAGAAATCACTTAATTGTGCACACAAAATTAAATTCCTTTTTTTTGTGTAGTGGTACCCCCATAGGGGCTGCTGATTGACTCTATACCCCACTGGCTACCCCGACTCTGCAGATCCTCACTTACCCCTGACACCTTGGGTTCCATATTGTAATGTGATGTTATCAATGAGAACCACACACTGTTACCGAACCACTTAGAGAATTTACTGTAATAGATATTCAACATAAGAACAATGCAGTTAAGCATAAGCAGTAAATGACAATTGACAACAGTCATTACAAAGGTGAAGATTGTAGATTCAATAGTTACAGTAAAAAGTATATGTAGACAGGCACTCAGTGAGACAAGTGTTCAATATTGCCAAACCTTATATTAAACACCTTCCCCCTGAAACCTCAATACACACACCGAGCTGTGAGATATTACATACCCATGCAACAGAACAATGCAATACATAAATGTATCCTATACTCAAGAGCTCCCCCTAGGCTGAAATTCAATATTCGTGATATAAAGTGAAACCATGATGCTCTTCAGAGGATGATAAAGTTCCTTTTCTTTAGTTATTCTTCAGCTAGCCTGTTGATTTGAACTGCAGTGTTTGTAATCCAAAGGGAAACAAAGAGAAAGCAAGTTGTAGAATGATTGGTGCGTTGATAACTGTTTGAAATGGAGAAAATGAACTCTTGGAACTCTTCCTTCTTATCTATAAGTTTAATGCGGTACTGACTTGGCAGCACGGGGAATAACAAACCCCAGAGTTTAACTGTATAGAGCCTGTGGATAAGTAAAATCACCTCTGTGGAACTACAAGTCTCACCAGCAATTGGTAACTAACTCACACAGCAAACAGTACACTCTACTGATCTGGGTAAGTGCCCGCTCACCACAACAGGCCCAGGTACTGTGAAGCTCCCTCCAAACTCCTTTTCTGATATCTCAGTCTGAGCCAAACCTGGCGCCATCACTCTGCACCGCTCCTTCAGATAGCTGATGGCTGGAATGCAGGAAACCTTCAGAAATCTTGGGTCTTCAGGTCCATCCGCACACTGGTCCAGCTGACTGTGCTACATACCGTAGTCTCCCAGTCACACACACAGACCTCACTGCAGGCAGGTATTGAATGGCATCCCCAGGAGAGCGAAAGATGGCCGCGCTGTGTCTTTTATTCCTGCTCCCAGCATGCAGCGCAGTGACTTAGCCTTGTGGGTCCTGTGACTTGGCATTGTGGGTTTAGTAGTTCCAAAACTAAGTTAACACATGAGTCATTTCCTCATACAACTATATCTCCCACAATTCTTTGTAACGCTGCTTCACAGAAACTAAACAAAAGTCTTAATAGCATTAAAAGGACACTAGAGGGAGCCAAACTCATTTGTAACCATCTCAACTATGGTGCCTATATTAGCAAAGCATGGCTACATTTGTATTTCATTTTCTTATATGGTGTTTGCATATGGTTATTGCTCTTTGCATTGCATTACTGGATAAGCCAAAATACACAAAGAAAAGCATTTTATCTGAAATTTTTCAATAAGGGTATGGTTGTAAATTTTCTATGACTCTGGAAATTATGCAGTCTCCACTATATGACTTAGTAATTCTTAACATTCTGCTTTATCCTGTACACCATTGACCTAGACTGGCAGTAATGGTAATGAATACATCTCCAACCTTCCAGCTACTCATTCTAGAAACACTTACTTTTACATTAAAATTATATTAATAATTTTAGGTGTGACAAGCCAGCCATTTATATTCGTAGCAATGTTTTTGTACTTGAAGCATTAGAAATGACTGTAAGCATATGTACAGACTTAAAGCACAGTATTCTGATGACAACTTACTTGAATCCTGGGTTAAAATTATGACAGTCTTGCCTCTTATAGGCAAAATAGACCAAGGATGAGTGTTACACTTAAGAATCATTTGTAAGTCAGAAGAAAATTGATAATGGAAAAAAATACAAAATTGCCTTTACATAGGTACACTTAAGGAAAAAAAGTACCATGAAGATAGTTGTTAAGGGGCAATTTTCATGTCTTTTAAGAGATACAGTAACTAAGCCATATATCTGGACTGGCTAGGCGTTGGAGTAAAATCCTACCTTTAAAGCAGAACTCTGGCTGCTAAACTTGCTGAAAAAACTTTATTATACTTCCTGTTTGTAAGACCGCTGGCCTCTATCCCTCTCCTAAGCTCAGCCAGCGGTCTGACACTCCCCCTTGTAGTCCTCTGAAAATTAGCAGGAAGGAAGCAGACATGTTGTGGGTGGAAGGGGTGTGTGCCGCCCATGGACACCTCCCCCTCCTCTCTTCTCTCCCCTAGTGTCTGCAATCCGCCCCTTCACTGTCCCCGCCGCTCCCCCCCGCCTGCTATAGTTATCTCCATGCAGTGCAGGGATTATTATTAGAAATTACTTGTATAACACAGCTGGGCTTTCCCAATGTGTCAGGTATTGCATATGAGAACACGATCGCTGATGTCCCGCCCCCCCCATTATAACAACAGTGCGCTGTCAATCATAATACCGGGAGGCGGGACATCAGCAATCTATGTTCTCATATAACAATATCTGACACAGCAGGAGATCCCCGCTGTGTTATACAAGTAATTTCTAATAATAATCCCTGCTCTGCACTGGTGGTCCCTGGCATTTGGCACTGGTGGTCCCTGGCATTTGGCACTGGTGGTGGTCCCTGACATTCAGCTCTGGTGGTCCCAGACATGCTGCTCTGGTGGTCCCTGACATTCAGCACTGGTGGTGGTCCCTGACATTTGGCTCTGGTGGTCCCTGACATTTGGTACTGGTGGTCCCTGACATGCTGCACTGGTGGTCCCTGACATTCTGCACTGGTGGTGGTCCCTGACATTCGGCACTGGTGGTGGTCTCTGACATTCGGCACTGGTGGTGGTCTCTGACATTCGGCACTGGTGGTGGTCTCGGACATTCGGCACTGGTGGTGGTCTCTGACATTCGGCACTGGTGGTTGTCCCTGACATTCGGCACTGGTGGTGGTTCCTGACATTCGGCACTGGTGGTGGTTCCTGACATTCGGCACTGGTGGTGGTTCCTGACATTCGGCACTGGTGGTGGTTCCTGACATGCAGCACTGGTGGTGGTTCCTGACATTCGGCACTGGTGGTGGTTCCTGACGTTCGGCACTGGTGGTGGTTCCTGACATTCGGCACTGGTGGTGGTTCCTGACATTCGGCACTGGTGGTGGTCCCTGACATTCGGCACTGGTGGTGGTTCCTGACGTTCGGCACTGGTGGTGGTTCCTGACATTTGGCTCTGATGGTCCCTGATATTCGTCACTTGTGGTCCCTGACATTCAGCACTGGTGGGCACTGACATGTTGCACTGCTTTGCATTTATAAGGCTGTAACCTATCATACCGTGTGTTATGTATGGCTTGCTGGCTGCAGAATGAGGGGTGTGATTTATGTTGAAGTGGGCGAGTTCACATTTACTTACTTAGCCTAGTGTACCTCCCACATTCACACCCATCCATGAAACTTAAATCAGACATATCTCTTAAACGGTAAGAAATTTCACAAATGTAATAATTGTTTTGTTTTGTGTGTGTGTGTGGGGGGGTTTGAAAATCCCGGAGTTTTGCTTTAAGACAGCACATAGAAAAAAAAATTAAAAGATCCTTACTCATCTGTTTGTAGCCACCCTAGGTCTCCGAAGTTCCTAGCATGTATATGCTCTTTATATTATTAGATTCCCGTACACATCAGCACTGGCAGGTGCCAATTCTAAGTAAGCTCTTCCTACACTGTCCCTTTTCCAATCCCTTTAACCAGAGGTGGGCATACCATTTCAAGTATGCATTTCAAGCTTTAGAAGGGCCTTCTGGGATTTAGGGGCTCATTATACTAGATGTGCTTCAGGCAGGCACTGGGACCCTCAGCTGCTGTCAAATAGACCTGGGCCCTGATCACTTCTAGAGCACCTGAGAAACATAAGGAATGTTTATAGTTATAATAAAGTGATGTTGGGCAGCACGTAACTCGTTCACTACCTGCCTCAACGGCACAGATATGCAAAGTTGTTTGTCAAATTCCCTTCCCTACACATAAAGGCTCCCTCAATGTCTCGATCCAGGAAAAAAAATATATATCATAACGCGCTGGTACAGAACCCCAGTAGTTCTCAACAAATATAATCCTGCACTTTCTGATAAATGCTGGAGATGTTCCAGGGTACTTTAGCACACATATGGTGGTCCTGCCCCCTAATCCAGCCATTCTAGACCCAAATCCGAGAACTGACGCCACAAATCTCTACACACCCTAACACAGTTCCTCCTTCACCACTCAAACCTACTGACACATAAAACACTAATACCACCCCTAATAAATGCGGCCAAAATGTGTATGCCTCTTCATTAGGGAACGACACATGTTCCGACCGTCTCTAATTGGCTCAAACGAGTGGAAAAAATTGCGGAAATGGAAGAACTAATCTCCATAGCCAAAGACTGTCCAACCAAATTTTCACATACATGAGCCTGTTGGACCCACTTCCGCACCACAGTCAGATACAAACTGTTGACAAGCCAAACCCCTACGAACCACACACCCCAAGACAATTGCAACCCTTAACGACTTTACTCCTACATTGCAAAAGCTGGAGGGAGGACCCTTCTCGATTTATCTAAACAAACACCCAAATCTCTTCAGATCGGGCTTTTCTAACCACCTTACACCAGTCCTTCGGGAATGATGGCGGAGACTGGGAGGTAAGTTAACACACTCCCCCCCCTCCCAACCCGACCCATCCCCCCACCTTTTTTCTTCCTCCCCTCCCCCTCCCTTCTCCCCATCTTCCTCCTCTCTTCTTGGGGTTACACCCTAAACCACTCCCTATATCCAACAGAGCTCTATCTCACCAAACACAGATATTTAGCCAACTTTGGTTTCATGGTTGTTAGAAGGAATTAATTACTCAAAGCTGGTTATTACCCCACAAACTAGCAAATCCCCAATTCTACCCAAGAAACATACCCAAACCTACATTAGCACCAGACAGAAGAACTGTTACTGTGATAAGTATTGTTATTTAGCAACCTAACCACAACCAAACTTCATGTCTCCCTCATTGTTCATGAACAATGTCTTAAAACAACGACTTAAGCTGAAACTTCTTTACAACTATTATTGCCAACTAGTTCTGATTAACACTGTTGTAAAACCTATAGTAATGGATATTACCGCCTCCGGCACCTTGTTTAATAGCAATGTAAACCTTATTTTATTTACCAATAAAATATTATGAAAACATGAGCCAAGACAGAGTTCAGGACATCCCAAAGACTACTCTTTATATCAATCTATCTATCTAATTGTACTTGGGTAGTAGTTGAGGGGGGGGGGGGGGGGGGGTGCACAGGGGTCCTTTGATGACTTTGTCTGCCTCTACTTTTGACTCAAAAATTTCTTCTCTCCATCTCTATTCTGATGTTCTGTGCATAAACATTCTGCTACTAATATCTTGCTTGACACCCAGTGTGGCTTACTCCTTTCAACTCATCAGTCCCTCTGTCTGAAAGGTTTCTGTAGATCAACATAGACAGTTCTTAATGAGGATACATAGACAAATATGACTCATAGGGGCAAATGTGAGGATTTTACAGCATACCTATCCTCTAGCATGGAAGCAACTGATCTGCTAGCATTTGCAGTAGCCATTATCTTTTGGCCTGCTCTAGACTCGAATGGCTAGACACATTTCAGTCTTATCATGTAGCGACATGTTTCAGCATTCCTGACATATTAGTTAATCATTCACTCATACATGGGTATGGCAAGTTTTATAACTAATATATTGATAGGTGGTTTGACTACACTGCTTGTGGGTTGAATATCTATATTTTAGCTCCAATGAATTGGAAATACAGTCTCAATAGTACAAACAAAATAAACCACTATTATTTTTATATAAAATTTATGTCTCAGTTGCCATAACATAACACAGGTATGGGATACTTTAACATCCTTCAAAATACTTGACGACAATATTAATGAACAATGAAATAACCTTATTTTATGTTACAGTGCTTTAAGGAAGTGTTATTCCCACATCCATGGAAAGTAACTGTCTACTGTATGCAGCTTTCTTTTTGAAAAATGTATTAAACCATAGTTTTTGTGTCTTGTATGACAAGCACTTGAAAAAAAACAAACGTAATAAGGATAATGCCCCATACACATGGTCAGATATTCCGATGGAAAAAGTCAGATCAGATTATGTTGTCGGAAAATCCGATCGGTGTGGGCTATAGCGGATTTTTTCCGTCAGAATTTCCGACGGAAAAAATTTGAGAGCAGGATCTAAAATTTTCCGACAACAAAATCCGATCTGACCTTTTCCGATCCTGTGTAGAGAATTCCGACGCACAAAGTGCCACGCATGCTCAGAAGAAATTTGGAGACGAAAGCTATTGGCTATTTGCCTCTACGTAGTCCCATCTTACGTATTGTACGTCACCTCGTTCGGAAAGATCGGATTTAACGACAACTTTGTGCGAGCGTGTGTATGCAAGACAAGTTTCAGCCAAAATCCATCTGAAAAAATCCGACGGATTTTGTGGTCCGAATGTCCGACCGTGTGTACAAAGCATATGGGGTGAAAACTCTACCACAAAAACAGTTGACAAAGATCAAGTATATGCTATTGTTGTTGTTGTTCAAGGCATTGAGAAAAGATAGGTGCGAGAATCCACAGCAACTACATTTCTCTTTATTGTCACATCAGCACATCAGCTTTATTGATTAGCTTACTTAACTTGGAAGTTAGTGAAATCTGTATCTTCATGATCAAATCTTCAAAGCCTATTTTGTAAGTGTGGTGGATCACACAGTGTACATCAAAATATTTATGGCAACATCTGTTTCATTTGAATGAATGAAAAAAATAAATACATATATATATATGGATATTCATTAACTGTATTAACCCTCCTATTATGTTGGAAAAATGTTCACATCCACACTGTGGGGTAGATTTACTAAAACTGGTGCACTCAGAATCTGGTGCAGCTGTCCATGGTAGCCAATCAGCTTCTCACCTCAGCTTCTTCAACTAAGCTTTGCCAATAAAACCTGGAAGCTGATTGGTTTCTATGCAGAAGCGAGCCTGATTTTGCACCCTCCAGCTTTAGTAAATCAACCCCTATATTACCAAAAGTGTTGAGACGTCTGCCTTTACACACAAATGAACTTTAATGGCATCCCAGTCTTAGTCCGTAGGGTTCAATATTGAGTTGGCCCACTCTTAGCAGCTATAACAGCTTCAACTCTTTTGAGAAGGATGTCCACAAGTTTTAGGAGTGTGTCTATGGGAATGTATGACCATTCTTCCAGAAGCGCATTTGTGAGGTCAGGCACTGATGTTGGACAAAAAGGCCTGGCTTGCAGTCTCCGCTCTAATTCATCCCAAAGGTATTCAATCGGGTTGAGGTCAGGACTTTGTGCAGGCCAGTCAAGTTCCCCCACCCAAAACTCGCTCATCCATGTCTTTATGGACCTTGCTTTGTACACTGGTCCAAATCATTTGGTGGAGGTGGGATTATGGTGTGGGGTTGTTTTTTGGGCTTGGCCTCTTGGCTCCAGTGAAGGGAACTCTTAAAGCGTCAGCATACCAAGACATTTTGGACAATTTCATGCTCCCAACTCTTTGGGAACAGTTTGGGGATGGCCTCTTGCTGTTCGTACATGACTGCACACCAGTGCTCAAACAAGGTCCATAAAGACATGGATGAGCGAGTTTAGGGTGGAGGAACTTGACTAGCCTGCACAGAGTCTGACCTCAACCTGAAAGAAAACCTTTCTGATGAATTAGAGCGGAGACTGCGAGCTAGACCTTTTGCTTCTTAAGTAGCCATAAATCAAGAACAATATAAAATATTTTTTATGTTATTGAACAAAAAAAACATGTAAATTACCTTTTTTCTTTGCAATGTGTAGATATATCAAAAGGTAGACTTAGTATGTACTCGCAGGTATTCAGACATCTAAACATTTACAATTTATTTACATTTTTTCCGTCTTTCCTTTTAAAGTCAACAAGCTGGACAGTAAATGTGAGTGTGAGTTATACAGATGTATTTCTTGCATCTCACACATTGCACTGATTTTTGTGGTCTAGGCGGGGTGGGCAGATCTGACACCTTGCACGTTTTCTGCCAACACTGGAGTCCATAGGAACTGATGAGGAGAAGGTCTCAGGGAGATCAGACAGAACTTACTTCACATTGGTTGAACCAGCAGGTGACTGTGGTAGCCAGGCCATCTCTCCTCCAGTGGATTGTTAAGTACCTGGCCAATATAGTTTACCTTCATTCCACTTGATTGATAATGATTCATTTTTGTTCAGAGGACAAATGCATGGTATGCAGAAACAATATGTACAATAAATACAATAATGTACTGGCAACTGCCTATTGTTGTTGACTTGCCAAAATTGTCCACTTCTCCACTGGTGGCATTTTACTCTGATGATTATTTCCTGGCTTTAAGTCCTGCCTGTTGCTTAAAAATGCATCCTTATGCATAGTGCTCATTAGTGATGTGTAAACCGAACAATTCAAGTGTGCAGGGATATTTGATCCATACCCTAATATAATGTTAATAAATAAACTCTGCAGAGGCAATCCATACTAAATATTCAAGAACCCAAATGAGGTAAAGTCATACAATTTCAAAAAGAATGAAAGTTTGAATTTAAGGTGATATCATTTATTGGATAAAATAGATTACCTAAGTAGATTAACAAATCTATTAACTAAATAGGTTGTAATTCAAGCTTTCAATGCATGCTGGCCTCTTCTTGAGGTCCATAAATAGCATCACATTAAATCCAAACTTTTGCTTTGTCGATGGCTAACAAGGTACAGCACCCTGCTGCTGCAGCTATGAAAGATAAGTGAAGAAGTTTAGTAGTCAAACTGAGGAGGGTTAAAAACAGCAATGTTCCACTGACTTTTGTTTTGAGAGCAGGGAAGGACCAGCCTGGGGCAGAGGGAATTTGCCCCCCCCCCCAGCCAGTACTATGTGTAAGATGTGTTGAGCTGGTGGACCTCACCATTATTTAGTTACCTGTCTCCAGCACCAACGTCCTTTGTAGCTTCTGGATGTCATGTGACTAAATGCCAAGAGTAGCAAAGGAATCTTATACTGCAATATGAAAAAATGTGGCACAATAAACCATGTCCTTTAGAAACACCCATCTTTCACCATGGCTACCAATCAATGCAGCAAAATGGTAGACTTGACTAAAAGGCATAGTCCACCTTTTGCAAAAGCCCCGGAAAAGATTTTACCCCCTTCCTGACCAGAGCACTTTTTACAATTTGGCACTGCGTCACTTTAACTGACAATTGCACGGTCGTTCGATGCTGTACCCAAACTAAATTTGCATCCTTTTCCCCCACAAATGGAGCCTTCTTTTGGTGGTATTTGATCACCTCTGCGGTTTTTAGTTTTTACGCTATAAACAAAAAAAGATTGACAATTTTGAAAAAAAAAAATATTTTCTACTTTTTGCAATAATTAATATCCCTTAAAAAAATCGCAAGCAGCATATACTGATTGGTTTGCGCAAAAGTTATAGCGTCTACAGACTATGGGAAAGATTTATGGCATTTTTATTACTTTTTTTTTTTACTAGTAATGGCAATGATCTGTGATTTTTAGCGGCATTGCGACGGACAGATCGGAGACTTTTGACACTTTTTTGGGACCATTGGCATTTATACAGCAATCAGTGCTATAAAAACGCACTGATTACTGTGTATATGTCACTGGCAGGGAAAGGGTTAACACTAGGGGGCGATCAAGGGGTTAATTGTGTGCTCCCTCACTGTGTCCTAACTGTATGGGGATAGGATTGACTAGAGGAGGAGACATATAGTTTTTCCTACTTAGTAGGAACAAACAATATGGCTCCTCTCCTCTGACAGCACAGGGATTTGTCTGTTTACACACACAAATCCCAGTGCTGGCGCTCATGCACACGACGGGTCCCCTGCCATGCAGGGAGCCATTCTGCCACAGTATATATACATATACTGCGTGACATGGTCGGGAACCGGTTATAATAAAAAATGTGCATTTACTAAATTTTGCATTGACTCTTGCATTGTTTACCTCCAGCCCCTGGTCTGTATGGAGTTATGGACCTTCTGTTATGGGGTTGGAGGATGTGCTTAATGGACTACAATTTTAGTCATGTCATTGGCCTGCTATTGGCATGCTCTGCTGTGCTGGCAGATGGGACCCATAGTATTTTCATGGATTGATCCTCATGAATGGATGACACAGCTGTGCGGGGGAAGCCAAGCACAGTTGCACTGAATTCAAACAATAACCACCTACAGTAATAGGTATTTTACTGTACCTACAGTAATAAGCACCCCGAGTTTCAGGTATGGCAAAAAGTTGGGTTCAGGGGGATGGCATATGTATGAAACCGTGCTTGATTTATTAGCTAAATATGGGTTTACCATAAAACATGGTCTAAAAGGTGGACTATGCTTTAACCCTAATAAATCTGTTCCTACAATGAAAGGATTAGTTGGCTGGACTTGGCTGGCCCCCGGGCTCCTTGTCCTCCCATAACTGACAACAAGAGGCAAATTATGAGCATGTCATATTGCATGAGCATGAGCACGTCATATCAGCATTTAATGTCATACGTTTTGGCCAGTAGAAAACATTCTGGAAAAATAAGGGGCAGTAAGTGCAAAAAATATATTTTGCAAGTCAATAGTAAAGTTTACCTGGAACAGAAATGATGACAGAACAAACCACATCTGTTCAAACCAGCCCTTGTGGCAATTGCCAGAGTTGCCTGTTTGTCAGTACAAGACTTCTGTATGATGGAAAATGCAAGCAAACAAGAAGTGATTTTCTTTACTCCTAATATTTATAGCAAATTTAATAATCCCTTTACTCTAGAACCTGATAAATCATAATCAATAAAATAGCACTGCAAGCTGGATTATTAGAAGATGAGAAAAGTGAAAGTGATAAAGTTGATAGTCTGAATAAAAAATAGTGCAGATGATTGAAGATTGCTCTATTAATGCCATATGGTTTGCTTTACAAATGTTTCTGCTGTTCATATGTCAAGTGTTTTCACCCTTGTTTGTAACTTTTACTTTTCAGATTTCCATTGGAGGCCATATCGATGATTAAATCAAATATAGTAAGAATACAAAATTGAAAGAAAGTAGTTGAAAGTAAAAGAATATAAAACTAAACTTTAAAAAGCATCAGATTTCCTTTGTTTTTCTTATTGCTCTAACTTTACTTTCAAACTAGACATATGGAATATGTGTCAGTTCAGTGAGTCTTGGGTTAAAGGAATTTTACTATATTCATTAAACAGCAAATATATAAAGCTTTTACATTGTACTTTTTACAAGCCCTTAAGCTCTTTTACCAGATAGTCATAAGTGGAAATTGAGATTGTTTTTTTATAACTGCATTCAGACAATATTTTTCATAGAGGAATTTTCTTATCTTCAAATCCATCTCTATTTAAGTGCTTTTTAGGAACATTAGGGGCATTGTAGGGTATTGTAGAGTTCGTCCTAAGAACTGAGGTTACTTCTCTCACCAATCAGTATCAGATCTGATTAGTAACTATGGGCAAATATCTTCAGTTCTTAGTAAGACCACATACAGTATATAATTAAAAGGTTTTCTAAAGTATAAATTGAAGTGAAAATTAAAATGTAATTTCTTTACCAGTATCTGTTTGTATTAGCAGCAGTTTTTCAAGGCTTCTTGCTGACATCTGTTATTAGATGGATCTATGTGGCTCCATGGCAAATGTTTTCTTACTATGTTTAACTATTGCTAACTTGACATTATACTCAAATTGTTTACTGCTGTCAAGTTTGACAGAAAAAATGTATAGAGGTTTACAAATCTATGAGTTAGTGATACAGAACAAAGCAGTGGTCTCACCAGAAGCAGACCTTTATACTTAAAAAAAGTATGGTAACTCTATGATAAGTCTGTGCTGATTAAATTGGGTGTGCTGTATATTTAATGAATGCATGTAAACTCCATGATCTCTTACTTGTGTCAGTTTCTACAACCTAACAGTGCTTGCAAATGCTTTTCCAGTTGTATATAACCATCACAACTTTTTCAATGTCCTGGCACTAGAGATTACTACATGTTACCAGCCAACTAAATTGTTGCAGTACTGCATTAGTTATGCTATTGGTCATTTAGAAACATTTTCTCAAACTCATTAACCATTTGCCTTACTTATAGATTAACACTGTGTATCCAATATATTTTCCTTTCAGCATAGTTTAAATTTCACTATCCAAGAGAACAAACATCCATTTTTGACTCTCCGAAATTGTCTGGAAACATTACTGGTTTGTAGGTTCCCTGTGGTGTCTGACAATGGCATCTGTTACCATAGTGGGGATATCGTAACCACAAGTGGGGCTGCATATCCCGATTTTGACAAAGTACCAACACTAGTGCTAATCCCACACTATAAAAAAAAACACTTGTCGAATACATAGTCCTGTAATGTTATGGTGTCACTCCACCATAAGAAGATAAAATCAGCTTTGCAGAAAAATAGACTTTGATTGTATAAAGCCATTTACATCTTAAAAATCCAACCAAGGCTCAAACACACAGTCTTAGGCCTAGTGATCATAACCCTCGATGGCCAAACTGGACAAACATTATACTGCTGCCCTCTTTGATGGCTTTGTTATAACAGTGATGGCCATGGCCTTCACACAATCAAACAATGGCAAGGCACACTTTAAAGAAAAAATAAATTATTTATACATAAAGTTGGCAGACACTTCCAAGGAAGACAATGATACATAATGTAACCTTTACTTCTGAACCCAAATACGGGTGCGTGTTCCTATGATAGTTTAAGTTATGGCCCCATAAGCATTAATACTCAATTCATGCACCTTTTAGAAAAAAAAATAAAAAGAAGACAGCATTCAAAACACCCATTAATGTTGTAGGCAACAGTCCCATGTACAGTATCCATTCATTCTGTGCAACAATTAATGTAAACTCTAGAATGTTTGAAAACTGCTCTTGTTTGGCTCATAATAGGATGGTTCCAACTTTGATTTATGGTGTGCAGAAGTTATTTTAATGGAAAAATATACACAGTACAAAATCCATCATTACTGCAATTGCAGTCAGAAAACCAGATTATTTCCGGTACTCCATATTTAAGTCTTAAGTTCATAAATATATTTAAAAAATAAGGAGGAGCTGAACTAAAATCAGATGTCCCTTTCCAAAATGGGATACCCTGCTTTGCAGAGTTAGGGTGATTGTATGTAACGCCTGCAGCAATTGTGGTTCTTTCCATTCCACCCGAACCGCCTGCTCTCTCTGTCTGACCTGAAACCGATAACAATTAGCTATACAGTAGGTCTATGGCAAGCTTCCACTTTATGTTCTAGTTGCAGAAGTCGTGTGACTATATGGACTTTGAACAGTTGCAGGTCTATTCTCTCAGTTCTGCTGGAAGCCCTCATAGATTATAGTCCATTTCAGAGCATCATAAATATGGATTGATTAAACAGAGATGACTGGAAACTCCAAATGTTCATCTGCAGCTCTTAATGTCTTGACTAAAGTGCAAATTATTCGCCTACTAATGGGTTGCGATCATCATGTGGACTTTTAATCTTCTTTGGAAAAATGTAGATGGATGTGGAAGGTTTGTAGAATATACTCCATATTTCTCCTGCAGATCCTCGGTGGCAGCTGTCCAGACTGGTTGGTGATGCCAGTCTCTGAGACCTTGAAGAGGGAGACAAAGATATAATTAAATCTTTTGTATGTGCAATCCAAGTCATATTATATAGACTCATAAAATCAACATTTTGTAATGCTTTTAGTAACCACTCTCAGTTTCTACCCACGAAATACTGCAGACGAGGATGATTTGTTTACAGTTCTAGCTCCAGAATAGTAAAAAGGGCTTTGCCATATTTTAAAGTTACAGACATCATTATAGTTAAAACAGAACTGAATTTGCACAACAGAATACATAGTTTTGAAGAGAACTATAATTATGTATACTCTGCCTGCACTGTGCACATCCTCTAGACTCCTGGGTTGGCCAATTTTCCTTCAAACACTCAATGGGAAGTTTTTCCCATTGTAATTCATATAGAAATTTTTTTCATCAGAACATTTTTTCTTGCGTCAATATTATTTATTGAGTCAATAAATTTCATTTGAAAGCCCTTAACATTTCATGAATGGAATCTCAGACATATTAAACAGGTTTCATTACAATATGTATGATTTTTTCCTGAACGAAAACCACATTCACAATTAGAATTTTGTTAATCCATAAAAAATTTTCCATTCTGCTCCTTCAAACATTCCCATAACTACAGTCGAAAATTTTGATTATACCCCAGTAACCATTAGAAAATGTATCGAAAAGTCCCAAAATTTAAGTTTTCAAATAAAATTCTCTTGGTGTATGGCCAGCTTAATTATAAATTATCTGTGCATGTGTACATTCTCCACAGCAGCTAAACATTACAGTTCTACTGTAGTGACTATAACACAATATCACATATTCACTGGCGCAGCAAATGGTGTCACCCTAGGAAAGAATTGTGTGGAAGATGTGTGCAAAAGCTCCACTGTCTGACATTTCCTAAATAACTAAGGGGCGGGGCCACCCGATGACATCACCTGGTGACACTGCCTTTTATGATGTCATCAACAGGTGCATGCTGGTCGGTGACATCACAAGGAGGTGGTAAGAGCCCCCCTACCCCAAAGCACCTCCTATGTTGAAGGCATGTGGCTTGGTATGGTTGGGGGGGTGCTCGCTCAACCCCTTCTTTCCTGCCTCAGCAAACCTAAGGGTCTGGTATGGCTATGGGGGGGCACAATGTTTTTTTTTATTTTAGCATAGAGTTCCCCTTAAAAAAAAAAAATGTTCCTTAGCCCCCTTAGCCACACAAGCATTTAATGTAATATTATGGGATATTTTTGTTGTAAAAAAATAAAGATGTTATACTTACCTGCTTGTGATAGTCTGATTGTGTGAATGATAGTAGTCCCTTACCTCCTCTTTGGCAGTCCCCCGCTGGCACTGTCTGCTTCTTCCTGCTTCGGGTGCAAGTAAGGTGCTAAGGGGGCACCTGGTGCAGCGAGAAGTGGACAGCCCTGGCAGGGGACTACCAAAGAGGAGGTAAGGGACCACTCTGTGCAATATCATTGTACAAGCAGGTAAGTAAAGTGCTAAGGGTGCATCCATAGACACACAACACCAGTAAGCTATTCTTCCTCACAGGAGCTTGACTGACAGCAGCAGGCTGACTGCGACTGGGACAGAACTGGAGCAGTGAGAAAAGTCAGGTAAGTGTTTAGGGAAGGGGGGATAAAACAGGTGATGGGATGCTTTTTAACTTAGTGAATACGTTAAGGTAGAAAACATTTTGAGTTTAGAACCACCTTAACCCACAGAGAACCTCATTGCATTCATAGGTTTAACAGCAGCCCAGAGTTGGGCTTCAATTATATTTACTAGTCTTTTTTCCCCCACGCCCTTTTCTCTTATTTTTACTACAGCATTTTGTCATTGGCGGGAAAAAACCTTGCTTTTTCATTGGAAATTCTACTTGTTATATAATTAAGTAGATAAAGGCAGCTCAACAAGTTCCAGGAACTCAACTTGGAACTGAAATCATTATTTCCATGCTGGGATCTCCAGGGTTTTGGGATCTCCTGGGCTGTACAGCAGCAGAAAAATACAAGATAGAGATATGCTTACGGTGTGCATTTGAACTGCAAATGTGATTTCAATATATATTTTTGTTACAAAAAAATATTAGTTTTTTTTATGATCATTTTGTAATTGTATTTATTGTTGTGAAGCAACATAACAATAAACTTACAATTAGTTTATATATAGATTAAAACAGTCCATTAACAGTGCCCATTGTACTGAGACCTTTGGCCAATTATCTCATTTGATTGTACAACAAATATCACAAACACATTTTGTTCTCTCAAATCCTGAAACTCATGTTTTAAAACAAGATTGCTTTAGTTAAATTAAAGAGAATTAAAATATAAAAAAAATTGGTAAAATGCTGTTTCATTAGTAATGTATCCCTATGTTATGGAGTGAAAAACAATGGTCTAACTAGGGCTCAGTTGCCTTTCATTTGGCCTTCTGTGTATCATTTGACATTTGGAAAAAACGAAATGTAAAAAAACATAGAAGGAATGGTTAAAGGACATTTGCAAAACATAGAATGTCTTACTTGCACCACACATACAATAAAGGGGCTCCATTTCATTATATTTCACAAGGAGTAGACGGAAAGGATGTACGTTTGAGGTTTTGGTATACTGCTACATCATACCTTACTCGTTTACTTTTCTTGGAAAATCATAATTCTAAGCATCTACCCTGTCAATACCCAGCAATATCCTCTGCAGTTTCTACAAATATATATTCCATATTCCAGCAATGAAATACTATCTACTTAATTAGCTGGAAGAATGTTGCCAGGGGGAAATAGATGCATGATCAGAATGAAAAGTACTTACTTCATATTTAGGTGAAGAAGCGCTTTTACCAAAATAGCAATGATGGTCAAAATAAGAAGAGCTGTAAGAGCATAAACTGTCCAACCTACAGGGAAAAAAAATTAGAGTACATCAGAATCAAATAGTAGTCACGACACTAAAAAACTGTTCTCTTATAACAGTGATCAGAATGAATTATTATTGAGAACAGTAAGGTGAAAGGTTGCTGTGCATTGTCACAGTGTGCATATCAGTATTCCTTTTAAAGCTAACTTGCTGAATATGCCTCTGTTAAGACTAATCAGAATAAAATTATTTTAATGTAACATTCTTGAACATATCATAGGAAAGGCACCCAGGTGCCATTTTCATGACAGGCTGTATTAGAACCTTAAAAATCTCTTAAAGGAGAAGTAGGTCACAAGACTGCACTTAGTTCTGCACTCCTGTGACCTGTGTTCAGTGGACAGCGAGCTAAAGTCCACAGTTGGCTGATGCCACTCAGATGGTCCACAGTCTGGAGAGATCCTGACTTTAACCACTTGCCGCCCGCCCACCGTCAAATGATGGCTGGGTGGTGCGGCTCTCGTTCTGGATGGACGTCATATGACGGCTTCCCAGAACAGCCGCTCTCGCATGCCCAATCTCTGTAAAGAGCCTTGGCCACGGCTCTTTAACCATGTGATAGGCTGTGTCCAATCACAGCAGGTCACATGTAAACATGGAGATGGCGGTAATTGGCGCTCCTTGCCTCACACTGACAGAGTGTGAGGAGAGGAGAGCCGATCAGTGGCATCTCCTCGCAGAGGACATCTAGGTATGTAATCAGGACACTGATCATCAGTGCCCTGATTACAATAAAGCCCCCACAGTTCCAGAAATCAGTGCCCACCAGTGCCAGCAATCAGTGCCCACCACTGCCAGCAATCAGTGCCCAACAGTGCCAGCAATCAGTGCCCATAAGTGCCAGCAATCAGTGGCCATTAGTGATGCCAGCCAGTGCTGGCTATCAATGCCCATCAATGCCACCCATCAATGCCCATCAGTGCCCATCAGTGCTGCCTATCCATGCCACCTATCTGTGCCCACCAGTACCACCTATCTGTGCCCACCAGTGCCACCCATCAGTGCTCACCATTGCCACCCAGTGCTGCTTATTAGTGCTCATCAGGGCCACATATCAGTGCCACCTATCAGTGCCCATAAGTGCGGCATAATCGTGCCTCCTCATAAGTGCCACCTCATCAGTGCCCATCAGTGCAGCCTATCAGTGCCCATCAGTGCCACCTCATCAGCGCCCACAAGTGAAAGAGAAAAATTACTTATTTACAAAATTTACTGACAGAAACTAAGGAAAAACTTTTTTTTTTCAGAAGTGATCAAATACCACCAAAAGAAAGCTCTATTTGTGTGAGGAAAATTATAAAAAATCCACATGGTTACAGTGTAGTATGACCGCGCAATTGTCATTCAAAGTGTGACAGCGCTGAAAGCTGAAAAATCGCCTGGGAAGGAAGGGGGTGTAAGTGCCCTGTATTGAAGTGGTTAATGTTGGGATCCACCCAGATGCCTGACCAGCAGCTGGCTCAGCTTCTCAGCATGCCCTTGAGAGGCTGAGCCAGCCACTCCCACCCGTTCCACAACCTGGTGCTCCGGTGAGCACTGGAGGGGCACTGCACATAGCCAGTGACTCACATTCAAAGGCTCTCTACTCACTGAAGACTGACAACTGAGCGATCAAGCGGTCTTTGCCCACTCAGTGCTTTTGAAATTTGGTCACATTATCTGGTTGCTCTTCTTCCTATTTCTAAAAATACAGCCTCGGATGAGTTATTGCTTCAGAGAGTTTAACGTGATATAATCACTTGATATTAGAAAAAGATTGGTGCAAAAAAATTCTAACTAGGCATGATGACGTGGTAAGGTAGCATGGGTGAAGGAAGATTTTAAAAGTCAAGATGATTCTTGTCAATGATTCTTGTCAGTCTTGTCAAGTAAAGTCCCCCCCCCCCCTTTTTTTTTTTTTTTTTCCCCATTATTGCAGACAGCTCCGCTCCCCCTTACCTACCTTAGCCTCTGGGTCTATATGCTCGGGCATAACGCACAGACCCCCGGTCCTGGCCTGAAGGTCAGTGTTAGTCTATAATTTATATCTAGATAACACGTTTTACTTTGTATCTTTGCGTGAACTTCTGTCTTATGCTCCATGCCCATATTCCCTGCGTGGGAATTTGTTATCTGGTATATCCTGATGGGTTGTGACGTTTTTGTCTTTTTGCTCTGGCTATTTAAATATTTCTCGTATCAAAAGTAGGACCCTTTATTATTTTTTAATTCCTGCATATACAGGGCTCTTTATTCCCAATGATGATGATGTTATTGATGTCAATATTGCTAATATTCGGTATTAATATGTTGTAGATGTCTGTATCCCCCTGAAGATCCTATACAAAATTATGATTGAAATGCATTGGGGTTACTCTAAACAGAAATATCCACAGATATACCACTTGTGGATTTATTTTTGTAAAATGTTATATAGACATCTAATATGTTTATTTTTGTGTACACCAGAGCTCTTGTTGTTGTTCCTCCTTTTCCACATGTTCCCCTTATCATTCGCTTTCCTTTTTGTTATTGCTACTTTTATTGATGCAATTTTACTCATTGAAAAAAACTATATTTATTATATAAAACAAGTACCGTATCTTTCATTACTTGTAAGCTGTGTATAAGCCATTGGGAGTATCTTGCTTTTTGTTACATTTGTTATCTGGTTTCCTTTTTTTCCCTTTATGTCAATAAAAATATTGTACCAGAAATTTTTATTTATTTATTTTTTATAAAAAAATCAAGATGATTAGGCAGTGGTGGCATCAACATCGTATATTGGAGCCATAACTATGGCTTATAGAAACTGTTATCTATATTGGACCCAAAAGTGCCTGATATAAGAAGACTGCTGGCTACACAGCAACAATGTAAATGGTAAGACACATTTTGGGGAATTATCTAAGCCTATTGCTCCATTACAATGGTGCAAGAAACTGTCAGGAGTGGTGTGCATCATGTTAACAAATTAGATTGATCTATCTACACCACGTGCATCAGTTTCTATTTCAAAGTCTGCCCCTAATTAATGGAGGGAAGAGGGAAGTGCTGCAGATTTCCACCAAGTATCACCTTTTCGTAGGGAATGTGAGCTGTCAGTAGACAGTAGACAGCAGTAGACAGCTTACATCCCTCTCTCTGCTCGTGCAGTGATCACACTACACAAGTATAGCATGCAGGGTTAACAGCCCTCCTCCTAATCACACCTAATTAACAAAGGGGCATGTGCCCCCTTTGTTATATACACTTTGTCACATACACTTCAAACCCCTTTTCACCTAACTATTCACTGCAATAGAAAAAAATCAAAATGCATCTTTTACTCATCTACGTTTGAGGTTACATGACATGCAGATCTCAAGTTGTTTTGTAAACAGAAGGCAGATTCCTTCTCTGTGTCCATGTCATCGCCTTCCCTTTCATAGACACTTCCTATTGACTGTCCAGTGGGTGGGGTCCTCTCACAATTTAGGGGACTGGTGGGAACCGGCCAGCGCAGGCACATCTGCAGCCCTGGCTTACCAGTCCACAGCAGCCAGAAATGGAAGCAGGGAGGGAAGTGGATAGGGAACTTAGGTAAATATAAGAATATTCAGAGATGCAAGAAATACTTAAAAAAGCCGTCAAGAGGTGAGAGAGGCATGAGAAGTGGTTAATTTGGCCTGGAGATGGGCCTTAATAGCAATTACATTTCAAACCTATGTTTTCAATACATGGTGCAGGTAACAGACAATGTTAGCATATAACAAGCTTACTATTTAAGGTAAGCTTATTAATTATAAATACAGTAAGCACAAAGTATATACAGTTGTGCTTATAAGTTTACATACCCTGGCAGAATTTATGATTTCTTGGTCATTCTTGGTTCATTTTTCAGAGAATATGAATGATAACACAAAAACATTTTTCACTCATGGTTAGTGTTTGGCGGAAGCCATTTATTGTCAATCAACTGTGTTTACTCTTTTTAAATCATAATGGCAACAGAAACTACCCAAATGACCCTGATCAAAAGTTTACATAACCTGGTGATTTTGGCCTGATAACATGCACACAAGTTGACACAAAGGGGTTTGAATGGCTATTAAAGATAACCATCCTCACCTGTGATCTCTTTGCTTGTAATTAGTGTGTGTGTGTATAAAAGGTCAATGGGTTTCTGGACTCCTGACAGACCCTTGCATCTTTCATCCAGTGCTGCACTGACATTTCTGGATTCTGAGTCACGGGGAAAGCAAAAGAATGGTCAAAGGGTCTATAGGAAAAGGTAGTTGAACTGTATAAAACAGGAAAGGGATATAAAAAGATATCCAAGGAATTTAGAATGTCAATCAGCAGTGTTCCACTCTAATCAAGAAGTGGAAAATTAGGGTTTCTGTTGAAACCAAACCACGGTCAGGTAAAAATTTAAACACAACTGCCAGGAAAATTGGGATGCAAAGAAAAACCCACAAATAACTTCAGGTGACATACAGGACTCTCTGAAAACATGTGGTGTGGCTGTTTCAATGCACAATAAGGAGGCACTTGAAGAAAGATAGACTGCACAGTTCAGTCGCCAGAAGAAAGCCAGTACTACGCAAATGCCACAAAGTATCCCGCTTACAATATGCCAAACAGCACAGAGACAAGCCTCAAACCTTCTGGCACAAAGTCATTTGGAGTGATGAGACCAAACTTGATCTTTTTGGCCACAACCATAAACACTACATTTGGAGAGGAGTCAACAAAGCCTATGATGAAAAGGTACGGAGGTGGCTCACTGATGTTATGGGGATGTGTGAGCTACAAAGGCCTAGGAAATTTTGTCAAAATTGTTAACAAGATGAATGCAGTATGTTATCAAAAAATACTGGAGGAACATTTGCATTCATTAGCCAGGAAGCTGCGCATGGGATGTACTCGGACATTCCAATATGACAATGATCCAAAACACAAGGCCAAGTCAACCTGTCATTGGCTACAGCAGAAAGTGAAGGTTCTGGAGTGGCCATCTCAGTCTCCTGACCTTAATATCATTGAGCCACTCTGGGGAGATCTCAAACGTGCCGTTCATGCAAGACAGCCTAAGAATTTACAGGAACTGGAGGCTTTTTGCCAAGAGGAATGGGCAGCTTTACCATCAAGAAGATAAAGAGCCTCATCCACAAATAACACAAAAGACTTCAAGCTGTCATTGATGTTAAAGGGGGCAATATATGGTATTAAGAAACTTTTGATCAGGGTAATTTGGGTAGTTTCTGTTGTGATTATGATTTAAAAAGAGTAAACACAGTTGATTGAAAATAAATGGCTACGGCCAAACACTAACCATGAGAAAAGTTTTTGTGCTATCATTCATATTCTCTGAAAAATGGCCAAGAAATCATAAATTCTGACAGGGTATGTAAACTTATGACCACGACTTTATAGTATAAAACAGACTGCTTTGCAACTGATAACGCATACAACAATTCTTGCTATTCTAGGAAAAATAAGTAAATTCAGAGGACTGGAAATGTCTTACCTGGCACTTGACCAGTTGGCTGGCTAGGACTGGTTGTTATGACATAAAGGATCTTTGAAGACCGTGCTGCATTGATACTGAGGTTGGCTGTCTGAGTTATCAGCTCTGTCTGTGTCTGGTTGGATAACTGAGGTTTCTCCGCAGTTCTTTCCGTGAATGCTGTACAAATAAAAGCAAATGAAAAAGGCAGAGAGAAGGGATAATGCACATTAGAATCAAAGATATGCCATGGTTCTATCAAGCTTATTGTAAGGCATATGTCACATCTTTAAGTTGTTGGCAGCCACTGTTGCTTAACCAAATTACATCACACACCAGATTTAAAAAGAATAAGCTCATAAATACTAAGCTAACCAAACATGTGAGACCTATGTATGCTTCTTGTATGCTTCTTGCCACTAAAGATTTAAAGTTTGTTAATAGTGAATGAGTATTTCATACATTTTAATAGAACGTTATAATAATTTGTGCAAACTAGAGTTGTGGCATACCTCCCAATTTTAGATTTTAGAGGAACAGTTCAGAGAGGGGATAATGCTGTGTGCAGTGTGTCATGGTAAAAAAGTGGGCAAAGCTACATAACTCTGAATATTGGACATGGATTAAATGGTATGGTAAAAGAAAATCTGTGTTTATGCACAGTATACACTGCACACATAATAAAGATTACAGGGTGTAATACTATGTGGCAATGGGCTCAATTCACTAAAGGAGATCACATACAAAATTTGGGTCATGTATTGAATTTGATATTAAAATGTTCAATTCACTAAAGGTTTATGTGTTATTTACCACAAAAATAAGAAACATTTGTTAAATACCACATAAACCTAGTTAAAAGTCAATTCACTAAACAAAAGTATTTGTTAACCACTTCAGCCCCGGAAGATTTTCCCCCTTAATAACCAGGCCATTTTTTGCGATACGGCACTGCGTTGCTTTAATTGACAGTGGGCAGCGCCGGCAAAGCACCGCTGCAGGGGTGCTTTTAACCTTTTTCGGCTGCTAGCGGGGGTTAAAATCGGCCTAATAGCGCCGCTAAAACGACGGTAAAGTGCCGCTAAAAATATTGGTTTGTGTGAAAGTGCCCTTATGCAGCGATCAGTGCTATAAAAATGCACTGATTACTGTATAAATGACACTGGCAGGAAAGGGGTTAACACTAGTGGTGATCAAGGGGATAAATGTGTTCCCTGGGAGGTTTTTCTAACTGTGGGGGGGGGGGGACTGACTGGGAGTAGAGAGAGAGCGCTTTTCCTAATCACTAGGAACAGACAATCACTCTGTACTTCCCTGTCAGAATGGGGATATGTTTGTTTACATTGACAGATCCCCATTCTGGCTCTGTGGAGCGATTGCGGGTGGCCGGTGGACATCGCGGCCTCCGGCCACGCAAATCAGCGCCTTCCGATAGCTGTTAAAAGGGACCGACGTACAGCTACGGCGATTCGTGGGAACGAGCCAACCTGCCACAGTATAATGATGGTGGCTGGTCGGCACACGGTTAAATAAGTTGTGGTCTAAGCAACGAATACTGCTGGTTGTTAAGGAGCCGGCACCCACAGGCATCCTTAACAACCACGAATAGCTGGTTGTTAAGGAGCCGATGTCCACTGCATCCTTAACAACCATGACGTATCTGCTGTTAGTGGAAAAGCCGGTAATTAACATTTTTGAAGAAAAACAGTGCGAGGTCCTCTTCCCAATCTATACCATGCCCTTTGACTTGAACGCTGCACTCTGTATATAGCGCACTCCAAAACTCTGCACTCAGTATGTAAACACGTAAATCATTCACTCTGTAGATAGCATGCTTCTCTGTGCATAACGCACTCCTGAACCCTGCACTCTGTGCGTAGTGCACTTCTGAACCCTGCTCTCTGTGTGTGAAGCACTCCCAAAACCTGCCCTCTATGCATAGTGCACTCCTCAACCTCACACTCTGTGCACAGCACACTCCTGAACCCCGCACTCTGTATGCTGCCACACGCCGAGCCTTGGGCATGATCTCTTTCAAGGCTCCATCGCATGGGCTAGTAACCAGCAGATACTCTGGGCATTCATGATTCCAATAGACAGTTCCATCAGTTAGGCTCTTAAAGGATCTTTTGTGGCCTATGTCATCTTTTTCATCTGATCATTTGGTATCTAACTGTGACCGTTTGTGGCCAAACCCCATGGCCTTCTAGGGGATCCTTGTCTGAAGTGTATGCGGCCTGGGACACTCTGGGGGGATTCCGCTCTGTGGCATAGTGAGATTCTTGTTTTTATATGGAAGTTTTTTTTATCTACTACATCTGTATGGATGAATACAATGTTGTGTGACCCCCTCCTAGAAGGCCTCTGAAGAAGGGATTTAAGTCTTCCCGAAACGCGTTGGTCATTAAAAGGAAAGTGTCACCATGTATGCATCAATGGTTTCTACCAACAACATGTTATCTATTTTATCTGATGTTGTAATTCAATATCATTTTTTTTACTATGTATAATAAAATGTTATGATTTTATTGATTCAGCTTTTTAATTTCTGTGTTGCCTTCAAAGTCCCATTTGTATCTCACAGAATTTTATTGCACTCTGTATGTAGATCACTTCTGAATTCTGAACTCTGTACGTAGCATGCTCCTGAACCCTGCATTCTGTACGTAGCACGCCTCTGTGTGTAACGCACTCCTGAACTCAATACTCCGTACGCAGTGCACTCCTGAACTCTTTGCATCGCACACTCCTGAACCCTGCAATCTGTACGTAATGCACTCCTGGCCTCTGTACTCTGTGTGTAGTTCACTCCTGAACCCTGCGCTCTGTGTGTAGTGCACTTCTGAACGATGCACTTTATGTGTTATGCACTCTTGGTTTTATTTAACAATGCTCCTTTAAAACCCCTCCCCACTGTGCACTGGGGGCAGTGCAACTAGTCCACACTCACCTATGCCCCTATGACATGGCACGCACGGATCTAACTGCTGTATGAAATTGAAGTTACCACTGTGCACATGACTTAATTGCTTTGCATATGACACCCACAGTGGAATGTGGCACCACCTAACCTGTACTTTACTAACAGCTGCAATCATCAACATTGAAAATGTCCTACTGAGCTGGCTCAGGTAACCAACCTGTGTTAAGGACACCTGGTCGGACTGAGGAAAGACATTTATGCTTGACTGGCTAAAAGGAATACTGCAGTTCTTTTAATCTGCAATATTCTTCATATCCACCCTTAGATACCAGACAATAATGCCCTCTGCAGCTGCCTGCTCCTTCTAGTTTATAGGTAAGGTGGGGCACATTAGAAGATAATTGATCCTTCAATGAGCAACCACCTCAAAGAAATACGAAACGTTACACCTTGGAAGCTACTGAAAGCCCCCACAACAGAAGACTTTTTAGATTAAACACACATTCTTGTAGTTGAAAAAGACCAGACTTGTTTTACCTCTGTGTAGTTCAAGTTTGAACAGCTGTTAAAACATACATGACAAACTATGTGCATGATGCTTGTCTATTCATGAGCAATGAGCCTACAGACCCACATGTGTACTGTATGTGCCCCCCACCTCTTTCAGCTCATACTAAATCAAAGGGATTACATAAACATCATTAAACTGGAGTTGCTGATGCAAAAAGATCTTCAATAAGCAATATTGTATATGAAAATAAATACCCCAGCCCCGTTAATGCAATGTCTTCAGGCTCAAGTTGAAAAACTTTAATTTTGACTTCCTAAAACATAATAAATTGGCACATTTGAAGACCGAGCTCAGTTCCAGTAGGGAAATGAACAGACAAATAGATAATGGGTACTAGAGGGATCCTTTGCATATTATTCATTTTGCCATTGCACGGAAAATTCGTTACATTTGATTGTATCTAGTGACTCCTTATATTGAATAAATACACTTCTATTAGAATGAAGTTCTTAAAAGGTTTGAAAGGATATGAAACATTGGAGGGAAGGCACTACATAGTTTTGAAAAAAAAAAAAATATATATATATATATATATACCGTATTACATTATAAATGACTGTATGTCCTATTATATATAAAGCTAAAATGATTATTCAAAATATTTTATAATTTGCCAAAATTCCCACTAGGGAAAGTACTTCTGAATTATTTAACCACTTCAATACAGGGCATTTTCACGCCCTTCCTGCCCAGGCCAATTTTTAGCTTTCAGCGCTTTAACATTTTGAATGACAATTGCGTGGTCATGCAACACTGTACCCATATTTTCATATTTTTTTTCCCCATGAATAGAGATTTCTTTTGGTGGTAATTGATCACCTCTGCGCTCTTGATTTTTTGCGCTATAAATAAAAAAAGCGACAATTTTGAAAAAAACACAATATTTTTTACATTTTGCTATAATAAATATCCCGATTTTAAAAATAAATAAATAAAAATTTCTTCCCCAGTTTAGACTGATATGTATGCTACATATTTGTGGTAAAAAAAAATCAATTGATTGGTTTGCACAAAAGTTAGAGCGCCTACAAAATAGGGGATAGATTTATGCCATTTTTATTATTATTTTAATTTTTTTTACTAGTAATGGCAGGGATTTTTATTGCGGCGGACAAATTGGACACTTTTGACACATTTATGCATTCATGCTATAAATATGCACTGATTACTGTATCAATGTCACTGGCAGGGAAGAGGTTAACACTAGGGGCGGTCAAGGAGTTAAATGTGTTACCTAGGGAGTGATTCTAAGTGAGGGGGGAGGGGATTGACTGGGGGAGGTGACCGATCGTTTTCCCTATATACAGGGAACACACAATCTGTCTCCTCTCCCCTGAAAGGACATGGATCTGTGTGTTTACACACACAGATCTACGTCCCTGCTCAGTGACAAGCAATCGCAGGTGCCCGGTAGACATCGCGGCCGCAGGGCATGCGAATCGGCTCCCGAGCGCGCACCGCCCCCCTAGACGGCCGTGAAGCTGAGGACGTCATATGACGGCCGCCCAGGATGAGAGAGCCACATTGCGGCCATCATATTACTATACGCAGGATGGGAAGTGGTTAAAGTGGTATTAAACCCAAAAGGAGGGTAGTGTTAAAGGATATGAAAACGTTCCTTTTAAAAAAACAAAACAAAAACAAACATGTCATACTTACCTCCTTTGTGCAGTTGGTTTTGCACAGAGTGGCCCCGATCCTCTTCTTCTGGGTTCCCTCCACGGCGCTCCTGGCTCCTCCTCTTCTCGAGTGCCCCGTTGGAGAAGCGCTCTCCCTCCACACAGACAGCAGAACTTGGCTCTGCCCCTCGACTCACGCGTCATTGGATTTGATTGACAGCAGCAGGAGCCAATGGCAGGAGCCAATCAGGACCCGAGACACCAGCTGGAGCGGGTGTGCTTGTCCCTGGCGCAGGAATGATTGGGTAAGTAAAAGGGGGGCTCTGGGGGGCTGGTGCACTTCAAGAGGTATGAGCAAATTTAGAACCACTAAAGCCTAGTACACATGATAATCGGACGAATGATAGTCCGTTTTTTTTTGCATGCTAGTCTCCATATCAAATATGAATACAGTGGTGTGAAAAAGTGTTTGCCCCCTTCCTCATTTCCTGTTCCTTTGCATGTTTGTCACACTTAAGTGTTTCGGAACATCAAACCAATTTAAACAATAGTCAAGGACAACACAAGTAAACACAAAATGCAATTTGTAAATGAAGGTGTTTATTATTAAAGGTGAAAACAAATCCAAACCATCATGGCCCTGTGTGAAAAAGTGATTGCCCCCAAACCTAATAACTGGTTGGGCCACCCTTAGCAGCAACAACTGCAACCAAGCGTTTGCGATAACGTGCAATGAGGCTTTTACAGCGTCCTGGAGGAATTTTGGCCCACTCATCTTTGCAGAATTGTCCTAATTCAGTTACATTAGAGGGTTTTCGAGCATGAACGGCCTTTTTAAGGTCATACCACAACATCTCAATAGGATTTAGGTCAGGACTTTGGCTAGGCCACTCCAAAGTCTTCATTTTGTTTTTCTTCAGCCATTCGGTGGTGGACTTGCTGGTGTGTTTAGGATCATTGTCCTGCTGCAGAACCCAAGTTCGTTTCAGCTTGAGTACACAAACAGATGGTCGGACATTCTCCTTCAGGATCTCTTGGTAGACAGCAGAATTTATAGTTCCTTTTATCACGGCAAGTCTTCCAGGTCCTGAAGCAGCAAAACAGCCCCAGACCATCACACTACCACCACCATATTTTACTGTTGGTATAATGTTCTTTTTCTGAAATGCAGTGTTCCTTCTACGCCAGATATACTTGGACACACACCTTCCAAAGAGTTCCACTTTTGTCTCATCGGTCCACAGAATGTTGTCCCAAAAGTCTTGGGGATCATCAAGATGTGTTGTGGAGAAATTGAGACGAGCTTTGATGTTCTTTTTGCTCAGCAGTGGTTTTCTCCTTGGAACTCTGCCATGCAGGCCATTTTTGCCCAGTCTTTTCCTGATGGTGGAGGCATGAGCGCTGACCTTAACTGAGGCAAGTGAGGCCTGCAGTTCCTTGGACGTTGTTGTGGGGTCTTTTGTGACCTCTTGGATGAGTCGTCGCTGCGCTCTTGGGGTAATTTTGGGCGGCCGGCCACTCCTGGGAAGGTTCACCACTGTTCCATGTCTTCGCCATTTGTGGATAATGGCTCTCACTGTGGTTCGCTGGATTCCCAAAGCTTTGGAAATGGCTTTATAACCCTTTCCAGACTGATAGATCTCAATTACTTTCTTTCTCAATTGTTCCTGAATTTCTTTGGGTCTCGGCATGATGTGTAGCTTTTAAGGATCTTCTGGTGGACCTTACTGTGTCAAGCAGCTCCTATTTAAGTGATGCCTTGATTGTGAACAGGTGTGGCAATAATCAGGCCTGGGTGTGGCTAGAGAAATTGAACTCAGGTGTGGACAACCACAGTTATAGTATGTTTTAACAAGGGGGGCAATCACTTTTTCACACAGGGCCATGATGGTTTGGATTTTTTTTCACCTTTAATAATAAACACCTTCATTTACAAATTGCATTTTGTGTTTACTTGTGTTGTCCTTGACTATTGTTTAAATTGGTTTGATGTTCCGAAACACTTAAGTGTGACAAACATGCAAAGGAACAGGAAATGAGGAAGGGGGCAAACACTTTTTCACACCACTGTAGGTTACTAAAGTATGAAAATTCTCGTTTGACAGAATAAAAATTCGGAAGTGATGTAATGTATTTGTATTGTATTTTCGGATCAAAACTGTTCCGCTTAAATTAAAATCGTAGGTATCGTACGAGAACATTTTTTTGTATCTGTCCCTTCGGAAAACTTCGGACGCACTAACGTTCAGAATATCGTACGATCGCTTTTAAAGTGGTATTTTTTGTACGATATTCTGATAGTGTGTATGGGGCTTAACAAACTGAAGCCAAACTCCAGCTCACACTCAGTCAGTTACAGCAAACAGTTTGTTTCCTTTTGGGATAAAAGTTTTACATGAACAAATTAAAGCTGCCAGTCTTAAATGGTTTGTCTCATCCATGTAAACAGAGACATTCTGCTGAAGAGCTCGAGCTTGTAAAAAAAACAACAGACTTACTGGTTGGATCACCAGGTAAAAATAGAAGAAAGAAAGACTAAAAAAGGAAACAAAAGCAGCCATCACATCTAAGAATTGGTAAGCTGCAATATAAAAAATATTGGGTTTAATACCCTTATGCCGCATACACACGATTGGACATTCCGACAACAAAATCCATGTTTTTTTTCCCGACGGATGTTGGCTCAAACTTGTCTTGCATACACATGGTCACACAAAGTTGGTCGGAAATTCCGAACGTCAAGAACGCGGTGACGTACAACACGTACGACGAGCTGAGAAAAATGCGCGGCACTTTGTGCGTTGGAATTGTGTACACACAATCGGAATTTACATGAACGGATTTTGTTGTCGGAAAATTTGAGATCCAGATCTCAAATTTTGTGTGTCAGAAATTCTGATGGAAACTGTCCGATGGAGCCACGGTCTGAATTTCCGACAACAAGCTCCGATCACACATTTTCCGTCGAAAAACTCCGACCATGTGTATGAGGCATTACTCTTGTACAGTAATAATTCACCTAGTGCAGGTTGCCATTGAAAAAGTAATTAGTGTCTAATTTGAGTTATATTCTAATAGTAACTGATGTGCCAATGGCTGTATCGTTTAAAGATAGAGTTTGTTAAGATCTATTGTAGTGTGATGTATGATTTCAGATGCGTCTTGAGTCACACAAAATCGCAAGACAATGTAAATCACATTGTTTTCAATGGTGGGTGTCAATGCAACACAATGCAATCCTGTGCTACTTTGGTGCGATTCCAGCACAACTCTGGCCCCATAGAATAGTATTATATATGTGTTTTTAGTGTTCAGCCACAGTAGTACAACTCACTAACATATTCAGTGGTCATAACTGAGACATTTATAATGTTATCTGTTTGGTAAGTAAAGAAATTATAATTTATCCTGCCAGGATTTCAGTGATGTCCTGTGTCCTCTCCAACGTCCAGTTACCAAACCTGACAATTTACCTCTCTGAATTACAGAAGAACCTCTCCCTATTTTATGAAGATGAGAAGAAAGGGAGGTGTTCGGTAGTCCTACCATATTTTTCTACAGTGAAAACGTTTGAAGATGAAATACACTACATTTTTGCATTGGATTTAGATACATTTTAAGCCCTGGTGTTAGAATACTAGAATTTGTGAAAACTGTAGATGCAGCATCATGCAGCTAATTATTGTTCCTTTAAACCAGTGGTCTCCAAACTGCGGCCCGGGGGCCGGATGCAGCCTTTTGCTTGCTTTTATACGGCCCTTGGGGTACTCTTCCATCCACTGACACCAACAAAGCGGCATAATTCCCTCCATTGATACCAAAGATGGGCCAAAATTTCCCCCACTGACACCATCAAAAGGACACAATTCCTCTCACTGACACCAACGGTGGGTTACAGTTCCTTCCATTGTCACCAATGATGAGGCATAATTCCTTCCATTGATACCAACGATGGGCCACAATTTCTCCCACTGTCACCAACAATGGGGCAGAATTTCTCCCACCGACACAACCCATGGGGCAGAATTTCTTCCTTTGACACCAACAATGGGGCACTATTCCTTCCACCGACACCAATGATGGGGCACTAGTCCTCCCACAGACACCAAAGATGGGGCATTGTTTACTCCCACTGGACGCCAGGACATTTTCTACTCTCACTGACCCTAGTCCGGCCCCCCTAAAGTCTGCAAGACAGTAAACTGGCCCTTTGTTTAGAAAGTTTGGAGACCCCTGCTACTGAGAGAGAACATTTAAAATGCAATAGAAGAGCCCTGTTAAATATATCAGGCTATGGTGAATAAAAGAAAATTCAACTAATAACAAAAATGTATAATAATATAACAACAATGTATTAATAGGTCTTACCTTGGTACACAATTGCAAATCCCTGGGCCTGATTAACTCGATCAGAGAAGAAATACAAGATGACAAAATCGGATGAGATGTTGAAACTGTTTATAGGATGGTTCCTGCCATCAAAACGCACCAAGACTTGCTTTGTATAACCATCCAGAAGCTCCACCATATCTCTGGAGTCTTTAATGTCAAAGAAGGGGAAGTTAAATTGGATCAAAGAAGCTCCTGGCACTTGAATAGTCCAATAACAGGCTTTTCCTGATCCATACGAGTCTGGAAAATCCGGAGAGTAAATAACAGCAACATCCTTGGTATAATTCCCACCACAGGCTCCAATCACAGCTAAGAAGAGAGAAGGTAACATTTTTGTTATTTTTACATACAGTTTACCTAAACAAGAAAATATAATAAGGACAAGATGATCAAAGATGCACAAAGGTGTTAAACCATTGGTGACAACTAGAACCTAGCACTGTATAGCTTATAAACATACAGTCTGTCTAAAGCTGAAGTTCGGGTATGATTTTTATTGCACAGTTACGTACATTGGTCTGGCATGGACTAATGTAGGTATGTATATATCATACCGGATTGATCCCTGTGTAAGCTGCAAACCACTGTAGTAGTCAATGCTACTACAGTGATAGCTGTAGCAAGGTCCAGTGCCGAGTGGCTGCAGTTCTGCATAGCAAACACACGCATTGGCACTGCTGCCATTTAGAGAAAGCTTTATATTTTTTCAATGAATACAAGGTATTCTCTGATTGTACGAGGTGGAGAGGTGGAGCAATGACTTCACAATCTCCACCTCCTCCTCTTCCTTTTCACCCAGCAGTAGGCTCCCAAAGTAGAGACAGTAAAAGGCATCCCTGAACATTCAGTCATCTCACACATGTAAAGGCCTGTGCACAGCTGAGAATAATAATGCAGTCTGGCTACCAGGTATGATGATGACCTAGGAATGGAAGCTTAGTCCCCCCCAAAGCTCTACAAAGCCTCCAGGCTTCAGGATCCAGACCCTCCATTTGCAACATAAGTCTACAAATTAACGTAAACAAGTAATGAAAGAAACATGACAGCTGCCATTACTGATGTTTTAATAAGTTACTAGCTGTTTGACAGTGGTGCTTAAAGCTGAAGTTTAACAATTTTGTTTTAGCCCTACAGCTTTATTGACATTACTTGTAATGAAATATGTCCCTTGTTGTGCAGGCAGCTGGATCCTGCACAATGCGGGACATATTTTATTACAAGTGATGTCACTAAAGCTGTAGGGCTTAAAAATATTACTTAAGCTAACAGCTTTTACCTAGTTATACTACTTAAAGAGCCACTAATGTAGAGCAAACCTGCAGGTAGGGACATCAACGTCATTGCTTGCAAGCTTGCTATGGATCAGTGAGTAATGAAGCCAACTTATAAAAAAGAAAGTTAGCAATGGAAGTTGTAATAGCTCTGACAGCTTTACTTGAGACTACAAATGAGCAGTTTATACAATGCCCTGCTGTTGGAATGTGTTCATTCTTATAAATATTTTCTGAGAACAAGAAACAAACTCCATGTGAGGTCTGGTTGACCACAAACCAGGGTTTTTCATACAAATCTTTAACCAACTAAGCTTCAATATTTCAAAGTTCACATTTCTGAGGACATATCTTTCCCTTTTTCATTTGGAAAAGCACTACTTCTTAGTTCTATGCCAAGCAAATTTCCAAGATGGGAAAGAGTGATACACTTTATTGCAAACTATTAGTCAATTGACACTATACATCCTGTTATTTAGACCAGTGGTTCTCAACCTTGGTCCTCAAGTACCCCTAACACACCATATTTTGGGAATTTCTCTTAGATAAAATAGCTGTCCAAAATACCAAGCCATTGACTCATTGGGGTTTATTTACTAAAGCTGGAAAGTGCAAAATCAGGCTCGCTTCTGCATAGAAACCAATCAGCTTCTAACCTCAGCTTGTTTAATTAAGATTTGGCAATAAAATCTGGAAGCTGATTAGTTTCTATGCAGAAGTGAGACTGATCTTCCACTCTCCAGCTTTAGTAAATAAACCCCATTGACTCATGATGATCTCATGTGCAAGATAAAGGAAAACCTGAAAACATGGCCTGTTGGGGGTTCTTGAAAACCGAGGTTGAGAACCACTGATTTAGACCATATCAGTTATACTCACTGGTGCATTTTTCTCTACTGCTTTTCTTTTATACTAGTTTTATAAATAACCAATTCGAACATCCGGTAAATGAAACATTAGTTCAATATAAACATTTTGGCCAGTTTAAAGTGGATCTTCACCCTCAATATAATGTCCCCCCCTCGATCTCTCAATATGATGTTGCCCCCTTCTCATGCACGTCATTTGCCTAGTGTTGTGCACTTTGCCCACTGTGCTTCCTGGGATATGAATGTCAAAACACTGGATCTGTTGGGCAGATGAGTACCTTAAAGTGGTTCTAAAGACTGAAGTTTTTTTGTATCTTAATGCATTCTGTGTAGTAAGGTAAAAAATCTTCTTTGTCTAGCCCCCTTATATTTACCTGAGCCTAATCTCGATCCAGCGATGTGCTCGAGAGCAGCAACTTTCTTCCTCTCGATCCCCTTTAAGTGTAAGTAAAGCCAAAACTTCTTTGGTTCCCCAAAAGAGTGAGGCAGTGTTAAAAACCCATCAGGGTTTTTTGGCTGCCTGTGCCCCCTCTGGGGAGATTCCTCCCCTCTAAGTCATCTAATGGCAGAGATCTATATGCAGGGATGAAAGAGGGAGTATCTGCCATGGACTACAAAGCAACAACTGAAAGCAATCAGTGATGTTCACTCAATTAAACTTATTCTGAGTTATTTTTAACGCAGCTACAAGCACACACTACTCATTTAAGATCAGTAGGAAGGCAGTAAAGCAGTACACACTGCTGTCAGAATACCCAAACATTAATTGTATCTAATCAGAAGCAGTCACTGTCCAGCTGACAATTTTCCACATTGCTCTTTCAACAAAATTCAATTAAATTACTCTCTTTTACTGAGTTGTTTGGTCTTGACAGGGCCATCCGCAGTTAAAATTTTGTCTGATTCAGCAGGTAATGGCTGAGATTCAAGACATCTATGGCAGCCTTAAGGGTGCGGTCTATGCTATGTTGTGTCTAAAGCTGGCCATCCACTAGTAGATTTTTGAATGAATATTTGTATGAACATTCATACAAAAAATCTCATTAGTGCATTCAATGAATTAGTATTTGCCCAAATTGTCCAATGCTGTGACTAATTTAATGCAGATAAGGCACTAACCTGTGTAATTAATATGTGTTCAGTTTTAAAGGGATGAGGTGGCAACCCTATTTGAAAGTACTTTCATCTTGCACCTTTACATTTTTTTGTTATTGCAGTCTAAAACAAAGGCTGATCCGACCCCACTAGCATTTGGAAAATTGAATGAATGTTCTTAAGATGAAAATTTCCAAACTAAATTCTACTAGTGTATGGGCAATCTTTAGTTGCTCTCTTCTTAGAAATGGCTCATTTTACATGAAGGACAGTGACCTGCAGTAGCTTTTCCAGCATCCTCAAGATGCCACACTTCAGGGCCAACACAATACTAACAAAAGGTACTGGATAGGCTGAAAATGTGGAGCCATGAGCAGGTAGACTGTACGACCCATATACACTCCAATAATACATTTTTGGTTTTGAGTGTACCTTTAAGGTCCTGGTAGGGCACGAGACCCTACCAAAATAGCGTTTTGGTTTAATTTCACTTGTCTTAACTTCTACTATAGGTATAGTATTCCTCAAAATTCTACTATCCTCAAATGAAAGGCGAGCAGCAGAAAAAATCACTATATTAGGCAATTCACTTTAAATGATGATCATAATTTAAACCAACATTTATTTTTCTATGTTATACACTCCATTGTGACAAAAAGAACAAATGAAAAAAACTTAAGTGACGGAACCTCTTCTCTCTAAATACAAGCTGTATTTTACCGCAATAACACTTTCAGTCTCCAAATACAAGTTATACTTAACAACTTTCCATCCCAGATCTCAAAATATGAAGATATAGTATTCATAAATTCATGACATTTATCAAATATAAGAAAATTTGTGTGGAAAATTGGTTACATCACTTTTGTTCAGCTTACAGATAGTATAAACCTCACTGCAGATTTATATTACATGCACATATATCACATATCCTAGAATATTTGAAGGCAAGTGCCTGTACTAAGTGGATGTTTACTGTACAAGTATCGGTGGCGGAAGCTTAGATCTGGACAAGTGTCTGGGCATCCTGTGTCCTTTTTGCCTAGCAAATGTTTGTGCAAATGGCTCATCTAAACATGTGTGATGTTGAAAGGTTGAGGAGAACCTTGATGTGACATTTGCATAACTGAAATGTTTGACTTTATGTTTTTAATATTGCAGTATAAATATAAAGTAACATGCTGTGGGTCTGCCAAGAATTGTGGGAGCGATTACAAAAATCTCATTGTGTGCAGACAAACTTCCTAAAAATGCCAAGAATGCAAAACTTGGAGAGACTGACACTTGCAAATATATCCATCTTTACAGATTAGAAACTAAAACTACATTTTTGAACGTTGATTGAGGCCTAGCATGATATAAAATTCAGCTAACAAAGTATTTGTGCCCATGTGTATTTCAAACCTTTGATTAAATACTAAAAACATTAGGACCTCACACAGGATGTAAATCAATGAGTGTAAAAACATTCGACACACATTTGGAGGTCTATTTAAAATAAATTATCTGTGCAAATGCTTTAACAATTGCACAGCCATTGTGAATATCCCCCCTATTGTGTCCAATGTGTGTATTTCCTATGATTGGCAGTTCATTCTAGTGGCCATAATGGGGTATTTTCCTGAAAATACTGCATTATGTTGACCAGATGGAGCTGACGATGATAGAAAATAAAAATTTTAGACACATTACAGGGATTATTTGTGACAGATGTGTGAACATTAATGCACAGTGTATTTTTTTATAAACAGACCCCTTGGATTTAGCCAATAATGCAGCTGTAACACATCAATAAGGTGTTAAGTGCAGTAGCCAAAAACATAGTTTAATGTGGTGAGATCAATGAAAGTGATTTGCTCTCTGTTTCTATAGATACACATGGCTCAAAATAATTTCTCATTGTAATAGCTTACTGAGTAACCTAGATTGTCTCCACAAGCAATCTGTGGAGGTGACTACCCTTGATTGAACTGGGTGCATCCTTGTATTCTTTACGGCCCCTATAGTTCCTTAACACATCTCATAAAACAATCCTGTATTACTTGCTTTTTGTCTATTGATGTTAAAGGAGAAGTGTGGGAAATAGAGAAAACATACATACTCGCCTATATGACTGCAGCATCGGTCCCCTGCAGGCTCCAAGACCAAGAACTGAGAAATCATAGGTCATGCAATTGCTCAGTTTTGGCGTTCACTGAGCAGAGAACGGTGACTGTCACTCCGGACTGTCACTGTCCGGACTGTAGAGGGATCGGGAACTGCTGGCTTAGGCTCTTAGCAGTACACTGAGAGGCTGCACTAGCTATCAGTCAGACATATAGGTGGATCTCGACCTTAAAGTTGTAATCCTTCCAGTACCTGGACCAGCCATGTGACATCAGCCAACAGTGGGCTTTAGCCTGCTGTTGGCTGAATCAGGGTCACAGGAGTGCATAAATAATTTCATTCCTGTGACCCAGAAGAGAAGTATGGCCAAAAAAGGTTTGGCCATACTTCTATTTTTAACCTGGGAAAGTTACATATTAAGTAATGAAGTCAGTAATAGACCACCCAAGTATTACTGACAATAAGGATTTTATGATAAAAGCCTTAGGGGGAACTGTATTTATAAATTAATGTAAGCTTCACCAAACATTCACTGTAAGTGAATCTATCACTGTGATTTAAAACACATGAACCAGGAAGATAGCCCTACAGTGAATAGTTGATAAATGTCGTATTCACAAATTTATAAAAAAAAAGCCCCTAAAGTCCAGGAATAGTTTTAACCCATAATAGCATCAGAGTCTCAATAAATATCATATACTAAACATGCGCTCATGAAGAGTTAAGCCCCGTACACACGGGCAGCATGTTGGGAGACATTTGTCGGTACAAAAAATATCGGCCAACATTCTGCCTGTGTGTATGTCAGTCTGTCGGACGTGCATTCTGAAAAACCAGCAGCCGACGACAACTGATCAGTGCTCTCAGTCAATGGCCGAGAGCTCTGATTGGAGTGTTCTGACGGGGGGGGGGGGGGCAGCCCCCCTATCAGAACACCACAGCTCAGCTGGGGAGACCACTGAACTAACCTTGCATGTTTAGTACAGTAGCTCGGACGAGAGCTGTCAGCTTTTTTTTCATGCAACCCCATGAAAAAAACTGTAGTGTGTACCCGGCTTTATACTGTATATTTCAACTCAATAATCTTCTTTGAACAGTATTATCCACACGGCAGAATACAGATTGTATCTAAAACTGCACATGGCAGGCTTGTAACGTAGAATGTAATGTAGAATAGACTTATGTAGTGCATAATCGCACTTTTTGTATAACTTTATCTATCCCATGCTGCTTATATGAACTAGTGTGGCTGAAAACAACAATATGCATTGTATAAAGGGAGCAATTGAATTTTATTTGTCAAATCCAATTAATATACAACAGCAGATATGTGCCAAGTCAGGTGATAATTATGTTTGGCAAAATGACCAAAATCACTGATGAGGAAACACAGCTGAAATCTAGTTTACGCCACTCCGCCCACCTCTACTCCACACAAACAACAATCTTCTGTTCTGGTTCCATGCCCCAGTCTTCAAGGCTCCGAACCAAGGTCTAAATTCAAAACCACATACTTGACTTCCCGCAAATCCAAGTCATGTATGACCACAACTGTGTCCTTCTTCTCAAATGTTCTTTCTCAGTCTGACCTCTAAATACACAATGGTCTGCCCACTCACTGTTAACAAGAATGAACCACATTGTTTCCACAGGCAGTCCTTTCACAGGCCGCAAGCTAGAATCAGTAAGGTTTACTAGAAATCAGGCTTTATCTGTACCACAATCAAATGTGGCTGCTGGACACTGACTAACAAAAGACTGCATGACTAAACAAATGCTGACCTCTTTCTATTATCCTTGTGAAAATGTATTTAAAAAAAAATTCAAAGGGTAGAATGATATATGAAATATGGTCATCTTTTTATGGCATGGTTCCCAAAATATTTTTCACATAACATGGCTATAATTTATATTGCACAGGCCTCATCTATTTTATGCATCAGCATTTACATGGCTTTCTGTGACATTCATTTTGTATCAGATTTTTGCACATACAGGTCAGAGCACAAAACTTCAATTAATAGTAGATGCTAGCCTTAAAGCCAAACTCCAGAAAAATAAAAAATAAATAACCCTTGTAGTGGGACCCCCTTCGCCACACTTCAAGGATTAAATGCTCATTTAGTCTAAGGGGAGTGGATTGGGGTGTAAATACTTACCTTGGTCCTTGGTCCAGCAGACTTCCTCCATCATTGTGATTGGTCCACCATGGCTGCTCTGTAATTTGTGCCCAGCTCTAGTCGCACTCCAGCCTCCTCAGCGTACCATACAGCATTCATTTTCCTGTATGGTACCTGATGATGCTGAGGCTCACCCCACAGATCTGTGCTTCGGGCGGAGGAGGAGACCACTGGAGCTGGATAGAGTGTGGAATCAGTTAAGTGAAAGAGGCTAGTCTACAGTTCCCTGGACATAATGAGCAATGTACCCTTGCAGTGAGGGGGGGGGGCAACTTTAAAGAGTATGTGACCTGGGGCTGAGCCATGCTATGTGTGTCTATGGGCTCGGGAGCACGCCCGCATGTGTGCCCCATTGCAAGAGGCTTTTGCTATGGTGGCACAAGCAGAAAAGGCTGAGCAGAAAGCGATCGTGGGGGACTTCAGAAATGGGGGTAAGAGGTCGCTTTGTGCAATATCCCTGCACAGAGCAGGTAAGTATAAACCTCTTTTTTATATCAGGGGATAAAAATGAAGCCTTTACAATCATTTTAAAGTATTTGAGCAAGTGGACAAAGATGACAGCCAGCAATGTCAATCATTATATTGCATCTGGTCTCGCGAATATACAGGCACATTTAAAAAGATAGCAGGTGAATGGTTTGTGTCTTTTTTTGTTTTTGTTTTTCTTTTATGTTTCTGTCGAAGACAAAGTGAGTATTTATGGAACTATTATTATTATTATTATTATTTGCCTTATCACCTTAGTATGCTAAAACTATAAAAACAAATCAATGTGAGGCCCCAGATTAGGGTATTCATCTATAACATAAAACTGGCTGATTCACACAGTGCTAATATACATGTGTGCATAGTGTTCCATCTTTGTCAACCTGTTCTAGTGACCTCTCTCCAGAAGTCTTCATCTGCAACATATTGTTCACAGCTATTCTGTCTTCCAGAACGCAGAGGTATAAAATGACGACAGCTCAGAAATGCTGAGATCTGTTGTCGGCAGCTGTTGGTCTAGATGCCAGGCTGGTGAGATATCTATTGTTAGATCTACTCCCAGAGGTTCTGGCCTTTTTCAATTTTGTATGCAAGACAGACATTGTGAAGTTGATCCTATGATCTTTTTATCTGATACATTAAAATGTATGCCACACACAAGTTAGAAGTGCAGTAATGTTAATCTCAATGACAGGCGGAGAAAGAAGTAACTCGGATGTAAGTGTGCTAACTGTAATACTGATTCTCTGGAAGTCTCAAATATCACATCAGACAAAACGCAGATAACACATGCCCATCTATGATTAATATCAGGCTTCTTCTAGCTAGAATCCATGCTGACACTGCAAGTATAACCGCTGTCAAAAATCCAACTAAACTTCACTTTTTAATTAGCCCAGGTTTCCAGTTCATAAAGATGTCCATTGTTGCTTTTTTCCTAACAATAGATTGTCCATACAATTTGTAATTAAAACACTTTAAGAGTTCAGGAGTAAAACGACTTCCCCTTGAGACCTGATCTTAAAACTCTTGATAACTATTGAACACAAAGAGGTTGCTCAGTCTTTCAATGTCAGAATCCAAAAATCTCTTTTAGCTCAGATTAGCAGCTGGTTCTTCACAAAAAAATAATTTGAATTAAGTGGGTATTTTTTAATAGATTCATATTATGTGATCTGAGTTGGTGCCATTATTTTCCATTGTAGGCCGTTAGCAGATAGCTCCCACTGAGTCTGGACTGCTGGTGTGTCTCTGTACCTTTTCCTCTTTAGCTCTCACAAGTTTACATTTTATAGAGCTGTTTATTTAGCAATAACTTTGTAAATACTTAAAGCGGTTCTATCCATAGAAGTATGTCTCTATGGCTTCTCTAGATTGTAAGATGACAGAATTGATTGTTCGATTCTGCATCTTTTAAGCTTACCTTTCCTGAGGTCTTCATCTGTTTTCTTCTCCCTGCGGGGGTGGGCGGGCTCTCAGCGGGGATCGGCGTCTTTTTCTCTTCATTTTGCTGTGTCTCCTAGGATCTCGTGTAATCAATCCCAGGAGACATTGCGGGGGTTCCGACGCAAAATCTCGCGTGATTTGCATGGTTGTCATGGTAATCGTCCCGATTACGCCGCTCATAGCTGTGAAGCTACAGCGCATGTGCGGGAACCAGAAATGCTTGCTGGGAGGGGAAAAAGAAGGGAACCAGGAAGAGTTTGCTTGTGGGTTTCAAATGCCCACAAGCAAAATGACATCGCTCACGAGAGGTTTTTATAACTAATCATTCTACATAAAAATGGACGTAGTAACGCTGCAGCACCTAAACATGTAAGTTTCTTTTAAGATGCATACTTTACACATAGATGGACCAAAAAAATGAATTTGATTTTGTCAGTGCAGAACCGCTTTAAGATAATGAAGTAATACATACTGTATATTATTTTTTTCCTTTGCTTTCTTTCAATAATATTGTTTTACAAAAAATATTTTTCTTTTTCTGCAATTCATATACAAAACACATAATAGTAAAAAAAAAAGTTTTCTATTTTACTGGTGTTAGTCTTAAAAAAAATATGTTACTGTAGATAAAATATAGACACTTTATTCCATAAATTTTCCTGTTTAAAATGTCACTAAACTTATGTTTCTGGTGTAAAGCATTGCAAAGTTACAAATAAAAACTTGTTTTTTCAATTACACACTTTTTTCTGAGAAATAGATTTGTGATGCTGAAAAGTCAATGAAGCACTAATGGGTCTGGTAGAGTGCACCTTAAAGTGGTTGTACACTCTTACAGACCACTTTTACCTACAGGTAAGCCTATAATAAAGCTTACCTATAGGTACTGAAAATATCTCCTAAACCTGCACGGTTTAGGAGATATTTACCATATATACTTGCGCTGACGTCATTGGCGCATGCGCACTATAGAAGGTAAAATCGTGCCATTTCTATAGGGCCTGTGCCATGACCGTCGTCTCCCGCACGCTTGTGCAGGAGTGACGTCACGAGACTCCGGCCAGTCACAGAGCCGGAGTCCGCGGCCCCAGAAGGAATAGGGGTGAAGAAGGATGCTTTCTCCAGTGGGGACATTGTGGACATCGTGGGCTTCGTTTGCAGGTAAGTGGCACATAATGGACTAGCATACGATGCATACTAGCCCATTATGCTTTTACTTTGCAGGGGAATAAAGAGGAAGTAAAACCCATCAGGGTTTGCTTCCTCTTTAACACAAAAGGGAGGAACCCTATCCCTTAGACTATGGTCTTGAATAATTGGCTTGCTTAGTCCACCTTCTGTAGCTACTGTATGGTGCAGTGAGAAGCAAGTAGCTTCCTGTGGGAACCTTTGAGTAGGGCATAGAGGGAATCTGATTCCTGATAAGAGGCTTTAGTCAGGAGGGAGACTTTCACATCGTGTACAACATTGAGGTAGTGAAATTTCCTTGGGATGTCTTAAAGTAGGACATAAGGGGGGAGGGAATAAGAGAATAACAATATGCTGGTTAAAGTTTAAGAAGGAAACCACCCTAAAGGGGAAAGGAGGCTTTAGACTAAAGACAACATTATTCTTATGTAGCCTTAATAAAGGCCTTTTACAAGATAAGTCAACTAGCTCAAAGACCTGTCACACAGAGGTGATGGCAAAGAGAAAGACTACCTTGAGAGTGAAGTAAAGTAAGGAAATATTCTAAAAGGGTTCCTCTGAAGCACGGGTCTCCAAACTATGGCCCTCCAGTTGTTCAGGAACTACAATTCCCGCCATGTCTAGTCATGTCTGTGAATGTCAGAGTTTTACAATGCCTCATGGGATGTGTAGTTCCGCAACAGCTAGAGGGCTTCTGCTCTAAAGGCTTAAAAGAAACAGGTTAAAGTCTCACAGAGTAACAGGGGAATATATAGGGGAACAATGACACTAGACAAAAGCCTTAACTACAGAATGAGAGACCAATCGTTTCTGAAAAATAATGGCTAGAGTTGGGCTCTGTCCCCTGATGGAACTGAAGGCCAGATGCTGTTTTAGACTAGGGTGGAGGAGGGACAGAATGTGTCCCATGGATTACTTCCTAGGATGGTGCTTTGTAGTCTCACACCATGCAAAGAAGGCCTTTGCGAGAATAAGATTTCCTAGCCTTTAGGAGCGCAGGGATGTTTATATTCATTCCTCAGAACTTGGGCTTAGATAGCCATGCTGTTAGAGCCAGCAAACGTGATGCAGGACCATAAGGTCTGGATAATCCAAGAGAGTCTGCCAAAAGTCAGATTTTTTCTGAGTATTGCATCCTCCTGGGTCAGTTTGGTGCACTAAAAAATTACTGATATGCCTTCCATCTCGATCCTGCGATGCAAATGAGGTAGATGCTGTAGAGGAGGAAATGTGTAGATCTGGTTGGACTTATCCCATAAAGTCACCAGAGCATCCACTGCAAAGTCCCAAGGGTCCTTGGACCTGGCGACAAATCTGACTAATTTGTTGAAGAATTTGTACACCAGAAGATTGGAATACCCCTTGGTCAAAAGCCCATCCTCTAGAAACCAGACACTGACAGCTGAGAAATTCCACCTACCAAATTTCAGGGATGTGGACAGGGCTGGAATGTGCAGTTCTGCCCAAGTGAGAGTCAAGTCTGCTTCTCTTGTCGCGACTTTTCTTGTCTCCTTGATGGTTGGTGCTTTGGCAGTGTTCAACTGAATTCTGATGAAGTGACCGGACCAGTTCAGCTGAGAGGGGCAACCTGAATTACCCTGAATTTCAGTATGTTGTTAGGGAGTCGTTCTTCTTCCGACCAAGAAATCCCCTGTACTGAGAGGGCAACATGAATCCCTGAGAGCGAAGCCAGGCTAGGACCTGGGCAAACACTTTTGTAAACACCTAGGGTACCATGGACAGGTCAAAAGGGAGCGTGACAGGTTGATAATGTTGTGTGCCCCCAGCAAAACACAGATAGTGTTGGTGAGGAAGAGAGATGGGGATGTGCAAGTAAGCATCCCTAAATATCCACAGATGCCAGAAGGTCCCTCAGTAGAAGGGAGACAATGACCAACATGGCTGATTTCATGTGGAACTTCTGGTCTTGCAAGAACAAGTTAAGAGTTTTTAGATCCAGAATTGGCCAAGTGCATTCATTTGCTTTGGGAACAGTGAACAGGTTCGCGGAAAAACCCTGAAATCATTCCTCATTTAGAATGGCTGAATCTGTCTGTTTTTGTTGGGAAGATGGCAAATTTGAGAATATAAAGTGTGGAGGAGGCAAAATCCCAATTTCTAGTTTGTACCCCCTGGAAATTACACTCTGGACCCAGCTGTCTGTAATGGGTAAGAAGGCTGACAGATGGTGCCACGGACCACATCATTTTTCTCTTCCAGAAGACTGACAGATGCCTTCCCACCCTGAAGAAACTCGACAGGTCAGTCTCACATCTTCTTCCAGATGCGGTCTGGAAACAGTCCCCCAAGGCTCAGCTGATGAGTCAACAAAACCAGAAAACTCTAGAGAGTGAGCAACAATGGCTACAGAGCAGTGAGGAAGCTTGACAAAAGAGTCTTGAGAAAAAAAAAGCCAGAACTTAAAGAGGGGTAAGCTTCTCTCAGTAGATAGAAGGCATTCATTACATAAGGACACCAGCAAAAAAATTATGGTTGCTTGGATTTGGAGGGGTTATATAGGTGATGTCCATGTAGCTTTTTAGCCACTGTGCAGTCACCTGAAGTTGATGATTAAGGCCAATGCTGGTCATACACTATATGAAAAATCTGCTGAAATTCAGTCATTTAGACAGTTCGTTCATTTTTCGGCCAGTTAATGGGCACACAATCGATAATCGTTGGGGCATTTTTGAGCCGAAAAAACAAAGGACAAGTTTGGAAATTTTCTGCCGAACGAACGATAAATTGAAAGGTTAATGTGTTTCCCATCCAAACTGCTTGCACTAGATATATGTAGAAAAACGAACAAAAAATTGATTCATTTATGTCCACTGAACGATTTATTGGTCATTACATGATGGCAGTATCGTTTGCTCTCACGGCAGAATGTTCGGTTTTCGAAAATGGGTTTGGCCGATTTTTTCGTATAGTGTATGGCCAGCATTAGGCTGTGTGTCCTGTACTGTACAATTATGAAAAACCCCTTCTAGAGCAAGGTCCAGTTTGTTCCAACAGTGAAAACATTCCTTCCTGGACCCCTAAGGCAATGTATTCTCCTCGGAACAACAATCTACATCACTACATTTTTAATGTCATATAAATATTAATAGCAATATGACGTATGAATATCAATTCTATGTAGACCTATTGTGTTTTTCATTTATAATGGATTATGTGTGTCACAAACATTTCAAGTTTCTTCATAGTGTGTCATAACTTTAAAAAAGGTTGGGAACCACTGGCATGACACAAGCAGAAGACTTACAGAAAGGGCTTTTACACAAGCAGATCAAAGGGCATTCTTTTGATGATACGGTGACGTAGACTCTGGCCCTGTCAATAACAGATGTACAAGCTTAATTTGCTTTTATAATAACTTAATGGGGATTCATTGCTGCACTTTGTAATGTTATTTTGAATTTTGTAAGAGCTGAAAGCTCAGTTACAATGAGTAAAAAGAAAGATGACTAAGAATGTCCCATTGATTTGTGAAGAAAAGCAGGCCTTTCTCAGTGGAACAGGCAGTATTTTGTGATTTCAGACATCTAGTGACAAGCTGTATTGCAACTGCTGTCCAGCAACTGAGAATAAATGAATGAGAGGAAAAAGATGTAATTTTGACTTTTCAAATGGCTAGCTAGTCACATAACTAACATTTATTTGTTTTCCCTTTTGAAAAGTAAGATTTTAATCAATATCTCAATGAAGTCAAGAACAATTTCCAAAATGTTGACAAAACTGAGTCTTATAGAACATTTGTTTGGCTCATTACATGAAAGTAAGGTTAATAATATAACTTAGATTACAAAATCTTCAGTTTTACTTAAATTAGTTAAATGGCTACATCTAGTATTTTATATGAGCTCCATGATTTGTAAGGACAGCACCAAGTCTTCTTCTAGGCATTGAATGAACAAGTTGGCGACATATTGTAACATCTATCTTTTTCCATTCTTCAAGAACAACCTGCTTTAGAGCCTGGATGCTGGACGGAGAGTGATGCTCAACTTATCTCTTCAGAATTCCCCATAGGTGTTCGATTGGGTTCAGATCAGGAGACATACATGGCCACTGAATCACTTTCACCCTATTCTTCAGAAATGCAACAGCAGCCTTAGATGTGTGTTTTGGATCATTGTCATGTTGAAAAGATGCACGACGACCAAGGGCACGGAGTGATGGTAGCGCCTTCTCTTTCAATACAGAGCAGTACATCTGTGAACTCATGATACCATCAATGAAATGCAGCTCCCGGACAATAGCAGCACTCATGCAGTCCCACAGAAAGACACTGCCACCACCATGTTTCACTGTAGGCACCATACATTTTTGTTTGTACTTCTCACCTCCAAAAACATTTATCTTGGTCTCATCACTCCAGAGTAGAGTCCCAGTAGAGGCCCAGTAGTCTTCTTTTTCAGCATGGATCCAGGCAAATAATAGGCAGGCTTTTTTGTGCATGGGAATTAGGAGAAGCTTACTTCGTGGATGACACCCATGCATGCCATTCCTCTGCAGTGTACCCTGTATTGTGTCACAGGAAACAATCACTCCAGTTTGGTTTTCTACTTCTTTAGCCAATTCTTTAGTGATTTTATTCAACCCTTCTCATCAGAAGACGATCCTCGAGGTGTTAACTTCCATGGAGCGGCCTGGACGTCTCTGTGAGATGGTTGCAGTTCCATCTTTGTTAAATGTTCGTATCACTTTTGCTACAGTATTGTGACTGATAAGTAAAGCTTTGCTGATCTTCTTGTAGCGCTCACCTTTCTTGTGTAAAGAAATTATTTTCTCTCTCAGGCCTTGTGACATTTCTCTTCCATGTGATACCATTGCTGACAGCATGAAATAGGAATGGGTTTTCTTTGTTAAGTAATGCCCTTTTATAGTGTGTATAAGCAACTGTCTGCTGGACACCGGTTTAATGAATAGACCCACATGCAGTTAAATTCTTGTTAATTAGGATTTCGTTGTCTAAAATGTAGCTTTGCTCCTAGGACTTTCATTGGGGTTGTTTCATTTTTGCAACATGGTCTTGAATGAATTTGTTAGGAAAAATACTTTTTTTGTGTGTGCAAATTAACAAATCTTGGTTGCAATCAATAGCCCGTATTTGTGAGATTATTTTTTTAGTATAGCGTCCCATAGAAAATGTTGATTCTGAAAGGAAAATAAAGGTTTTCTAACAAATCTGTTGGGGTGTACTCATTTATGCTGAGCACTGTATGCTCTAAACTGATTCAGGTCACATAACGCAGGTAGTGCTTGAATTTATGGACTGTAGTGCACAAATGGTAATGAGTGGCTGTAGCCAAGTATTATGTAATAGGGTAATGAGAAGGTTTACAAACCCATTTGAAGCAAGTACATGTCTAGAGATTGTATAAACCAATGCATTAAGAAGCTGCAGTTTAACACTAACCTAGTGTTATCCTAACATAGTGTATATTGGCTTAACAAAAAAAAAAAAAATGAAAGGGAGAGTTTTCATTTACCTAGCACTCTGAACTGCAGTGCCTTAAGGGATACATGCTCATTTAATCGTCCATAACTTTTACTAATAGGAAGAGTGGGAGTATCTGGGCCTTTTTGCCACTTCCTTGGAGCTTTAGGCAAGGAACTCAAACTTCATGTCTAGACAGGTAAGTACATATCTGAGTAAACCTTACAGGCACAAGAATATTAAAAAACAGACATTGATTCGTGTAATCCAATGTTTTCCACTACTGATTTATTTACTGTATAAAGCAGTGTGTTTATAATTTGTTTTTCGGAAATTACATCAGACTGATGTATTTGGTTATGTCTGACACAGCCTGAAAGTGTATCATTAAACTGAGTAACTATGTCTGCAGATATGCTGCATTGATTGACTATTTGGATGAATATGATATAAATATTGAAAAGTGCTGCTGATTATTACTTCATATTATATATATATTTTTTTTTATACACCACACTCCACTATGCTCTGGATGTGGTTATACACATTTCCTTTTATCTTTCATTTGCACGGACTTCTGTGTTTCCCCATTCCCATCAGATAGACATTACCTTTTTCGTCCATTGTATCAACTTTGATACACTGTTTATATACTGCTTTTCAGGTATTCAACATTGGCGCTGCACCTTGTTTTTATCAAGCATACCAGCAACTTGGGTCCCTACGTCTCGGGGGGGGGGGGGGGCTCTGTGTACTTGCAACGCTAGCACGCACCCCACAATACCTCAGCTCCCGGGACAGATAATCGTTTTTGGCCTTGGATCTGTACCGGCTACACCTCATTGTACTGACTTTACGTAAGTAGTCAGAGTGGGCCTACCCTGTTCATGATCAGTTACAATTAGATTTACCACATTTTCATCATGTTTTCTATATATCCCGAGCATCTACCTCTGATGAGTGTTTTTTACACGAAATGCGTCGGACATTTGGGATACTGACATATGTTTATAGTACACCATCAACTCAGAACATCTTTCACCTTTTTATTATGGTCTTACTGTTCTTCATTTTATACTTTTATTCCCCTCCGCAAGTGCTGCTGTATTGTCATATGTACATTATATTAAATATTAAAGATTAAATGTATAATCTATCAAACTAGACCACTATGTGGCGCCAAGTTTGATATATTTTTGATGTACCCTTGATGCCCATATTACATACACACATACGTATGTGTTTGTGAATACTTATGAATTGATATTTAATTTATTGATATTTACTACAATGTCTTTCTTTATGTGGTTTCTGTTCTGATATGTTTTATGCATTTCACTTGATCAGTAAATATGTACCTTCTAGTCTAGTCAGTTATTCTAGTCACCTCCACTTTGTCCATGGCCTCATTTAAAGTCCCAAACTCCCCACTACAATTATTACTTCATATTGTTTCTGTAGAAGTACTAATTACCTTAACCACTTCAGCCACTTCCTGACCAGAGCATTTTTTGCGACTGATTACTGTATAAATGACACTGGCAGGGAAGGGGTTAAACACTAGGAGGCGATCAAGGGGTTAAGTGTGTTCCCTGGATGTGTTCTAACTGTAGGGGGGGGGGTGGGCTCACTATAACGTGACAGGGAGCAGTAGATCCCTGTTATGTTGCTAGGCAGAACAGGGAAATTGTTTGCATCTCCCCGTTCTGCCTCTCCTCACCGCAATCGTGGACCGCCATCGAACATCCAGTTTGCGGGACCCGTGGGCACAATCCCGCGGCATGCTAGGTGGCAAATTCAAAGGGACGTACAGGTACACCCTTTTGCCTGTCCGTGCCATTCTGCCAACGTAAATCGCGTGTGGCGGTCGGCAAGTGGTTAATCACATGCTGTTCACATAACACATAAGTGCGGCAGCAAAGAGGGTGGGCTTTAAAGTGGTTTTAAAACATGAAATATGAACAAAGCATATCCCTCTATAGCGTGTACTCTCAATCCAGAGCACTAAATGTTAATTTTCCTCCATTCCTCTGATATCTGCATTCACTTTTAAGAAGTTTACCTGACCCCAAGAAAAAAAAAGATGACAGGAGAGAAAATCTCCAGCTCACAACCTGTGAATGACAGCCTCAGCTCTGTTCCTGTGTGCTGTGTGAGAAAGCTCTCCTCAATGATCTCTGCAGTGTATAATTTCAGCTCTCCATCTTCTGTTTTCTAACAGCTCAGAGAAGCTTTATGAATTCTGGACTTTGAATAGATGTGGAGAAGAGAAGACTGCAGATAAATAGGTTTAATCAGCCAAAGCCAGTCACTTCACTGGGTACATGTAAGGCTGGGTTCACACATGCACGGCAGCGGTTTCCTGTCTGGTGCGGTTTTGTTTACCAGGTGCAAATTTTTACTTGAATTTGCACCTAAACTGGACCCAAAAATCGCACAGAACAATTTTTAGAAACAGATTGTGGCTTTCCCAACATGTGTGAACCGGCTCCATTGAAAGCTGGTCTGATTCACATGTTAAAAACACATCTGATTTACATATATGTGAACTGAGCCTAAGGGTTTCCAACCACTTTAATGTTCACATATTGCACATATGCGTCCATGGGCAAACAAGGTTTCTGTGCTGAGAGGACACTCACTGTGTCATAGACAGCTCTACAATCATTCTTCCTTACTCCACTGTGTCAAAAAACATGAATCAGACAGCTGAGCGGTCAGCTCAGAGAAGGAAGGGATGGGCCCAGCCCTGGAGAGAGAGGTTGTCACCCAGACTGGCCTTTAAGCATGTGTTTCTCTCTTCATCTCTACTACACGGGAGGGAATAGTATGTAGGTGAGGTGCAGCAGGACATGGTGACAACAGTTCGCAACAATCCGGGGTGAAGACTGCCCAGCCAGGTGCACTCACGATTACAGCAACGTGAACAGAGCAGGTTCCAGCCAGAATGACAGCATTTGTAGAGAGGGGCAGAATGCAGCCTGGCCATTTATGCCCAACCAGGAAGATATCCATAAGGTTGGGACCCTACGCTTTCCATCTAGTCAGGAACCCTACCGCTAGTACTGTCCCTATCAGACGGGGTACCTTTCCCTGCACTACTCACTCACACAAAGCGCGCCAATCCTGGGGGGGCAGGGTCTTAAATAGCTGTTGACCCAAGATGGCTGCCAGTGTCACATGGGGCAACAGCATCCAATGGAATTGTTTCCCCAGTGACCCAGAAAACCATAGAGGAACCATGTTCTTTCTGACTTTCTCTCCACCTGCAGAGCTCCAGTATATACAGTATTTGGGTTTGTTCTTGGGTTTATCTATGCTATGAGAACCTTCCAGCCTTGAAGCCTTCTGCTACAAACCATCCCCCTTCCACTGCAGAACAAGTACATAATCACAGACACTCATGAGAAGGTAAACTGAGGGAGGCACGGGAGAAGTATGTTCTAATCTGCTCACACTTCATGTACATTTCTGAAACACGTCTACTGAATATAAACATACAACAGAGTCAATGTTTAGAATGACTGTTAAAATATGCTAAACCAAAATGAAGCAAGAACAAGTTTAATAAAATAAAAGTAAACATTGAGGGAATGAATGTGATAAGAGCTTTGAAGTATATTTATACATTTTAATATGGTTTATATTGTATTGTATCATCTCTCAAAGTGATCATTTCACCATCTGTTCAGGCATAACGCTAGTTCAAAGCATATAATATATAAAATAAGTTGGGTGATCCAGCCTTGACAATGATCACAAAATAGAGATGCTGCTGATTGGCTTTTATTCAGGGTAAAGAGTCATATCAGGCTGTCCCCAGACCTCCCAGGTTGTGCCTCCTTCCCCAGTGGTTGCAGCATTGCAGCAGTGCTCTAGGTGGAAACAAATAATTCAACCTCCCAGGCAAAGCTACATAGGGAAGCTGCTAAAGACCAGCAAGCTGATGCTGCCACGGGTCTCCTGTATTTGGTCATGCGACCTGTGTTGGAAATACTGGGTGGCGATATATGGAGCACTGTAATTTGTGGCATATAATGAGCAGGGTGCTTATATAACAGCACATTTTGGCCTAGCATGCTCTCCTTACTGCTGAGTGCTATTGAGACACGATGATTGGGAGTAAAGAGGCAAGGCCCAGTAAGGGAGGTAAGCCTGGCCAAAAGATTATAGTGGAGCCCTTCCATTTTGACCTACACCACTACCCCTAGGAAGGGGCATATTTTAGAGTGTCACTTGAGTGACAGCTCTGCGCTAGGGCTGCTGAAACCACATCCAACTTGGCAGCGACCAGCAGCAAACTCTGGGCTTTTTGATGACTACACAAGGGAAGCTTTCACAGGCATAACATAAGTTGAATGCATCTATAATCTTAATTATTATATTTTTGTTAAAAATGAATGGGGCGGCGAGTATTATCCTCAAGCTTTAATGACATCTGTACTAAACGGGATACACTATATGGCCAAAAGTTTATGGAGACCTAACAATAACATCTATTTGAGCTTGCTGGACACCCAATTCCAAAACCATGGGCATTAATATACAGTCACAAGTTTCACCTTATATCTTAGCCATATATGACTATGAATCTAGGAAGAAAAAAAAAAAACAACAAACGAGGCTTACAATCAAACAGGATAATTCGCCCATCTCCTCCGCATGATTGTGTGTGATCTCCAAAACATACGCTGTTACAATCGGTGCTTGGTGTTTCTCCATGTTTTCTGTAGTCTGCATTGTTTCCACAAAAGCACGCAAACCCCGACTCCAATCCAGCAAACTAAAAGTAATAAAAATAAATAGTCACATTGCATTTTTACAATGGCTATATATGTTATGCAAGTTATAATAATACATTAGAAAAAAATTATTGATCTGAAAAATGGGTGCAAAAAGTAGAAGCTAAAGTGCTTTTGGTAATACCATTTAGGCACACATATACCTTGCATATCATACCTATTAAAGCTCATACAGTCAACTGAAAGGTAAATACGTAACGTTTGATCAATTATAAAACTTCCTACCTATCATCAGACTCTATAAGCCCACAGTGTGAGACACCCTTCATATTGCTCAAGCATACATTTATAAACAGTTTCAGTTTTATCTAATTTGCACTTGGGTCTCCCTAGACTCTCTCTAGAATTTACCCATTCATGCTCCACAAAGTATAGGAGGCATAAGGAAGGTCAAACATTAGCTTTCATCACCATTAAAAATTTGCTTTTTTTATCTAATACAAAAGTAAGTATATGTGTCAGTTTATCCAAAGTAGGTTGTCTACTTTGGTATTAAACCTCTAACCTATCTACTGCTGCTGCACATCACTGCTTTGTGTATGGTATCATTAAATAGAGCATAATTGGCAATTGATAGAGGGGGGTGAACAGATGTTAGTGAACTGCAGCAAAAAAAAAAAAAATTGTGTTCATTCAATCTGCTAAACACACCAAAACTTCTTACATGTAAATGCAATGCTTATGACATAACTGCTGTTATTTAATAGAGGCATTATTAAATACAATTTAGATATTTTACTGTTTACCCATACAGTTTAAATATCTACGACTGGATATTAAGGGTCTGGGCTGCCATCCAACCACTTAGTCGGTTGAATTATTTTTTCTTCTGTTTGCATCATGTACTAAGTGACGATCTTTCCGTAATTTTAGCTACTCCAAAGGAAACATCCAACCGGAAAGACTGAAAGACACACCTTTTTCCATGGTGACTGCAAGTGTTAGAAAAGTTCAGTAGGGAGTGTGTGGGTACATAATTTAACAGGGTGATGAGGAGACATGGCCATCAGATTCACCAGGAATGCCTGGGAATTTGCAAAAATCTACTCACAGTCCCCAGCAGGGTAGTGCATCTAAACTATCAGTTCAGTTACTGAAATCAGGCTTTTTGCATGACACTGGCAATCCCTGAAACACTTCAGTTTTTAAAGCAGAAAGGCTACAAATATCCATAAAGCTAGCATAAAACGCACAGCCAATGGCCGGTTCACATGTACAACATGCTTCTTCCAGGTGTACTCGTGAAGTGGCCATTGATTGAGCTTCTCTTTTTACAGAAGACTGTGAATGTCCCTAATTTTTTGTATCTCAATATTTTCACAGGCGTTACATATGGTCATTGAACAAAGTCAAGCTCTTCTAATTTTTTTTATTGATATCTATGTAACAGACACCATCTTGAAATAAAAAATTGTATAAATGTGTGCGTCAATGTTTTAAAAAAACTGTCATTATATACAGTATCTACAGTATACTGTATATTTGCTCATTTTATACACAGGCTTCCTGCTGTGCAGGACCTTGCTGCTCCTCTTCACAATACAATTCTTCTGACTTATTAAAGACAATAGACTCATTGTGTGGCTTATACCTTAACAGATGGTAAACTGATTGTAGAGCCAATCTACAAATTGTTATAATTAAATCTGAACAGCGTTAAAAATAAAAAAATAAACAGTTGAAAAGCATCTAAAGCAGCCCATAGATTGGTATTTTTTCTTTTCGTTCAAACACCAGTAGATTGACTTCTGTACAACCAGCCTGCCCCTACATGGATGGAAATTCAGCTGGTTCTTGTTGAACCGGACAAATTTAGATCCATGTATGGCCAGCTTAGGTGAACTGTTTCAACTGCCAGGGTAGTTTTAAAGCTGGCCATAGATGGATAGAAATTCTGCCAGTTCTACTGATTGACTGCTCACGAATGGGCTTGATAGAAAAATGTAGTTCAGTAGTCCAGATAACTCCTCCGCTGTCAGAGTACAATGACACAGTGGGGAGGATTCCCCCATCCACCTCGATGGGAAATCAGTTCAATTTTTTTTCATTCAGCCTGCTGGATGAATAAGGAAAACTGAGCCATGAATGGTCAGTGTGACAGTGAGGGGCCCTGTCACTGTGAGAATATAGGAAAATGTGACACAGGATTCACATTAAGGGTTAATGTGAGGTTCAGAACTATAAGTCGGTGAAAGCTGTGTTTTTGGCTTTCTATGGATTTTGTAGTTCTGGATCTGAACTTTCAACCCTGTGTCCGAGTTTTTCTAGATGCCTGCAACCTGTCTGAGTACACAGGTGTGCAGGGTCATTAAATACTCAAGTCTGAGGATAGCTCAGAGCTCCCAGTTGGAGACTGCTACCAGTGTGAGAGACTGTAGGTCTCACCCAGGGGTGAGAGGAGCTACAGTTAGGAGCCAGGAGACAGAGAGTCTCACCCAGGTGTCAGAGGGCCCAAGCCAGAATCCAAGAGACAGAGGATCTCACCCAAGGGTCAGAGGGCTCCAGCAAGAAGCCAAGAGACAGAGGGTCTCACCCAGGGGTCAGAGGGGCCCAGCCAGAAGCCAAGAGACAGAGGGTCTCACCCAGGGGTCAGAGGGGCCTAGCCAGAAGCCAAGAGACAGAGGGTCTCACCAAGGGGTCAGAGATGCCCCAGCTAGAAACCAGAATACGGGAGATCTTGTTGCAGGAGTCAGGGTGGCTCCTATCGGGGTGTCAGGAGAATCCCAATCCATAGGCCAGAAGTGGGCCATGCAGCAGGGCATTGTGACTACAGTGCATTTGGAAAGTATTTACAGCGCTTCACTTTTTCCTCATTTTGTTATATTACAGCCTTATTCCAAAATAGATTAAATTCATTATTTTCCTCAAAATTCTACAAACAATACCCCACAATGACAACTTCAAAGAAGTTTGTTTGAAATCTTTAAAAATGTATTTAAAAAAAAAAAGAAAAAAAAAATCACATGTACATAAGTATTCACAACCTTTGCTCAATACTTTGTTGAAGCACATTTGGCATCAATTACAGCCTCATGTCTTTTTGAGTATGCTGCTACAAGCTTGGCACACCTATTTATGGGCAGTTTCTCCCATTCTTCTTTGTTGGACCTTTCAAGATCCATCAGGTTGGATGGGGATTGTCGGTGCACAGCCATTTTCAGATCTCTCCAGAGACGTTCAATTGGGTTCAAGTCTGGGCTCTGGCTTGATGGTCGTTTTCCTGTTGGAAAATGAACCTTCGCCTGGAGCAGGTTTTCATCAAGGATGTCTCTGTACATTGCTGCATTCATCTTTCCCTCGATCCTGACTAGTTTCCCAACTCCTGCTGCTAAAAAACATCCCCACAGCATGATGCTGCCCCCACCATGCTTCACTGTAGGGATGGTATTTGCCAGGCGATGAGCGGTGCTTGGTTTCCTCCAGAATTTCTGAACTTAAAGCGGTTCTGCACTCGTTTTTTTTTATTTATTTATTTATTTTTTTTGGGCTATATGCCAAGGGCATATAGCTCAATTGGGGGACTTACCTGTTCCATCTTCCATCTCGATCGCCGCCGGTTTTCCTCCGATATCTTCTTCTTGTCTGCTGGGGTCCATCTTGCCTGTGGGCATGTGAAACCCCACAGGCACTTTAGATGACCCAGCATGCACCGCCGTTACTCGCGCGTGCGCAGTAACGGCACATCTGCCGACATCTCACGAGATTTCGGAAGATGTGGCCGAAATCTCGAGATTTCGGAAGATGTGGCCGAAATCTTACGAGATTTCGGAAGATGGCCGCACTGACTCCTGGGATCAATGACACCAGATCCCAGGAGACAGTGCGGCGTGACGACGATCGACGCAGAGACCCCGCCCACCCCCGAAGAGACAGAAGACAGGAAGTCATCAATTACAAGGTAAGTAAAAAAAATAAAAAAAAAACACATTTCATTTAGTACTCTTTGCCTGATTTGGAAGGCAAAGAGATTTACTAAATGAAATGTGTGCAATGTGTTTTGGACAGAGTAAGGGAGGGTTATAACCCTTGTCAGATGTGTTTTCGCCATCTGTATCCCATTGAAGAGATTTCCCTTCATTTCCTGTCTCATAGCCAATCAAGAAGTGAGAAGAAATAACTGAAAATTAAGGGAATTCCTTGGGGACCCCAGGCCATCAGAACTAGTGTCCCCATTAAAAAATGTCCCTACTATTACTTTTCTGGGGACAACCCCAACAGGACAAATGGAGAGGGTTGAATCTCCTTAACCGGGGCACAGACAGCAATAAAGACTAACAGGAGTTCTAATCCCTCTCCACTCTAAATCTAAAATGAACAAATCTTCAGTGTAAAGGGAACCAGCCAAGTCTTGCTGCTGATTAAAGCCTGTTTTACACATATACCTTCAGCTTTGATCAACAGGGGATCTGTCTGCTGATCCTCTGATGATCTGTGTGGAACGGTCACAAACAGAGCCCGTTCTTCTCTGTGATCCACCTGATCTGATCCAATCTGATCCACCTACAAGGAGGAGAACGGATCCCCTTCCGTTTGTTTTTTAGTGGACCAGATCGGATCAGAGGTAGGCGAGTGTAAATGGACACAAGTCTGTTTATAACCGCCAGACCATAGGGGTGATTGGACCATCCGATCAGGTCTTCCTGAAAAACTGACAGGCGGACTTGATCAGAACGTGGCAGCTACAGAAAAGAAGGTTTTTCACCTTAATGCATAAAGTGCATTAAGGTGAAAAACCATGAGACTTTACAATCCCTTTAAAGCATATGAAAAACTTGTCCATAATTGACCAATCAATCTTGGTTTGGCATCCCTGTTGCCTCTCTCTCCCTCTGCGGGGGGGTATAGAAGACTGGGATTAAATCAGATTCTGGTGCATACGGTACGCTAGTTCTACATGAATGTAAATGTAATGGTTCTGAATAAATACATAACAGGTTTTAAAGATACTTTTTCAAAGATCATAACAATTTATTACAAATATTTATTCAAATATGATGGCAATCCTCACATTTAACTAAAATAGAACTACCTTGGAATCTATCATTTCTTGTGACAGTTTATTTATGCCGTTAGTAAAAATCACTTCAAACATCCAGCGAAGCACATGGGTATGAAATATGACCGGTCTGAGTAGTGTGAATTGAAATGTCATGGCAAGGAAGCCACTCCCTCTGTGGAGCTGATTTACACAGGTACAATAAAACCCTGTCAGTCATCTTTACACCTGCCTCTATACTAGCTTCAGGCAGAATCATAGCATCTGCCTTACGCTGCATTTTTTTAAGGTTGCTATCCATTAAGGCTCGGTTCACACCTATGCATTTTTAATACTTTTTGCAGAAACGCACTACAGTCCATTTAACATGGTTTCCTATGGGACACTTTCATATCTATGCTTTTTTTTAGCAGCTGTCTTTTTGGAAAGTGTCAGGGCCTTTTTTTTTTAATAAAACGGTGCATTTGTGGTTCAATAAACTTCAATGGAGAAGCTGCTGAAAAGCATGTAGTGCAGCGACTTGCCTTTTGAGTTTTTTAATCTACCCAACAACAAATTGGGCAAAAAAAAATCATAAAAATGCAAAAATGTCTCAAAATACGCAGGAAAAATGTTTCAAAAACGCATGTGCAAAAAACGCAAAATTCAAAACAAAAAACACTGCAGAAACGGATCAAAAGCAAACTTAAGCATAAGTGCGAACTGAGCCTTAATGCCGCGTACACACAAGCAGACTTTTCGACGGACTAGGCCCGGCGGTCTTTCAGCGGAGTTCCGACAGACTTTCCGAACGCATGGACTTTGCCACACACAAGCACACCAAAGTCCGACGGATTCAAACGTGATGACGTACGACCGGACTAGAATAAGGAAGTTCATAGCCAGTAGCCAATAGCTGCCCTAACGTCGGTTTTCGTCCGTCGGACTAGCATACAGACGAATGGATTTTTCAACCGGACTCGAGTCTGTCGGAAAGATCTGAAACATGCTTTAAATCTAAAGTCTGATTTTTCGACAGCAAATGTCCGATGTAGAAAAACTGTCATTCTTTTGTGCTAGTAGTTAATTTTTATCTGTATAGACCCACAACAGGTAAATTGTACGTTGTGTACTATTCCAGAAAAAAAAAATTAAGTCAGGGGTGGAAAAATAAGCACCTGAATTGGTGTCAATCTGGACCTTTTTACTTTACACAGGTTTACTCTTAATGTGGGAAGCACTATAGGCAGGCAGCTGGGTTCCAGTCCTGACATCCCTACATTTTTGGGCCATGATCTATGGTGCATATGGATCCAGTACTGCAGGCAATGTACCAACTGAAGTGGGTGTCTCATTTCTCCCGCGACCCTGCAAAGATGGCCATCGCGAGTACACAAGCTTTCACAGAGGGAGAGCTGCCTGTCAGTTTCTGAGAGAGGGAGATTTCCTCCTCCCTTTTCTCGTCACTTACTGCATGTTAACACAGGCATCTGCTCACTCTCTGCCTTCCTACCATGTGCTCCTATTGGCAGGAGAGGAGCCAATTAAAGGCACAGTTATAGCAGCCAATCAGAGGGACTGTACTAAGCTGCAGGAAGCAGCTGCAAAGGACTCTGGAATATGAAGTCTCAGCACAGAGCCGCCTCACTGACTTTTAAAGAAGTAGGCCTACAAATCCCAGCAAGCTCTGCTGGCAGGAATGGAGAGACTCCATTTTGGTTCTCTGAGTTGTCAGTCAGCACGAGGCGGAGCACAAGATCAGACCTGAGGGAGAGATGCTGTCTCTCAGGTGATTTCACTGCGCAATTCAAGCCTCCGCCGCCACTTGGGACATAAAGCCTGAGAGAGGGGGATCCCAGGTGCACATCCAGGTGCATCTGCACCGACGGTGAAGCTTTCGAGTGTGAGGTGACCAGTCGGGTCACCAGGAGAGCCTACTGTTCCAGGATGTTTCATTTGGGCATTGACTGTAAGATTTGGTGAGGGCTCTTTTGCCCATTTGCAGGAAACAGGGACACTGCACCACAGAAGGATTGAACACTGTAGACAGACATCATTGCTGGTAGTCATCTTGCTGACACTTGTAGTGTCACAGTGATAAAGGATAAGGCCATCCATTTCTAGGGACACTGTATACAGACATAATTGTCCTTTCACCCTGCTGAGAAAAATCCTGCCTGCTTCACTTGATAATCTGGCCCAGTTGTGTTGTTTGGCCCTGCTATACAGGAATTTAAAGCGGTGTTCCAGCCGCAATTTTTTTTTTAAAAAGTCAGCAGCTACAAACACGGTAGCTGCTGACTTTACCTGTCCAGGGAGCCCGCAATGTCTTCCCCTGAGGCCCATCCGTCCATCGGATCGGGTACCAACGCTGCCATATTAATGAAAAGAAACAGGCAGTGGAGCCTTGCGGCTTCACTGCCCGTTTCCTAGTCGAGTCGCGCAGCGCTTTGTGAATGGCCCTGTTGATCTCTGGGACACACACATGTCCCAGAAGACAATGGGGCAGCTCGCCGAAGAGGAGAAAGTGAAGGAACAGCGCCGCGGAATAGGAAGAGGCAGATTAGGAAGACTGCCTAGTAACAGGGGTTTCTGGTAAGTAAAAAAGAATGAGAATATTAATGTAATTTTTATATTTTAGGGTGTACCTCCACTTTAAGTGCAACAACGAAAGTAGCTAGCTGAAGACCCTGAGTTTTATCTTTTCTTCAAAAGGGCTGAAGCTACTAGTGCCGTATGGATCTAGTTTATCTAGGAGGTTAAGCCATTGCATGTTGATTTGAATAAAGTGTTTAAATTTGGGTGTGACTGTGGTGTCAGGAGACAGAGGAGAGAGGCCTGACACAAAGAGGGCCATTCTTCTGCTCTTCTCCTGCCTGGACTCATAAAGCCAACCTGAGTAAAGGTAACCAATCCGATTTAAAGTGTCGTATTGTGCTTTATTTACCATTTAAGTGTGCCTCTGTTCTTGGGGACATTCACAGGTTTGGAATCCCCTGAAAGCAGCTTGAATATAGGATTGAGAGCTATATTGCTCTTAAATCTCAGTTATTGCTCTCTAGTTGATTACTTGAATATATATACGGTTACTGTCTGTTATTCTTCCACAGAAATATTGCAGTAAAGACAATTTCTGTGTTTTATCATAACGGTGTGTGTTTCTCATTGGTCATTGCACTTACACTATTGCCAGGTATGCCAGAGGGGGCTGGGGCTGTTGTTACGGTTGAGAGGCAGAGTAACAGACTGAACAAATAAAAGCAGCTCCTTCGGGGTATCGCTACACAACATTTGTGGAAATACCCTTTAAACGAAAGGCCTTTAAAACACCTCTGAATAGTGGGAAACATAGGATTTCCAAAGAGATGCTCGGGAAACATGACAATGTCTGATTGCATTATTAAGAAGTCCTGCTCATGCCATTCAAAAGTGTTGGGTTTTCATAGTCTTTGAAGGATCTTAGATCCCCAGTAATATATATAATAAGACATTAAACTATTTGGCTGGGTTCACACATGACGGTTTGCAATCCAGAGTCCGGTGCGGTTTTGTTCACCAGTTCAGGTGCAAATTTTTACTTAAATTTGCACCTAAACAGGACCCAAAATCACACAGGACCCTTTTAAAAACCGCACTGTGGCCGCCCCGCACATGTGTGAACTGGCATATTTGAAAGCCAGTCCGATTCACGTTATGCAAATTGGATGCGGTTCAAAACGCATCCAATTCACATATATGTGAACCGGGCCTCAATGTATTGTTAACATCCAGTAAAATAGCTTTACAACAAGCACCCACTCACTTATCTAGCTGATTTTATTGTGAAGTTATTTATTCTCAAACATCCTCAAAGATCACAACAAAGACTCTAGAGTTTGGTTCCAACAACATAGAAATGACTGTTGTTTGTTTACATAAGTGGGATGGCAGTCTACTAAAATCATAAGAAAAAAGCTAAGATTTCAGAGTCTAAATTGTAAAATCTGAAAAATCATTTCTCTACAACGCCTATGTATACAGAGGTGAATGAGGGCTTGTTTTATAATGTATTTTAAGGCTTGTACAGAATATATAATCACTTATTCGCTTGCCGACCAGCCGACGCCATTTTACTGCAGCAGGTTGGCACGGCTGCGCGAATCACCATAGGTGTACATTGGCCGCTTTAAGAGCAATAGCAGGCGCGTGACGCCGGAGCCAATGCCCGTGGCCGTCGGCCTCGATGTCCGCTGACCAACCGCAAACGCTCCTCAGAGAGCCAGAATAGGGATCTGTCAATGTAAATAAACAGATCCCTGCTCTGTCAGGGAAGTAGAGAGAGATCTTCTGTTCCTAGTGATAATGAACAGCAATCTCTCTCCTCCTCCACTCAGTACACTCCCCCCACAGTTAGAAACACCTCCCTAGGGAACACTTAACCCCTTGATTGCCCCTAGTATTAACCCCTTCCTTGCCAGTGTAATTTATACAGTAATCAGTGGCATTTGTAGCACTGATTGCTGTATAAGTGTCACTGGCCCAAAAAAGTGTCAAAAGTGTCTGATTTGTCCGCTGCAATGTCGCAGTCCCGCTAAAAATCGCTGATCACCGCCATTACTAGTAAAAAAAATTATAATAATAAAAATGCCATAAATCTATCCCCTATTTTGTAGACGCTATAAATTTTGTGCAAACCAATCAATGTACACTTATTGCGATTAGTTTTACCAAAAATATGTAGAAGAATATATATTGGCCTAATCTGATGAAGAATTTTTTTTTGGGGGGGGACTGGGGGATATTTATTATAGCAAAAAGTAAAACATATTGTGTTTTTCAAATTTCAATTTTCAAAATTGTCGCTCTTTTTTTGTTTATAGCGCAAAAAATTAAAACCGCAGAGGTGTGCAAATACCCCCAAAAGAAAGCTCTATTTGTGGGGAAAAAAAGTGACACAGTGCTGTATTGCAAAAAATGGCCTGCTCATTAGGGGGTAAATCCTTCCGGGCCTGAAGTGGTTAAAGAGTAACTTCACTTCTGTTGTAAAAAAAAAGTTGTTAATGATTTCTACCTGTTTCTGCTCTAAAGAAAAAGCTGTTTTCTCTTCTATGTCTTTCGGATACTGATTCTGCATGGGAGTGACTTTTTCATTATTGAACAGCTGATGCACCTGCAGTGCTCTAATGGGGAAAGCTGCATGATCTGCATCTATTTAGAAGTGATTAACCCTTTAGTAGCATCTCACCAAAAAAAATTTTTTTTATTGCAGAGGATTCCTAAAATTTGACTTGTATCTTAGTACAGACTTCTGGGAAAATCAGCCAATCACACAAGCAGGAAATACGATTTCTGTGGGTGCTGTGAATGAAGACGTCCAAGTTGCCATATTGCATTGAGTTATACTGAAAATTACAGCACTGCAGATTGAAATGGAAAGGTCATTTTAAATAACTTGTAATTACAATATGGCTTGTGTCAGAATTATATATGCTATATTATTTTTTTAATTTGATATATTTTTTCCCACTTCACCGAGTCGACTGCTGCTGCTAGTTATTAAAAGAAGTGTGGAAGGTGGGGACTTAGCCATATGTCTACACCCTCCAGCAAAGAAAAAATCCCTTTAATTGGCTCTGGTATCCAGTTTTTACCCCCACAATTAAAAGTTTTATTAAATTTCTTTAATTTTGTGAAACTCCAAGAGCATTCAACAATATATTTCCACATATATTGTTGTTTGTAAGCCAAGAGTATGTTTAGTGAGGTCCCTTGAAATATTATATTGTCAGTCACCTGTGGCAAATTTGTTTGCACAAGATCATATTAACATAATCTGACATCAGCCGTATGTTAAACAAAAATTACAGAACATTCAGGGAAGGAGATGTTCTAAACATTGCAAATAAATTCAAATGAGGGTGGAAGCTGTACCTTGTATTTCTGTCTCCGGCACATGGTAATACAAGATTGTATTGTCTGTTTATTGGACGTCTCACTCATGCCAGTCAAAGGAGGTGGATTTCCATGGTCTTTGAAGCATCCCAGATTCCCAGGCACTGAAAAAGAATTACAAAGCTTTGATTTTTTACAAAGCAAAACTTGGAACATTGTATATATAGCCCTTGTGGGATTTTCAGAGAGAAGAACACATCAACACAGGACAATTATAGCACAGTTAGTCCACAGCCTCACCCTACAGAGCAGACAGATTCCATAGCGGTTGCATAACTTTACACCTAGAATAACTGTAGCTGATGGAACTAAATTATATGCTACGAGTCAACACAACTGCTCGGGGAAGAGACACAGAACATATACAATAATTATTGGCCTAAAAAAGGCCTCAATATATGGTGACTTCTGTAGAGATAAAAACATTGTATAGAATAGATGATTCATAGTTACATAGTTAGCTAGGCCGAAAAAAGACACAAGTCCATCAAGTTCAACCATAAAAAAAAAGAAATAATAAATAAAAATAAAAAATCCACGATCCAATATACCCAATCCTATACCCACAGTTGATTCAGTCACATGCATAGCATCCAAGAACACATGTAGTCTGATTTGAACATTTTATGTTGACAAACAGCCACCAACCAGGCTCAGACCTGCATTGGAAAAATAGAGCTGAAGAATGAAAGTTTGAATCAGATTGGTAGACAAAAAGTAGTACAACAATCTGGCACTGTAAAAAAAAAAAAACTTTACTGCAATAAAAGTAAAGCCAATTATAATGGGCTCACATTTTCCTTGAGGAATAAGGCACTCTAGCCAAAATAGTGATAGGGAGCACTGGCACTGGAGCCAGCAGTGCAGTGAAGATAGCAGATTAATCCTCCTCTACCACCTCCTTGTAGCTCCTCTATATTCCCTCCCAACTCACCTATCACTCAGAGCTTGTCCTGTACAGGCAATACAATCAGCTTTGCTTTTATTGTAATAATGTTTTTTACTGCTCCAGATGATGCGCTTTCTTCTCCTTTTTTGCCTTTCAATTTACATGCATTACCCTGTGCTCTTTGAGGATGGTTACATTCTGCTCTGGATTTCTAAAGACTCTCTACAACTACATTTAAAATTAAGTAAATGTTCCAAGGACTACTTATAGTGTGCCACTATTATGTTGGTTTACTGAACTTATTGGGCCAACACAGATCAGGCAGGTAACAGTTTCACATTTAAAGGTGATCACATAGAGGAATGCCATGTTTACCAACCATATTGAAGTAAATGGACACCCCAGAAGCAATAATGTCTTGTTATTGAATGCAGGTTATCTATTAATAGGTAACATCTCATTTTAAAGACGGTATTTCAGTCTTAGTCAACACAGTGGTCATGTTACATGTAAACCTACTTAAAGACATGCATGTGTATATGATATTTGCTTTGAAAACACTGCATTGGTTCTTTGTGTATCATGTAACACTCCACACTATGGGGACAGAAAAACATCAGGTCACAAATATCAGTGTTCCTGGAAAGCCTGGAAAACCCCTTATAATGTAATAAGTAAGCAGCCTTCAGACGGGCATCTGCCCTGTAAAAGCAAAGGCATGAAACAATGTACTATAAATGGTGGTCCAATTCTGGTTTGTGCCCCCAACAAAGGTTTTTCTCTCATTTCGTGTTCTGTCTGCGTGAGGAGAAACCTCTGAAAGGGACACATTATTATTATTAGTTTTAGGAAAAAAAACATGCATGTGTTAAAGCGGAGCTCCACCCTAAAGTGGAACTTCCACTCATTGGAACCCTCCCCCCCTCCGGTGCCACAATTGGCACCTTTCAGGGGGGAGGGGGGTGCAGATACCTGTATAATACAGATATCTGCACCCACTTCCGGGCATAGATAGCCGCAGAATCTGTGGGTATTTACGACACTTCCTGTCCCCCCCGCTGTCTGCTGGGAAACACACGGATCCCAGAGACAGCAGGGACCGTCCTTATTGCACAGCGCGACTCGCACATGCGCAGTAGGGAGCCAGGAAGTGAAGTCGCAAGGCTTCACTTCCTGATTCCCATACCGACGATGGTGGCGGCAGCACCCGAGATCCGGGTGACAGATCGGCTTCGGGTGCCAACATCTCGGTGCGCGCTGGACGGGTAAGTGTCCATATTTGCAGTATTTGTAGCTGCTGAATTAAAAAAAAATAATTGCGGAACTCCCACTTTAAAATACAGTTTTACAAATGGAGCAAAGCATATCATATATCAGGGTTTTTCAACCAAGGTTGCTAGGGGGTTCCTTGGGCAATTTCTGCCTCTCAGATACATTCCCACTCACACCATTGATCTTTTGAGCTATCTGTAAGGGGGTAATTCTTCTTTATGTAGAGCAACAATTCTTTTTTTAGATCCTCAGAGCGTTCTTTGCCATGAGGTGCCATGTTGAACTTCCACCTAATGTAAGCAGTATTCTTCCCACTGACCATCACACTAATGTATCATGAGTTGTAGATACAGTGGTGTGAAAAAGTGTTTGCCCCCTTCCTCATTTCCTGTTCCTTTGCATGTTTGTCACACTTAAGTGTTTCGGAACATCAAACCAATTTAAACAATAGTCAAGGACAACACAAGTAAACACAAAATGCAATTTGTAAATGAAGGTGTTTATTATTAAAGGTGAAAAAAAATCCAAACCATCATGGCCCTGTGTGAAAAAGTGATTGCCCCCTAAACCTAATAACTGGTTGGGCCACCCTTAGCTGCAACAACTGCAACCAAGCGTTTGCGATAACGTGCAATGAGGCTTTTACAGCGTCCTGGAGGAATTTTGGCCCACTCATCTTTGCAGAATTGTCCTAATTCAGTTACATTAGAGGGTTTTCGAGCATGAACGGCCTTTTTAAGGTCATACCACAACATCTCAATAGGATTCAGGTCAGGACTTTGGCTAGGCCACTCCAAAGTCTTCATTTTGTTTTTCTTCAGCCATTCGGTGGTGGACTTGCTGGTGTGTTTAGGATCATTGTCCTGCTGCAGAACCCAAGTTCGTTTCAGCTTGAGTACACGAACAGATGGTCGGACATTCTCCTTCAGGATCTCTTGGTAGACAGCAGAATTCATAGTTCCTTTTATCACGGCAAGTCTTCCAGGTCCTGAAGCAGCAAAACAGCCCCAGACCATCACACTACCACCACCATATTTTACTGTTGGTATAATGTTCTTTTTCTGAAATGCAGTGTTCCTTCTACGCCAGATATACTTGGACACACACCTTCCAAAGAGTTCCACTTTTGTCTAATCGGTCCACAGAATGTTGTCCCAAAAGTCTTGGGGATCATCAAGATGTGTTGTGGAGAAATTGAGACGAGCTTTGATGTTCTTTTTGCTCAGCAGTGGTTTTCTCCTTGGAACTCTGCCATGCAGGCCATTTTTGCCCAGTCTTTTCCTGATGGTGGAGGCATGAACGCTGACCTTAACTGAGGCAAGTGAGGCCTGCAGTTCCTTGGACGTTGTTGTGGGGTCTTTTGTGACCTCTTGGATGAGTCGTCGCTGCGCTCTTGGGGTAATTTTGGGCGGCCGGCCACTCCTGGGAAGGTTCACCACTGTTCCATGTCTTCGCTATTTGTGGATAATGGCTCTCACTGTGGTTCGCTGGATTCCCAAAGCTTTGGAAATGGCTTTATAACCCTTTCCAGACTGATAGATCTCAATTACTTTCTTTCTCAATTGTTCCTGAATTTCTTTGGGTCTCGGCATGATGTGTAGCTTTTAAGGATCTTCTGGTGGACCTTACTGTGTCAAGCAGCTCCTATTTAAATGATGCCTTGATTGTGAACAGGTGTGGCAATAATCAGGCCTGGGTGTGGCTAGAGAAATTGAACTCAGGTGTGGACAACCACAGTTATAGTATGTTTTAACAAGGGGGGCAATCACTTTTTCACACAGGGCCATGATGGTTTGGATTTTTTTTCACCTATAATAATAAACACCTTCATTTACAAATTGCATTTTGTGTTTACTTGTGTTGTCCTTGACTATTGTTTAAATTGGTTTGATGTTCCGAAACACTTAAGTGTGACAAACATGCAAAGGAACAGGAAATGAGGAAGGGGGCAAACACTTTTTCACACCACTGTATACAGTATCTCACAAAAGTGAGTACACCCCTCACATTTTTGTAAATATTTTATTATATCTTTTCATGTGACAACACTGAAGAAATTACACTTTGCTACAATGTAAAGTAGTGAGTGTACAGCTTGTATAGCAGTGTAAATTTGCTGTCCCCTCAAAATAACTCAACACACAGCCATTAATATTTAAACCGCTGGCAACAAAAATGAGTACAACCCTAAGTGAAAATGTCCAAATTGGGCCCAATTAGCCATTTTCCCTCCCCGCTGTCATGTGACTCGTTAGTGTTACAAGGTCTCAAGTGTGAATGGAGAGCAGCTGTGTTAAATTCGGTGTTATCGCTCTCACATTCTCATATTGGTCACTGGAAGTTCAACATGGCACCTCATGGCAAAGAACGCTCTAAGGATCTAAAAAAAAGAATTGTTGCGCTACATAAAGTTGGCCTAGGCTATAAAAATATTACCAAGACTCTGAAACTGAGCTGCAGCATGGTGTCCAAGACCATACAGCAGTTTAACAGGACAGGTTCCACTCAGAACAGACCTCGCAATGGTCGACCAAAGAGGTTGAGTGCACGTGCTCAGCGTTATATCCAGAGTTTGTCTTTGGGAAATATACATATGAATGCTGCCAGCATCGCTGCAGAGATTGAAGGGGTGGGGGGTCAGCCTGTAAGTGCTCAGACAATACGCTGTACACTGCACCAAATTGGTCTGCATGGATGTCTTCCCAGTAGGAAGCCTCTTCTAAAGATGATGCACAAGAAAGCCCGAAAACTGTTTGCTGAAGACACGCAGACTAAGGACATGGATGTCCTGGTCTGATGAGACCAAGATAAACTTATTTGGTTTAGATGGTGTCAAGTGTGTGTGGCAGCAACAGGGTGAGGAGTACAAAGACATGTTTGTCTTGCCTACAGTCAAGGATGGTGGTGGGTGTGTCATGGTCTGGGGCTGAAGAGTGCTGCCAGCGCTGGGGATTTACAGTTCATTGAGGGAACCATGAATGACAACATGTACTGTGACATACTGAAGCAGAGCATGATCCCCTCCCTTCGGAGACTGGGCTGCAGTGCAGTATTCCAACATGATAACAACCCCAAACACACCTCCAAGACGACCACTGTCTTGCTAAAGAAGCTGAAAGTAAAGGTGATGGACTGGCCAAGCATGTCTCCAAACCTAAACCCTATTGAGCATCTGTAGGGCATCCTCAAACAGAAGGTGGAGGAGCGCAAGGTCTCTAAAATCCACCAACTCTGCGATGTTGTCATGGAGGAGTGGAAGAGGACTCCAGTGGCAACCTGTGAAGCTCTGGTGAATGCCATGCCCAATAGGGTTGAGGCAGTGCTGGAAAATAATGGTGGCCACACAAAATATTGACACTTTGGGCCCAATTCGGACATTTTCACTTAGGGGTGTACTCACTTTTGTTGCCAGCGGTTTAGACATTAATGGCTGTGTGTTGAGTTATTTTGAGGGGACAGCACATTTACAGTGCTATACAAGCTGTGCACTCACTACTTGTAGCAAAGTGTAATTTCTTCAATGTTGTCACATGAAAAGCTATAATAAAATATTTAAAAAAATGTGAGGGGTGTACTCACTTTTGTGAGCTACTGTGGTACTTTTTAATAGGGGTTCCCTGATACTGGAAAGTTATTTTAAGGGTTCCTCTGCTACCATATATACACATTTCTGCAAGGGCATGAGTCTGAAAAGGAAAACAATGATGAGCAACCAGCAATGGGGTCTATTTATCAATATTTTCAACCAAGATTCCAATACCTTCCATATACTGTCCAACTTTCTAAAATGATGCAGAGGCATACCTTTTAGGCACAAAGTATGTACGCAGAGGACATGTCCCTGCCACGGTCCTGGGATGCATGGATCCTAAAGGCCTAATATGCAGAACATGATTTGCTAAACCACACAAGTGCTTTTTTGACCTCTTAGTTTTCTTTTATATTGCCTTTTCAAAATAACCAAATGTAGAACAAAAAAAGAGACAACTGAAGCTGCACAAGGGACAGAAAAAAAAAGTGTGAAAGTTGTGTGACTCTTAATTAAAAACATTGATAAATACCCCCCCCCCCCAATGTTGCCTGGTCCTTAAAGCGGGGTTCCACTGTCTACAACGTTTTTTTTTTTTTGGGCAAAATGACTTATGATTAAGATTATGATATTGAAATATAGAACTTTTGGATGTCCGTTTTCTCCCAAAAGATAAACTTGTACATTTTTCTAATGACGGTTCTCATCTTGCATGTAAAGCCCACAGGCATCCTCTTCCGGGATACGGTGATGCTGAACGACCAGCATGCACCGCCCGTTCTACCCACGATCTTTCGCATGCGCAGTAATGCGCCGTATCAGCGCTGTAAAGTATACAGGTTGCCATAACAACAGGCGCTGTCGTCGGAAGTGCCCGCCCCACTGTTATGGCAACCTAGCCCTCTGCGCAGCCCACTGACTCCTGGAAAATTATGACACACATCTCTCAGGAGCAGTAGCGATCGGAGGCGCCGAGGGAAGTGACGACATGAGTCCAGGCACTGGAAGAGGCAGATTTCGTGGGACCGCATAGCAACAGGGAGAAAAAGGTAAGTGAAATTTTTTTTTCTATCCAATTCATTTTTTTTAGGACATTTGCTGCACAGAAAAATATTGTTGATATTTTGGGGGAAACACCACTTTAACTTGAAGTCTCTATATCTACTCCTGAGTTGCAATAAGAGAAATAAAAGTAACCTTGAACTGCATTTTGTTTCTGCTAATGTCATAACTAATGAAGAAAATAGGTTTTAATCATCTGGTGCCTATATAATAACTGAAAAACAAATGCAAAAGCAGCTGGTATATCTACACGGGAAGACCATTATGTTTTACGGTCTGCGAAATATTTAGTAATCCTAAATGTCATTTAGTAATCCCTGAATGGTTAAGTTATTAATACCATTTTTTTCAGACTGATGACGTTTGGTAAGTTCCATTGATATTTGCACTAGCTTTTCATCATGTTGCATCCAAGCAGATATGAAAAACAAATGTGTTGTATCTTTAGGTAGACACTGTAATTGTCAGCGACTGTGACATGACTATCTAATTGAAAGTGCATGTTCTGCATTGCAGTATTCTGAACACATTTTACTCTAGTTGGATCTCTAAGCCACTCTCCAGCTGGACAGAGCTGCATTACCAATCCCAGGTCTCTGCTTTCACTGCTCTGTATCACAAGTTACTTGACAGATGCCACATGATTCTTTCCTCCACCCATCTCTGCTGGGATTTCCAATATAAACATTGTCACACCGATGGGACCGTTTTTGATTTTAGACTAATCTCATGGTCAGGAAAATCCATTTGCAGGCTTTGCTCTCTTTTCATTGTCATTGTATCATCAAAGATCATCAGAGACACAAAGAACATTATTTGCATCATCAAAGATATTTATTTAGAATTTTTTTGGACTGTGACAGAACTGTCTTAACTATATATCCTGTTTCGAGGAAATATATTATTGGTAAATTGCTGGCCAAAAATAAATGGTTAGCTTCCTTTAATACAAATGAAACAACAAAAAAGTCCTGTTAATCATGGCAATCACTAGATATTATACTTCATTTCCCATCCTGCACTGAAAAAATGATATCCAGAATCTGATTGTTCGGTATGGAAACTTAATTTGCCTGTATGTAGGTTTTATCAATAAGACCTAGTGTATACTTTATCGAATGTCACTCTAAACCTTCAAATCATTTTGTTTCAGGATATCAGAGTTGTAGCATTTTGAAGGGCTGTTGGGATTTGACTCAACACCACTCCCTTTGTCCACTGGATCCCCCAAAAATATCCCAGTACTTCCAGGTGTGGGGAAGAACGTGACTCATTCCCTTCATAGCCCCACAGTGTAGTGCCTGGTGGCCAATAACCAGACCTTAGCTGTCAAATTAGCACCAAGTCTGTTTGTCCTGAGTACAGGAGAGGCTTGCTTTAAACATTAACTATAAGAGTATTTATGGTGTATAGATTATATATTATTTATTTGAATAGAATATGGAATGGTTAAAACTCTTTCAGGGTTTTTTGCCAATTATGCTGTATTGTCCTGGAGGCACAGCAGGAGGTGAGAAGAAATCTCTGCAAAGTGATTGGAAATCCCAATAGAAAGTTGTCATCAGAACCGTTGCCCCATTGGAGCATCTTCCCTCACCTACTATTCTAGTGACAACTGTAAAATATTACATTCACCATAGCTTTCCGTATCAGTGAAAATAGTCACAAGGACACGTTTCCCCACAGCAAGGATACCAATAGCAATAAAAAACTGACAAGGCTTCTAAACCTTCCCTACTATATGCAAACTTTGGAAATAAATGTTTTGATAAATATACTGTACAGTACTAGTGCAGGGTTAAGAGTTGGGGGTCATATGAAACATTAGGCATAAGTTCCGTCTATATCTGTTTTTGGCACTGCAGTGTACCATGGGCCCTGACTTTTTTAATCATTCCACAGCCCTGTTAGATATGTAGTTCATTAAGCCACAGTTCTGTTCCCCACCTCTACTGCCTGTCTGCCTGAGGCTATTAGATAATTCTGCTACATACCAGAGATTCGTATATACTATAAACAAGTCAATGTGAATGACGCAGCTCCATTTACAGCCTCTGCATGGATCATTTTACTGTTCTTAGTTTATTAACAGATTTTGACACACATCAATTGGATGTATGTCAGTAAAATAAACATAGTGAAGAACAGCAATTATTGGCTCTAGAAGAACACTTGGGCTGAATATTTTAACAGATACATAATGCCAGGCACATTGAAGGTCCAAATGGATTATCACACTACAGAAACACGATGTACTAAAGCATGTCTGTCTGCACTCACAGTCACTGGAGTGAAACCCTCCTGTGTATGCTTTGAGAGCTCTGTCCACCAAGCTTTGATCTCCGCAAGCCTTTAAGAATATTGCTCTGTGTCTTAGATATTTGTCAGTATGACCACTGACACAAACCAAAATAGCATATATTATTTGATCTTCTCCAGACTTTGATATGGCTATTTGGGAAAAAATTTGTATAAAAAGATTTTGTTTTGTGTAAAAGGTATTATGCCTAATGAATAAACTTTACGAGTCAGATTATTCAAAACTTAGTTCTCTTTGGGTAGATAATGGAAGCTTTAATCACCTGCTATGTGTAACCGTGGACTCTGAATTCTCCATTCGGCCCCACATCCAACCACTGTCCAAATCATGCTGTTACTTCCTCCACAACATCTCCAAAACATACCCCTTCCTAATCAATGACACCATAAAGCTCCTAATTTACCCCCTGGTTATCTCTCACCTCAACCATCCTCATTGGCTTACTTGTGCACAGGCTATCCCCCTTCAGTCCATCATGAATGTTTCTGCCAGACTCATCCACCTTACCAACCGTTTAGTGTCTGCTACCCCTCTCTGCCAATCCCCCCATTGGCTTCCCCTCACCCAACAAATACAATTTAATATACTAACAAAAACGTACAAAGCCATCCACAACTCTTACCCCGAGCTACATCATTAACCTTGTCTCAAAATACCAACCAAATCGTTCTCTTTGCACCTCCTTAGGCCTCCTGCTCTCTAGATCTCTTGTCAACTCTTCCCATGCTCGCCTCCAGGACTCTCCAGAGATACTCCCATCCTCTGGAACACCTTACCCCAATTTGTCCGACTATCTACCTACTCTATCTACCTTTAGGCGATCCCCGAAAACCCATCTTTTTAGAGAAGCCTATCATGCCTCCACCTAACAACTAAACTTTTATTTTCTCCATCAGCTCATCCCCCACAGTTATTACCTTATTGTATCACTTGACCCTCCCTCTTAGATTGTAAGCTCTAATGAGCAAGGTCCGCTAATTCCACTAGTATTGAATTGTCTTGTAACTGTACTGTCTGCTTTCATTTTGTACTGCACAAACTGTTGACGCTATATAAATCCTATGTAATAATAATAATGTTTTCCCAGCACACTTACCAGCTGGCCTGTAAAAAAAGCAAATTTACACTGTCTAACCAAAAAACTGAAAACAAATAACCGAGGTTTTAGCTGTACAACATTTGCAAATATATGTGGAAGCCACGCTGCCTTATCAAAGCCCCTCTGTGATAAAAGATCCTAATGTTAAAGAGGCGTGCCACCTTAAATTTTTTTTTTAAAAGTCAGCAGCTACAAATACTGTAGCTGCTGACTATTAATAAATGGACACTTACCTGTTCCAGGGTCCAGCGATGTCGGCAGCAGATGACGAGCAATTGCTCGTCTCTCGGCTGCCCCCGCCGCCATCCTCTGTCAGGGAATCGGGAAGTGAAGCGTCTTCACTTCCCGGTTCCCTACTGCGCATGTTTGATTTGCGCCATGCGTCTTCACTGGTCCCCGTTGTGTCCTGGGAACTGTGTGTTTCCCAGAACACAACAGGGGGGGGGGCATCTGCGGCTAGCTATTCCCGGAAGTGGGGGCAGATACCTGGATTATACAGGTATCTGCACCCCCTCCCCCCTGAAAGGTGCCAATTGTGGCACCAGAGGTTCCACTGGAAAGTGGAAGTTCCACTTTAGGGTGGAGGTCCACTTTAATCTTTGAGCGTCTCCATATTGGAGCATATACAGGTGCATCTCATAAAATTAGAATATCATCAAAAAGTTATTTCAGTAATTCAAAAAGTGAAACTCATAGATTTTATAAAGATGTGTCACACAAAGAGTGATATATTTCAAGCATGTCTTTCTTTTAATTTTGATGATTATGGCTTACAGCTAGTGAAAATCCAAAATTCAGTATCTCAGAAAATTTGAATATTACATAAGACCAATAAAAAAAGGATTTTTAATACAGAAATGTTGGTTTACTGAAAAGTATGTCCATGTACAGTATAGTCTGCACTCAATACTTGGTTGGGGCTCCTTTTGCATGAATTACTGCATCAATGCAGTGTTGCATGGAGGCGTTCAGCCTGTGGCACTGCTGAGGTGTTAAGGAAGTCCACGTTTCTTTGATAGCGGCTTTCAGCTCATCTGCATTGTTGCATCTGGTGTCTCTAATTTCCTCTTGACAATACCCCACAGATTCTCTATTGGGTTTAGGCATGGAGAGTTTGTTGGCTAATCAAGCACATTGATACCATGATCATTAAACCAGATCTTGATACTTTTGGCAGTGTGGCAGGTGCCAAGTCCTTCTGGAAAATGAAATCAGCATCTCCATAAAGCTGGTCAGAAGAGGGAAGCATGACGTGCTCTAGAATTTCCTGGTAGAGGGCTGTGCTGACTCTGGACTTGGTAAAACACAGTGGACCAGCACCAGCCGATGACATGGCTTCCCAAATCATCACTGACTGTGGAAACTTCACACTGGACCTCATGCAACTTGGATTCTGTGCCTCTCTATTCTTCCTCCAGACTCTGGGACCTTGATTTCCAAATTAAATGCAACATTTTCAACAGTCACATCTCCTGGTGTTGGTTCATTGTGTTTTATCAAGTCCATGCAAAATACATGTAAAAGGAGCCCCGGCCATGCATTGAGTGGATACTATACTGTAGGCAGCCTGTCAAAATCTATCTTTTTTCAGCCCATCACTAGGAGTTTCTTGTGCCAGTAGTGTATTATGGAAAAGGGTATAAATATTCAGGGATGGCTGATGCAAGCTCTCTTCCTCCCTGACTCTGGCCTAGGGAGAGTGCATGTGATGGAGCTGCTTCTTTGGGCCTACCTGAAGGGGGCCTGGGATGTGATTAGACCTGGAGCTGAGGCCTGGTGCGGCTGATCTTCACTGGATGCAGGGTAAAGTCCCATGGAGGTTGGTTGACTCTTCTACAGAAGATTAGGAACAGGATGGAGACCAAGAGGAGGATCCTACTGGAGGTATCTGCAGGGCTTTTACTCTGGAACCTCATGTGTGGGAGCTGGGTGCCTCTCCTGGAGATAAATGGTGCTGATCACATTGTTCACAGAAGGAAGCTAAAACAGTGTTGGATTTGACTTAAAGGCTCTTTGTGTGTTGTGACAAGTAAAGTGACGGAGCTCTGCTTTAAATCTGAGCATCTGCAACCCTAACCCTCTCTCCCATTGACTGTGATAAAATCCTTTTTTTGTGCTTTCACCTAAAAGTGACTGTGCCTATCATTCTACATGTCCCACTATGCATAAGTGATTGACTCCTGAGGTGACCACTATGCCTCCGAGGGTCAGGGGGGTGCCACAAACGGTACTAGCATTTAGTGTCCTGTGCGATAAGGGACGAAGGTCCAGAATGCAAGATGAAATTCTACTGGTGTATAGCCAGCTTTACAGTTTAACATTACTGCTTCCTGGATCATCTACCTGCTTCTTAGGCAGTGGTGGTGATGCTGATTCATTGTTCAATGAACAGGCCGGAGGTGGCAGGATGAAAGCTGCGTTGCTAAACTAGGAAATAAGCATTTCACCATGTCATGTGGCAGATATATGAAAATCACACAACTGTCTGAAAGGACTAGAAATCCTTTGGAGGGTAAATCAGTAAACATATATTGCTTACATTTCAACATACTATGTGGCTGTTTGCCTAGAGTTCCACTTCATATTATCAAAGACTTTATGCATTGAAAGTATTAGTTATCCAATTTCTTGAATCAGTTTCTGACAACACAGCGTAATGTTGCTTTAGGCATGCAGCTTTGTTGAACTCTCTGCTGTGTGACCTGCTCAGCTCTACATAGGGCCTTTTTCAAAATGCAGATGTATGGAAGCTGCAGGGCTCAACTGGGAGGTTTTTAAAAAGATGTTGTGTGATGCCAAGCTGTGAAGATCTTGGCAGGAATAGGTAAGCACATGGCTTGCTAGGGATAATGGAGGAGGGCATTGAGCCCCACTAAAGTGCATTAAAGCAACTGTGTTGCTGGAATAAAATCTGCAGAGAACACAGTTCATACAGTACCTCTCTCACCATTGATTTGCATTGTTTTGAATAGATGCACCTGCCAAAGAATCTTCACAATCTGACACTTCCAGGAGTGTCAGATCCCTGGTCCCCCTTTGTGCTATGTAGTTTCTCTCAACAGCCTCTACAGAGCACATCAATGTCATAGGCGCAAGCAGTTAAAACCGATGACCATAACAAGGGACCACTCCCAGAAGTGAAGATTCTTCAGGGAGTTGTGTCTCTTGAGTGCAATGAAGGTCAGGGCTGCAAGTGATAGGAGAGGTAAGTATTAAAAGAGAGGTACGGACCAAACAATTATACTCACCTAGGTGGATGCAGCAGCGATCTAATGCTGCATCTGCCCCCTAAAGGCCCTACAGTGAGAACTGAGCGTTCAAACTCAGCTGATCGCTCAGTTCTTCCCTCCGCTTTGAGCAGAGTGTAGTGACTGTCAGTCAGGGGCTCTCTTCTCTCCCCTCCAGTGCTCACTGGAGTGTCGGGCTGTGGAGGGGGTGGGAGGGTCTGGCTTAGGCTCTCAGAGGATTTTGAAGAGACAGAGCTAGGTGCTGGTCTAGGCTTCTGGGTGGATCCTAACATTAAAGTTGGGATCTTTGCAGAGCCTGGACCGACTGAGTGACACCAGCCAAAAGTGGGCTTTAGCCTGCTGTCACCTGAAAACGGGTCACAGGAGTGGAGAACTAAGTGATAGCTTTGGCTATACTCTTCCTTTAACTGTGTTCTTTGCAAGAGGCATTTATTTAAAGATTGTTCTAGTGATAGAATCGCTTAAAAGGTGCACTTACCCTCTAACTATTCTGTAATGGATTGTCTGTGTATGTGTAAATGCAAGACTATTTATAGGAATCATACACTGGAACAAGATCTTAAGAGGTTTCAGACAGCACTTGTAAAGAAGGGCAGACTACACTGATCTGCCTTTCCTTGCAAATATAAGTATAGCCCTGGAACTGCTGAATGTTACCGTGCATGTATCACAGTAGGTTACAGTCTATTCAAGTTTACTGTGGCATTGACATGGGCATAGTCACTGTAGCACTGACAAATGTATTCACAGTGACTGCCATAGGCACAGTCATTGTAGAACTGATAAACACTTACTGTGGCAATGACAAACATATGAATTGTATCAATGGAATGCATAGCTAACATATTCATATTTGTTTTCTTATATGGTATATTTGCTTTATAAAATATCAGACTTTTAGGAAAACTGCAGCAATAATCAGCCATATCAGCTATGCCGCTTGTCTGGCAATGTTAGCAATTCCTAACATATTGTTTCCTTCATTTTTGTGAACTTCTGTTGTTTGCATTAATATTGCATATTAGGGTTTGACAGGTATATAATAGACAGAAAAGGAAATTACAAACCTAGTGGGATTTTTTTTCTGACACATTTAAAGATATTGGCGGGAGACAGTATTGACCTCATATTGTCTCAAACAAATAAGGACATGGTGATATTCAGTGCTGTCCAATATGTCTACTCAACACCTTCCAGATAGGCCAGAATAGCTTTAACAGTAAGCAATGTCCTTGAGTTATTCCCTATAGATGCCTATATCCTGTATATCCAATTTATGAATGCCAAGCTGAACTAATCATGCTGGCAAGGCTGGAGAGCCATTTAATACAAGTCTGGCTGGCAGACTGGTACTGCTGGAATTAAGGTCCTGTAGATGCATACAGACTTCATTTCTATGCTTACCCAGGTTTATGCAGCGCACTTGTTGTATGGTGGGGTTATTCTGGGTAATATCTTTCCACAATCATCTTAACTTAATTATCCCTTTATCCCATTCAACATCACCTATAGCATTGAGCTGATTTCTTTCTTGAATACAGAGGTCATTTTCAAGGATGCATTCAGATTTGTTTAAAAAAATCTACCAGCAATAATCTTGTCCTACAATGGCTTCTATCCCAAGGGTGTATGTAATTCAGCAGCATGCAGCCAATTTTTCTACATTAAATGTATTGTGAATGACGCTTCAGTTTTGGAGCAACTTCTATCTGAAATGAAAGCGGTTGTATACCCTCAGAAAAAAAAATTTTTTAAGAAAAAAAAAAACCCCTATAAGGCAAAGTCATAATGAGCTAGTATGCATTGCATACTAGCTCATTATGAAATACTTACATTAGAAAAAGGTCCACGTATCGCATGCCGGTCCACGCCGAGGGCAAAATGGAAGTCTTCTTCATGGCAAGGTCCGGCAGCTTTTGCCAGACCTTCAGCCGGGCATTCACAGCGAATGCACCGCTGACATCAGCGGCTGCTTGCAAAGTGAATATCTCCTAAACCGGGTATTAGTTTTACCTACAGGTAAGCCTTATTGTAGGCTTGCCTGTAGGTAAAAATAAAAAAGTGGGTATACAACCACTTTAAAAGAGAATGTTCAAGCTAGGGGTTACTCTAAGGGAATTTTACATAACAAATGAGATGCCATTTTAAATAAATGTGATTCTACACAAAGCTGTACTTATTGTAATCTCAGGATATTATGTCACAATATCACATATATAACAAAATGTATTATCCATCGTTAGAAAACTTGGTACCTACTAACAAGTATACCCCAACATCACTGAATTCCAAAACTATCCAGTTCAAGATTTTAGATCCAATTGAATAGTCAAAGTTGATTTACTGAAGTTGAAATTTGTTCCTCCAGTGGCTAGTCACCACATTTTTGGTGGAAATTGGAAAAAAAGGATCATTGCCTAAAAAAGCGTTCATGCGTGTTGAAAGGCAAGAGGCACATGGATTGATATACTTGCAGGCTAAACATCATAGTAAATTGCAAGTAAAATGTTACATTCTGCAGTATGTGCATCTCGAACTTGATCTGAAATTATGATGGCCATCACATCCCAAATATTAAATGGGGTGGGGAGTCCATCAACATATTGAAGAAGGGAAAGGTGAAATGGATATACAAAAAATAGATGCACTGCCACCTTCTTGTATGAACAGGGACTATAATCCGTTTATATTTTTTTGCATTCTATATTTATTGAAGCTTTGTATCACAGTTTACATTAGGAAAATAGAAAAATACTAATTATACAAAAATAACAATAATCAAAAGAAAATATTCAAGGCTATCAAACAGTGTTCTCAACAATATGAGATGCCTGATAGGCACATCACATGTTTCAAATACATTACATAAGTTATCTGTTTATACTTTTATAATGTATATGTATGCTGCTTTTATCTCAGTGATTCAAAAAGTACACTTTATGTACAAAGGTGTTTAATTTCCTCGGTTTATTACTTCTATCAAAAAACATTGCGAAGGAGACCAATTTTATATTTTTATCGTATTGCAAGGTTCATTGGTAACTATGGTAATGGGAATATGCACTTATAGTTCTATGGGATTGAAAGTTTTTATTATTTCCTTTGTAGTTTCCCAGAATTCTGTTTAACTACATTTTGGGGGTGGAGTGGCTGGTAAAAATGTTCATTTGAAGGACTTTTTGAAACATGCGCCGTAGACAGCAGCGCCTGTCTTTGGCAAATATCTCCTAAACGGTGTAGGTTTAGGAGATATTTCTTGCACCTACAGGTAAGCCTTAATCTAGGCTTACCTGTAGGTAAAAGTGGTCTGTAAGGGTTTACAACCACTTTAATGGTAAAGAGCATCAACTACAGCCTTTTGTTGGCTTTATTTGATGTTCTTGACCATTAAAAGTTTACAAAAGTCCTTCAAGAAAGACTTTTGTACCAGGAATGCCTCTGTATACATGCAAGAATTAACTGTCTTGTGAGCTTGCAAGCTCTCCCTCTGTTGCTATCAGAAAGGTAGCAGCCTAGGACAAGAACAGGGTCCACACATACTATATGTCAATCATGGATCTGCTTCATTTTATGGTAGATCCATTGGAACCTATTTAAATTTCTATCGTTCTAGCGCTATCACACACACATCATGCTTTTAACTACTTTTGTAATTGCTCACTGCTTCTCCTAGAAGATTGTACAGAGCTATAGGTCAAATTCAAAGTAGTCTTTTCCATTGCATATGCCATTAATTCAGTTTATCATCTCAGAAGAAATCTTCACTGCCTACATTCATTTAGTGTAGTGTACATCCCCTGGTTCTCTATATGTCATTAGTGGCAGTGGGTAGTGTATCCTGAGATGAATAAAGGGCATGGGTTTTTGTCATGCTAGCTCATAGTGAATAATGGGCAGCTTGGAAAATGTACACATATCCATTAAGATTGTACTTTTAGATGTTTTATGGGGCTATTTTGAAAGGAGTAAAGTAATTTAGGAAGATTGTACAATTAAACATAGCTATTAATACCCTGTAATATTCTCAGCCACAACTATAAAAATGTCTCCACAGGTGGTTTGTCAGACATATCATTAAAATCTCATTTATGGGTTTAAAGTGTATTATGATATTCTAAAAATAACGTTCAGTTTTGTTTAAATAAAGTTACATTTTGAATCTGATGTTTGATTTGGCTCCGTTGCTTGGAGGACAGTTTTGTAATACTATCATGTAACAGATGAAAGAGCTCTTAGAAGTAACATTTTGCTGAACCCCAAACGATGCACAATTATTACATGAACAATCAGTCAGCCTTATTTAATGGAAACCAATCAGGTAAAATGCCTTTAAAATAATCTAGTGGCAAACTCCCACTGCATTAATGTGACACTAAACACTGGTTTATAACATTTCTATTCATGTTTGTATTCTAAAAGTATAACTAAAGGCAAAACATGTTTTTTAGTTTTGGATAGAGGGGAGGGGGGTTAGAATGCTTTTCAGTTTTTATTGTTCTCTGATAAGGAGATTCACCCTCTCTATCCTGTTTACCATTATCATTGACAGTGAAAATAAAAGAAAAATACAAATTATGGGTTGTCCCCAGAAAGTAACAGAGGGGAAATCTTCCAATGGGGACACTAGTTCTGGTGACTTGGGGGTCCCCAAGGAATTCCCTTAATTGTCAGGGATTTCCTCTCACTTCCTGTTTGGAAATTGGGCAGGAACGAGACACAGATGGTGAAAAGAAAATCTGACATAACCCTCCCTTGCTCTATCCAAAATGAAGAAAAAAGTTTTGCCTAGAATTCAATTTAAAAGTGGCACACCACCCAAAAGAGAAAGCTCCACTTGTTTGCTCCCCCCCCCCTTCCACTGCCACATTTGTCACCTTTCGGGGGGAGCGGGTACCCATCCCCACTTCTGGGAGACCTCGCCATGGCAAGGTCCCCCAGAAGTTTGGCCTCCTTCCTCCTTCCCCCAGTAGGATTTGTAGCTGCTGACTTTTATTTTTTTGGTGGGGGGGCTGGAGCTCCTCTTTAACTCAAAAAAGTACTTTCTATTGCTCTTGGCCTCCTCCAAATTCCCAAATTCCTTTTTTTTTTTTTTTTGCTGCTGTGTTTCGACTTCCTGTTAGAGGGTGGCTATGTTCTTCCCTTATGATCATGCTGTATGTTGTCATGCTGTGAAACAATTTAATGAAAAATAGGTCCGATTACAGGTCCATTAAGTAGTAGATATGTAGGGATTATTTTTGAAGAATAAAAAACTTGCATACACACGGTCGCACAAAAAGTTTTGGAACTTTCGACCGCCAAGGACGCGGTAACGTACAACACTACAACGAGCCGAGAAAATTAAGTTCAATGCTTCCGTCAAATTGTTTCCGAGCATGTGTAGGAATTTTGCGCGTCGGAATTGGTACAGACGATCAGAATTTCCTATAGGAACTTTTAAAATAGAGAACCTGCTCTCAATCTCAAGTCCGATGGAGCACACACACGTCGGAATATCTGACCAAAAGCTCCCATCACACTTTTTCAGACGGAAATTCCGCTCGTGTGTACGGGGCATTACAATATAATTTTGTGTCATTTTTAATATAATATCCACTACGTCTAATAGATGACAGAATAAGCTTGTACCTTTTCTGCAGTGAGGTCCCCTCCCGTGCCACCTGAAGCCTTTTGAAATGTATATGCAAATAGTCAACTTTACAAAGTTTTTTTTGTGCATATTCATAGACATGTCACCTCTCAGAGGCCAGCCTTGAGCTTTGCATGGTAAGATAGGGTGTGTATAAACTCATTTACTAAGAACTGGAGAAGGGTGATCTGGGTGCACTGTAAGGCAGGCCATACATGATGCGATTTTCTTTCCTGCAACCACAGGTAGCATGCAATGCGGTTGCAGTGAGTTTCCAAATGTAGTGCATGCACTGCTTTTGGTTCGGTGCAGTGCTGTGCAATTCCAGCCCATTCAAAATTGACGCACTGTAAATCGCACAGGAATAACAGCATGTTCTAGTGCGATTCCCGGTGTAAACCGGCCCTAAAGGTTCATTGCTTCAGGAAAGGTATGATATGATGTCACCTATCAGATAAAGTTTTTAGTTTATGAAGTGAGAGGTTGACACTAATTTTTTCCCCCCTATTCAAATAATGGTACAGCCATGTAGAGTAGATTGTTCATGTGAACTCCTAAGTACTTCATACATCATACCTGAAATGTATTAATAGTATTTGAAGGTACAAGGGAATTTAAATATCTCCTGAGAATTAGAGAAGCTCCTTTCAACTATCCTGGGCCTGTTTTGTGTCAAAAGAAGCCTCTCATTAGCCTGAATATTTAAAGTTTTTTTACACAAAAAAAATTAGACCGCAAAAAAAGTATTTAGCTTTATATATACAATAATTAAATCATAATCAATAATACAAAAACATTTAAAAGGAAAACAAAATATTGTGGTATTGCATGGGAAGACCAACAACAATCAGATCCCTCTCCAATTAATATAATAGTCAATAGTTGTGATGGCTCGAGGGTCCTGCTGCTCCCCACCATCCACGGGTGGTAGACAAAATGAAAAGACAAAAGGGAAAAAACAAGGGGAAACGCAACCCTATCGCAGATTAACCTTTTATTGAACACACTCAGAAAAGATAAATTAAATGGCATATACTGTATATATATATATATATATATATATATATATATTATCTTTTTTGATTGTGTTCAATTAAAGGTTAATCTGCCCTAGGGTTGTGCTTCCCCTTGTTTTTTCACTTTTGACAAAAAAAAATGTAATCAAATTAACAAAAATAAATAAAAATAAAATACATATGCAGAGACAAAATGCAATAAACTAACCCCAAATACACCCCTAAAAAAAAAAAAGAATAAAGTAGAACTTCCACTCAAATTGCAGCAGCTCAACAAGTGAAACGGACTGTTTGCTGTTTGGCAAAATTTCAATTTTTTTGCCAAAAATCACTCCATTCATCTCTAATCACAAAGTAGAGGACTTGTTACCATATTTGAAATAACTGTCGGAAATGTATTGTAAACTTATTTAAAAAATAAAATAAACATGTCATACTTTGCTGATGAAAACAGTATCATTAGCAGTAATCGGCATGGATTCTTGAAGGCTCGTTCATGCCAGACCAATCTATTATCATTTTATGAGGACGTGAGGCCCATAGACGTGGTATATCTGGATTTTGCAAAGGCATTCGATACAGTTCCCCATAAACATTTACTGTACAAAGTAAGGTCTGTCTGCATGGACCATACAGTGAGTACATGGATTACAGGGGCGAGTTTAGTAGTAATAAATGTAGTGATAAATGGGGAGTACTCAAAATGGGCCAGGGTGGAAAGTGGGGTCCCCCAGGGTTCTGTCCTGGGACCAATCCTATGTAATTTATTCATAAACGACCTGGAGGATGGGATAAACAGCTCAATCTCTGTATTTGCGGACAATGCTAAGCTAAGCAGGGCAATAACTTCTACACAGGATGTGGAAACCTTACAGGGAGACCTAAATAAAATAATGGGGTGGGCAACTACATGGCAAATGAGGTTTAATGTTGAAAAATGTAAGGTGATGCATTTGGGTGCCAAAAATACGAACGCAAGTTACTCACTAGGGGTAGAACCTCTGTGGGAATCTAGGATGGAGAAAGATCTGGGTCCTGGTAGATGACAGGCTCAGCAATGGCATGCAATGCCAAACTGCTGCAAGGGGGCTCAAGGGATAAAATGATAATTCTCTCTACTCTACAAGACTCTAGTCCAGCCGGAACTGGAGAGAAGGGCAACAAAACTAATAAAGGGACTGGAGGACCTCAGCTATTGAGAAAGACTACAAGCATTGAAATTATTCTCTCTGGAGAGGAGATGCTTGACAAAGGATATGATAGCAATCCACAAATATCTTACTGGTGACCCTAGCATAGGTAAACATCGTTTAAGTGCAATGGAGTTTAAAAAGACAAGTGGCCATTCACTGAAATTGGAAGAGAAATGGTTTAACCATAATCACCATAGAGGGTTCTTCCACTGCTTGTGGAATTCTCTTCCACAAGCAGTGGTATCAGCAGGGAGCATCGATAGTTTTTAAAAAACTGTGCACAGAAGGTTTTGTACACTAATGCAGAGAATGCATAAAGGTAAAAACTTTCTACATTTACAACCACTTTAAGATCTTAACTGAAAAAATCTAGAAATACTGTATGTAGCCGATTGGCAAAACTTTTTAAGACATAAATGTGTCCCATAGGAGGTGATCTGTTAAACTGAAGCAGAGATAAGTGAAATGAACCAACTTTTAAAATCAAACATCCAGTTATGTCTTGGGAATTTAAAAAAAAATGGAAACATCTTCTGCACAACTGGGTTAAAGTAAACAGGGTCACTTCACTTGAGTGGAGGTTTTTTTAGTGTTATACAATCCTTTCAACGTTGTCTTCAAAAAAAATGTTTTATTCTTGCCAAAGTCTCACAGGTACATTTTTGTAAAGGACAACCTGAAGCGTGAAAGAGCAGAATCAAAGTAAATACATATGCAATGAAATATTGATGCCTTTCTGTTAGAAGTTATGCAATAAAAGGTTCTCAGTTACAAGGTTATTGAAGCAAAGTGTGACATCCTGTGAATATTCAAGGCATGGCGTATGCTGTCTTTCTTTGTCAAGGGTGGATGTCTTGTTGGGCTGACATATTTTTTTGGGGGTCAGAGAAAGGACTAACTTTCAGCTTTTCTCTTCCAGGCCAGCAACTATTACACAGGCAGCAACAACAGTTTTACATTAGAAGCCTTCACTGACTTTCATACCCGCTTTGTCCCCAGAGATCTAGTTTCAGGGAAATAATTAAAGCAGCTGCTACTTGTCAAATGGTTGTTCTGTGAATTAAGAGGTCTGCATTATCCAAGAGAATGTAAAAAATATCCCCATATAACCTCTAAGTTACCTTAGTTAATTAGCTATCACTCTATGCATTAAGTGAGGGCACAAATACAACAGGAGAAATGGTAAATACAGCACTCTTCAGTTCTAGAAATCACTAAAACTGAGTAAGATTAGTTCACTAAGGTGTACAAATTATTTTAATTGGGCTTGTTATTTTTACCCAATGATAATTTTCTCATCAAAATATTTAGGCCTTACAGCCAGGGGGTGGTAAAAACAGGTACATGAGACCACCTTCCCCCGGCCACTCACCTAAAAGCTAAACAACAGCCGGTGGAAGGCTGCTGACATGCCATGGTTGTGGCAAATTTATTTGCAACATGCCAAGTGGACAGGCAACACTGCTTGTAAAACTTGGCCATGCAAGTCAATGGGGCTGCGCCGTGTTCGCAAGCCAATCATTTGCAGCACATTAGCCCCATTAGAAACTGCCATTTGTCAATAAATACATAAATAAATAAACAAACAAGAAAAAAACAGGCATATTCAGGAGGTAGCAAAACTGCTTCCTGAATGCCTGATAGTTGCATGCATTTCAGACCATAAGGAGCACCACCACAGGATCAAATGGGGGATGACTGGTATCCAACCGTTTTTGTTGGTATCCCAACTTCTTCAGAGGAGCTTTCTATGCCCTTCTGTGATGGATGGACTATTGCCTCTACATTTGGAATGAAGCCTTTACCATTTGAAACATTATTTGAGTGAGTGAACTATTATATATGTTTTTCTGTCTTTCACCATCTGTCCCATGTTCTTCTAGTAGTATGGGTGACATCCAAGCCATGCATATATGAACTCGGTGGTTCCTATATATAAGCCATGGATTTGTGGTCTCAGAGTTCCCTGTATAAATGTGTGTGTGGATTCTCCTTTATTGTCAACCACAGGCTAAAATTAAATCACATATATTTTGTCTCGGTGGTCCCTGTAAAAACCATGATATGGCTATCTCTACATTTTCGATCACAGGTTAAATCCACCTGGAGACCTGAGGACACTGCATACAACATATATTCAGTCTTGGAGGTCCCTGTAGAAGTCTACATGTGGACATTTCCTTATTTTGGCATGTGCACATGCTCCGAAAATCGTACAAATAATTCCACTTTGGAAGCGATCAGACGATAATCTGATCATTAGTACACAGCTTTTGAGAGCCCAATCACGACAGTTCATCCGATATTATCCAATGGGACAAGCACGAAAAATTTTCTCCTACGATACCAGATTGGACGATTTTTGTTTAATCAGTACAGTTGTCGTTCAAAAATACTTTACAAATACATTACATCACTTCCGAATTTTTATTCTGTCGTATGTGAATTTTCGGCACTTAAGTAAACTCTTAATTTCTGATATGAGACTAGCAGCCGAAAGAACGGACGATCTGTCGTACGATTTTCGGATCATGTGTACCAGCCATTACACAGATTACAGGCTAAATCCACCTTGAGACTCCCCTCACATTTGGAATGTTTAAATTTCTTGCATAATGTCTATACCTTACCTACAGATCTGCTATGTCACCCCAACACACTGACTTCAGCTTATGAATGCAATTGTTATGCTTGTAAGATTGTGCCATATAGTGGCCAGTTTGTGATCTTGGCCCTCTCTAAGTTTATTTAGAAGATTTATAGCTATATTGTCCTTATAGATGAAGCAGATGACCTAGCATACCCTTAATTAAATGTTCTATAGCTGTTTTACTCACTCAAGGATTCATCATTTTACTTTTGGAAGCATTCAAGGGACTTTTGTTATTATGAGAAAGTACTACCACTTATTACATCCTTGCTGTTTCTGTTTATTATGTCCTTTATTGAGTTTACATACATATATATTTTTTAATTTTGACATAAATTAATAAAAGCGGACCATTGTAGGCACCCCTGTCAGTGGTCTGTCACTTTTGCTGGATGCCTTTTTCTTTTAACAGAAACTGAAAAATACTAGCAGGATCAACAGGTAAAATAAACTAAATTACAGGGAAAACAAAGAATGCTTTGATAATAGTAAGAACAACCTGCATAATATATGTCATTGTTTATTTTGCCTTTAGTACCACTTTAGTTCACGTAACAAAATATGCAGTTGAGAATTGGGGTGGAATTCCTATTGTTGACTCCAGGCTAGGGATTATTGGAAAGTAGCGATACATTACAAAGGTGAACCCAAATAACTAAAAAGAACTAGTAAAGCGATCCAGGGGAACTCTTGCAACAGACTTGCAGAGTGTGCAGTGCTCTCTTCCCAAATGGCACTTAAAGTGTTACTAGACCCAGTAATAGAAAAATAGTATATCCGACCCCCAACAGTGCCCACAGCTCATAAATCTTCTTTTTACATTAAAATATTGCCACTATATACCATTTTGGCTGATCTGTATACCCCCGTCAGTGATAAACTGTACTGAATTCAGGTAGGAGGAGATTTCCACTGCAGCCTGTATACACACCCACATGTGTCATGCCAATATCACGTGACCTGGCTATCTCTGAGAACAAGTAAATGTTCTCTCTCGCATAAAAGACACAACTGAGCATGTGCAGGTTGGCTACCCTGTCTGTGTTAGCTGGCCTTCCCCAGATAAACAGTGCAGGAGGGAAGGATCTGTGCATACAGGATAAAACAGCATTTTTACACAATAAGGAGGATTAACCCCTTAAGCTCCACAGCATATAACAAGCATGCTATGCTGCATATACAGACTGATTTTACTGTTGTCGGTTTAGTAACACTTTAAACTCCAACCTGGTGGGTTCCCTGTTAGAGCAACTTATGCAACTTATGCAGGGGCATTGGGCTAAGCAAATGCAGTATTTCATCAGGCACTTTGGAGCTGCTTTATCTTGATACTGAGATGCCTTCATTTCTGAGTTGCTTCAAGTTTTTTTATTTGCATGGGGAATAAAAGCAGCTCAAACACAAATAAATACCAAAATATATGAGCCCTGAGCCTAATAATGTCCACACTGCAGATGACAGAAGGGAAACAGAAGGAATGATGAAAGCTACCATATTGTATAGAATACAAATAAAATATTATACTACATATACAAAGTAACACCTGTACATGTGTCTCCTGACCTGTTGGGCCATGGAGCACTGTACTGTACCCTTGCCATTACACCCCTAAGGTTTTCATGGGATTAGAATGCAGTTCATCAGAAAGGGCTGAATGTTGTAAACTTTTGTCTTTCAACATTCTAAAGCCAGGGCTCCCACATATATATTATTTGGCTTAATTAATTTTGCATATTTGAACTGTGGAATGAGTTTTTAAAATGTTTAGGTTACTGAGTGCATAACTAATTCATTCTGGGAGCCTAACACAGCCACCGGCATTTCAGCTAATCTAAAACATCACATTCAGTGGGATGCGACATGACCCTTACAGCTAGGTGTATTTTGTTGACTGCATTCCACAGCACAAAACTTTCAAAGTGACAACTAATGGTTTCTAAAAAAATTGCATTTTTTATGTATGCCTAACCTTTCATGATTATATCATTACTGTTGTACAAGATTGCACTGTGTGCTGCTGGATATTATCTTTTTGCTGATCCAATGTAACGTGAACTTGCACGGTGCAAATTCACACCTGACACTGGACATCTCTGTAAATTTAGGCAGAGCTGTTTTATAGAATTATCTGTTAATAACTGCCAAGCAGTATCTGCCTAACAGACTTGTCTATAGAGGTCTGCACTCTAATGCCCGTACACATGGTCAGATTTTCCAACGGAAAATGTCCTATCGGACAATGTTGGAAATTCCGACCGTGTGTAGGCTCCATCGGACTTTTTCCGTCGGATTTTCCGACGGACAAAGTTTTATCTCCTGCTCTCAAATTTTCTGACAACAAAGTCCTATCGGACTTTTTCCGATCGTCTGTAGCGAATTCCGACGGACAAAGTGCCACGCATGCTCAGATCACATTACAAGACCAAAGCTATTGGCTACTAGCCTCTATGTAGTCCCGTCGTAGGCAACAAACGTCACCACGTTCAGAATGATCGGATTTTCCGACAACTTTGTCCGACCGTGTGTATGCAACACCAGTGTCGGACAAAATCCGTCGGAAAAAATCCGATGGATTTTGTGGTCGGATTTTCCGTGTGTACGGGGCATTAGGCCTCATGTACACTGTTGCTGGTTAACGAATGTTCAGAGGCAGTTGGCTGCTTTTTTCAGCTGCCCCTGAACTCATCCAATGTTATCTTATCAGTACATGTACACAGGTTTGTTTAATGTTGTTTTTAGGCAGTTGAGTTTAGAGGCCTTTTTTGGAAAGCAAAAAAAATGAGTTCAGACGCTGAGTTTAGGGGCATTTCAAGCGCTAAACGCTTCTAAAGGCGGTAACTCACGCTAAGACGCGTTTCGTTTACAGGGCTTTTTAATTTTTGGCTATTTTGAAAAAAATTTAAAATATATATATTTTTTTTCAAACGCTTCTAAACGCAAATGCGGCTAAACGCAGCATTTAAACGGGACAAAACTGAACTTTTAAACGTGGGTTACTATCTGTCAAGTTAAATCGTTCAGGAGAGTTTGTAAAAACGTCCTGTGTACATTAAGCCTTAGGCTCCCTGCACACTAGCTTAACCACTTGCCTACCAGGCACGAACACCCCCTTCCTGCTCAAGCCATTTTTCAGCTTTCAGCGCTGTCACATTTTGAATGACAATTGCGCGGTCATGCATCGCTGTACCCAAATAAAGTTTTTATCATTTTTTAGAGCTTTCTTTTGGTGGTATTTGATCACCTCTGCGGTTTTTAATTCTTGCGCTATAAACAAAAGAAGAGGGACAAGTTTGAAAAAACACAATATTTTTTACTTTTTTCTATAATAAATATCCAATTTTTTTTTTTTAAAACAAATTTTTTCCTCAGTTTAGGCTGATACGTATTCTTCTACATATTTTTGGTTAAAAAAAAAAGCACAATAAGCGTAAATTGATTGGTTTGCGCAAAAGTTATAGCGTCTACAAAATACGGGATAGATTTATAGCATTTTTATTATTTTATTTTTTACCAGTAATGGCGGCGATCTGCGATTTTTATCATGACTGCGATATTGCGGCGTACATATCTGACACTTTTGACACATTTTTGGGACCATTCACATTTATACAGCAATCCGTGCTATAAAAATGCATTGATTACTGTATAAATGTGACTGGCAGGGAAGGGGTTAACACTAGGGGGGGGGTGATCAAGGGGTTAATATGTTCCCTATGGCAGTGATTCTAACTATGGGGGGAGGGGACTGACTGGGGGAGGTGACCGATCGGCTCACTCCCCCTAGTGGCCGCAAAGGAAATGCCGTCATATGACAGCGGCCCGGAACAACAGATGCTTCTTGCAGCCGTCATAATACAGTGGGCGGGTGGGAAGAGATTAAAAAAAAAAAAAAACAGTGCTCTTGGCAGAACAAATTGCAAATTTTGAGCGTTTTTTTGTAATAGTGTTTTTTTCTGAAAAACGCTCTCAAAAACGCAAAACAGTAGGGTTTTTTTCTCCCTCTAAACACTGAGCTTAAAAATACCTCTAGACTACCTAATATACATGGACAAATAGGATAACATTAGTTGCTTCTACAGACAATATGCTAGACTCCTCTAGGAGCAGCGTTTTTTAAGATAGTGTGCATGGAGCCTCAAAATGTATGTTAACCCAAGAACAAAAAGGTAATATATCACAGTTGACCACCCTTTTTATGTAGTGGTTGCATCAGGTTTTCAGGCTTTTCTTATTGTCACCTAGTGATCCATAAAATAATAGACTTCCTGTCCTTGGTTGACAATGCTCACACTGTATCTATGGAAGAGCAGTGTTGTCACTCTATAGGACTTTTGAACTCCTTCCTTCTTCCTCTCCTCCATAACATAGGGGAGAGATGTTTTGTAGTTCAAAGTGACACTCGGGTTGATTTACTAAAGGTAAGTTGGCTTTGCAAGGGAAGTCACACTTTGCAAGGGAATTTTCCCCAGAGCTTAGTGAATGCGGTGAAATTTCACTTCGCAAAAAATACCCAATTGTATGCAAGGAAAAAAATAAATAAAAAATGTACATGATTGGATAATGAACGTCAGTCGATCTTCAGGTAATTTGCTAAGCTCTGGGGAAAATTATCTTCCAAACTGTAACTTTCTATGATTAAATCAATCAATTAAATCAACTGCACCTAGAAACAACGTAACTGATCATATTGCAGCCAAGGTAGAGAGCAGAGAAAGTTATTATCTAACAAAATTTCTGGCAGGATTAACAGGTATTTTTTTGATATACCGGTAACAAAACATTAACAAAAAATGATTTAGCAAAGCATATAGGTGTCCTTGGCTAGGCCCCTTTTATAGAAGAGCAGGAACAGAACTGTGGGGTTGATTTACTAAAACTAGGGAGTGCAAATCTGGTGCAGCTCTGCCTAGAAACTAATCAGCTTCCAGGTTTTATTGTCAAAGCTTAATTGAACAAGCTGAAGTTACAAACTGATTGGCTACCATCCACAACTGTACCAGATTTTGCACGCTTTAGTTTTAGTAAATAAACCCCTATCTCTTTATCCAAATGGTCAATAAAAAGTAAATACGGTCTGAGAACCAACACCAGACCTTCAGGGTCCACAGCATGAGGCAGGAACCTTTCAGCTTCTAATGACTTGAAGTGTGACAATTATCTTTTTCAGTATACAATAAGAGCTCTTATTGTACAGAACTCTTCCTTGCTTAGCTCTAAATTATAGTTAATGGTTTTGACTACCTTATAAACAACCTAATTCACACATATTAGCACCTGCTGCTGTTTGTCTAGCACACATTTTGTATCATTGTGCAAGTAGGACTTCAAGTTTATGTAAAGCCAGAAGCTAAAATTTCCTATAAGCTTTAATATGTCATAAAAAGTCTTTTTTTTTTTTGTTTTTTTTTTTTTTTTTTTTGTTTTTTTTTTTTTTTTTTTTTGTTTTTTTTTTTTTTTTTTTTTTTTTTTTTTTTTTTTTTTTTTTTTTTTTTTTTTTTTTTGTTTTTTTTTTTTTTTTTTTTTTTTTTTTTTTTTTTTTTTTGTGTTGGTTTTTTTTTTTTTTTTTTTTTTTTTTGTTTTTTTTTTTTTTTTTTTTTTTTTTTTTTTTTTTTTTTTTTTTTTTTTTTTTTTTTTTTTTTTTGGTTTTTGGTTTTTTGTGTTTTTGTTTTGTTTGTTTTTTTTTTTTTTTTTGTTTTTTTTTTCTTTTTTTTTTTTGTTGTTTTTTTTTGTTTAATATGTCATAAAAAGTAGCTTACAGTCTTTTTAATTATGCAGTTTCATTGAAATAATACCATGAAGGTCTTTGTTCAGTCACTTCCTGTTATAGGGTAACATTGCTCTTTCCCTATCTGCAAAATATGCTCCTGCATTGTCACCCTGTCACATATGCCTCCAATGGAGACTATAAGTGGCAGTTTCAGCACAAATTATGCAGGCGTGGTCCCTTATTGTCACTGTTAGGAAACCTTACGAAATGCCATGCTGCCATCGCTGGAGTGCAGCCCAATGGATATAACAAGGGAAAGAGAACATTTTATTAAAAATGATAATACATAGTGGCTTAGCAAACTAAATGTCATCAATTTGGAGTTTACTACTTTAAATGTGGTGAAATCAGCTAGATATTTCATACTTAGATGTTTGACATTTCATTCTCATGTCTGACATTTTTTCAGAGCTCATCTATTGAGATTTTTGATAGAATATCAATATAGCATGAGGATGTTGAAATCCCCATATCAGAAGGAACATTTGCTGGCATATACCAAATTACCAGTTTCTAAAGAAATTCCTAAAGTGAAAATACACATAGGGCCTCATTTATCTAAAAATCTCATAAAGTTGAACTCTGGGCTGCCGGTGCTCTTCCCTCTCTGGTGCTCCCAGGATGGGGGTTAGTCCTTGGTGTCTTTACGAATGGCTGGTCTGATTTGTATGTTATGACATAAGAGAGATGCGACCAGTTGGAATGAATGCAAGCCATGCAAACACAAGAACACACAAATCCAATGCTAACAGTTTTCCTGTTGGGAACTGTATCAAGGATACCAGCACCACAAGGCAACATCGCTAAGCATTTAGCTACTGTGCTACGTAGAGATTTGGACAGGTTTCAGCCTTCAAAGACTAAGAAAAGGTCTTTTAGCTTTCTTTGGATGGGAACCTTATGTATTTCTAGTAAGTGGTATTTATGTTGTGTCGTAACAGGAAAATAAATATGTTCTTTATAAACTAAAAGTAAGCATGAAATCAGCAGCCTTTACACACAGGTACACGGTCAAGCCTTGCGTCATTGAATGAGCAACAGAGGGGTTGTCATTCCCTCCTACCTGCTTTTAACATGTCTATAACATGACCCGATGCCCCTATGTAGTGTTCACAGTTTGTAATTAGGGAGAGCCAAGCTGTCTGGTTGCACATTATAATTCTGCAGCTATTACCTCTTCCCTTTTCATTTCTCACTTCCGTTCTCCACTAATGAGGGTTATTCTATTCTAAAGTAGAGACATGAAGAGAATGCTTTGTCTCCATTGATACTATTTATGTCTCTTACCTATGAAGACTAACTTTAGATCACTGTATGGATCTGCCAGAGAGCTCTTCAATGCCTCCCATCTCAGAAGCTTAGTGTCTTGCTGCTCAAGTACCAAAAACAAGTTTGATAAGATATTGGTAACTTTTTAAAATGTGTTTTTATTTTTTTTGTCAGAAAACAACATAGAAATACGATTGCACATTTAGGAAACTACATTAATTCAGAAATTATTATGATATGATTTTAGTCCTTTATCATGATAGGTGCTCTCAATGACCATCAGAGAGGCTCAGAAGGCAGGAAGGGGCGATGCCAAGCTCCAGGAAGTACAAATGTGCCTTTATCTTCAGCAGCTTACAAAACCTGCTGATTGTTTTGATATCTATTTTTTTTACTGAAGGTAACCTCTGCTTCCATTGCTCAGGTTCATTACAGGTTTACAGTGGAACTAAACTTCACAAATATCCCCGCTCCAACAATGCAACATCAACAAGAGCCTTCACCAGCACTGTTATCTTCTCCTCAGCTTCTCCTGGGTGGTAGGTCTTTGTTTGCCTTGATTGACCAACTGGGGCATGATGTATCTTCCATGCATGTGCACAGCTGTTCATTCCATTACCGAGTTGTGCCGAGAATAGATACTGAACTGTGCGTACGCAACTCAGTGTATTCTAAGGAAGGCTGCAATCATGGAAGGCAATTTTTTTTTATTGCAGAAGAGACATGGCAAAAAAGAGCCTGCCTGTTCGCATTTTTTTGTTTGCACTTTATTTCTAATTTAAAGTGGATGTAAACCCTCCCCTATACCCAGTGAAATGATCAGCCTCAGATGATACACAGAGATGAAACAAATTTCCCTAAATAAGTTTTATTTGTATATGTGCTGTCTTCAGCTTTATTTATTTTTCTTACTTTTCTAGTGTTTAGAAAGTGCACACCGTGCTAGATTTTTTTCTTCCTGTTTCAGCTGTGGGTGTGGAGTCTGGGCATGCACTCTGTGGCAGCTGATTGGAGGAAAGGAACACACTCCCCTCCACATAGGCAGAGGAAGGAAGGAATGTGCATAAATGTGCTGTGAATAGACAAGCTCTCCGCTAATCTATTTATAGCACCCACCCCGACACAAATTTCCGGCTACTTTTATCTCCCGTCTCTGAGAACTTGTCAGAAGTTATCATGCTGATAACAGAAGAATGGAGCAGCATAAAGACACAGGACTTAGGGCTTTGGAGAGAGATAAGTAAACACTACAGATATATGTACGCAGGTCAAATTTCATGAATCGGTTTACATCTACTTTAAGGTATATCCAAAGTCAAAGGTTTGCTTTTAGTTTTGTGGAAGGGTTAGAACATCTGTCAGGTTTTTATTGATGGTTGTGGTCCCACTGAGGAGACTGATACTCTCTATTTCTTCTGATTATCATTGTCAGAGATAGTAAGGGAAACCCAACAATCCAGAAGGAAAGATGAAGGGAAACCTTCCAAAGGTAAAAATTGTTTCAGTGACAATAACAATATCTCAAAATGTTGAGATTTCCTTTGGCTTTCCATTGTGTTTTCAGTAAAGGAAATAAAAGGAATTCATCCTATCAGGACACACACAAGAAACACAGAGAGAGGTTGTATTTTCCTTCTCTATCCAAGAAACAAAACAAAACACATTTTGGCTTTAGAAAACTGTTCAGAGCTGTGTTGCCAGTGTTTAGTCAGATTTGGCGACCCGCCAGATTTTGTAACGGAAGTGATGTTCCGACGCCGCCATCTTGCTACACCCAGCACTCGTCCACAGTAATGATACAGTGAGAAGGCGGGAAGTGGACATCTTGTTACACCCACTGGAGTCTTGCATTTCACCGTTTTTTAAGAGTAGACTGAGCTTATATAGTGAAATACACTATTTAAAAATCTGTCTGACTGTTTAGATGTTGAATTTTAAAAGCAGCGGCAAACCTGGTGATCTCACAGGGTTGCTTATCTGACAGAACACTGCTGCTTTGAAAATAAACATCAGAACAGTGTTATGGATTTAAAAATAATAAATTTCACTATATAAGCCAAGTTTACTGTCAAAAATACGTGTGAAATGCAAGACTCTGGTGGGTATAACAAGATGTCCGCTTGCCGCCTTCTCACTGTATCCTTACTGTGCACGAGTGCAGGGTGTAGCAAGATGGCGACGACGGAACATCACTTCCGTTACAAAATTGCCTAATCTGACCAAACACCAGCACCTAAAGAAGACCAGTTTAAATGAAAAACAAGATACTATTTTAAAACAATTTGATACTAAATTAACTAATAATTAATATAATCATTTAACAATTTTATCTTATTCTTTTCTTAAAAAGTGAAAGCATTTAAAGTATAGTGATATGGCAATATTTAAAATGAGTCCTCACAAAAGGTATGTTGGCTCCATAAACATTGCAGCAGCGCTTATATGATTTAAAAGTTCATCAGAAAATCATAAAACTCCGTCAAATCATGAATAAATCCTGTATGCAGTGCAGCTTAAAATAATTCTTCTCTGTGATATAGAGATGTGACTTCCTCCCGACACCAATTCTTATCACCACGTGCTGGGGAAATTCCCCTTTGGGGATGCACTCACCAGAGCGTAGATAAAACTGGGCATATCAATCAGAGAACCACTGGCCACTGCAACCTCCTTACTGCGTCCGCTTTTTCCTCCACCTGTGTGTCTCAGTATAGTTCCTCTCCACCAGCATTCAGCATAGAAGAAATAAAGTATTGCGGATAGCGTAGTACCGTTTGGTAAACACAGTTTTATTTCTATATTCCCATTCCCCCCAGTAAAATGCGTACCAGAATAAAATCAATCAATCACATTTGTATAAAAAGATGAAATTGCACTCTGCCTGCAAGGTTTCCGTCCGCCGGAAACCGCCAAATACCGCTGTGTCTAGGTATCCCCTCCACTTCCTGGTGTCTGGGCTGGCTGGAGCGCACTCTGGACCACAAAACGTCACTTCCTGCGAGGCCACGACCCTGACGCGTTTCGTCACTTCCGGACGTCGTCTGAGGGTGTGGCCTCGCCATAGGAAGTGCTACATTTATCAGGGCATCTCCCAGATTGTCTCCAATCCGGATCGCCGCCAGCCTGAATGACCTTTTATGCGGCCAATCAGATCAGTGCCTATACTACTAATAGAATACTGTCTACACACAATGTAAACTTTGATCTACATAACTAGCCTAAACATTTGACAGCTCATACAACTAGTACTTTATATCTATCATGCTTGAGAACATGATGAACTGTTACTTAGTAATATTGATACATAATATATTGTGCAGTATGTTATTCACCCTGCTATGCTAGGTTCTCATATCGCCTGTCAGTATATTAATGCCGGTTGCACGGATTTATGTGTGCAGATACCGGCCCTGGGAATGACAATTCCACATATATTGATATATACCACCCCCTATATTATGGATATATGCGTGTATATATCGGTTGCTACTAACTTTAGTGCATATATCGGTTGCTACTAACTTTAGTGCATTGCAACATGAGCCGATTGGTCGGCCATTTATCTTACTGTGTATGGTGGCTATTATAAAAACGGCATCCATATGACTTTCTGGCGATATGATTATTATAACATAGCTTACATCTTAGTTTTACATAAGAATAGACATTCATTGTTTAAAGAAAAAGCTACTCAGGGCGCTGTATGTGTATATTCTTAAACATCTTTGGTTCCTATACACATGCAAAGATGTTGTGATTTAAAATTAAATTAAATAAAAATAAAAATAAGTTAAATTAAATTAAATAATTATTCTGTGTCTAACTACCTATTAACCCTAAAACTGCCCGTGGTTATTGGTATGGATGGTGAGGACATTTGGTGTGTATCTGGAGATATGTTCTAAGGTGTTGGACACCCTCTGTATTTTAGCTCTTGGTAATCATGACCTGCCGTGACCTATGACCCTAGTGACCAGGAATTTAAAGGCATGTCCCACGTGCTGATCAGACTGAAGTGTTGTAAAAACATAGTCTTTCCATTAAAACCGCAATAGAGAAATGTAATAGAATAAAATCAAGCCCCAGGGAGACGGAATAAAAGACATGCATGCAACAATTAAATTTTGAAATAAATGTTTTTGGAAAAAATATAGTGGAATAGTTGAATAGCAGAGAAGTGACTACCCCATGTAGATCCTTGGACACATTCATCTCTCCAGTCAATAATCAATCTTTCACGGTAGAACAATTTATTACCTGCAACACCACACATGTGGTATACGCATTAAAATGTCCATGTGGACTGATGTATATTGGAAGAACAAAGAGAAAGCTAAGGATACGAATTGCAGAACATATACATAACATAAAAATTGGATACAAGGACCATAATGTATCACTGCATTTTAAGCTAAAACACAACATGGATGCATCAGGTTTGCTTTTTTGGGGGGTTGAACATATCCAGCCCCATTGGAGAGGTATGAATCTAATACGAGAGCTTTCAAAACGTGAAACTCACTGGATCTACTCCACAGACGTTTTGGTGCCAAAGGGCTTGAATGTAGAGTTGGATATCAATTGCTTCATAAGTGACACATAAATAACCATAAATAACCCACAATAAGATATCCCTCAGCATACGTACATGACGCATTGAGATTGGATGAATGGATAAGAAAACTTCCTTTATGATAGCCTTTTATTACATAGTGGCCTTGTATTATGTTTTAAAGGAATCATATATATCCCTAACAGAGCATTTTATATCAATTTTAGCTAATTTTTATGAATTTTAGTTAAATATGCTCTTTTAGTCTATTCTGACCTCATTTTATGTGTTTTATGCGACTATATGCGATTTTATGCGATTTTATGCGATTTTATGGAATCTCAAGGAATTTTAGTTTAGTTTATCTTAATGAATTTTTTCAAACCCAATGGTGGCAAACCAATTTCACCGCTCATCTCCAGAAAGAACTATTCAACTATTCCACTATATTTTTTCCAAAAACATTTATTTCAAAATTTAATTGTTGCATGCATGTCTTTTATTCCGTCTCCCTGGGGCTTGATTTTATTCTATTACATTTCTCTATTGCGGTTTTAATGGAAAGACTATGTTTTTACAACACTTCAGTCTGATCAGCACGTGGGACATGCCTTTAAATTCCTGGTCACTAGGGTCATAGGTCACGGCAGGTCATGATTACCAAGAGCTAAAATACAGAGGGTGTCCAACACCTTAGAACATATCTCCAGATACACACCAAATGTCCTCACCATCCATACCAATAACCACGGGCAGTTTTAGGGTTAATAGGTAGTTAGACACAGAATAATTATTTAATTTAATTTAACTTATTTTTATTTTTATTTAATTTAATTTTAAATCACAACATCTTTGCATGTGTATAGGAACCAAAGATGTTTAAGAATATACACATACAGCGCCCTGAGTAGCTTTTTCTTTAAACAATGAATGTCTATTCTTATGTAAAACTAAGATGTAAGCTATGTTATAATAATCATATCGCCAGAAAGTCATATGGATGCCGTTTTTATAACAGCCACCATACACAGTAAGATAAATGGCCGACCAATCGGCTCATGTTGCAATGCACTAAAGTTAGTAGCAACCGATATATGCACTAAAGTTAGTAGCAACCGATATATACACGCATATATCCATAATATAGGGGGTGGTATATATCAATATATGTGGAATTGTCATTCCCAGGGCCGGTATCTGCACACATAAATCCGTGCAACCGGCATTAATATACTGACAGGCGATATGAGAACCTAGCATAGCAGGGTGAATAACATACTGCACAATATATTATGTATCAATATTACTAAGTAACAGTTCATCATGTTCTCAAGCATGATAGATATAAAGTACTAGTTGTATGAGCTGTCAAATGTTTAGGCTAGTTATGTAGATCAAAGTTTACATTGTGTGTAGACAGTATTCTATTAGTAGTATAGGCACTGATCTGATTGGCCGCATAAAAGGTCATTCAGGCTGGCGGCGATCCGGATTGGAGACAATCTGGGAGATGCCCTGATAAATGTAGCACTTCCTATGGCGAGGCCACACCCTCAGACGACGTCCGGAAGTGACGAAACGCGTCAGGGTCGTGGCCTCGCAGGAAGTGACGTTTTGCGGTCCAGAGTGCGCTCCAGCCAGCCCAGACACCAGGAAGTGGAGGGGATACCTAGACACAGCGGTATTTGGCGGTTTCCGGCGGACGGAAACCTTGCAGGCAGAGTGCAATTTCATCTTTTTATACAAATGTGATTGATTGATTTTATTCTGGTACGCATTTTACTGGGGGGAATGGGAATATAGAAATAAAACTGTGTTTACCAAACGGTACTACGCTATCCGCAATACTTTATTTCTTCTATGCTGAATGCTGGTGGAGAGGAACTATACTGAGACACACAGGTGGAGGAAAAAGCGGACGCAGTAAGGAGGTTGCAGTGGCCAGTGGTTCTCTGATTGATATGCCCAGTTTTATCTACGCTCTGGTGAGTGCATCCCCAAAGGGGAATTTCCCCAGCACGTGGTGATAAGAATTGGTGTCGGGAGGAAGTCACATCTCTATATCACAGAGAAGAATTATTTTAAGCTGCACTGCATACAGGATTTATTCATGATTTGACGGAGTTTTATGATTTTCTGATGAACTTTTAAATCATATAAGCGCTGCTGCAATGTTTATGGAGCCAACATACCTTTTGTGAGGACTCATTTTAAATATTGTCATATCACTATTATTGTTTTATCATACAGTGGCTGCTTTTACAGGTGCATCGCACACATTTTATTGTATTTTATTGTATCCATATCCCATTATATTTATATATTTATTTATTTATATATATATATTTATAAGCTTTAAAAGTTCCAATCCACAAGCGCGGAGAGATAGATCCAAGGGGACGGCAATTTATCTGGCTCTATCCATACACCATTTAAAGTATAGCTCAAGCCAAAATTAATAACCCAGCCAGGACACAGCAGCAACAAACAGCGACAAAAAAGCGACATGGAAAAAGTTGTACTTGGAGTTGGGCTCTGTTACTCAAAGAGTAGAGGTGCTTTTATTACTCCCTCTATGCCTGAATGCCTGAATTGAACTATCACAGAGTAGGGTAGGGAGGAATTTTAGAACCTTTTTCCATATCACTTTTGGGAGACTCTCACTTTTTGTATTGGTGTCAAAGTGAAGGGCAATCAAAAAATTTACAATTGCCAGAAAAACAGGTGTAGGGATCTGCTTTCCTCTACTGTCAGCTGCTATTATCACATTGTAATGTATAATTATGTATATTGCTTTCTGACTTGGGGGTTGTTGGGAAAATATCCTGGGAGGGGGAAGTGGAGAGAAAGAGAATGGCTCAGCCACATGTCCTTTCCATGCTATTAATCAAAAGAGACAATTATTGCCAGATAACTAGAACTGCGTTCCAGGTTGGTTGGGTAATGGCTGGAGGTTCTCCTCATCACCGCAGACCTTGTCTTCAGGTCTCTGACACAAAGACAGACACCACATCATTCTTAGAGGCCCCTGCAGTGGGACTTTGCTGGAGCATTCATCTGGAGGTATCTCTATTAATAACAATATATATATATATATATATATATATATGTATATGTGCACAATTCCACCAGGACTCCTATCGGGTTCTTTGCTGATAATATCTGCTTGTACATTGAATGTATGTATTCTTATTAATATCATCCTATATAAAGCTTGTGTTTATTTCTATACTGGTGTGCATCTATATACTTATGGTTAAAGTTATATGCTGCTTGCATTAGTTCTTCTCCTTCCAATTACTTTGAATATAATACTGGTTAATTTCTCAGGGAGAATGCCCTAATGCCCTCTGTTCACAGTAGCCCTGTCCTAGGAGGAGGCACACCCCAACTTGATTATCAATCCCACTCTTCCCCTTAGTGAAGGTTCTGGTTCTCTTATTTAACTACAGGTTTAGCGCAACATCCTGTTTGGATAGGGCCATTTCTCATAGCCCCCCCCCCCCCCCCAAACACAGCAATAGAGGCGAAACCTTCAATTGGGAACACTTTTTCCAGTGACAACCGTAACAGGTAGGATTTCCCTATACATAGGGGAGATATCCTGTAACTTCCTGTGGTTTCTTCTTGATCACAATACACATTAGATTGTAATTGTACAATATTTGTACAATTGTTATTATTTTTATACAGGACTTATATAGCGCCAACAGTTTACACAACACTTTACAATATAAAAGGGAGACAATACAGTTATAATACAATAAAAAAACAAGAGTATTAAGAGGGCCCTGCTCAGAAGAGCTTACAATGTAATAGTCTCTTTTAAAGTCATCAAAACTATGTAATATTAGGTCGTTCCTAAACTATCCAATTCATTTGTATCAAATCAGGTAGTACCTTGCACTACATTGTTGGTGGCAAAAAGATATTGTACAAAAAGATTATATTGAGTATGATGAGTTTAATGGGGTAGAAATGTCCCCAATGAGGACACAGGCAGCAATAAAACCTGACATTTTCTCTAATATTTCCCCTTTCTAACCAAAACCAAAATAGGTTTGTGCTGGAGTTACATCTTAAATATGAAGTTGAAAGAAAGTTATCCATTAGAAGTGGATCATAACAATAGGTGAAAGGAATTTTTTTTTCTCTAACAGGGCCTAGAGCTTTTAATAACGTAATCGAAAGAAGAACAGAATATTAATAGGTTTACACTAATAGCATAAATCCCTGAACAATTTAACCCCTTGAATTACAGATCAGTTCACACTTGCAGGGAATGATTTGTTAAAGAGTTGAAACACTCAGGACACCTGCTGAATGTTTGGTAATTGATAAGTCTCGTCTGGAATATAAAATCTGCACTGTAGTCTCATAATGAATACAAAGCAGGGCGAGTTGTTCAAACTGCTGCAGGCTACAATTTGGCAGATGTATGCAGTTTTCGATGAAGGGGGTATAATACCTAGCCAGCCATAAATATAACAACCTTCTGTAGAAAATGAGCAGTAACCATTGTAAAACCATGAGCGTAAACTCTTCACTTTGTGTGGAAATTCATTCCAAATGACATATCTTGTTCATCTCCAAGTGAGGGAGTGTTTCATTATCCCTCATCCCACCCTATCGCCATCACACAACAAATAAGGTTGAGAGAGGTCACAGATTTGGCTTAGAACACACTTGCTGAATCTGCAATGACAAACTGGGGAGAAGATGGGATTTTAATACACCTCACGTAAAAGAAAACTTTAAATCACTATCTTTTCAGGGCAAAAATGATGCAACATTATCCTCCTCCTTGCAGAGGAGGATAGCTCATTAATTGGGAGAGTCATTTAAAGTGATTGTAAACGATCACCTTGTAAAACAGCCCATTCAGTTTAACATAGAATTGAAAGGCAAAACATTTGTTTATAGATATAAAAGTACAAGGTACGGCAGGCACATATCAGGAATATGAAATGTTGGGTTTAGATACTCTCTAATCCGGGCGTAGACAATTCATTTTTATTTTGTTCAACCAGCAGGTTGAATGAAAAAAAAAAAAAGAACGGATCCCCCCATCCACACATTCGATGTGGATGGGGGAATCCTTCCCACTGAGCTATTGTATTTTGACAGTGGGGAGACTTCCCTTCCGTCGGAATACAATGACAAGTGTTGCCGACTATGGCTGGTGGGACTGATCGTTCAGGAAAAACCCAACAAGCTGGTTGTACACAAGTTGATCAACATATAGACTTGTGTACAACCGGTCTACCCATACATGGATCAGAATTCGGCTGGTCCCTGCTGGACCACCTGAATTTCAATCCATGTAGGGCCAGCTTTAGAGATTGGGAAGCATAGGACATCAAGGAGATCACCAAACACTTCTAACAAGCTGGCACACGCTGGAAGAAGGACAGTGGATGCTGGTTATTAAGTCTCAGTGCATAACATACAGCACATGGTTAGATAACTGGGAAGTGTTGCGTTGCTCTTACTGGTCACAGTCAGCACATCTGAGCAACAAAAGGGCTTGTTATCATTGGCAAAGAAAGGGTTTTTAAAAACCTCTCTCATTTTTGCATGTTTTCTTCTTCCCCTCGAAAAAGAATAATCATACCCTTTCTTTAACATTGCTGATCTAGGCTAAAGTGTCAAAAGGCTTACGGTATCTTTCATGTTTGTTAAACATGCAAGGTTTGCCTGTCTATGCACAGCCTTAAAGTGTTTTCAGACACGAAATATGAACAGAGCACATCCTTCTATACTGTGTACGTATCACTATCCAAAGCACTAAGTGTGATTTCTCTCTGTTGCCTCATTCTTCTGTTATCTGTATGAGTCATTTCTGGCAAGTATTCCCAGTACCAAGAATAAAAAGGCGACGGGGAAGTTGAGCTCCAGCACACAGTCTGTGACTGACAGCCACAACACTGCATTGTTTCTGTATACTGTTTTGAGGAATTGTGTCCCTTCCCTCCAATCAGGGTTCAGAGCTCCCCTCACTGAGATCTGCACTGTAAGACTTCTGATCTCTGCCCCCTGCAGCTGAGAAAAAATCCTTTGATCTATGTGCTTTTAGAACAATCTCCAGAAGAAATGGCGGCAGATAAACAAATACAACTTGTGTAGGAGGATTTCTTTCATCTATATGTAATATGTATTCCTTGATGCTAGTCACTTCATGGGTGAGGGTTTTCAACCACTTTAAAGTGTAAGTTCTTCTGTGCAGAAAAACTGTAAGGTGAACTTCCACTGGACCCCTCCCCATCCCCCCCGAGTCTCGCGATCACCCGCTGTGAGATATCGGGTCGCCGCTTTACCATCCAGGGATTTTTATCTCCTCTTCTCCAGCACTAACAGGACGGGCAGGACAGGTTCTGATTGGTCGGCGCCGTCCATGTGACAGCGCCGACCAATTAGAATGCCTCCTATACATACCGTTACAAGGTACGTTTAGGAGATTGAGCCTTGAGGATTTCAAATCCCCGGACCAGTGAAGCGCAAACCAAATGTGTCACAGCTGGTGATAACGGGACTTCTGTATAATGTGACAAGTAGGGGGATGGGGAGGGCGTCCAGTGTAAGTTCACCTTACAGATTTTTTGTAAAGGTGTTCTTACCCTTTAGGTTTACACTGTAGTAGCAGAAATTGAGCCTCTGCTTTAAAACATACTGGGGCAGGAGAGGTAAACTATGGTGTGGCCTTCATGTACAGAGAGTCTCCTGAGCCATAATTTACTATTCTGCACCCTTGTTCGGAGAATATGGCCATTTTTTGCTAACAGAAATTAATAGTATCCCTAGTTGTCATTCTGGAGGAGTTTGTAAGTGGTGTTCAGCTCTCAAGGGGTCTCAGAAGGTTGTGACCCACCCTTCAGTCATAGCTGAGAGAGCTGAAAATCCTGTCCTCTGCCAGCTTTCTATACAGAAGGACTCTTGCTCTTGACCTGGAAACAGTGGTCTTTCTGCAAAGGCCCGACACACTCCCTGCTGAGTCACACCTAAAAGCTCACACACCTTGCTAATTTGAAAGCTCTAGCTCTGATTCAGCAAGGGACATAGCATACTTATGCAGAGAGACCTCCCACTCAGAGAGAAAGGGTCCATCTCTACACTTTGATGATGGTAATAGGCTTTTCCGCTATGACTGGGGCGATTTTCTGAATATTAACTGTTTTGATGCACCTGAAATGTTTTAACTGAATGTCCAGTTGGACTTTGACTCATCATTGCTTTCCTCTTCCAATACAGAATTGAGGAATCCCAAATGTAATCCAGGTTTTCGAGCTTCACTGAAATGTAGAGCTTTATAAGAATGGGATTTGATATAGATGACAGTCCTTCCATACACTACACATACCAGATGATCCTTGGAATAGAGATGTTACATAACACAGACAGTTACAGTGTTCTTTTCTGCACCGTGAGGTAATGAAGGGGAGAGTGTACACCCAATTTCCAATCATGAATGTCCATCCTGCCTCAAACGCTCTACATGCAGGAAAATAAACAATCAAAATTCAACAAATCTGCTTTAATAGATCGATGTGGTTTACACATCCGCTCTTTCCCCCTACTAATGTCTGTATAGAATGCTTAATTAACATATATAGATCTGTGGCCATATTTCATCTGTCTTTCCTGCCAACTCATTTTGTTTTACAGCACTCAATCAAACCTACTAAAAGTCAATGAACACACAGGGATATCATATAGAAAAGACTGTGATTTTCTAATGAAACCAGAATTTCTTTATTGCACAAATAGCAGTAATGGCTTTAGCCAGTAAAACTGGGCACAGCTATTTCTGTGTGAAAATAAATATCCTTTGCTTACTATACATGCATCAATACCTATTCACTAATCAAACTGCAGAATTACGATACAATTTCTGACAAATCAACAATGACAGACTTTATTTAGCCAATGACTGCTATGCCTGAAGACAACTACAATGTAAAAAAGTAAAATTACCTAAAATCTAATTCAGAGCTAAATCTCAGCCTAATCCTATGCTTAAAGACAAAAAAAACCTCTATGACAGCAGCAAGGGTGATTTACTAAAGGCAAAAATACTGTACATATTACAAAGTGCAGTTGCACTCCACAAATGCAGTTACTCCAGAGCTTAGTAAATGAGATAAAGCTTCACTTTGAAAAATAAAAAAAAATTGCTTGCACTTGATTGGATGATAGAAGTCAGCAGAGCTTCTGCTCATTTACTAAGCTCTGGAACAACTGCTCTTGCAGAGTGCAACTGCACTTTGCAAAGTGCACAGTATTTTTGCCTTTAGTAAATCAACCCCTTTGTATCAACTTCCACACTATCAGGAAACACAATAAAGAATGAGAGCACACAAGGTATTATTCAGTCTCCAATGTCTGAGCTGTGTTCCATTAAAAGAGCCGGTACTGGTTACCACATTCAACTGAAAGCTAATAGCTTCACACAGTAGTAAAGGTGATGAAACTGGCAGTGAGGGCCTATGGATCAAGACTAATCTACATGTTGGAGTTTACATGTATTTGTTATAACAGCTGAGCGTAGGCAGAAATAGAACTTTTATTTATTTGAATCTGCCCTAGGTATGGTGAGAGAACATAATAAAAATCATAGTCAAGTCAAAAGTCATTGTATTTTTTATTTGTTTTTATGTTCGGTAAAGATACTGGTAAAGCATATAATTATTATAAAAACACTATTACGTAGTATATTGTTCATTACAAATGCTTAAAGGCATAGCATTTTCAGCTTCTGAAAAATATGTTCTGGACCAGCCTTTCTCAACCTTTTTAACATGGAGGAACCCTTGAAATAAGTTTAATTCTCATGAAACCCCTAATAATAATTGTATCTACAACTCACTGTACCCTGGTTGAGAAAGGCTGTTCTAGATAATAGTTACATTGCGCCTATGAATTAGGAACCCAATGTTTCTTTAGCTGCTTGAAATAGTAACACATATGGCAGGGTACAAGGAACAAGTGCTAAAAAGTATAAACAGCCAAGGGGCAATTCCAATAGTCAAAGAGTTATAGACCGTAACTTTAAACAGCAGTAGACCACCAAAATGTAATATTGTACACAACAGAACAGATACCAGAATTTCTTTTGGTTGACTATTCCTACGCTTCAACTCCATGTGAGAAGCCCCTTATAACTGCAGTAGTCCACTCTAATTTCTACTCTCCTATTCACTGAAAACACCCCCCTCATTCCAGTTGAATCTGTTACCCTGACCACGATAACACAAACCACAACCACTTGTCTTTTTACTAAGTACTATGCTCATTTACTATCACTTCATTGAAGCCCACTTATCACTGCCAGTGCATGTGCCAGCTGCTGCATACACCATCCACCAATTTCTCCAATATGGCTGCCAAGGTCTTCAACTTGGCTATATTTAATGCTCTAGATCCTATAGCCCTATCAATCCTCTGTATATGCAGCCTCATTGAAAAATGCTACCCAGAATTTGCCTGAAAAAGTGCCTGATCCTTTTAAAATGAGTGGCTGCTGCAGGCAAGGGTCAATAGTTATGCACTTTTCCCTGACGATCATAGTGAAGCTAGACTCCATAGCACTAATAAAAATGTCACCAGACATACCATAAACATTCCTTCAAAGCCCTGACCCTTACTGGTAAAACCCATTTCCTTTCCAATGCAATGTTGTGGCTGTTGTACAAAGCTGCACCACCACTTTAGAAAATAAAGACAAATGAGCCAATTTCTAAAGCAGCAGTATGGCCTTACCAAGGCTTACAAAAAATAAAAAAAACAACCTTGTGCTTTAGAAATGTTCTCAGCACTTCTTTTGCTATAGGACCAAGATACATGCAAAGACACTCTGAAATATATGAACAGTAATACGAAAAAAAACTGCCAAAGGATGCCTAGTCTATTGTGCAGAGTATTGAAATCATGGGCTGGAAGCTTCTTGTGTACACCAGAACACCTTTAGTTTCATGGAGGATAGCTTTATCATGGCTTTACATCATGTAGACAGAAAACAGGAAGAGAACACAAACGAGTGCATTGAACATAGATAGACAATACATCCTGTTATATCATAGAATATAAGAACTATACACTATAATATCACAGCGCCACCTGCTGCATAGATAGGTATGATGGATACAGTTTTGTCAGTTTATTAACAACTTTACTTTACATGCTGTTGTTGTTTTCCAACATAGTCACGTGACCTTTTAAAGTCATGTGATCAGCTTCTCCTTCAATCATGCAGTGTTCTTTGGTATGTTAGGCAAACAGCAAACCAGCGAGCACCAAGAAGGCTCCACACCGTTGTCTACAGTTTGTAAATTAGTCATAAAATGCAGGTAAAGTATGGAGTAAACATTGTGGTTTCTAGTAGAGAGCTATTCATCTATACTATCTGCTATTGATTATAAGTAGGGCCAAATCTGTCATCCCTTAGTAAATTCAGGCATGGCCAAGATAGTGGTGAAATTGGTTCTTCTAACTTACTTCAAAACACTTGGTACCAGATTTCAATTTAGAAACATTTCATATTTACAGTAGGTAATCTTAAACAATTTAACACCCCTCAAAAAGTCTCTCTAGTATCTATTTGACCAAAACATATTTCTGTCTTGCCAGCTGTGCACTGAGACTATGAATGAAACCCAAAACAACAATGTATTTTATATCATTTTACAAATCCCGTCTAAGTGGGTGTCTCCACTCTGTAAATGGTGCAAAAGAACCGGCAACTCTGATATCTCTGTTGCGATTTTTATTGGCTACATAGCAGTGACATTAAAGGAAAGCTAATGCATTTATTTCTGTATATTCTTTGTCATCCAGAACCGCTTTCCATATTTCTTAGGACTCTGTTTTTAAGTACCGGTAACTAATTGACTAATTGAGTGGAGTTTTTTCATATGTGAAAAAGTCCTGTCTTTTAAAGTCCTGTCATTTTGAATGCTATGATTATGGCTCTCGCGAAAACACATTAGCTCTTTTAATGTTACTGCTATGTAGCCAATGAATTGCAACACGGATAACAGAGTTGCCAGTTCTTTTGCCTTGTTTGAAGTTATCTTGAGTGTGGGAGGACACTTTGAACCTGAGCACCTGTGGGCAGATTACTTGCTTTTCTCCACTTTGTATAAAGGAGCAAAGGAAACATATTTGGACAAGCAGCACTATCAGCACTATCATCACCCCCTCAACTGTCCAGCTTAAGCTGTAGCTGACTGGAACCCAACTGAAACCACATGCAATGCACATGGTTGCGACACAGTAGGGTTGATTTACTAAAACTGGATTGTGCAAAATCTGGTGCAGCTCTGCAGAGAAACCAATCAGCTTCCATTTTTTTTTTTGTCAAAGCTTAATTAAACAAGTTGAATTTATAAGCTAATTGGCTGCCACACACAGCTGCACCAGATTTTGCACTCTCCAGTTTTAGTTGGCGCTATATAAATCCTGTATAATTCCTTTATAATAATAATAGTAAAGCAACCTCAGTGGTGTTGCATTTACAGGGTTAAAATTGGCGATATGTTACCTCCTCCCCATCTGTTAACATGCCTCTGAAAAATTACCCACCACAAATCACTTTTCAGAGAGGCAGCAAAGGCTGTCACTAGTTGAAACCTAGCCTTACATTAATAAGATAAAGGTTTTACATAAATGTAGAAAAGCTGATCATTGAAAGCACCCCTGTCAACAGGTGCAGCTGGTGGATTTTTGTTTGGGGGGGGGTGGCAAACAACCCCCCCATGGCACCTCACACCCCCCCGGCACCTCACCCCCCCCGCTGTGTGCCGGTCAACCGGCACTTACCCGATTGGCGGGGATCATCGGGCAGGGGAGACAGGCTGCAACAGGATGGTGTCTTCCTCTGAGATCATGGCGGCTTTCGCCGTGCTTCTCCTCCTCTTCTCCTAGGCATCCAATAGGATCGCCTAAGCTTTCAGCCAATCGGGAACCGCTTAACATACCCGTGCTTCCTGATTGGCGGAGAGGCAATTTAGTGTTAGAAAAGCAAATATTAATTTGCTTTTCTAACACAATGATTTGCGCTCCAAGTCCATCTTTTTTAAATCCTATTAGAGCTTATGGCTCTAATCAGGTGCTTCAAAAAACACCCCCGCCGCTGAAATTCAGGCGTCCGAAAAGGGGCCGGATGCCTGAATAGGGGGTGGCAGCAGCGGCCATAGATAGATCCATGCTGTGCATGAATCTATCCATTATACATAAAGGGGGGTGGCTGGAGAGAGGGGGCGGGGACCGTGCGCCCTTAATGCACGGGCCACCACTGCCTGTCAATGTTAAATGGTTTGCCTCAACCCTCTAACTTACACCCTTTCTGGACAGAGTTGAAACATAACAGACTTACTTGCCAGATCAACAGGTGAAAATAAAGGCCAAAAAAAGCCTAAAAAAATAAACCAATGTAGCCACCACATCTAAGAAAGGGAAAGTTGCAATATAATAAATGTACCAAAGTTCTTACAGATAGTTTAAAGATTTCCTACAGATGTATATGAATATATATTCCCACCGTGATGCTGGCTTTCCAAACGCAACCATACAAAATCATGGTGATGTCACCATTCTGAAAGCATTTCAAATATTTTGTGTCTAATGATTATTGAGCCCAGCGCTTGTACTACACATAAAATAAAAGACCTAGTACAATTCCCACATCTCCAACAAGAAAATTAGGATTAAGAAGGAGTTCTCTCCAGTCTTACTTCTGCAGGTTGGAATGTCACAGTATTTCCAGTACACTCCATCCTCATGCTCGGCTATGTAACACCAGGGACTGATATCACCATCTGGGTTCCTGGCAAAACAAGAAAGGAGATTATAGAATTAGGGGAGAGAATGGAGTATACATTGTACTTAACAGTAAAACACTAAAAGTGATGGACTTGTGAAACATGCCATCATGGCATAAGCTCTGTGATGTAACACTGTATAAACAGCAATATAGTGCTTTTGCCTGCTGAAACCAGTGTGAAATCAGATTTTAGCAATGTTCCAAAGGGTAACCTAAGAAAAGCGTTTAGGTGACAGGTTGCTACAAGCTGATGAACATAATTTTTCAGCTTAAAATGTTCAAACATTTTTCAGCTTGAAATGTTCAAACAAGCCACAAGTTTGCCTTTGCTCTTGGACCTCAAACATTGTGCTCCCCAATAAAGTGTAATGGAACGATAGTCATATAAAAGATTTTGTGGATCCTGAAAATGAATGACACATACTGTATATTGCAAACGTATTTATAAAGTAGTAAAAGCGACTTTCACCAAACATTGACTGGTGGTAAATTAATTGTTGTCATCTAAAACACATGTACCTTAAAGTGGTTGTAAACCCTTACAAACCACTTTGACCTACAGGTAAGCCTAGATTAAGGCTTACCTGTAGGTCCAAGAAATATCTTTTGCAAATATTTGCAAAAAGACAGGCACCGCTGTCTATGTCGTGCAGGCGCATTGAGCGCGCCGCTGCTAGCGGCGATATGCCACGAGTGGCGGCTCCCGTGCGCATGCGCGGGAGTGACGTCATCGCGGCTCTGGCCAGTGACAGCGCCGGAGCCGTGATACCCACAAAGAAGAAGGAGGCTCCGTACACAAGGGGACAGCGGTGACATTGCAGGCTCCTGTGTCAGGTAGTGACACATAATGGGCTACTATGCAATGCGACTATTAAAGGTGTGTGCTCCAAATAGAGGATTATCTTCTCTCTATATCAATATATATAGTTTTATTATCACAGTTGGGCACACTCTATAACAAATAGGCTTTTTATCGCCTTTCTTTCTCCCTCTCTCTTTCATAGACCTGAGAATTTTGAGGGGTCTTTTGCCTCAGTGTTGATAGCTCTGGGCTGTTTTTGGATGTAGCCACTCTTTGTGTTTGACCTCGAGTTTGGGCCTGAAAAATCCCCTCCTTCCCTTTCATCGGCTCCCTCCAATCGGGTTGACCTCTGGCAGAGGATCTTTTCACTTTTTCTTTTTAAATGGATGCAGTATTGGTTATTCTCAAGAAATATATAGTTGGAATTTATACTCTATTATAACAATATGTTTACTGCAAAGTTTACCTATATATGTTATATGATGAATGCTTACTGCTTCTTTGTTTTCTATTTAATTATAGACAACCAATCACTGAACCACTAGCCCCTGAAGAAGAGGTTTTATTGTTACCAACCTTAAAACGCGTCGGTCACCCTCTGTCCAAGTTTTGTTCACTGGACAGAGTCAAGTGGTAATTTTGTTTGTACATACATGTGTTTCTTTCTGATATTTCACCTGTAAAATATATATGCATCCAATTTTGATTTTTAAAGTTACATCTTTATTGTCAAGGAGTTTCTGCCTTCCAAAGTTCCATAGAGGAAATTGTTCTGACACAAATGCTGAGGCTTATTATTGCTGTCACTGATACTAATACTGAGGGCAACTGTTGATGGTCCCAATGGGGCTTATTTAACTCTCACAATTTCTTCAGTGACCTCCAGCCCCTATTTCATCTAAACAAAGCAGAAAAGGTGGCACACTTTAAGAACATGCTAAATCAGGGGTCTCAAACTGGCGGCCCTCCAGCTGTTGCGAAACTACATCATGTCAGTCCCATCATGCCTCTGCCTGTGAGATTCATGCTTGTAACTGTCAGTCTTGCAATGCCTCATGGGACTTGCAACAGCTGGAGGGCCGCCAGTTTGAATGCTCTTGCAGACGGGCAAGTCCTGCCTAGGATCATCTAATATGAATGACAACAATGGCAACACAAGGTAACTTTTTTAGTTGCTGTATATTTTAGAGTGGCATGGAGGAAAGTACATTTTTTTTCCAAATTTACATGTATTGAAGAGGAGTAAAAAGGTACATATAACAGATCATTCTCCAGTATTTTATATAAAACACGTCTCTCACAGCTCTGCACCAAACGTAAGTAAATAATGAACAAAGCAATATTAAATCATTGACTCTTAGAGAAAATGGAGCAATTGAAGCTTTCAACGGGTGAAACCATAAATGTCCATTAAAAAGAAAGAAAATAAATGCGTCAATGGAAAGAGTATATTACTATGTTATAGCACATGGTGGGCATGGCATGGGGGAGTATTTTGGATTGCTTGAGTGCCTAATGGGTTTACTTCCTCTTTGTTTCCCTGCAAAGGTAAAGCATAATGGACTACTATTCATCGCATAGTAGTCCATCATGTGTCACTTACCTGACACAGGAGCCAGCGATGTCACCGCTGTCCCCTTGTGTACGGAGCCTCCATCTTCTTGGTGGGTCTCGTGGCTCCGGTGCTGTCATTCGACGGCGCTGCGATGATCTCACTCCCACACATGCGCACAGGAGCCCCAACTGGCGGCATATCGCCATTGAGAGCGGCGCACTCAATGCGCCTGCACGCCGCTGTCTACGGCGCATGCGGTGCCTGTCTTTTGGCAAATATCTCCTAAACGTGTAGGTTTAGGAGATATTTCTTTGACCTAGCCTTAATCTAGGCTTACCTGTAGGTCAAAGTGGTTTGTAAGGGTTTACAACCACTTTAAAGTTACATACATATTTTCTGTAATTATTAATGGTTAACATTTAATAAACAGCTTAGCGAACGTGACACTTATTTTTATCTAATACTACATTGAGCAATGGAAACAGCAGGCTGTAACCCATATGTGATTCTACAATAGAGTGATTGAGTTTTTCAGCCTTTTGTCAAGTCCAACAAATATTTAATTTTCTTATTAATCCTCTTAACTAGCTTTAAATAGCTATTTAACCTAAAATTCACTTTATAAAAGCAGAGGCACCAGTTATAATTCAGTAAGTTGTGGGAGTGTATAAAAGGCTAAACAAATGGGCCTCCATTCTCTGTCCTGTTTTGAATTTCACATTGTTCACACATTATGATTTCACAACTGAAATCTCTGTTACTTGCAGATTCATTTACTAAGAATGATGCAAGATAGGCTCAGACAATTTAAAATCTACACTGACATAAGGAGAGAACATAAGTGGTGAACTTCTGACCTGAGACCCAATCAATTGTTTTAGAGACCAGAGTTAAGCAGGAATGAGAGTTAGCAAATAACAGCTGTGAATAGCTAGGTTCCCTGTAAATAAAATGAGTGAAAAGTAAGGTGTAAAAAATGTGTACAATATGTGTTAAAGGCTGGCCGGAGGCCAGCCTGTATTTGTGGGAGGAGTTGGAGAGACTATTTAATCCTCCTCCTCTGCCAGGGCCAGTGTTGTCGGCATTTCTGGGTTCCCACCCACCCGTTCCCCCAGCCTTCATACATAATCGTGTTTTTTTCTTATTCTTACATTCAGGGTATGCCCTCTTTTCAGGCTTCAGGCTTCAGGCTTTTTTTCTTTTCATACCGACCAGCTAGGCCATGGCACACCTCAGGCCTTGGTTCTTAGGAATATCGCAATTCCCACTTGAAGACTCCGATTACAAATTTACAGATGCAGTATTTTTCCAAATTCTCTTACTGTGTTTTTGTGATCTTGCAGAAAGTTTTAGTCAACTTAGCTGTGTGATGACTAGTTTTTTTATGCATGGAGTGTATCATCTTAGCCATTTGCTGCGTAAGTGTTCTCCAGCAGAGTGTGCTAGAGATATCATTCTGTGTTAAGGTGTTTAATACTTGGCCAATCAGCAGACTTGGGAGTCCTGCTGGTGCATGCTAGGGATGGTATTAAAAATCTGAGGCACTTTCTGGCACAGGGTCTCCCCTCCAGGCTTTTGCCCCATAAGGATGCAAGTCTAACACACATCTAGTTTAGGATCCCTCAAAGATACTGGCTGCCACAGAATTTTACTGTGGGCCTAGAGAAAGCAGACTGTGTGAAGGTGGCAAGTGACTGGCCAAGTAGCAAAGCACCACAGAAACCTATTTCTATTGTGCCCTGCCTTTAAGTCTAAAGGCCCTTTTACACGGGCTTTCCTATCAGATCTGCCTGTCTTTTTTTCAGGTGGACTTGATTGGAAGCTTTATGTGAGTCTATGGACAAACTGATGTAAACAGAGTCCATCCATGTCTGTTTTTTTCTGACCTAAACATGACGGGTAGGAGGTAGCCTTAGGTATATGGACACAAGTATGTTTACATCCAGCCACCCATGAAGCTATCATGGGCCTGCCCCTGTCTGCTTTGTAAATCTAAATACACACAGAAAGGGCATGAATTAAAAAAAAAAACTCATGCATGCCCTGCTGAACGGAGTGGCATTGTGTGAAAGAGCCCTTAGCATGCAACATCATGTGGGTCACGGTACAACAACGCCCATAATGCACTTAACTTGCAGACCCCTTCCCAGCGAGATACAACACAGCACCTCTTCCTCTGCAGCAGTTCTCCAGTTGGCGCTCTCCCCAACTCCCCCCACCCCCCTGCTTCCCAGGCTTTTCATTTTATATCACCCCCCTTGTCTGTTTCTCCTGCTTTCAGGTATCCTTGGGTTCAGTAGTTTGTTTTCCAGCACTGGCAATAACTCTCTGACCAAACTACATCTCCCAGCGTGCTGAAGTCCAAGATCATTCTCAACAACAAGCACACCTGCTGCATAGCCCAGTAACATTAAAGTGTCACTAAACCCACATCATAAAAAACTCTCAATAAATGTTGTATTACATGCTGTACATATTCACTAAGCCAATATGAGATTTGTTTTCTGTATTCTGCAAAAAAACTTGGTTGATCTTGCTGCTCTCTATCTCCACATTCTATTCATGTCCCCAATTCATCTATGGTTTTTGCAGCTGTGGTGGCAACTCTGCACATGCTCAGTTTTCAGTGAGTTTCTATGCTGAGCATTTCCTCCCTATCACATCTGAGCAGCCCATGTGACTACAGAGTCATACATGTGGGCGTATACACAGTGGTAAAAGAAAGCCCACTCCCTCCCTCCTCCTCCATGCCCACTAACCAGCTAAACACAATGGGGGCAGGATATTACATGTAGATTAATGGTGGCTTCACCTCCCTCTTATTTTAAGACACAGGCTGGAGGGGCGTGACACAGCCTGTGACTGGCAGAAATCCACCCACACCATGTTATTTCCACAAAATAATAAAGGTTTGATTTCTATTATATATTTTTATGACAATTTAAAACAGTTTATTGATATTATTTATTTTTACGCTGTATTCCAAAGGCTGATTTTTATTTATTTTTTATTCTGAACATGTGACCAGCAGCAGAGGACTAGAAGCCCCTCCTGCTTATGTTTCCCTGCAGACAGGCTGGGAAAGATCTGAGTAATGTTACAGTTGTATATCGATTAGGAAAAAGGTACTTTGATTTTTCTTTTGTAATAAAATAATTACAGTGCCATCATTAACATACAGGAAAAGGGAAGGTACAATGTATATTAGACAGCGTGTGCAGTATCACTTTAACTCCTGTTACACACTAGTGCTATAAAATCTACAAAAACCTCCAATAAAGTGAATAGTGCCCATCATTCCTAACCGTCAGAGATGTGTAATGTTACCTATTATTCCTAGCACTTTTTGTGCTCTTCTGAATATTTTTATACTTTATTTACAACGAAATACATCATTATTTTCCCTTTTCTATGATCTCTTTTCTAACTGTCTTGGATAATGGTAGCAATCTGTCCAGTGGGTGATGCAAGAACGTGTGCTGTATGTGGGAATGTTTCCAGTGTGCGGAGTTCTGAGCTACAGAATGCGTGTGAAGTTTGGGTGTGCACCATATGTGTGATTATTAAATGTACTGAAGATTCTCTGCTAACAAAAGGTGTGAAGTATTAACTAACTACCTTTCATGCTTCGCATTTCTTAGTGACGCAACAGCAGAGCTCACTTTTCTTCTGCTAGAAGGCCTGCAGAATCTGTCAATGCACCCTCATATGTACAGAATTCCCTGGGTGTGGTGTGGGCCAACAAACTCACAAAACAATGAGCAACAGATAAAAGAGATGTATAACAATAAACGTATGATTGGCATGAGGAATATGCAGCTTTTGATGTATTGGTATATAAAAAGCAGACATGTTCTGTTCTGCCAACTATGCTAAATTTAAGGATACAGTATATTTTTATGATTCAAGTGGAATAATTTGATTCAGCCCTCCATACCCAAGTTCAGTACATGGTTGTAGAATGCAGACTGTAAGCAATCAGGTATAGTTACTATTAATGCATGGAAATGTCTAGTACTTTGTGAACCGAAATAAAAAGACTTTCATATGACCCATTAGAAGCTAACTACTGCAAAATTCTATGTGTAAATAAATCTAGGGCCTGACACTGCTGACCTCCTTATAATGCCATGTAGACACGAGTGGAATTTCCGACAGGAAAAGTCAGACGGGAGCTCTTCATCGTATATTCCGATCGTGTGTATGCCCCTGGACTTTTTATGTCGAAAATTCTGACAGACCTAGAAAGAGAACATGTTCTAAATTTTTACGACCGAACCAATTCCTTTTGGGAAAACCGCTCGTCTGTATGCTGTTCCTGATGTACCATAAAGGACACATGCTCTGAAGCAAGTACGAGACGAAAGCTATTGGCAACTGGCTATTGAACTTCTTTTTTATAGTCCAGTTGTACGTGTTGTACGTCACCGCGTTCTTGACAGTCGGACTTTGGTGTGACCGTGTGTATGCAAGACAGCTCGAGCGTTTTTTCCATCGGAATAAACTCTGATGCCGTGTACACACGAGCGTTTTTTCCATCGGAATAAACTCTGAAGGTTTCTCTGATGGAATTCCGACGGAAAAAACACTCGTGTGTACAGGGCATCAGAGTTTATTCCGACGGAAAAACCACTCGCGTGTACACGGCATAAGAATACTAGTTTCTTGACTGTGTCTGGCTTTAAGAGCCCTTTTACAAGGATCTATTCCAGTGCGCTGCAGTAAAAAGCATTGCTGCAATGCACATCACATGTGTTAGCATGTGGTCATTCATTCTGAATGGCACCCCAATGCACTTCTCCACCACCATGCCATGAGGGAAAGGGGGGCCTAGAAACCGGCTACTCCCCATTTCCCTTCCTATTCTCCAAAATCTGTTATGTAAGACTTCACCAAAAATCAATTGTATAGTTAGTATTGTAATGCCTTTGCCTTGTTATGAGTAAGTAATCTTATATCTCCAATAGCCAATTCAGTTTTAAAAATTAAAAAGCTAGAATGAGATGACCACAGCAATTGTTGAGATGCTGTACCCTCCTTGTATCTCTCAAATCTAACCTCTGTATAGGTTTGCCAAAGTTATTGTAGGGTATTGTCTTGCAATGTATTTAGTAGCAGGTTAGTAATATTAATAATGTGTATTTTTAGCTAATGCTGTTTTATTCAACCGAGCATAGAGTGGGGTAGGATTTTTATTTTTATTTTGCAGTGTCCCTGTGTAATGGTATTGTTGTCACCAGAACATAAGGAATGGGATTTTCTGATGGCAATCTTCCAATGGGGTCAATTATTAAGGTGAAGGTGAAGTCCCCTGCCATTTTTTATTTATTTTTTCTAAATTGCCATCCTATTTAAAATAGCGCTGCTCTCATTTGCGTAAGTTGCCAAAAAATGTCCCTTCCTTGCTACTGTACCATAATGTACACTGTTTATGTACATGATGCCACTTGCAGTCTTATATCCTGTTTGTGTGATTTGTTCCCTGAGTTTGTAAAACTGGCCATACACTGTATAAATCTCACTCAGTGGGTAGGTAGCCCTGTTAACCACCTTGAGCCTGACATCTCTCAATTGAAATATTAAAGGATCTGGGTGGAAAATTGTCAGCTGAAGAGCAGCTGCATCCAATCAGATGCAGCCGCTGTTCAGGTATTTTGACAGCTGGCGGGAGCCACCAGGGAAATTCATCCATCTGCACTGTATGGTGTGAATAGAGGAATATGTTAGTTTACTAGTGTTACTGTAAGTGTATGGCCAGCTTTAGAATCTGGCACAGAGTTTAAGATTAAATTTCATAATTACATACTTACATAGTAGGTGAGGTTGAAAAAAGACAAAAGTCCATCAAGTTCAACCTATGTGTGTGATTATATGTCAGTATTACATTGTATATCCCTGTATGTTGCGGTCATTCAGGAGCTTATCTAATAGTTTTTTTAAACTATCGATGCTCCCAGCTGAGACCACCGCCTGTGGAAGAGAATTCCACATCCTTGCACATCCTTGCGGCTCTAAAGAACCCTCTAAGTAATTTAGGGTTAAACCTCTTTTCTTCTAATTTTAATGAGTGGCTACATGTCTTGTTAAACTCCCTTCCGCGAAAAAGTTTTATCCCTATTGTGGGGTCACCAGTACGGTATTTGTGTATTGAAATCATATCCCCTCTTAAGCGTCTCTTCTCCAGAGAGAATAAGTTCAGTACTCGCAACCTTTTCTTCATAACTAATATCCTCCAGACCCTTTATTAGCTTAGTTGCCCTTCTTTGTACTCGTTTTATTTCCAGTACATCCTGCCTGAGGACTGGTGCCCAAAACTGGACGGCATACTCTAGGTGCGGCCAGACCAGAGTCTTGCAGAGCGGGAGAATTATTGCTTTATCCCTGGAGTTAATCCCCTTTTTAATGCATGCCAATATTCTGTTTGCTTTGTTAGCAGCAGCTTGACATTGCATGCCATTGCTGAGCCTATCCTCTACTAGGACCATACTAGGACTAGGATCATCTACTAGATCCTTTTCCATCCTAGATTCCCCCAGAGGTTCTCCCCCAGTGTATAGATTGCATTCATATTTTTGCCACCCATATTTTTTCAGGCACCCCGTTTCACTTTTTGCTATATACTTTCAAAGAGCTCTAAGGTATGGGGGAGGGGGTAGTTCTGCCTCTAAGACTGCTCAGGTGGTGACATTGAAGGCAGAATCTCCAACTTGTCAGTTATTTTCAGTAAAGGCATGCTGGAGTTTACATTAACATCTTCAGTACAGAGCAGAATAAGAATTTGCTATGAAATTTGCAAAACTCCTGAAATTTGTATAGCTCACTTAGCTGAATGTTTTGTCTTGGTGTATTAGTAGATGCTGTTTAGGAATTATTACAGCTGTGTTGAAGGCCAATATCTCACACAGCTTGCCATTCATATAACTTTTATATAATCCAGCCAGATTGAGAAGGCTTTTCACAGTGTTTCTGAGTGAGGCTGAGCAGGACTGCAGCCTCTTGGCATGTCTACTATTCTGTGCAATCTTTCTGTTAAAACTAAAGAATAGGTTGCTTGGAACCTAGGAAAATTTGTCCTGTAGTTTTCAATGGCTTGGGCTTGAAAAATATGTTGGCAGTACAAGGAATTTAGCTATCAGGGCAGCCATTAGAATGTTCACGTTTGACTAAAGTGTAAATTAAATTTTTTTTTTTTTAAATGTCTTAACTTGAATATTGGAAAGCTTTTTGTATCTTAATTATTATTATTACTTTTTCCCATAAGAGTTTTATTGAAGGAAAAAGTAAGTACAATACAAAACAGTTGACGTATGTAGTCAAAAATAACATGATACAGTAAAGATGTACATGCCATTCTTTTAAAGAACAGGAGGGAGCCAACAAGGTCTACAATAGCTATGAGGAGATGGCTTGCAAGGCAACACTGAAGAGTTTAAGTTAACTCATCACAAGGAACAAACATACTAAGAGCCCTTTCACACTGCCAGCACCGCAAAAGCCTGTTGTTTTTGCGGTGCTTTTCGGGCGCTAGCGGGGCGCTTTTAACCCCTGCTAGCGGCCGAATAAAGGGTTAAAAGCGCTGCGGCAGGCGCTTCGGCAGCGTTGCCCATTGATTTCAATGGGCAGGGGCGCTTTAGGAGCAGTGTATACACTGCTCCTAAAGCGCCTCAAAGAAGCTGCTTGCAGGACTTTTTTTTACTTCCTGCCAGCGCAGCGCCTCAGTGTGAAAACACTCGAGCTTTCACACTGGGTTTTCAGATGAGGCTTTTTTCAGGAGCTTTACAGGCGCTATTTATTTATATATATTTAGCGCTAAAATACCTCCAATGTGAAAAGGGTCTAAAAGAATAGAAATACCTGTATCCTGTCAGGAACGCTTGGAGGAACGCTTTTGAGAAAAAAGCAGGGGCCCCTTTCCATCGCCGACGCCGCCCCCTATTCATGCGTCCAGCCCCTTTCAGGACACTGGGTGCATGAATTACAGCAGCGGCGGGGGCAGAGGCTCTAATAGCCTTCAAAATAGGGTGGGCTCCGGACGCAGAGTATTGCGCTTGGAGCCCACCCAGGTGTGTTAGAATAGCAAATGAATATTCACTATTTTAACACTGAATCGCCTCTACGCCAATCAGAAAGCATGGGTGTGAGACGCGTTTCCCGATTGGCCACAAGGAGAATCGTTCTTATTGTCTGCCGAGGAGGAGGGAGGAGACAGAAGCCGCCGAGCAGAGGAAGGAGATGACCAGTCGTGATGCCCGCAGAGGAGAGCCGGGAAAGCCACCCGTGGTTGAGGTAAGTGCACCGGTTGACTGACCGACCCGGGGGGAGGGGGGATAAGGGGGTTGGCGGGTGCACTGTTTGCCACCCCCCCAAAAAATTACCACCAGCCGCCACCGTGAAGACGTGTCCTAGACAGGAATGAATACTGAAAAGAGAGAAAAAGAAAAAGTAGAGGAAAAAAAAAAAGTAAAAAAGTGGAAGATGGGGCTAAGGCAAGGATGGAGGGGATGGAAAGGGGGGGGGGATGTAACACTTGTGAAAGAAAGACGGAGTCCTGTACCATCGTTTATAGAGCTTGTATCCACATTCTTGCAAAGCAACATTCAGAGAACCTTTGTGAATGAGGGTGCGCACCAATTCCCATTTCTCTGGGGAGAGGGGGACACCCAGATCCCGTTCCCATGCTATGCTGGAGCTACACTGGTGAGCCGAGAGGTCACCGAATGATGAGGAGTACAGGGTCAAAATAATATGGCTCTGTGGTTGTTTCCTGCTACAGAGGGTCTCAAATGGAGTTAAGGGTCTAGTCCAGGTCTCAGGCATGCCTTGAGAATACAGGAAATGTTTTATTTGGGTATACATCCAGGATGGTAGGGTGCCCGGGGCAAGGAAGGCTTTCAGAGCTTTGAGGGAGATAAACTTTCCCTGTTGGAAATACTGGGATGCTCTAATGTGTTCATGTGGCCAGATAGAAGATAGGAAAGCAGAGGACATGCCCGGTAGAAAGCCTGGGTTGAGGCGAGGGGTTGAGGGGGGCTTGGGGGCAGTATAGAAAACATGGTGGTATTTATGATAGGTGTCCAGTGTAGGTTCTATAAAAGGGTGGTATTTTAGTCTCCATGGCGAGTTGGAGTCGCAGAAGCCAGGGAAGGTTTTTAAGTGGTTGCTGGAACTGGGCTTGTTCGAGAGAAACCCAGCCTTTCATCTTATCGTGGACTTGCCAGTCTACAACGTGAGTAAGTAGGCATGCCCAGTGGTAGCGCTGGATATCTGGAAGACTGAAACCACCCCTGTGTTTGGGAAAAGTAAGGCGGGCATATTTTATTCTCTGAGATTTACCTTGCCAGATGAATGTGGAGCTTATACACCCAAAGGCCCCCAAAAAAGGAAGGATGGAGGTGTATCGGGATTACTTGCATAAGGTAAAGGAGACAGGGAATATTGATTATTTTAACTATGGCGGCTCTGCCAAATCAGGATACGTCCAACTCTGCAGGTCTCTACGCATGTGATCTACAGCAATCAGGACATTTTGAGTGTATAATTCCGACAGGAACATAGGGATTTGAATACCTAAGTAGGTGATTGTTTCTGGAGCCCATGTGAAGAGAAAGTTCGATTTGCAGAGGGAGATCACGTTAGCAGGTAGCTAAATGTTGAGTGCAGATGATTTGGCATAATTTATTCTTAAAGTGGAGATCTGGCGAAAGTGTTCTAGATCCTGGAGTAAGTTAGGCAAGGAGATGTGGGGTTTGTCAATAATTTATATGTGCGGACTTTAATGCCTTTAATGTCAGGGTTCCGACGGAGTCTGTTCAGAAAAGGTACTAACGTCAGCACAAGTAGCAGGGGGGGGGGGGGGGGGCAACTTCACTTCACTTGGCACCCAGTAATTAAAAGATGTAATATGCCAATCAACACAGTACTTGTAAAACACAGCCAGCCCAACTAAATGTTGGTGGTCCCATATTACTCATATCTACAATATATATTCTGCAATGTTTCTGTAATTGTGATGCTTTAGATAATATATATATATATATATATATATATATATATATATATATTGTATCAATATAAAAATGTATATAAATATTCAGAGTATAGAAGAGCAAAGCACATTGCTCATATGTGTTTGGTTTTATGATTACAATTCCTAAATATGTATTATAGCCTACTTAACTTTATGCTGATGAATGATAACATAAGATTTCTATGATGTGTAAGATCCCATCTCATTGGTGTACATGATCAGCACACTGCTATGGAAACTTACGGGATTGTGATGTAATATTCATAACAGAGTAAATCAGGAGGTATTAAAAACCTTTTAAGTTCAGAGAAGCCAATGCAAGGATTTAGGAGGAGAGGACAAGTGATGAGATGGAGCTTATAAGGAATCAAGGGAACTATAATAGTAAAATGCTTTGATAGTGTTGTGTCGGTATGTTACATGGGATTACTCAGGATTGCAGAAGCGCTGTAATATACACAAGAGCATAGGAGTAGGCAACATTTGGATATGTGCAGCTGTCTTTAATAAAATATTGGATTGTGGTAGTTTTTTACTAATCGTGTAAAAAGAAAAAAAAGTCTAAAAATCAATGCATTATTTTCAGGGCTCATCTACAGCAAACATGGATTTTCAAATGCAGTAAAATCATAGTAGTAGCTTTTGGCACCAGAACAGTTGGATTTTGGCATAGAGGCACAGAACAAATTAGACTAGGGGTTATGTGAGTGTTACAGTCATAGAATAGTACATCTAGTTAGCTTTAAGCCCCCATTCACACCTGAGCATTTTGTAGCTTGAAGCCTGAAGCTACAAAACGCTTGAGGGAAAAAAATCAATTATTCTCTATGGAGATGGTTCACATCTCCACTCCAAGTCACCTGAAGTCCAATGCCTGAATTTCAAACAAGTTCTGGACCCTTTTTTGTCACTCAAATCGTTTTTGTAGCATTTGTATCCCCATAGAAATTAATGAAAACGCTCAATTCGAGCGTCTTATCGCTTCTTTGAGCGTTTCTACGCACATTTTGCCGCTTTTATCTGCTCAAGTGAAATAGATTTCCATAAAGGAAATGACATCAAAATACACAGGAAATGCACAGATCTCCATTTTTGGTTAGCAGACATGGAGGAAAGCAACATGGATGAGGAAGTTATGGATGAGGCAGTATCTATTTTAGATCCGGAGAGCTTTATCTGAATGGTAAAGCAGCACACCTGCCTCTACGATTCCAGAGGTCCATGGTACAAGCTTTGAGCGAGCAAGAGGAGGGCATGGAACCAGACTGCTAGCCAAGTGTTCACAAACTGGGCAGACATAAGAAATGCCCATGTGAAGGATGATAAAGGTAATATAAACCCCTGCACACTGAATTAGCCACCAAACCGACCATAGGGAGATAATAGGATGATTTTTATTTAGTACATTATCTAAACATAAATAACAGATTCTTAGCACCCGAAAAACAGTACAAGCCTATGCTCATATTCCTATGCATTGCTTACATGAACATACATATAAGAAAACAGACAATGGATGTGCAATTGCAGTTCACTATGGCCACATATGTGTACACACAACTTGCATGTGTGTAGGAATGTGGCCATGATGAACTGGAATGGAATTTATATTGCCTCCTTGTTCATAAGTATATAAGTATATGCACCTAAGCAATGCATGGTAGTATGAGTATAAACTTGTATTGTTTACCGGTGCTAGGAATCTGTTATTTTTGAACACAGTAATTTGCTCAGAAAAACAGGTGAATTTATTAACATATTCCAAGGCATTGCTCATGTTCTCATTATGGTGCTCATTATGGTGCCCCTATAGCAAGCTGATGGCTGTGGGGGCACTCCATAGGAGGGAGGGGCCATGAGCACAGAAGAGGAGGATATGGGCTGCTCTGTGCAAAACCAACTGCACAGAGGAGGTAAGTATAAAATGTTTGTTATTTCAAAAAATACCTTACAATCACTTTATTAATGTTGCCAGCTACTCCGACACACGTGCCACTTCTTTCCCTCACACTCTCTGTCTCCACCGAGTGTTGAGCAGAAGGTGCAAGAGAGGCCTCCACAGCTTTCCAGTCTTCAGCAGGTACTTGATACCGCTGCAGCTTCCAGCAGGAGGGATAAAAAGGCTACATGGGGACACAGTAGATAGGTGTCAGCTTGTCACAAATACATGAGGGCACACTCGGACCCCTAGTGGATATTGTATGGATGCTGTACACAAAGATAAACATATTTGAAAAAAACACGAGACTTCTTATCAATAAAGCATTTTTTTTATTATTCAGTACAGCTTAGTATATAGTTATATTAACAAACAGATAAAGGGTAGCTTTATCAAATTATTCAATTGCCTCAAGCTGCCATGTGACCTGTCCTGCTGGTGACATAAAGTAGGATGCAAATTGATCCCTGACATGTGTACCTTGTCTGCTTCTACGAACAGTAATGAGTCCTCAAACTCAAACTCAAATCTATCCCGCTGCCTTACAAAGTTATGCAAGGAACATGCGGCTTTAACAGCACAGACCGCACTTTGCATGTTCAAGACGATGGGAGTGTTTAGGATCCACCATTTGTTTGCTAAAATGCCAAATGCACATTCAACAACTCTACGTGCTCTTGTTAGCCGATAATTGAACACACTCTTCTGTACAGTTAGATTGTGCCCTGAATAAGGCTGAAGAAGATGCTAATCCAGAGCAAAGGCCTCATCCCCAACAAAAACACTTGGTAGGGGATTGCCATTTGTGTCCGGGAGTGGACTGTTTTCCAGAAGGTCCAGACTATTGGTACGCAGCATGTGTCCAAAAGAAGAATGTCCAAAAATACTAGTCAGCGCTGCTGCCATACAACCCAATATCTATATAAAGCAAGCAATAATTAGCATCAGCCACTGCCATTAATACAAACAAAAAATATTTCTTGTACTTAAAATACTGGCTTCCGCTGCCCATGGGCTTTATGATCCTAATATGTTTTCCATTAATTGCTCCGACGCAATTGGGGAAGTTGCAGCTTTGCCAGAAAACTTCAGAGATCTATGACCATTCTTCTGTTGTAGGTTTTTGAAACACAATTTCCTTCAACACATCCCAAATGTGCAGAGCAGGTGTCACAGACTATGTAACCGGCTGTCGATTTTCCAACCCGAAAGGCATAGTGTAGACTTGCTAATGATTGTCTGGTTGCTAGGTACCTACAAAGAAATAAATATATATATATTTTAATTCGTTTTTAAACTTCTAAAAGGCAAGTGGAAGCGTATACGGGATGCCTACACTCGACATCTACGACTGCTAAGAGATTTTAGAAGTGGAGCTGCGGCGTGTACTCCTGGAGATTATGCGCATGCCAAAGAATTGGAGTTCCTTCGGCCATTTCTGGCTTTAGGGCGGTAAGCTATCATCCGTACGTATGTCATTAAACAAAATGAAAAGAGAAAGTTATAATAATACATTTCTATTTTCAGTACGGAAAGCTGCTGGGAGGATAGTACTCAAAATAAAATTTTGGCCAAAGATGCAAGCAGTCAGCAAGCAGGCCAAGCATCAGTCAGTCAACAAGCAGGCCAAGTGTCAGTCAGTGAGCAAGCAGGCCAAGAGCTTACGGAGAGCCAAATGTTGACTCTAGCACGTTCTACCTCTGCAACACCTGTGGGAGACGAGGAGTCCACACCACCCATTTGTCCTCGTGTACCTGCAAGAGCTAACATACATGCAACAAGAAGGAGGGCTCCTGAACCGGATTTTAACCACATGTTGGACATTATGGCCAGTATGTCGGAAAGGATGAACACCAACAGGTCTCATGTGCCGGTTTCTGCAAGGTGTCTGGAAGGTCTGATGGAGAAGGTACCATCAGAACTCCAAGCAGACATGTTAGCAGGTACCATCCGATACATAGCCACATTTATTCCGCCAACCACCACATATAGGTCCTCAGAACCTCCACCACCTTTTGGTCCCTATGCAAGTCTCCCCCCACCCCCTCTGTCAACACCACATTCTTTACCCCTTCCTTAGTTGCCATTACCACATGCTGCCACTCACCTTCCTCTGCCAACACCACCACCTTTTAATTGGCAGAATGTTCATCAGAATCCCTCTACCTCCACCTGGTCACATTATGGCCATGCCATGAATGAGGTGATGTCACCTAATGAGGCAGTCAACTCCCCCCCAAACCTTCCATCACCTCTAAAGTTTTTTTTTTCTTTAGGAGCTAAGTTTTCTTTTTTTTTTATTGTTGAGCTTGTTGGAGCTTGTTGTTTTGTCTTATTTGTTATCTATATGCTATCTTATCTAGATGTATATGTGAAGAAAAAAAAATATTTCAAAATGATTTAATATTTGAAAAAAAGTAGTTTTTGTATTACTTTAAAAACGTGTGTTTGGTGTTTGTTTTATTGAATATTGGGTTCTTCAGGTCTTCAAAAATTTACAAAAAAAATAAAAAATTACCTCAGTGGGATGATTAGTCGTTCCACAGGGGGTATACTGTTACAGAAATATGTGAGACTGCAATGGAGGGCACAGGTGAGGCTGCAATGGTGGGCACAGGTCACGCTGCAAAGGTGGGCATAGGTGAGGCTGCAATGGTGGGCACAGGTCACGCTGCAATGGTGGGCACAGGTGAGGCTGCAATGGTGGGCACAGGTCATGCTGCAATGGTGGGCACAGGTCATGCTGCAATGGTGGGCACAGGTGAGGCTGCAATGGTGAGCACAGGTCACGCTGCAATGATGTTTATTTTATACATATAAAAATATTAGAATATTGAGTTCTTCATGTATCAGTCTTCAAAAAATTACAAAAAAATAAAAAATTACCTCAGTGTGATGATTAGTCGTTCCACAGGGGTATACTGTTATGGAAATATGTGTCCATTCGTTGGAACCGAATACTGAGTAAACCCAGTAACTCATCAAAGCTGTGAGCAAAAATAACAAATGTGGGGTTTAGTGGACATGATAAGAAAGGAACAATGTCAAACATCATGAATCCAAAGAAGTTTGACTAACCTTTTTATAGACATCCTAGTGTAGTCCAAATTTTTTTCCTCATGATCACGTAGGTCACTGTACATGACCCAAAATTGGCCTCTCTCTTCTCGATCGGCAATTACGGGGTAGATCCAGTATCTGCGTGCCCTCTTCTTCCTTCTCTCTCTTTCATGCAGAAAATATGACGTAACAGTGGCTGCTGCCACAAAATACGCCATCTCATCGTCACTCATCTTTGTATAACAAGATACACCACACAACACAGCCAGGAACAGGAAGAACAATGATGAACCGGAAGAAGAATATTCACCCAGGAAGCAGATGAAAAAAACTAAAAACATGGCAACAAATGATGAAACAGATGATCATTTTTCCTATTGGCTAATAAAAAAAACACCAAAGCTCAAAAACGCTGGAAAACGCTGCATGGAAACGCAAAAAAAGCCTGAAAAACGTGCAAAAACGCTACACTCAGGTGTGAATGGGAAGAGATAGGCCCCTTTCACACGGGAGGTCAGATCGCGTCCGCCTGTCCGTTTGGACCTTCCATTCTCCTCTATGGGCAGTTAAATGTATACAGACTTTTTTCTGTTTACACCCGGCTACCTTCAATCTGATCCGATCCGATCTGAAACAAATGGAAAGGGATTCATTCCCCTCTGACTGGCTGGATCGGATCAGAGGGGAGTTGGGTGTAAACAGACAATGGGCCCATTTACATCCAACTACCCACTGAGGAGAGCGTGCTGTGCCGTGTCCACTCTGCATAAGCGGAGCGGACACGGACCTGTCATTCAGCCACTCCGCTTAGCTCAGCTCAGCGGGGGACCCAGCCCATGTGAAAGGGGCCATAAAGTTAACATGATATTAAAGATGTTTTTTGAACAGGGGGGAGGGGCAGAAAATACACATGGTATTATTTACCTTTTTTTTTTAATAGTCACTTTTTTTTGAGGAGCTGGTCACTAAGCCACACGCCATCCCCTCATATTTGCAAGTGTCTACTTAGTAAGCCAGCTACTAAGGAGACACCCTTGTGTGCGTGCTGCAGGCCAAAGCTGTGTGTGTCCACAGACACACACAACACATGGCAAGACATGTCCCTGCTTCCTCCTCCTCCCTTATTTTAGTACCTGCCTCCAAATAACAAAAGATCATGGAAGCAACATGGATCAGTGGAGACCGGCAGCAGTGTCAACAGACCACAGGTAATTGTTTGGTGACGGAGGCACAGAATGACACTGGGGTGGCTTTGACATTAGGGCAGAGAATACATTAGGGTAAAAACGTTTAGCATTTATTACCATATAATGTCTAAGTTTAATAGAATTAGTTATGCTTTGGGGAAAGTAAAAAAAAGTGTATGTAAACCTGAACAATGAACTTTCCTTATTTACTCACTTTTTGTCTGGTAAATGTAGCGCACACTGCGGCGTGGGAGCCACAAGTGAAATGGGATTCCCCACTCTGCACAGCCAGGCACGCCGAATTTCCACAGGCACACTTAAGTCAGGAAACAGTCCAGCACTTAGTATTTTTTTGTATTTTATTGAGGGGATAAAACTTGGATGGGGAGTAGGGGTATTATGGGATGCCCACTTGACTTCAGAAAACTCTTCAGGGACAACTCTTCTTATATACAGCTATATACACTCCTTCTCTTCCTTCAGCACTTCACTTGCTTGCAAAAACAGACTCAGCTGGAACACTTTTAGTAAATCTGGCAAAACACTCAACTAGATCAAAGCAAGCGCCCTTTACAGGCAGGGACCCCAGGCCCCTCTGGTTGTGTAGCAAAGTCCAGTGTCCAGCTTACATCCCTGTGGCTACTGATCCCAAAACCACCTATTCAGACCTGGCTGCAGCTGCCCTTTTCACTAGCCCTCCTGGCTACTTCCCAGACTGCACACTAACCAGCCCACCTGGCTGACTTCTCCTGTAGAACTCCTGGATGTGCTGACCTGTTTCTGCTGTCCTCACACTTGCTCCTGTTCCTCCAGGAAGGATATCCTTTGTGTGTTGTAGGGGGTCCATCCAGCGCCCGAGCCCCAGGCCAGAGGTCACCCCCCCAGACTAGGGGGCACCCTCAAGGGCCACCCACAGCCTCCTCTGCACACCTTCTCCATCTTCTACCCGACTGCCCCCGCTTGCATGACCCAAGAGTATTTAAGAGGTGCCCTCCCCCTGTCAGCCCACTTTGCTGGGGATTGGCTGGAGCCCTCATCAATACGCCAAGCAGCTCCTTCTAGACTCCACCCTCTACTTCTGGAAGCTTCTCCAAGGTTCCAGAGAGCAGGGGGGAGTTACCAGAGGTGCTGCCTGATGAATCATCCAGCCTCCCTGAGTCACTCATTCCTGACCCAGATTCAACCCAGGCCTGGCGCTTAGCCAAGGACTGTCACAGGGAGGCTATTCTCGTGACACATTTAAACTATTTGGTGATTTTTCTAAAATATTGCTATTACACACACATACACGCATATCATTAAAATGAGCCAACTACCATATACTACACTTGGAGTATGATGGCTCAATAATATGTCATAGATAAGGATATAAACTTCACCGGTTTTAGAAACCAAAAGCATTTTTAATCTTGATCACATAGGCTATGTTAATGATTGATATCTATACCACTGGAAAGCTGCAGGCTGTATTATTCAGACAGGTAATCTGGACCACATACTGGGCACCAGACCTTAGGCCAAAAACATACGAGTAGAATAACTCTGTTTCTCTGTCTGTACAAGTTCACACTGTCATATAATGTTGTAGTCAGTGTTAGATGCCAAGATGTAATCTAAAAATATCACTTTTTTCCTGCTGCTCAGTTGGCAGCTTTGTGTTTGCCAATTGCAGTTGCCAGCTCTGCAGGCACATACACAGCCATTACAGCAAATAATCCAGGCGATGTCTAGGAAGAAACTAGGTCCTGTGATAAAACAGTAGCAACATTATTCTTTTTTATTATTCATTTTATTGGCAGTAACGCTGTGCGCAATGGTTTGCCTCTGCCATACAGCAATCTGTCTCGGCGGACTCCATTTCTGATTAGTGATGCAAGCAGCTTTCATTTGGTGTTTGGAAATCAATCAGCATTGCCTGGCACCAGAAGGAATGGACTGGTACACTGTTCATGGAACAAGGGTGATCTTGCAAGTGAAGGAGTAATGGCAGCTTCTCATATTGCATATACCAGCTTTCGTAATATTAGAACACTGGGTTACAGACTGTTACATGGGACATAAGTTAAAAAGTCTAGTTAAAGATACCCTGTCGACGGACCACATAAGATCAGATTCTCCATTCTCAATTTCATAGACTGACAGTTGGGACTTGACTGCTCCCACATTCATTGTCCTCAGCCTATACAATACTTGTATACCCTCTTTGGATTGTGGTCACACCAATGTGATAAAAATGTAGGGTTATAAGGAACCAATACAGGTGCCTCCCTATTAAAGAGGGTACTGGTGTTGTGCTTAAAGTGATATTAAAGCTTTGTTTTTTATTTTAATAACAAACATGTCATACTTACCTGCTCTTTGCAGTGGTTTTGCACAGAGCAGCCCCTATACTCTTCTCGTGTCCCCCGCCCGCGCTTCTCCCCCTTAACCAGTGCCCCCAATAGCAAGCCACTTGCTATGGGGGCACTGGTGCGTGCCCGCTCCTGAGCCCTATGCATCTACAAGTACATAGAGCTGTGGCTTGGCCCCGCCCCCACCCTCTCCTCATTAGCTCACTGGCTGTGGTTGACAGCAGTGGGAGCAAATGGCTCCCGCTGCCGTGTCTCAGTCAATCAGGAGAGGAGAGAGACCAGGGACACTCCCGTGCACATTGCTGGATCGAGAGGAAGCTCAGGTGAGTATTGGGAATGCTGTGGAAGGAGCAGCATACAGACGATTTTTTACTTTCTGCATAGAATGCATGAAGGTAAAAAACCTTCAGCATTTACAATCACTTTAATGATGAACACTGTTTATGTAATCATCCTTTTGCCAGCTTCTGTCACTTAAAAGAATATCACTTGTCAAAACCTAGTGGGGACCTGCATTGTGCTTCAAATGTATTGACAAATGCCAAGCCCATCTTTCTTCCTAGTCATTTCTGTGCCCATCACCAATGCCGTATTTATAAGGGGGCAAAAGAGGCAATTGCCTTGGGCCCCCCTACTAAAGGGGTCCCAGACTTCCTTTAAAAAAAAAAATGTAATAATTATAAAATGTGTTTTATTATTACAAAAATGAACAAAGTATGTGTGGGTGTTAGGATACGGAGCAGTTAAGCCTAACTTCTGAGGCAAAAAAGGCATGAGGGCTTTTGACAGATGTTTTACATTTAAACTTCTAATATTATTTGACTTTCAAAATGTTTGTTTTAACATGACTGTGTTACGAAATTTGTTGCCTAGTTTACGAGAGATAAGTGGGTGAGACAAGGGAAAAGTTTGAAAAAATGTTGGGAAGTTCCAGGCAACAGGCCCAACCTTGAGTGTAGTCAATGACCAGCATTGATTTATCACAGTGAAAAACATGAGAGAGAAGCTTACTCCCCCACTTGACCCTGATTGGGTCAAAGAGTGAATCCGACACTCCCAGATCTTGAATAGGGTAAAATGTTGTTAGCAAGTTTTACCCAAAATTACAAGATTGGTCAAATTCAGGACAGGTGTGGAGTTTAATTTCAGTTCACTTTTTTATTTGTCATATAAATGATTTCTATGTAGAGGCACCCCCCAACTTGAAGTGCCCCGAGCCCGCAAGGTCTAAATCTGGCACTGCCCATCACACATTGACCCACTTGTGCCAGCCCATCTTCTCATTGCCACCATCAGCTACATGTACATCTGCAGCCAAGGAGGAGCCCAGAAAAGGTAGCCCTACTGAGTTTCCCAGATGGGCTCCTTTGTAGTACTACAGGTTCCAAGACAGAGAGTCTTCCTATGATCCACAGCTTTCCACTAGTGGGCAAAATGTAATTTCAAAGATACCATTTTATGAAACGGAATTGAAAAATTTAGCCTATGGTGTTTATCATTTTAGCAGACCACCGCTAACTATACCTTTAGCTTAGGTAAGTGCTCAGCTTTAATGCGGTTTACATTGGTTCTCAGCACTTTTTATGTATGCTGCTTCGATAGTACAGGGCAAGAAAACACTTACTTTATAAATATGACATAGAATAAGCTGCATTCATACCTGCAGTAATTGTGATCTCCCAAACCTCCGTCTCCATTGGGGTATTTCAAAGTGTTGTATGGATGCTGAAAGGTCTCGTTCCAGTAGAGGCAAGGCTTCCCACAGTCCAAGGATGTCTCGCTCTGTGTCCCCCGGTAATCAGCCCCATTCACAGTGTAGCATTCTAATAAATAAATATAGCATAATGTTAGAGATGTAATGTGTGTATATTTTGCTGTGCTTGTCAGTGAATAATAAAGGCATTTCTAAATACACATCTTTAGGATCTGGGACTGTTCTGGTCAAAGTGGGCACAGTGGGTACAGTGAGCATCTATGAGCTTTCTACATGTCGATCACGACTACTGGGCCTATGCATGAAAGCGTGCTATCAGGAAAGAATCACAGTTTCAGCTTCAATTCTGCACAATTTTGAAACAATTTTGCTCAATGTGAAATGACAGTTGAAAGCTTTTGGGTTGTTACCAGAAATAGGACATTTTCACTTTATTAAATTTTTCATACACAAGCATGACAAACAATTTTTCAAATTGTGTGTTTGCTATTCAAACGCAGATCCAAGTGTTTTAATGGCTTTGCCTGCACTTTAAATGCGCCTCAGTGGGACATGATGGGGGTACTACTACTCTGTAAGTGCAGTTGCTCCAGAGCTTAGTAAATGAGGGGAAGCTCTGCTGACTTCCATCATCCAATCATGTGCAAGCAAAAATGCTGTTTTTGCTTGCATGTGATTGGGTGTTCTTTGAAAAGTGAAGCTTTACTTAATTTATTAAACTCTGGAGCAACTGCACTTGTAAAAGTGTACAGTCTATTTGCTTTTAGTAAATCGACCTCAATGTGTCCAAAGAAATGCAGTGCAATGCAAAGCATGTCAAATGCAGCTTCTGAACTGCCATGTGTACTGCTTGGTAAAGCCAATGGAATTTTGCTGACCTGCATCCGTCAATATGAGCCCTTAACGTGGTCCACAAGTAGTTGAAATTTGAAATGTACAACTTAAAATGTATCTTTAAATAATTAATATACAAAGTATATTAAATATACATTTATACAAACAGTAAACTATAGCAGTTTCTCACCTAAAAAATTGTTCTTAAATAGGTTACAGATATTTCTTAAATAGTAACTTGTTTTAATAAAAAAGGGTAGTGATTTAAAAAAAGTAGGCAAGGTTTAACAGTATAAAGCTGTCCCAGAATTGATACTCTAAAAAGTACTAAAAGTACTAAAATGGGACCCATCTACTGCATTTTCGGGTTCACAAAGGAACTGATGGGACTTTAAAGGCAACTGAAGTGAAAGAAGATATCTTCTTTCCCTTCAGTTGCCTTTAAAGTCCCATCAGTACCTTTGGGGTTTACTCTAGTTTTCTATTTTTACTTCAATACATGTGTGGAAAAAAAATCTCATTAATTCCTATAGAAAGGTTGTTCATATTGCATCCCAATGATAGATGGCCTCTCGATAGGTGGGAATATAACCTTCCTGTTGATATTCAGAAGAAGCAAGGGGCTACAAGAGTTTGTAGTGGCCACTGTGTGGCTCCCCTTATGCCCCGTACACACGGTCGGAAATTCTGATGGAAAATGTCCGATCGGACCATGTTGTCGGAAAATCCGCCCATGTGTGGGCTCCATCGGACTTTTGAGATCCTGCTTTTAAATTTTCCGACAACAAAATCCGATCTGACTTTTTCCGATCGTGTGTAGAGAATTCCGACAGACAAAGGGCCACGCATGCTCAGATCAAATTACGAGACCAAAGCTATTGGCTAATAGCCTCTACGTAGTTACGTCGTACTCAACGAACGTCACCACGGTCAGAATGATCGGATTTTCCGACAACTTTGTCCGACCGTGTGTATGCAACACCAGTGTCGGACAAAATCCGTCGGAAAAAATCCGACAGATTTTGTGGTCGGAATTTCCGACCGTGTGTACGGGGCATTAGACTGCACATCGTGGATCTAGCAGGAAAGTGGCCAGGTGAGTATAAGCATTTGGGGAGGTGCTGGCGAGAGGGGAAACTAAAAGATAACTATAGGAGTATATATATCCTTTGAAGATCAGTTGTGCTTTGTCAGATGTCAAAAGGTCTGAATGTATAGATATACGTTATATAGAATAACTTTAGTCATACCTTTAGATTTTGTTGTGATAACAGGCATGAGCATGTGTAATTAAAGTGCATGTTTACCCAAACTATGAACTTCCATTATTTGCTCTCTTTTGGTCTGTTAAATATACCATTGAAAACATTTTGTGAGCACTAGGACACATAGGGGGAGATTTACTAAAACTGGAGCATGAAAAATCTGGTGCCGCTCTGCATAGAAACCAATCAGCTTCTGGGTTTTATTGTCAAAGCCTTATTGAAAAACATTCAATTACATGCTGATTGGCTACCATACACAGCTGCACTAGATTTTGAGTGCTCCAGTTTTAGTAAATCTTCCCCATTGCCTTACTGTCAGGATCACCAGGTGAAAATAAAAGAAAAACCCCAGAAAAAATGAATACGAATGCAGCCGCCAAAGAATTGGTAATTTGCAATATTTAAAATGTTTGTTTCTGGATTTAGGTGGACTTTCTGTTTAGGAACCACGTTGAATAACTTCGTAAGTAGCCTTTTATAAGTGTTAAAACCAGGAAAGAACAGAAAACAATAGGCTGAGTAACAAAAGTAGTGATGTACAAGTAGAAAGCAGCACAACAAAATGTACAGACATTTAAAAAGGTTTGTAAAAAAAAATAAAACTTTAAAAACTCTGGAAAGCTCTTACATATTTTTTTATAACATTCATGTACACTGTGGATAAGAGTGAAACCAACAAAGGTACTGAAATCTACACATTTCCCCTAGGTTACTATTATTTCCAATCAAGGGCTATGCAGCTTTTTAGTTGTTTTGAAAAGCATTGCTTTCCATTGGATATGAAGCCCACAGTGCAATCTAGATAAGAACCGTTTCTGATAATTGTTCCAGCAACCACAGTGCATAATCTATTGTTCTGCGGAAGAGCAAAGTCAAGAGGTTATTTCAGAACAAGCGACACAAATACTTGAAAGACATAATAGAAATATATCCTTCTGTTTTGAGAAAAGTGATGTCGCACCCAATGTGAGAGCAGAAATAATAAAATACGAGGAAGGGCAATATCACTGCAGAAATTTGGGGCCAATTAGCCTCATTGTATGTCCAACTCCACAATTTAATGATGATTTAAAAACTACCTAATGTAATTTGACAATGAAAGAAATTACATGAATACTTTCTAAACTGTTACCAAGACATACAATTTTTTTTTATGAATTTTGTAATGTATTTGAAATGTTTAGAGTATGTTTGGTACTTTTTTTTCCAAAAGGTTTCTTTGAATTTTCACAAAAGAAAAGTAAATGCCACCAATTAATAGACTATTATATAACATGTACAAGTATCAAGCAGAACCATTACATTCACATTACAGTGCCAAGTAGGATTAATAGTAATAACAGCAGCGGGGCAGCACATGAACTTTAATGGCATCCCAGTCTTAGTCCGTAGGCTTCAATATTTAGTTGGCCCACCCTTTGCAGCTATAACAGCTTCAACTCTTCTGGGAAGGCTGTCCACGTGGTTTGAGAGTGTGTCTATGAAATGTTTGACCATTCTTCCAGAAGTGCATTTGTGTGGTCGGTCACTGATGTTGACGAGAAGGTCTGGCTCGTAGTCTCCACCCTAATTCACCCCAAAGGTGTTCTATTGGGTTGAGGTCAGGACACTGTTCAGGCCAGGTCAAGTTCCTCCACCCCAAACTCGCTCATCCGTGACTTTATGAACCTTGCTTTGTGCACTGGTGTGCAGTCATGTTGGAACCGGAAGGGGCCATCCCCAAACTGTTCCCACAAAGTTGGGAGCATGAAATTGTCCAAAATGTCTTGGTATGCTGACGCCTTAAGAGTTCCCTTCACTGGAATTAGGAGGCCAAGCCCAACCCCTGAAAAACAACCCCACACCATAATCCCCCCTCTACCAAATGATTTGGACCAGTGCACAAAGCAAGTCCATAAAGACATGGATGAGTCAGTTTGGGGTGAAGGAACTTGACTGGCCTGCACCTCAACCCAATAGAAGACCTTTGGGATGAATTAGAGTGGAGACTGTGAGCAAGGCCTTCTCATCCACATTAGTGCCTGACCTTACAAATGAGCTTCTAGAAGAATGGCCAAACATTCCCATAGACACACTAAACCTTGTGGACAACCTTCCAAGAAGAGTTGAAGCTGTTATAGTTGAAAAGGGTGGGACAATATTGAACCCTATGGATTAAGACTGGGATGCTTTTAAAGTTCATGTGTGTGTAAAGGCAGGCACCCAATACTTTTGGTAATATAGTGCACATGGAATGGACTGTGTTGTGATTGTATTACAAAGTGGTGTCACCTATTTCTAGGGAAAGGAAAGTAATAGTGAAAAGAATAAGACGTAGGGATGGGAGGGAGGTAAAGGATGTGGGAGGACAGATGGAAGGTGGGTATCGTGGTCCAGTGATAATATCCCACCTACAGCCACCGGGCAAGTTACAGATAGAGGAGTCAATGGTCAAAATTGGGTGCTAGGTAAGATCTCACTCATGAGGCCCATATTCTGTTTAATTTGGCCATGTTATTGTCTTACTAGCCAATAGTTTGGCTACATTTCTACATACAGCGGGACCATAAAGAACGACCATAGCCACCCTCTAACAGGACTTCAGTTCACAGCAGCAAAAAAAATTAAAATATAATTTAGAGATTTGAAGGACAGCAATACAGTAGAAGGTACTTTTTTGAGTTAACAATACATACTTGAATAGAGTCACACTGCCTGCACACTAAACCTGAGTGGTTTAGTGTATGGGCAGCTGTCAGTTTTGGCTGGTAGGGAGATCGGTGCATCCCACAGTTCCCTTTTTTTTTGCCAACTTTATTTGAAGTGCACAAAGTGACAGTTTATTCACGTTACCGCATAGCAGCATGATGCAATGTGCTGACGTAGTGCCTACCTGTGAGATGTGATAAGATGCAGAATGTCTGTATTTTATCGCAGCTCCCTGCACCACACCTCCGGGCTGCTTTTCATTGTGAACAGGGCACATAGAAAACATTTGTGCAAAGTAGCGCAAAGAATCGCATGCAATTTGAACAGGAATGCGGTACGATTCCTGTCAAAATTTCATGCGGTTTCCTGCACCACTCCTGTGTGATCCCAGGCTGAAATCACTTTGACAAGCCTGGGAGCACACAGGAGCGGCGGGGAAATTTCCTTTTTCTTTCAGACAGGAATCGCACTGCATTCCTGTTCAAATCGCATGCGATTCTTTGCAGTGCGATTTGCACTCGTTCATTTTGTATGGACGCAAATCGCACGGAAATGTATCAGTATTCGGTATCGGCGAGTACTTGACCGAAAGTATTTGTACTTGTCCCCTCCCCCCCAGATAAAACTATATCGGTGCATCTCTAGTTACAACCTGTTTCAAAGTTAAGCCTTGCTCAAACCTCTGTGTACATAAAACACGCCATTGTACAGAATGTAGAAACACCTGGCAGTGAGACCATCCCCATCAATAATTTGAGACTTAACTTCAGATGCAGAGAGATGGCTTCCCAATTTGAACCCTCATTGTGCAGCTACTGTTCTATTCAGAGAATAAACTCCAAATACACAAACCTTGGTGTTACCTTACTTTGCTGATGATTGTTTTCCGTCTTTACTTCTCCTGTGTGACACGAAGGGAGATCCAAGACAAACGTGCCCTGCGAGCTTTCTCACACAGGGAAAACCTAATTAGGCAGACTTCTCTAGAGCTGTATATTAGATTGACCTGTGCGTGCGGCTTCTGGGCAGCCAGAAATAATACGTTCTTGATCATTTAACTGACAGCCAGGATTGCTCTGGACAGTTTGTGGCTGCATTGCTTACAGTACAGAAGAAAAGCTACTGTGAAGTATAAGTAGAAAAAAAAACACCACCAAGATTAGGTTTCCTTTTAAAAATAAGTAGCAGCTTGTAGCCTGGCCATTATGCTAACCACCGGCTTTGATTCTTTCTTAACCTCTGACTTTGAGTAAGTATGCAGATCAGGTAAGTCAGTGTGCAGGGAGAAATCCTTATCTGTACACTTATTCTGGTCAGTAATTTAAAGTATTTAAAAGAGAATTATGGCCAAACCTTTTTTGTCTGTACTTATCTTTAGGGTCACAGGAGTACATTTACTATTATACTCCTGTGACCCAGAGTCAGCTAAGAGTGGCCTATTATGTACATGCTATCAGCTGCCAAGTCACATCAGGCTCAAGAAGAATCCCGACAATATTGTGAGGATCCACCTGGCTGTCTGATTGATAGTTTGAGCTAGTGGCTCAGAGCCAGAGCCATAGCCAAAGCCAGCCATGCCCACTCCCTCCCTCCCCCTCCAGCCTGGATCTCCAGGGAGTACTGAAAGAGCTGAGTGGGGTGCAGTGACTGACAGTGAGAGCACACTGACAGCTGACTTATCTGCAGTGTCACACCAATGCTATAGCATGGAGGTGACTATGCAGGTTTGAGTTGTAAGTAAAATTAAAGGTTTAATTTCACTTTAAAGACTAAGTTCACCTTTTTTTTGTTCTAAATCCCAGCTCCCCTATGTACCAATATACCATTAATGTACTTTTTTTGCAGAAATAAAATAGCATTCCATTTATTCTACTACACGCTTACCTCACTGTCTTCATGGCTGTTTAAAAACACTTCTCCATTACTTCCGCCTTACTTCCTGGACAGACTATAGGTCATGACACAGGAAGGAGTTGACCAGCTGATCTCTTTAGCACACACCTTGCATCATTTCCTATCCTACCTACTACCCACTTCCAGGTGCACATTTTTTAAATGAAATGCAATCAGTGACCACTGTTCTCACTAAATACACAGTCATCGTGTTTTTTCTTTTCTACCTTAAATCAGAGGACTGAAAAAAATATAAGCCAGCAGCAGCACATACTGCAGCTGCTGACTTTTAATAATCGGACACTTACCTGTCCTGGAGTCCAGCCATGTCGGCACCGCAGCTGATGTTTCCATCAGCTGTTGGGTGCATGCCGCCTCCATTGTGAGTAAGGGAACCCGGCAGTTAAGCCTTACGGCTTCACACTGGGAACCCTACTGCGCATGCGTGAGGCTTCGCTCCTCTCACTTACTGGCCCGGCAGCGGGGGAAGGAGGAGGGAGCCCGGTCGGGGACGTCAATACCCGCGGCTGAGGCTCCCGGAAGTGGGAACAGGACACCTGTGAAAGACAGGTATACTGCCCCCCCCTAAAGGTGCCAAATGTGGCACCTGAGGGGGGAAGGAGTACAACGAGCGGAAGTTCCACTTTTCCACTTTTCCACTTTTTTAATTTTCATCTTGCATAGATCGTTCATTTGGCAGAGTGTACTGAGTGATCAGATAACAGAGCTGAAGTATTGAAGTATAAACTGGAGAATTGTGTTCTGTGTTCTGTAAATTTCACCATACACTATACAATCTGATTGTACAATCTCTCTGATTGGATACAGAGTGATTGACTAGATAGGTGTGTCCTCCTATTATATAAAATTGTACAGTCAGATTGTACAGGCAGTCCCCGAGTTACAAACACCCGAGTTGCGAATTACTCCTACTTGCGAACGGAGGTGACGTGACATCACTGCCGTCCGCTTCTGCTCCACACTGGTCACGGATACCGTGAGAAGCCATCTTGCAGTGCTGGACACATCCTACAACGCAGTACTGCATGGCCACAAGAGCCCCAAATAACATGACTGCATGCCCAGAAGCGCCCGGAACATTCCACATCACTGCACAGGCTGGAGTTACACTTCAAAATGTACCTGTTCCGACTTACAAACAAATTTAAATTAAGAACAAACCTACAGTCCCTATCTTGTTCGTAACCTAGGGGCCGCTTACAGTGTATGGCCACCTTTATACACCTAAAATTAACTAGTTGTGCTTCCAGTGCCATTAAATGTTAACGGCACACAGAAGCAAACGCACATTTTGCCATGTGAAAAAACGAGTAGCAAATGCTGCAAAACGTGCAGTAAAAAAACATGCAACCCACAACACACAAGATGTCCCATGAGGCACGTGTCCATTGAAATGAACGGGATGCATGTCACGGGAAAAACGTGACAAAAAATGTGCACTCCCACTATGCTAGATGTGAATGGTACCTGAAAGTGAAATTTCTGCGTTTACGCAAGAACAATGAGGCTCATTTCACATCAGTGTGTTTCCGAACATATGGCAAACTCCACAGAAAATGTGCGCTTCGCCTTGCACCAAAAATCCCGGTAAAATCGCACAAGCTCCACTCTAAAAAAAAAGCACACAGAGGTGTGAATGAGACAACTGAGTGTTTCCATCCATTCCCTCCGAGAGACATCCTCTCAGCTGCCACAATTAGAGCCGGGCTGAATGCTTCTCCGACATTCAGGAGAAGCCTTGTATTTTTATCAGTGAATCCACTGATTGGTAATTGTTAAATCCTCTGCTTGAGTTTCCATGCAAGAGGTTCAGCAGAATAGCCAGGAAACTAGCATTTGCAGAAATATGTGATTCTCCTATGAAATTATTTATTTAAAGCCTAACTGAACCCTTGCCTTTTATTGCTCTGATATAGGCAGGCTATCTATAAAGTATATGTAGGTCTTTTTTTTTTTTACTATGTGTTAGTGCTGTAGACGTATCAAGCCCCTCTGTGTTGGCAGCATGCTGGAGATCTGGACCGCTGCTCTGACATGGCCCCTGCATGGTGCTCCTATCAACAATGCTGCTCAGGATGGAGGAGTGTTGTTGATTGGGGCACTGTGCAGGGAAAATGTTGAACTGCCACAGATCTGATCTGCTGTGTTCTGTATGAAAGCAGTTCTGAAAGAATATGGAATATAGAAAGAACAAATAGTGTAGCGCTTAAATTGTAACGTGACATATAAATAGGGGCAGTGAACCCAAATAGCACGTGAATCCAATTAAACATAGGTTCCTATGTATATAAAGTGAACAAAAACCAGTGATGAATGTCCAAATGAAAAACAAACAAATGATTTTCAGCAAAAAGTTCATGTGCTTTTTGTGAACAAATCAAAAATGTCTTGTGACAAACTTCATAATAGATATCCCAACAGTGAACCAGGATGTGTAACTGAAGTGAAGGAAACCACCACCACAAATACAGGAGGCTTACCAGAACGTTTGAACACACAAGAACATATGTTCTGTGAGTCAAACAGGCTTGTGTTGTATAAACAACCAATAGAGATGGACACTGGAACCATCAGATGTCTAGAATAGAAACTCCCAGCTCTCATCAAAGTGAAGATGTGTTTATGGGTATATCTCACAAAGGACAATGGTCAGATATCCATGGATGTAGGGATAATCAAAAGAGGAAAAAAAAAAGGGCCACATAGCGTAATTCCGTTGAGTAAAAAAATATAATTTTAATGAAAGTTGGAAAACTCACATTTAGCAGGATAAAACAGCGCTTAAAATCGAATGGCGGCAGTGGAGACTTTCCTGACGTGTTTCGTCTCCAAGGACATCGTCTGGGGCGTCCCTCCACTGCAGCCCTCCACATATTTGTAGACAATATGACCCCCTACATGAGAGCCAAAACCCCATGTATTTGCGATGCATCTAAACAATTACTTCCGGTTTGGAAAGATGGCACACCGGCGTGCATTCCACGCCTCAGTTCCGCCATGTGTAATAAATTCCAAGCCTTTTCCTCACCTCGAATGGTCAATGGAAAGCAAATGCATCCCAAGCCTCGATATGGAGAGCTACCAGCATGTGATTGTTCGTGCGGGACAAAGCAAGCGTCGGAGAACACGTGATGACGCAACCATGTCATGCGCCTCAACGGCTCAACAGACGTGCATACCACAATATGCGGACATGAGACATGCTAAGCTCAATAACAAGAGGCTATTACATGACACGTTAGTGTCATGTGCTGGGAGGATATAAACAAAAAACACAGCTAGTAAAAAGCATATGTCAATAGCCTCATACAAATGAAAAACGAGGCTACATAACGCCACAAAATCTAATCACAGTTTATTAAATAAAATCCATATGTCATAGCACATGGATTTAAACTCGAACCTGTAAAAATAATTGTTAAAAAATAAAAAAATGACAACATATATTCACATGTAAATCTAAAAAGCTCTATTGAAATAGTATAGAGGGATCTACCAAAGTGGAAACCCACAGTTGATGTATCCACTGGTATGAACCGAGGTATATAGTATATATATATGTGGAAGGCCAACATGGTTGCCTGAATTTATGGGAGGAGCCCGGGAGGGTATTTAACCGGCCCACTCACCTGTGGTCTTCGTCGGTTCCGGTGCGCGATATACTACGTCACTAAGCCGACTACTCGATTTCGCTAGCGTTCGTGAGTGCCAGACGTCTCGTGGATTGCTCTCGTTCGAAGGTTTTGTACACTGTATCTGGCTCGGCTGCCGCAGGTAGGGGTCTCGTTTGACCACCATTTCACTTATGAACGTTACTTACCTTGTCACGAATCTCGCTGTTCACATACGCACAAGTCATTTCATTAGTACCCGTACGTTGCATCCGTACCGCTATCTGCATACAGTAGCCGGCCGCTTACGCATCACCTGATTCGGAATCAGTCGCAGTATCATGCCATACGGTCACATTTCAGCCATTTCAAAAACATTTCAGTCATTTCACCATTTCACGGTCCTGCACCGACACGCCATTCGAATCTAGCCACATCCGATTCGTCCCGGCATGTCCCAGCAGTGGAACCCCATTTCAATACATGACCCAGGGAGCGGCCGTTTAGCCGCAATTTCTCGACTCACCGGTCGAAAAAACACCTCTGTCATGGCATCATTTCACTGTCACGTATTACGTTCCGATTCAAGTCTAGGCGCACCCCGGTGCCTCGATTCGTACCGGCACGCCCCAAGGTGCTCCCAGGCCCCATTTCATTCCGTGCTCCAGAAGTACGGTCGCTGTCAGTCGAAAAGTTTTAGGCTCACCGCTCGGCGCCTCTGTCACGAGGAAAACATTTCACCTCACGAGTCACGTTTTGATTCGAAACCGGTCGCACCTTTGCGGATCGGTCTTCGCCTCCAACGTACTCCAGGTTTGTCGGCCCCATTTCAGTAACCACCCCTGAGTCTGCTCGTCGTCGGTCGGGAGACCCGACCGACCGTTCAGCACCTCAGGGAATGGTTCCCCTCATTTTTTCTCACCGCCAGGCCGTACCTCGCTTCGAACCCAGTCGCGCTGCGCGCCGGTTCGGACCGATGCGCCCTGAACATCCGTTGGCCTCATTTCAGTACATGCTCCAGAAGTCTGGTTCGTCTACAGTCGCCATCGCGGCTCGACCGTTTCATACTTCTGTCATGCCGATCAGTTCGCTGTCACACAAAAACGTCCTGATCCGAATCCGATGGCATCTACCATGCATCAGTTCGCCTCAACGTACCCCAGTCGAATTTGCCTCATTTCATTCCAAAATTCTCGCCCACGGGCAATCAGCAGTCACACTCATAAAACGACACCTTGCGCCCACGACATGGCACAAACGTTTCTCATTTCACTCAAAAAAAAAATAAAAAAAAAAATAAGTAGTGTATATGCACAGACGGGGGACACACCCCACGAGGCACACCTCACCAGTTCTCTTTATTTTTCCTTCCCTAGGTCAGTCCAAGTTCAGTAGGTCCACCCTGCACAGGTTGGACGGTGTTTCTCCAGGTAAAATATAAAAACTTACCGTGTACGCACGTCCACGTACGTGCGCACACTTGTCCTTTCCAGAGCACAGCAGTTGGGTACGTATGTTTACACAAGGAAAGAAACAGTCTTGGCTTATCTCATCCCTTTAAACAGCTCCGGTCGACCTTCTTACGACCTCAGACGCCTCAAGACATCGCCTCAGGGCACAGCCCATCCGAGGACCATGTCGCAAGCGGGCAGCGAGGATCTCACCGCCCCCTTGTCACGTTCCCCAGTGTCCATGAGTGACAGCATCCAGTCTCTCAGGGGATGGACCATCCCCAGACTGACGGCAGAACTTAGACGCAGGGGCGTGCCGTTCCCCGCCACAGCCAGGAAGGCGGAGCTCTTCAGGCTCTTGTTTCCTCCTCCTGCCATGGCCGGGCCCAGCACTCAGCAAGCCTCCCTCCAGTCTATATCTGCGGCCATAACACAACTCCACACCATGGTGTCGTCCTTGGCGAACACAGTCACGGACGTCCAAGCCAGAGTGACTCTCCTCGAATCTCACCCGGCCCCGGCCGTCCCCGGCCCCGCCGCGATACAGCCACCTACAACAGTCGCCACAGGTACCGCAGGGACATGTCCCCTGGTCTGCCCAGCACACCTGGTTCCAGCCAGCATTAAGAAGGACATACTGGATGGCAAGGACGTCAACCTCGCCTCCCTTCTCATTTCAGTCCACGACCTAGCCGAAAACAAGGCCTATACCTGGGGAGATGTCTCGGTGGTCCTCAAAGCTAAAGACCCCAGACTCAACCGCAAATTGTCCGTCCCAGAATTTGCGTTGTCATTTGGGATGCTTAGAGACATCATATGCTCAGCTTCCCCCGGCAGAAGGGAAGAGCTGGATTTATATCTCCACACCGTGGTAGATTTGGGCTACAAATACGGCGGGTTCTCATTTTATGACTACCACCGCTCCTTTTCCGCAAAAGCAGCCGCCAGGATGGCGCAATTCCAGTCACCCACAGATTGGAGCCTAATGGACACAGAATTATTCTGTCGCCATTTCGCCGGTCTGCGCTCACCATTGTGCGCAGTCTGCCAATCCTCCACGCACACCGCCGCCTGGTGCTCCAGTGCAACACTCCGCCACTCGGTCGAGTTTCCCTCGACCTCGGCTCTAGCACAAAACCCGCCAGCACCGACACAGAAACCCCAGCTCGACAAACTCGGACGCCCCGTCCGGACCATGGGAGGAGCGGCCATCTGCAATAATTACAACTACGGCTCGTGTAACTTCAGCCAATGCAGGATGCTCCACGTGTGCGTCGTATGCCACAGGGCGCACCCGAAAAATCTATGCGAGCTCAAACCGAAAAATCTGTGACTGAGCCGCATAAACATCCTATGGTTAGGAGTCTATCTGGACTCACACCCCATCCCCTCACTAGCCACGTTCCTCATACAAGGATTCACGGCGGGCTTCCATACCGGCCTTGTCTCCCTGCCCCACACTACTTACGAGTGTAGGAATCTCAGATCAGCGGCCACCGACGAGCAGGCCATAGACCAACTACTCCTAGCCGAGCTGGAGCGAGGTTTCGTCATTGGTCCCTTCACACAACCCCCCTTCAACACCTGGAGAGTCAGCCCTATTGGGCTTGTCAAGGGCAAATTCTCAAATAAAGTTCGCTTGGTGTACGACCTGTCTGCGCCTCATTCTTGCCACGTCCCCAGCCTCAACTCCCTAATTCCCTCCGAGGAGTTCTCCTTAAAATACGCCTCCGTCTACTTGGCGATCCAGGCCATCCTCAAAGCAGGCACAGGGGCCTGGCTGTCCAAAGCTGACATATCGGACGCCTTCAAACTTCTGCCGATTCACCCGTCTCTTTGGTGTTGGCACGGTATCAAGTGGAGAGACAGGTACTACTTCGCCACCAAGCTCACGTTCGGCTCCAAAAGTAGCCCCTGGCTCTTCGACACGTTCGCTCAATCCCTCACCTGGATTCTCCTACACAAGGCCCAATGCACAGAAGTCATCCACTACCTGGATGACTTCCTACTGATAGAGCAGCCTAACGTTTCACCAGTAGACCTCGACAAATTAAGAGTCGTCTTCCAGAATATCAATGTCCCCATAGCCGAGCACAAGGTCGACGGACCCGCACACTCCATCACCTTCCTCGGAGTTGTCTTGGACACATGCTCCATGCAGGCCAGCCTACCCCTCGACAAGCTGACCCGCATCAGGGCAGTTCTTCAGGACTTCACCCGCACGAGAGGGTGCACAAGACGACAGCTCCAGTCACTACTTGGCATGCTCAATTTTGCCATGCGGATCGTCCCTCAAGGTCGTTCCTTCATTTCACGACTCTTAGTCCACCTGTCACAGGCACAAGACCCCGATCAGATCCTCAAACTGGACGCCGCGGCCATAGCAGACCTAGCGATGTGGGAAGAGTTCCTTTCCTCGTGGAACGGGATATCCATGTTTATCCCGGCCGTCTCACCCTTCTCACCACAGGTGGTGACAGATGCCGCGGCCTCCACGGGCTTCGCAGCCATATTTGGCCTCCATTGGTTCGCTGGCCCTTGGCCCCCGCAGATACTCTCAATTCCAGGTTTCAGCCGGACTTCCCCCCTTTTCGAGCTCTACCCAATCGTGGCAGCTGCCAAACTTTGGGGTCACAACTGGACCGGGCAGACGGTAAACTTCACAACGGACAACCAGGCCACGGCAGACATCATCAACAAAGGCAGGTCCAAGTCACTCCAGGTGATGTCCTTCTTACGCAGGCTGGTCCAACTGTCGCTACGGCTCCAGTTCAACGTCCATTGCTCTCACATCCCAGGTAAATACAACGTGGCAGCAGACGCGCTGTCACGCTTTAACTTCGTCTCCTTCTTCCGACAGATACCAGAGGCCGATCGGGTGTCCGCCCCTATCCCCGCTTGGTCTCAGCTGACCCTAGACTAGACCGATACCTACGTGGGGCCACCCAGCTCATCAACCAGTCCCTGTCTCACAACACACTCAAAGCCTACCACGCAGCCTGGGACACCTTTAACAAGTTCCTAACCACCAACGCCGTGCCAACACCCACAGACACCAGGCACATTCTGGCCTTCGTCTCACATTGTCACACACAGCTAAACCTATCCTACAACACCATCCGCCTATACCTGGCCGGCATACAGCACTTTTTGGCCCTTCAAGATCCTACTAGACCGTCTGTCTTCTCGTCCCACGCCGTACGAGCCGTCCTACGCGGCGTCCAGAAGCAGCAACCAGCAAACAGAACCAGACGTCGCCCCATCACTGGTGCCATCTTCCGCGAGATGTCCGCCATACTCGCTGGTTCCCCCTTTGGTGTCCTCCTCAGCCAGGTCATACAAGCCGCCATCTACCTGGCCTACTATGGGTTCCTACGTCCCAGCGAATTCACCCGTAACAGCTCGACCAGCCAAACCCTGTGCAGACGCCACCTAGTTCGCCATCAAGACCACTTCGTGCTCCACCTCAACGTCTCCAAGACTCAGCAAGCTGGCCACGGGGTGGACATCCATCTATACAGAACCGGCAATGCCTGGTGCCCAGTGACGGTTCTCAACCGCCTGCTCTCACTCCTGCCAGAACAAAGGGACACCGATCCCCTTCTGCCTTTTCCAGTCAAACCCCTGAGCACCTGTCAGTTCATGACACACGTAAGAATTCTCCTCCGCAACCTACGCCTCAACCCCAGCGAATACTCCGGTCACTCTTTTCGGATCGGGGCCGCCTCAGCCGCCTCACAGCAGGGGGTCCCAGGCCACATCATCCAGAGACTCGGCAGATGGAAGTCAGCCTGCTTCACCCGGTATATACATGACCCACAGGCGGAAATGTCACGGGCCTTCGCCCAGCTCACGCAGTAGTCAATACTAAAAGGCAATAAATATCTTCAAACCCTACCTCAGTTTTTGCCCCCTTATTTCTGGCGTACCGGCCATAGACCAAGGCACACTTCAGGTCTCCCTTTTCATGTTATAGATCTTATTGGTTAAGTTATTTCCCTTCAGATACGTGTCGGCCATAGGGCTTCAACCATAAGTGGAAGGCCAACATGGTGGCCTGAATTTATGGGAGGAGCCCGGGAGGGTATTTAACCGGCCCACTCACCTGTGGTCTTCGTCGGTTCCGGTGCGCGATACCCACCCTCCCATTCCCCCTTTTAAGGGCATTTCTCACAACATCACCCCCATCAAATACTCATTTCTAATCAGGGTATGCCCCCTTATTTCTGGCGTACCGGCCATAGACCAAGGCACACTTCAGGTCTCCCTTTTCATGTTATAGATCTTATTGGTTAAGTTATTTCCCTTCAGATACGTGTCGGCCATAGGGCTTCAACCATAAATATATATATATATATATATATATATATATATATAGCTCATTATTATAAAATATTATTTATCGAATGAGAATATCGCTATATTATATGAATGACCAACATTAATGTGACAAGAATAACCTTATAAAGGGAACTAATTGTTAAATGCAACAATAGAAATGGCAAAGGACAGCTAGATATAGGCCTACAGCACTAACACTAAAAAAATATCTACATATAGCAGTCTGACAGCATAAAAGTAACAAAAGATAGAACTGTACCCTTTTATGAATGGAAACATTTGACTTATAAATGCCTTGGCCAAATTTAAATGGGGTCAGTATGTGTCGGTTAACTTGACTCTATGATGACAATAAATGGCCTACCTTGGTGTTAGACCTGAGGCTGTCAGTGTTTCGCTCACAGTTGTAACATAGATTACCCTGCTCAAAGCAGGCAAACTGCACTTAAGAAACAATCTATAGAGTACAGATGCCAAGCGGTTGAATACATTTCTAACATCCTAGATTCTGTTAGTATTAAAGAATATGTTAACCCAACATTTCATATTCCTTATACGTGCCTGCTGTACCATGTACTTGTATTAGAAAGGGTCCTGTTCTTCTTGTATTGCTTCCTTTGTGTGAAATCATTAGTGTTCTTGTCAGTCCCTCTGCTTTCCTATTAAAAACTGACCACACTAGGCATGAGGGCACACTGTGGTCAGCTTTCTGGCTGTGCTGGGTACTCAGCCTGCTCTCCTACAATGATACCACTTATGCTGACCCCCTCCCCAGGTTTTTTTTTTTTTTTTTTAATATGTAAACACAAATATTTTGCCCTGTATTTTTAACCACTTTCCGAATGCAATATGTAGCTATACGTTGTGGATTGCAACGGCCAGATCAAACATGACGGCCAGATCAAACGGCCAGATCAAACATGATCTGCAAAGGCCAGATCGTGTTTGATTGCCTCCATGGCCTTGGAGGACTGGAGAAACGCCACAATGTCACTTCCGGTCCAGGGTGGTAAACAACAATTTTTTTTTGTAAAGCAAAAGATCAAAAAAAATTTTTCATCTTTTGCTTTTAAAGGTAAAGGAGAGATTTGGGGTCTTTTTGACCCCAGATCTCACCATAAAGAGTACCTGCTATCCTTATTTCTATTACAAGGGATGTTTACATTTTTGTTGTAATTGTAATAAAAGTCATCAAAAAAAAATAAAAATTTAAGTGACAGTGTAAAAATAAAAATGAAAATAAATAAGAAATTGAATGCGTCCCCATCTCTCCGTGCTTGTGTGCAGAAGCGAATGCATACGTAGGTCGTGCACGCACATGTACACAGTGTCCACAAACGTTAGAGCAAGAGCAATAATTCTAGCACCAGATCTTCTCTGTAATGCCAGTTAACCTGTAAATTTTTTTAAAGCGTTGCCTATGGAGATTTTTATGTACCATAGTCTGGTGCCATTCCATGAGCATGCACAATTTTAAAGCATGCCATGTTAGGTATCTATTTACTCGGCGTAACATCATCATTCATATTTTACAAAAAAAGTGGGGTATATATTGTGTTTTTTTATTTTTTATTATTCATTAAAGTGTAGTGAGTTTAAAAAACTGCTGCGCAAATACCATGTGACATAAAAATTTGCAACGGTCGCCATTTTATTACCTAGGGTTTCTATATATATATATATATATATATATATATATATATATATATATATATATATATATATATAATGTTTGGGGGTTATAAGTAATTTTCTAACAAAAAATACTGATTTAAACTTGTAAACAAAAAAAAAAAATGTTCTATAAGTGGTAATGGGTTGTTTTACAAGGTGAGGGTTCACATATACTTTAAATGTAATTCTCCATATGGTACATGTACATGATAGAACAAGACATGTTTAAAGGATATATTGACCCCATCTGTTTTCCCCATCGCTAGACTGAGCATAAGGCTTTTCTGGTTAAATGGCAGCACCATGACAGTAAAAAAAAAAAAACTGATCTGTAAGGGCAAACTATTAGGACAGCCCAGGTCAAAAAGATTTTATTTTCAGGATCTGCTTTAGTTCCATGTTCCCACTGTTGTCTGTCGCACTAAACAGACACAAATCAGAACAAAATGTGCCCTTTTAAAAGTAAAGAGAGAGAGGAAAATAAAAGACAGGCTTGTAAAAAAGAATCCAGTATGTACAAGTAAATGAATCTGCCCCAGTCAATCCTGATCCTGTAATTAAATTTCTTTTTAATGTTTTCCTTCTGATCTCCTCCACTCCCGCCCAGCGAGTCTTAGAATAATGGATTCCATATCCACTCCGCATACATCTGTACTCCATCTATCCAGCAGGTTGTGGGAGTTTTACCTGTGGGGTCTACACTTGTGACTTTTATAGCCATTTCTAGCATGTGTAGACATTACTCAGGGAAGGTTCAAGGCCCTTTGTTCCTGCAATGGATGAGCAGCATATTAAATGCAGTCCCAGGAGAGATTCACTCCGGAAGTCATTAACAGCTCATTTTTGGGAACTGAACAGCGCTGCTCGGAATACCGCTGCCACTGGGCAAGTCATTAAAAGGAACAAGTGTTGCTGTTGCAGAAGAATGGGAAGAAAATTGTGTGTGCCTTCAACACCACCGCTCTAGCATCTGTGCCATGAACAGCTCACAAACCACTGGAACAAACAAGAATTACAAATCAACGGATTGCATCTCTCCATGAGTAAAATAATAGAAGCAGGTGAAATACATCTAATACATGCAACCATTATGTCTGCTTTGTATACTATTTTGTTATTTTAATGAATTAGGTCAGCATGTGAGGAAAAATGCCCCTGAACCATTCTCTATTTTTTCAAAAGGCTGGTACTGAAAATGTGATAGGGCTACTTCCAAAGCTGCTTATGCAATAACATCAATGTGCATTCTCTGTACTTGCCTTGTAAAGATGAGCAAACTGATCAGCTGGGTTCAACATTTATGCAGGTACTGATTTCCAGCTATGAGATTGTAGCACATCCCCGTAGGAACTCATAGCTCCCAACTGTCCCCAATTTGAGGGACTGTCCCTGATTTGGAGCAATGTCCCTCTGTCCCTCTTTCCTCCTCATTTGTCCCTCATTTTAGTCTGATCCATATACTTGTATATAAAATACACTTTTTATCTTTCAAAATGTGTTTCCCAGTGCTAAACCTTTCATCCAAATTATACATTGCTGCATTTGTATATTTAAAAGCCAATATAAAAGGAATAGTAGTGGTTAAAAAAAAAGCCCTTGTGGATTTAATTAACCACTTCAGCCCCGGACCAATTGGCAGCCAAAGGACCAGGCCCCTTTTTGCAATTCGGCACTGCGTCGCTTTAACTAACAATTGCGCGGTCATGCGACGTGGCTCCAAAACAAAATTGGCGTCCTTTTTTTCCCACAAATAGAGCTTTCTTTTGGTGGTATTTGATCGCCCCTGCGGTTTTTATTTTTTGCGCTATAAACAAAAATAGAGCGACAATTTTGAAAAAAATGCAATATTTTTTACTTTTTGCTATAATAAATATCCCCAAAAAATATATAAAAAAACATTTTTTTTCCTCAGTTTAGGCCGATACGTATTCTTCTACATATTTTTGGTAAAAAAAATCGCAATTAGCGATTATTGATTAGTTTGCGCAAAAGTTATAGCGTTTACAAAATAGGGGATAGTTTTATAGCATTTTTATTAATATTTTTTTTTTTATTAGTAATGGCGGCGATCAGCGATTTTTATTGTGACTGCGACATTTTGGCGGACACATCGGACATTTTTGACACATTTTTGGGACATTTGTCATTTATACAGCAATCACTGCTATTTAAATAGCACTGATTCCTATGTAAATGACAATTGTAGTTAGGGGGTTAACCACTAGGGGGCGGGGAGGAGTCAGTGTGACGTGTTGTGTTTTTTTTTACAGTAGGGGGGCGTGGCTGTACGTCTGACGTCATTGATCGGCGTTCCCGATGACAGGGAACCGCCGATCACTGACAGTCAGTGTAGGAAGCGCGGGGAGAGGTTTGTTTACATAGACCTCTCCCCGTTCTTCCGCTCCGTAACCCGATCGCGGGATACCAGCGGCGATCGGGTCCGCTGGTCCCGCGGCCGTGGTCACGGAGCTCCCGACCGGGTCGCGCGAGGGCAGGCAAATTAAAGGGGACGTACAGGTACGTCCTTTTGCCTGCCCGTGCCATTCTGTTGACGTATATCTACAGGAGGCGGTCGGGAAGCGGTTAACCTTTTTTTTCAGTTAGGTCTCCTTTAAGGGAGTGTGATAAGGTGTGTGTCCTATGCCTACATACGTTTGCAAGTAGGTGTCCCTCATCTCAAAATGTTGGGAGGTATGGTCTTACCTGTAGGTACAAGTCAAAAAGAAGACTTTACTACCACGTTAACATTTACTAGCCCTGTAGATTGGAATCAGGTCACGCCTGCACCCCATGCTCTGGGGCACAGGAATATGCTTTCACCTCTACTTTGGGAGGCACCAAATAACAGGTCGCAACATTCAATGCAGTCTTTTTCATCATTCACTTAATTCACGTTAAGTTTAGTTTGATCAATTTAGGCCAGATTAACCTCTTTATTTTGCCCTAATGCATTATGCACTTTGGTGCGCTGCATTGTCATTCATTTTGAATGGCACACCAACACAGCTGTGTTGCAGTGTACCACAACAACAGTACATGCTACTAAGGCACTGTGTTAAAAATAGTGCATACACACTTGTTGGTGCGTTAGGAAGCCCAATCAAATGAGTAGCATGTTGACACGACATAACGGCATTGCCGCATGTGCAATAAACGAATTGCCAACATGTAAATGGGCCCTAAATATTTAAATGACTAAATTCCTTACCTTCCTTAGTTAGGATGTGCCCTTACCACAACAGGTGGACCCTCTATTGTGAAAGGTCAAAATCGCAATAAGGTGTATCAGCTGTAGTGTGTCCCGGAAGCCTGTAATGCAGATGATGCAGGGATGTGGTTTCAGCTGATCGTCGGAGAGCGAGAGTCAAGGTGCCCGGATGATTTGTACTAAGTGCGGGATCGACGGCTGGAGAGACGGACATCATCTCCATTAAAGGCTTCCGGGACACACTACAGCTGATACACCTTATTGCGGTTTTGACCTTCCATAATAGAGGGTCCACCTGTTGTGGTACGGGCACATCCAAACTTCAGTGTTGGTGACGTCACATGGATTCATTTAGATTTGTTCATATACAAGTACTTGATTCACTACTTCACACTGTTTTGCCCTTTATAATTAAATTGTTTGTCACTTGGACTGTTTTCAGTACAGTTTGGACTTTTTTTTGTCATTTTAAAATTTATAGTGCAACTTTCTCTGTTTCAATGTTTTTTGTTGCTTTATTGACCATACTACAAAATTATATAGATAAATCTAAAATCATTTTTGTATAGAAAAAAATTGGTTGTTGCCATGTCTTTAAATAGAAAAACCAGACAAGTTTTTATTCAATGAATCCTCTACTGTCTATGGGGAAAAAAATCTGAGGTTATGTTATACCGGGCACTTCTTCTATGTGAGCTATCCTAACATAATACCTAGGAACTTGTCATGAAATGACCAGCAGTGGTCACATTTTATTAACATTGATGGGTCATTGCCAGACCTGGCAAAATCTCTGGGCTGGCCTCTCTGGGAAAGATTGTCTCAGCCTCCTGAGTCACACATGCAGCACTACCCATCTGGTGCCACCGCCAAGAGTAGTGAGGGGGAGGAGAATTGATCTAATAATGCGCACAGGAGTCATCAGACAGAGGTGGACAAACAGTGGCCTGGCGGCTGGGAGAAGGCCGAAGATCAGGTATATCAGTGTTATCTCTTTTTCACACAGACTAACACACTAAGATCAGACCCCCAAGGTTAGAAAGTGATGCCTCGAAAATGTTTTTTTTTTTACATTCTGTGTGCCTCTATTATGTTCAGAAGGATGACATAAACACATGATATAGCTTGAAACTTCCTTTTTCCTCTGAGAATGTTAACTCAGTGCTTTAACATGCAAGTCTAGAAGATTAATGCATTATGAGATTAATGCACAAATTTATTGCGTACGTTTTGTAAAATTGCTATACAGGGACTTCTCTGCTAGCTGTGAGTTGCTGTTCCTTGGTGATATCTATAATTTCACAAGTCATTCTTTATAGGTAGAGATAAACTCAGGTGCATTACAAAAAGATGGCAACCACCCCAATTTATAACTAGCCTTTGCAGTAACGTGCACATGGAAGGCCAATGCACCTCACAAACAGACAAAATTTCCCAGCACACTTTCCAGCTAGCTTACAAAAAAAAAGAAGCAAATTGACCCTGTCTAACAATTCACGTTAAAAACAAAGGGTTTTGTTGCACATATTTGCAAATATATGTAGAACCTGCAATGCCTATGCCAAGGCTCCTCTGTATACATATTGGGATTCTCCAAGTTGGAGCATATATAGCAGTGGATAAATTAGGGGCGGGTTTGCCTGCAGGGAACCCACTTCTCTTTAAAGCGTAAGTTCACCTTTACACAAAATCTGTAAGGTGAACTTACACGGGACCCCCTTCCCATCTCCCCCCAGTTCCGCTGTATGAGTGCCCTGCGATCCCCTGCAGTCAGACACAGGGACACGCTTCACTGACCTGGGGATTTGAAATCCCTGCAGCTTAGACCCCTTTCACACTGCTAGCTTCGGCAATGGTGCCCATTCATTTCAATGTGCAGAGGCCATTGTTGTGTTTTAATGATAATTAAAACACAACACTCGTTTTTGACAAGTCCTTTATTTAAAAGAAAAACATCAAAATGGCGACTCAAACGGGAAAAAAAAACCAAATAACATAGGGTTACCCGTGACATAACTGGATGACCCCGCCCCCCATGTCTACCTCTCATTGGGTGAGTGTCATTATGGGGTGGGGTAATCTGGTGATGTCACTGGGTAACCCCATCCCCATGTTTATCTGTCATTCCGGAATGACACTTAGAGTTTTTATGTTTTTTTTAAAATAAAGGTCAACAACTGGTGATGTGTTTTTATTAATCCTTTGAGCACTTTTTGGTGAATGAGTAGGGGTACTAAAAAATGGTGTGGGGTCCCCTCCAAAATCCATACCAGACCCTTATCCGAGCATGCAGCCCAGCAGGCCAGGAAAGGGGGGTGCGAGGAGGGGTGGTATGGGGTAGAGGGGATCCCCCCAAAGCACCTTGTTCTCGTGTTGATAAAGACAAGGGTCTCGGTGGTTGTGGGGGTGCAGGGGGAGACTTATTGGAATCTGGAAGTCCCCTTTAACAAGGGGGACCCCAGATCCCCATGTGAATAAGTATGGGGTACTAAGTACCCCTACTCATTCACCAAAAAAAGTGTAAAAAGTGAGTAAAAACACAACAGTTTTTGACATGTCCTTTATAAAAAAAAAGTAGAGCCAACTTCAATCACGATAAACGCCGACCTCCGACCTCGGATAAGGGTCTGGTATAGATTTTGGGGGGGGGACCATTTTGGATTTTGGAGTGGGGTTCCCCATAAAATCCATATCAGACCCAAAGGGGGACCCCACGCTGTTTTCTTTCAGATTTTTTATTTGCTGGCAAATTTGTTTACATTCAGCTGTCAGTGGGCAAGCCTGCTGACAGCTGATGAGTCACTGATTGTTAAGGATGCAGCAGCCAGTTGCCTGGCCCGCTTCTTAACAACCAGCTATTCTTCACACAGAATTCAAATTGGTTGATAATTTTTCGACCGTTGCAAATTTGAATCATTCAGAAATTCTGGAATTCGTTAGAAAACGAACATACGAAACTAAACTAAAGGAATTTCAATGAAATTCATTACTATTTCATTTAGAGATACTGATAACCAAAAATGAGTCTGAATTTATATGCGGACTGAAATGAATTGCACAGGTCTAGTGCCAATACATAAATAATGGCACGCCAAACACAGATTGCAAACGCACAACGGTTGCAGGCCTCAGATTGCATGGTACCGTAGTATGAATGCGATTTGCTGCAGCACATTTACATTGAGTGCACTGCTTTTTGTATGTTCCAGTGTGATTTGTAGCCCATTCAAATCAATAAGCTTGCACTTCAGGGGAAACGCACAGCAATCACATAGAAGCGCTGACTGTGTTCCTGTGTGATTCTGGTTTAAATCAGCCTTTAGAGACCTTGGTTCATGCTTGGGTGTATATAGTTCCAAAGAGTCACCACACGAAAGTTGTTTCATGAAGATGCTTGTAATGACAATAAAGAAATTGATGACATAAGCAGTGACTCTTTGGAACTATATCTGACTGCAGATTGGAGTCTGCCTGCCTCCAGCACCCAGTACATAGGGTGTGCATTTTATCTACCTGTATATATACAGTATCTCATAAAAGTGGGTACACCCCTCACATTTTTGTAAATATTTTATTATATCTTTTCAAGTGACAACACTGAAGAAATTACACTTTGCTACAATGTAAAGTAGTGACTGTACAGCTTTTATAACAGTGTAAATGTGCTGTCCCCTTAAAATAACTCAACACACAGCCATTAATGTCTAAACCGCTGGCAACAAAACTGAGTATACCCATTAGTGAAAATATCCAAATTGGGCCCAATTAGCAATTTTCCCTCCCAGTGTCATGTGACTCGTTAGTGTTACAAGGTCTCAGGTGCGGATGGAAAGCAGGTGTGTTAAATTTGGTGTTATCGCTCTCACTCTCTCATACTGATCACTGCATCAAATTGGTCTGTATTGCTGAAGTACTAGAAGGAAGCCTCTTCTAAAGATAATGCACAAGAAAGCCTGCAAACAATTTGCTGAAGACAAGCAGACTAAGGACATGGATTACTGGAACCATGTCCTGTGGTCTGATAAGACCAAGATAAACTTATTTGGTTCAGATGGTGTCAAGCATGTGGCGGCAACCAGGTGAGGCGTAGAAAGACAAGTGTGCCTTGCCTACAGTCAAGCATGGTGGTGGGAGTGTCATGGTGTGGGTCTGATTGAGTGCTGCTGGCACTGGGGAGCTACAGTTCATTGAGGGAAGCATGAATGCCAACATGTACTGTGACATACTGAGGCAGAGCATGATCCCCTCCCTTGGGAGTCTGGGCCGCAGGACAGTATTCCAACATGATAACGACCCCAAACACACCTCCAAGACGATAACAGCCTTGCTAAAGAAGCTGAGGGTTAAGGTGATGAACTGGCCAAGCATGCCTAAAGACCAAAAACCTATTTAGCATCTGTGGGGCATCCTCAAACGGAAAGTGGAGGAGTGCAAGGTCTCTAACATCCACCAGCTCCGTGATGTCATCATGGAGGAGTGGAAGAGGACTCCAGTGGCAACCTGTGAAGCTCTGGTGAACTCCATGCCCAAGAGGGTTAAGGCAGTGCTGGAAAATAATGGTGGCCACATAAAATATTGACACTTTGGGCCCAATTTGGACATTTGCACTTAGGGTGTACTCACTTTTGTTGCCAGCGGTTTAGACATTAATGGCTTTGTGTTGAGTTATTTTGAGGGGATAAAAGCTGTACACTCACTACTTTACATTGTAGCAAAGTGTCATTTCTTCAGTGTTGTCACATGAAAAGATATAATAAAATATTTACAAAAATGTGAGGGGTGTACTCACTTTTGTGAGATACTGTGTATATATATATATATATATATATATATATATATATATATACCCATATGTTGCATCCTATTGTTGTGTTCTTTGCTGTTATTATTGCCAGAGGCTATTCATTAACGGTAAAACCTTTACATGTTTTGTGTCTATGTTATTGCACTTGACTGCTTTTATATTTCAGTAAAAACAAGATTTAACTGCTCTCACTATAAGGCCCCTTTCACACATGTGGACCGTATGTCCGTTTTTCATCCATCCGTTTTCGGATAAAAAACGGACATACATGCACCCCTATGGGATAGCGGGTGTCAGAGGATGAGCTGACTCCCGCTATCGTCCACCTCCGCTATTGTCCGATTCTGCAGACGGAGAAAAACCCTATTTTTCCATCCATCTGCAGAGCGGATCAGATGAACACGGACAGACGGTCCGTGTTCATCCGATCCCCCATAGGGGAGAGCGAAGATCTGACAGGGCGGTCCCTGCACAGTGTGCAGGGACCGCCCTGTCATCCGCCAGCTCAGCGGGGATCAGCTGAGCGATCCCCGCTGAGCAGCGGATCTTCACGGGGCGGATCCGTGAAAGGGGCCTAACTTGTGTCTGTTTACTGGTGTGCTTACAATAACATTAGTACCAGGTGTACCAGAGGGGCTGAGATTGTTCTTGGAGTCGAGGCGTGGAACAATGAACCCAAAATTATCAATCGGCTCTTTCGCGGGTGGCGCTACAATAGAAAAAGGCGTAAGATAGATTGTTAAATTGTTTCCAGTCATTAAGTGTGGGGGAGTTCAGAGGATTTCCAAGTAATAGCTGTTTGTGTAGAAAGAGGAATGAAAAAGATTGGTACAATTAAGAAGATCAGAATTTATAAAACACCCTTATAAGCACCAAATAGGTCTGCAGATACTATGTAGAGCTAGAAAATTAGCAATGAACTTGGTTATTTCAGACCAAAAGGATCATATTTTAGGACAGTTCCAGGTCAAGTACGTTGTATATGTCTAGTCACAGCAAGCATGATGCTGAATTCCTGTCAGTTGCAATATGCTGTATATGTTTCTTGAACACTGAAAACTAACTGGTAACCCACAAGGCTCAGCCAAGGGGTTAATAAAGTGACGTTCCCAGGCTGCCCAGATAGCGAGCCACTGGAAAAAATGCGCCATACCCAATAAAACAGTAGAAATTTCGGGTGGTTTTGAGATGAGGCCAACTACGTCGAAAGCCAAACACCCCATTTTTAGAATGGTTCCCTACACTCAGCCACAGGATGAGGTAAAACATTTAATGACAGGGGTCAGCTGCCTGAATCCCACAAACAGCGGAGAGAGTGCTTCCGGCACTTTCTCATCTGCAAATGTTTCCTCTGTGGGGCAGTCTCCATACGGCACCATACATAATCTGTGATTACCAAGTGAAAAAAGACAATTTTCCACCTCAATAACTGCGTCACTGCTGTCCCTGGGACACCCAGCCTGAGAGGTAAAAATATTTCTGAGTCATTTCCACTGTTATTTTTATAACCACCATATGGCTCTGTGTACGCTCCTATCCACTCTCATGTACGTCTTTTCGCTCTTTGTTTTCGATGTGAGAAAGTGCATTGAAAGGGAGAGCCTTTTTCATGGGATGATCTCTGCGTGTCAAGACTGGACTATAGAATGAGTTTTATTGGGCCATATCTCGTTTTATACACAGCGGTTAGATAAAGGCATGAAATGGACTTCTCTCACAATGGAGTCAGGCCTTTGTGTCAAGTGGGGCAGTGTGACAGTTACAGGAAGACAAGAAAAGCGTGAGGAGGGATCGTAGTGCCACTTGTTTTTCCAGTGTGAATTCCTGCCTATTATTGAAGGGAATGAAAACTAAGTTTATTATGAGGTTGACATAAATGCTGTCCATCGAAAACGAATATTTTATTCCTTTCTAGATGCTGGTGAATTGAACCACACTTTCTCTTATGCCACGTACACACGGTCAGATGTTCGATGGGAGCTTGTTGGGAGCTTGTTGTCGGAAATTCCAACCGTGTGTAGGCTCCATCGGAATATTTGAGCTGGATCTCAAATATTCCGACAAAAAAATTAAGAGTACACAATTCAAACGCACAAAATTCCCCGCATGCTCGGAATCAAGCAGAAGAGCCGCACTGGCTATCGAACTTCATTTTTCTCGGCTCGTTGTATGTGTTGTACGTCACGCGTTCTTGACGTTTGGAATTACTGACAACATTTGTGTGAACGTGTGTATACAAGACAAGTTTGAGCCAACATCCGTCGGAAAAAAAACATGGATTTTGTTATCAGAATGTGCGATCATGTGTACGAGACATAAGTCTTCTAGGGCTCATTCAGATGGGTCCTCCAACCTGCACAGACACCGTTGCATGTCAAAATTTGGATTCGGATTCAGATCAGTGCACCTGCTCTTACCCGTATGTCAGATTTTGACATGTGACAGTGTCCATGCAGCCGCTGCATCTGAATCCGCTTCTATGGGTGGCCTGCATGCAGCGCCAAGTTGGATTCACACACACCAGACAGTGGCTCAGATCGGAGGACGGGTCTGATCGCCCGTCTGAATGAACCCTAAATAGCAATATGTTTGCATTAGAGTTCTCAGATCAATATAAACAGTGCTGTCATTACAAAGGGGTTTCTGCTCTTCATTTCACATCTATAGGGGTTCATTCACACCATGTCTGTTAAGCTGCACTGGAAACTGGCAAAGAGAAGCATCTTGCGGTGAATTTTTACAGCTGACTGACATTATGCATCAATGTATTTTGCGTTATACAGACTACATCATCAATTTAAGAATGAGGAAAGAGGAGGTGGGACTTTAAATGAAGCACATAGGTATACAAAAATAATTTAATAATAATAAAAGTATCAGTATTCTGGTACATAATAGTAATCATGATACATAATGGAATCAATCAGCTATTGTTCACTTCTTAGAAATCTACCCCCCTGGATGCTGTCCTTGCTGGGCTTCGGGCTTCTCTACGCCACCTCAGCTCCCAGTGGCAATGCCCTTAGTAGGTCTCCAGTCTGTAGTGCCACACTCCTACCATATATTTACGTTTGTAAGTACTTTAGATTGTGGGGGCTTTTATGGGTTTAATCTTCATTCATACTTCTTATTATCAACCCCTTTACTTGGCAGAGTCAGACCATATAGATATCTCTACTATCATATATTACATAATTCAAGTCACGTGCATGCTCCTGAAGATTGGATCAATCCATGAAATGCGTAGAGCTGTATAATGGCGTGTCTCTACCTATTATACATGAATTACATGATATCAACTATTTACCTTATGTGATGATCTGTTTTTATTACATGTTTACTTGTGTGTATATGTATTAACTGCATTGATTCCATTATGTATCATGATTACTATTATGTACCAGAATACTGATACTATTATCATTATTAAATTATTTTTGTATACATATGTCCCACCGCCCCTTTCCTCATTCTTATTTAGACAGAGATGTCACCGCCTCATTTAAAGTCCCAAATTGTTCTTTTCTTTATTAAAATCATAGGGATGGAAGCACATAGTCTATATCTAGCTTGGTCTGATGTTATTAATCCTTATTATGCAACTTATTCTCCTACATTTCACCCTGCATTTTCCCCCCCACTCTCTATAGGGTATATACCCATGGGATGGGGTTATTATCTCCCATTCCTTGATATCTAGTTATCCCACATGTTTTGATTAGTGTATCACACGATTTTGTTCAGGAGCTATTTGTTCCCATCTTTTCCGGGAGCTGCGACGTGTGCCGCGGGATCTCCTCCTCCCCCTTCCTGGGGTGAGTGTGGACCCCTGCGCCACGCATTGACGGCATCAGCTGGAGTGGTGCTGCCTTACCGGCACTGTCTGTTCACCTGTCGACTGCTGGGAGGGATGGTTTGGCATGAACGTTGAATGGCTTGTCTGTCCGATTGTTGGCGCCTCTCTCCCAAGGTGCACACCTGCGTGACATTGGTGGGCATGTGGCAACTGTGTCCTTATAGGCTCTATTCATGGGAGGTTGGTTCACCTTGGTGGTTTTATCTACTCCCTATGCGTCACCCTTGTATCACTCTGGACTGGAAGTTTAGTTTTAGGTAATTTATTGTCTTTTCACCATCATTTTCATTTGTCACTTTTAGGTATCTGGTCTTTATCGAATTTCTCGCATGATTCTACTCTCCAACCTTCACTATTTATGTAACCTCTGTGCACCTATGGCTATATGATTATTGTTCACTTCTTAGAAATCTACCCCCCTGGATGCTGTCCTTGCTGGGCTTCGGGCTGCTCTACGCCACCTTAGCTTCCGGTGGCGATGCCCTTAGGGGGTCTCCAGTCTGTAGTGTCACACTCCTGCCATATATTTACGTTTGTAAGTACGTTTGTTTAGATTGTGGGGGCTTTTATGGGTTTAATCTTCATTCATACTTCTTATTATTCACCCCTTTACTTGGCAGGGTCAGACCATATAGATTCTCTACTATCATATATTACATAATTCAAGTCACGTGCATGCTCCTGAAGATTGGATCAAGACTGAAGATGGCCTAGAAGATTGGATCAATCCATGAAATGTGTAGAGCTGTATAATGCGGTGTCTCTACCTATTATACTTATTATATGCAAATTACATGATATCAACTGTTTACCTTATGTGATGATCTGTTTTTATTACGTTTGATGTGTGTATATGTATTAAATGCATTGATTCCATTATATATCATGATTACTATTATGTACCAGAATACTGATACTATTATCATTATTAAATTTTTTTTTGTATACCTATGTGCTTCATTTAAAGTCTCACCGCTCTTTCCTCATTCTTATTTAGACAGGGATGGAGGCACTAGACCTTACCAGGTCACCGCCTCATTTAAAGTCCCAAATTGTTTTGTTCTTTCTTTATTACATCATCAAGTTGCTTGCATCAGGTATATGACTCATGACTCATATGACTGATGTCATTTGTATGGATTATTGTCCTGCAAGGAAACGATGGAGTCCTAAAGACTGTTATAGACGCTCTTTATAAATTCCCTGGCAGTCTGTTCTGCAATTAAAACCTTCATGCTGCTGGTTGCAATTTAAGTTAACCTCTTTCAGCCCCAAAAAAACGCATGTGTGTGGTGGCAAAACACAAATGCACATAGGCATTTGTGAATGGCCAAGGTTTCCGTGCTGAGAGCGCCCTCACGTAACATTACCAGCACAGTAATCGAGCTGTCATAGACAGCTCTTGGTCTGTAGATATGATTGGGTGCTGGAAAAAAAAAGATAGATAGGTCTGTGATACTGTATGTGTGTAGTGGTCACCTTCCAGTATATTAGTAGGTGAATCTGTTTATTGCAATAGGTCTTGGATTCTATAGCTAGGCTCAATGATCAGCATAGGCTAGAGCTAGGTTAGCTATCCAATGGCCACTTCTGGTAGTTAGAGATTCAGCTGCATAACAGATTATAAATTGCTATGGATTATGATGCAGAGTAGATAGGCTGACGTTGAGTTCCAGTGCCACACGACAACTCCTTCTGGTGGGAATCTGCATTCCAGGCTGGTTGGACAACAGTTGGAGGATCTCCCATTGCTGCTGACTTTATCTTCAGGTCACCAATACAACGAACGATACATTGTGATTATCAACAGGGGCCACTACAGATGAACTATGCTGCAATATTCATCTGGAGATATTAATAACAGGGTATATGTGCATAAATCCCCCAGGACTTTTGTAGCGGCCTTTGATGGTAATACCTATGTGTACAAGGGATGTGTGTGTTATATGCTGGTTGCAGTAGATCCTCAGCTTATAATTACTTCAAACCAGGGAAGCGCATGCCCATGCTCTGGGATGGTGGGTCAGCATTCCCAGATTGAAATAAATGAGTTGCTGACCTATCATCCCAGTGTATCAGAGTGCATGGAGCTGGCTCAGGCAGTGGAGGAAGCAGGCAGCCACGGATGGAACAGGAGCCGCATAACCTGATGCTTCCTCTATAGCACCAGCTCCTGTCCCAAGCGGAGTGATACCAAGTGCATTTCACCTTTCTAGCAGCCTGGAAAGCAATGCCAACAAAAGCTGGAAGACGAAAGAGTCAGTGTATTTAACAACACATACACTGCACTTTTGCAATGGGCATATTAGAGGTATACAAATTATTAGGCTGCTTTGACACTGATCCGCAGGTGCAGCACAGTGCACCTCCAGCTTTCCTGTGGATTAGGTGCACTGAGCCATATACTTCTATTATATTTTGTGGGTTTGGTGTACTTTCTCAAAGTGCACCAAAAATCCTGAATGCTGGCGTTTTGGTGTGGTTTTAGAAAGTACACCACACCTGCATGATGTAATAGAAGTCTATGGCAAAGCGCAGGTAACCCGCAGGAAAGCCGCTGGTGCACAGTTGGGCAATTAGGCAAACTATAAGAATACCAAAGTTAATTTAAATGCAACACTTCCTGTTTTGTTGGAGCATGTTTTTATAAATCACCACCACTATGTACAGTATCTCACAAAAGTGAGTACACCCCTCCCATTTTTGTAAATATTTTATTATATCTTTTCATGTGACAACACTGAAGAAATTATACTTTGCTACAATGTAAAGTAGCAAGTGTACAACTTGTATAACAGTGTAAATTTGCTGTCCCCTCAAAATAACTCAACACACAGCCATTAATGTCTAAACCGCTGGCAACAAATGTCCAAATTGGGCCCAAAGTGTCAATATTTTGTGTGGCCACCATTATTTTCCAGCACTGCCTTAACCCTCTTGGACATGGAGTTTACCAGAGCTTCACAGGTTGCCACTGGAGTCCTCTTCCACTCCTCCATGACGACATCATGGAGCTGGTGAATTTTAGACCTCTTGCGCTCCTCCACCTTCCCTTTGAGAATGCCCCACAGATGCTCAATAGGGTTTAAGTCTGGAGACATGCTTGGCCAGTCCATCAACTTTACCCTCAGCTTCTTTAGCAAGGCAATGGTCATCTTTGAGGTGTGTTTGGAGTCGTTATCATGTTGGAATACTGCCCTGTGGCCCAGTCTTCGAAGGGAGAGGATCGTGCTCTACTTCCGTATGTCACAGTACATGTTGGCATTTATGGCTCCCTCAATGAACTGTAGCTCCCCAGTGCCGGCAGCACTCATGCAGCCCCAGACCATGACATTCCCACCACCATGCTTGACTGTAGGCAAGACACACTTGTCTTTGTACTTCTCACCTGGTAACTGCCACACACTCTTGACACCATCTGAACCAAATAAGTTTATCTTGGTCTCATCAGAGCACATGACATGGTTCCAGTAATCCATGTCCTTAGTCTGCTTGTCTTCAGCAAACTGTTTGCAGGCTTTTTTGTGCATCATCTTTAGAAGAGGCTTTCTTCTGGGACGACAGCCATGCAGACCAATTTGATGCAGTGTGCAGCGTATGGTCCGAGCACTGACAGGCTGACCCCCCACCCCTTCAACCTCTGCAGCAATACTGGCAGCACTCATACGTCTATTTCCCAAAGACAACCTCTGGATATGACGCTGAGCATGTGCACTCAACTTCTTTGATTGACCATGGCGAGGCCTGTTCTGAGTGGAGCCTGTGCTGTTAAACCGCTGTATGGTCTTGACCACTGTGTTGCAGCTCAGTTTCAGGGTCTTGGCAATCTTCTTATAGCCTAGGCCATCTTTATGTAGAACAACAAATTTTTTTTTCAGATCCTCAGAGAGTTCTTTGCCATGAGGTGCCATGTTGAACTTCCAGTGACCAGTATGAGAGAGTAAGAGAGATAACACCAAATTTAACACACCTGCTCCCCATTCACACCTGAGGCCTTGTAACACTAACGAGTCACATGACACCGGGGAGGGAAAATGGCTAATTGGGACCAATTTACTTAGGGGTGTACTCACTTTTGTTGCCAGAGGTTGCCAGAGGTTTAGACATTAATCGCTGTGTGTTGAGTTATTTTGAGGGGACAGCAAATTGACACTGTTACACAAGTTGTACAATCACTACTTTACATTGTAGCAAAGTGTCATTTCTTCAGTGTTGTCACATGAAAAGATATAATAAAATATTTACAAAAATGTGAAGGGTGTACTCACTTTTGTGAGATACTGTATATAATGGAAATGTTTTATATGAACATGTTGCTAACTTAAAATATAAATTCCTTGATAACACCAGGGATCACTGTCTTGCAATTTTCAGGCCTGCATTACTGTAAACATTGCATACAATCTTGTTTTTGATGATGATGCATTAGTTTACTTAAAAAAATTATCGGATTATTTTATAAGAAACAAATGTGCACTCTACATAACAAGGATTAAAAGTACCATCTGCCGAGTCAATGTGCCATTTACTTATACACTTGATCATTCCCTGAACTGCTAATTATCTAATATCAGCATTAGATTGTTTCCCTTTGAATTTTCATTATCCCAACCAAGCCCTTCACTTGGGTATTAACATGAACAGCACGTCTAATAACTTGCACATTAATTATTAACATAAAGAAATTCCAAGGGCTAAACTTGCTTTCCCTGCAAGGCTCCCCTGCTTTCAATGAGCTTGCAAAGGGGAAAACCTGATCAAGGAACCGCTATTAAGTCTGTATCCATCGTGAACATTAACAGGTTTCTCGTCTTAAAGCTGAGCTCCAGGCATTATTTTTTTTATGGAAGAAAGTGGGGAAGAGTTAAAATTTATGTCAGGTTTTAATTTCTATCCCCAATCGCATTGCGGAGATGTTTCCTCATCATTCGTAAAGTGATACGTAAATTGTCGGCGCAATATAAATAACAATAACAGATAAATACATTTTCCTGTGATATCCTGTGGGAATAAATTGTGATTTCAGTTATTACTAGAAAAAAAGGGTGCATATAGAAACAAAATGTAAAAAAATACAAACTACAGAAATACAAATTTTCAACCATTTTAACCATATTCATTTTAAGTCTATAACCATCCTCTGTTCAAAAAGCTTTGGGTAGAGATGGGCATTAGGTAGTTGTAAACTTCAGACATTAAAAATGAACAAAGAATATCCCTCTATAGTGTGTACTTGTCTCAATTAAGAGCACTAAGTTTAATTTCTTTCTGCTGCTTCATTCCTCTACTATCAGCATGAGTCCTTTCTGACAAGTTTTCCTCACACCAAGATAGAAAGGTGACAGGGGGGGGATCTCCAGCTGATTGACAGCCTCAGTTCTGTTCTTGTGTACTGTGTAGAGGGGTGTGTCCCTTCCCTCCAATCAGCTCTCCTCGCAGAGCTCTGCAGAGTGTAACTTCGGCTCCCTGCCCCCTGTTTCCTGACAGCTCAGAGAGGCTTTATAATGTCTGGACTTCGAATGGATGTAGAGAAGAGAAGACTGCATCACCTGAGGCCATACACATCACACTAAAGAAGTGCAGACACCTTTTTTGAAGCATGGTCGTTTTGTACCATGTGATACGGTGCAGACAAACTGCACTGCATTTGCAATTTGCATTTGGGGTGTCGATGATTTTGTATTGTAACTCACATCCAAACACAAACACAGTGTGATTGCAATGCAGTTATCCCTGCGCATTTCCCGCACCACATATGTGTGAACCAAGGTTAAAGTGTGGAGAAAGGCTGCTGTAAAGTGATAAGCCAAGTAGGAAACTGATATCTACAAGGACTGACTGCAAAAGACAGAAGGACTCTCTACTTCTCACCCTAATAACAGTACTTGGACCTGGTACCCAACGTGTATCATGAGTGCATGGCTAGATAGTCAAATACTCCATAAAGCTTAGCGTGTCATCAAATCAAACTTAAAAGTGGTAGTAAAGCCTTTTTTTAACTTGTACCTACAGGTAAGCCTATAATAAGGCTTACCTGTAGGTAAAATGAATATCTCCTATACCTGCATGGCTCAGGAGATATTCATATTGCATGCAACCGGTGATGTCACCGGTGCATGCGCTCTGAAGATCAGCATACAGCATCCCTTCAGAGCTCCATGCCACAGCCGCGCGCATGAGTGATGTCATCGCGGCTTGGCTGAACAGAAGTCCAGAGCACTCAAACCCAGAAGGAAGGCCGGGTGAAAATGGAAGCCCTGTCAGTGGTGACAGCGCGCCGCTGGAGGACTTTGTTTTAAGGTAAATATTACATAATGTGCTAATATGAGATGCATACTAGCACATTATGACATTGCCTTGCAGGGTTTAAAAAAAAAGTGTGGTCTACTACCACTTTTCTAGCTTTTGGTTTCCATGAGAGGCAAATTAAAGTTTGTTAACAGGGTACATAGATCAGTTTCTAAAGAAATTTCTTTATTTAGGAATGTTAAAGTGAGGTTGCACACAAAAAAATTTAAAAATCATTAAAATTCCTAAAAAAACAAAAAAAATATATTTGGAAACATTTTTTTTGTAACTCACCCTTAAATGCCTGGTGCTAGGGGGTCCCTCCTAGTCTGCTTCCTTCAGTGCCTGGGCTGGTGACATCACTTCCCCTTGGCGCAGGAAGGGCTCAGCTCTGCCCCCTCCCTCCTGTCAGTCATCTGGGACACGTGACAGGTCCCAGATGACTGCGCGGCCAATCATGGCGCCGCTCGCACATGCGCAGTGGGTGCCCGCTGTGAAGCCACAGCCAGGTGCCCACAGTTACAATGCCGGCGCCGCCGAGATGAGGGGGGAACGAGCGGGGCTTTGATCCCCCGCATCGCTGGACCCTGGGACAGGTAAGTGTCCCATTATTAAAAGTCAGCAGCTGCAGTATTTGTAGCTGCTGACTTTTAAATTTTCTTTAAGCACATTATTTACCACCATGACTATTTGCTCTGGGCAGATCTGATATCATAGTAGGTATTCACTGGTCATATGATTTTTCCTCTTCCTATCAGAGCACTTTTGGGGATATTCAAATATTATTTCTCCACACAAAACATTATTTTGCAGTTATGATGCATCCCAGAGGTGTAACTAGAACCTTCAGGGTCCTCTGCAAGCAACCATGAAGCCCCCCCCCCCCTGACCCCCAGCCAGGGCTCTTCCCATCAATATTTAAGGACAGAGACAATTAGAGAAAATCATAACTTGGTGTGTGGCCTAAAGTCTGCCAAGCCTCTGTACTAGTAGGCACAAACAATGCATCTGTGTATTAGAAAGTGAGTTATTTGTTTACGACGAAGACCCAGCTTTTCCGGCTGTGAAATTTTCATATGTTTTGTGTATCTATTCTTTACCGGCTAGTGTGACAAAAAGAGAGACTGTTTTTACAATATTAGTTCATTGTAGGTAGGTTTTCATCTCATTTGCCATTCACATTGATGTCTCCATTCACAATTTAAATTGTCTGTTACTGATGTATGTATTTAGCACTGTTACTGTACAGGTGGGTCTGCGTTGGGTTGTCTCCTCGGTAACTGGCTTTCTCCTAGATTTACAGCCCAATAAAAAAAGAAAATATTTTACTTAAAGTTCTGCTGTTGCATACTGGCGAGCAGGCAATCTTTTTATCTGCAATAAAATACACTAATGATGGCTATACACGCACAGAATTTCGTCCAAAACTGGTCGTTTTCTGAAAGATCTTTCGACAATCGTGCTGTTAGTGGACCCAACCTTACCAATGATTTTGACCGTGGGCCAGGCTAATGTCAATGGATACGAAGTGAAAACTTTTACCATTTCAACAAAGGTGTATATGCGTATGTTGTAATCAAAACAATAGGAATATGCTGTCTTGTATAATTTATCTAAGCTTTTATTGTTATCCATTGGTCACTATGATCATGGAAGCGATCATGTAAACAAGTTAGTGGCCAATTCGCTTTCGACTGACGAATAATCGCTTAGTCTGCAAACGGCCGAAATTCTGTGTGTGTGTATGGCCAGCATTACTGTACCTGCCTGCTCACAGCAATCCTTGCAATGTAAACTGAGCTGCACATGCTCAGTTAAGCTTACAGTGGCTGACTGACCCCTGTGTAACGGAATAACTAGATCCTGTGAACGTGCAAGAGTGACATCATCCCACGCTAGCCAATGAATGTAGCCAAAAATCAGTGCGCCGGTGAGGGACTGCTGGAGAGGTAAGTATTAACCCTTTAGTACTGCTTTAAAGCCCACCTCCGGGAAAGTTTCCAACCTCTCTCACCCCCTTATAACTGATCCCTGAATGTGGAAAAAAAATCACTAAATCTAAAAGCAGCTGTACTTACTCAAACCCGTGGTCACATGATGCTCCAGCCCCAAATCTCCTCTACTGTTTACTTCTGAGTGGGTTCTTCATAGGGTGTCTGCATTACTGTCTACATGACCTTTTAATTGGATGTCCTGTGTTGGAGACATCTTAGGATTCAGAAGAGGACTAACGTCAGCTAAGGGGAGTTAAGGAGACCAAAGGTCTCAGGCACTGGATTAGTGGTCACCTACACTCGGAAACAGTGGCAGTGAGGGATATGGACTCAGGGGAGTATAGCTGGCCTTACAAGGTAAGAAAACAAAAAAAGCTGGGCAAAATGATCCCAGAATGTAACTTTAAGCTAGTGAGTTAGTGTGTTCTGGGGGGTACCATTTAATGTAATTACTACTGGCAGAGGGTAGAGAGATCCTGAAAATCAAATCAAGCCGCTCTTATGAGGTTGGCTACAAATGCTACTCAGAATTATCATTTTAGATTTTTCTACTTAGAGTTTTTATGACTATGAAAACTATTTCCAACACTTATACCAGTACATAGTAGCCAGTGTTGCCAACCGTCAGTATTTTTACTGGCAGCCAGTAAAAAACAGGCAATTGTATCCTGCCAGTAAATGCCAGTAAAAGTAAAAGTTTGCCAGTAAAATATATGGCTGTCATGCTCGGCTTGATCTGGAGCCAGCTGAGACCATCCGAGTGCCTGTTACAGTGTGATCGGACGGCTCTGGTGAAGGCGGTGCCTGAGCATGTTGTGGGATGTCCAGTGCAATGGAGCCAAGCAGAGCGGCCAGAGCCTTGTGTATGGGAGCAAGGCATACTGGGACAGGGACCATCAGTGCTGTTTAGACTGGAGGGACCACTTGGCTTGGAGAGAGACTGTGACTCAGGAGGTGATGTGTCATTTTGAGAGTCAATTTCATATATGTGTGCCGTCCATTCTAATTTCTGCCTGTCCCTGAGCTACTTACTTACTATGTCGAAAATAAAATAAGTTATATATAATTTGCCTTATTATCCACCTTAAATCATATTGTTAATTGCATATTGTACTTGTTTGTAGCCTAAATACTCTAATTTGCACCTAAAACTAATTTTGTAACTTTTGTAAATGCCAGTAAAAACGTGGCTGTGCCAGCAAATTTTGGGTGTTGTGTCAGTAAATTTCAATCTGGTAAGTTGGCAACACTGATAGTAGCGTGTGCCTGTATCCAATAAATATAAATGTATATGGGGACAACCAGCATCCTCTGGTTGACAACCAGCATCTCTTGAGGAATCATAATCTGTAATTTTCACATTTCTTTTTGCGCAAAAGATCTATGAAATTATAGTTTCTGTTTAGCTCTGAAGGTGTCCATCAACACTGCTACCATCACCTAAGTATCAGGAGAATTTGTCTAGTTGCGGTATATGCATCCTCAAGGCCTACAATGGAGATTTCTTCAGCAATCTACTCCCCTCCCTGCATCCACATGATTTGGCTTCAGGGAACATAAAGCCTCATTCACAACTGAGTGTTTTGTATCGTAGTTTCATAGTTAGTAAGGTTGAATAAAGACACCAGTTCATCCTGAGTGAGTGTCTACAACAGTCCCTATCCCTGTACATTGGTCCCTACCCTCAAGGAGCCCACAATCCAAGGTCCCCATTCATATACCAGGGCCAATATTTTGGACAGAAGCCAATTAACCTACCTGCATGTCTTTGGATTGTGGGAGGAACCCGGAGTACCCGGAGGAAACCCAGGTAGGTAGGGAGAACATGCAAACTCTATGCAGGTAGTGTCGTGGTTGGGATTTGAACCAGCGACCCTTCATACTGCTAGGTGAGAGTGCTACCCACTAGACCAGTGTGCCACCACAAGGCATCACGAAGCTCCAAAATCCCATGGTTTTCAGTTGGGCCTGTTCACAATTGAGCGTAGTGTCTCTTGAAGCTTGTAGCTCGAAAAAGTACATGGACTTCTTTTCAGCTTCAAGCTTCACATGTTTTTGGCCCCTACACACGGCAGAAACATTTGCAAGAGCACACATATTGTGCATTTTTCCCCAAGTAACTAACTTTCCGTTTGCAAAAAATATAAAAAAAAAAATGTTCAGGCCTCAGATGCCCACAAAGATGCCTGTGCAAATGCTCAAAAAAAAAAAAAGGCCTGATGATTTTCTGCCACACAGGCAGGTAGCAGCAGGTGCAGTAATAATAAAATGCTAAGGGGAACTTTGGGGGACCAAATTATCACAATAAGACTGAATGTGCTATGTTCATATTTTGTATAACATATTTGGGGTGGAGTTTTTATTTAATCCTAGTGACTATTGAATTTAGCTAATGCACTTTTCAACTGAAAGTGAAGAGCTCCATGCTTTGTGTCTTTCCGCCCTTCATACTGCTCTTTCCATCATAATTCCAGCCTAGAGAAGAGCAGCTTTCTGTTACATTAGCAGATGGTGTACATTTTATATGCTCTTGTTGTCTTGCTTTGGAGTGCATGCCATTATTGGATTTGATAAAATAGCCAGATGTGTTTACGCTAAAAGGCCCGAGCCTAGTCAAAGAAATAAAAGGGCTGACATTCCTCCCTAATTTACACCAGTCTCTTAAACTAAAACATAGATTGTGTGTTTGTATTTCCCTTCACCCTTGAGAGGACCTTAGGAAATAAACCGTTGATACATTTTCAGGCCAGCTTGATGGAAATATTGCTACAAATGATTTTGGTTTGGGGATGACAAAGGACACCTTTACCTTGAATGCAACAAGTAGCATTTCCAAAAACTGTATTGTAGCTGCTTGATTTTTATGTTCCCAGAACATTTCTTACAAATGCCACACAGCATAGTCCTGCCTGGCAGGAGAGGGGATTTGATTTTTCTCTGCTGCAGTTTCTCTTTCACTTACAGATCTCAACCCCACCCTGTGACTGGACAGTGTGAACCGTCGAATGGTGCAGGAATCATATCACATAGGTGTGAACACACATTCGATTCCTGTGCGGAACAAAAAAAGGGTCCTGCACCATTTTGTATGGCTGAATTCGCATCGCACAGAAATCGCATGTGATCTGCTCAGCAATGCGTTGCGAATCACATGCAATGTCTGTAAACGCACAAGTGAGAATCCAGCCTGAAAGGAGAAACAGAACACAAATGAGCTAATCTCTGTCACCTGGCTGTCTTCTCCCATCAGCATGCTAAGCACATCTGATTGGCCCCATGTGCTTCTTCCTCACCCCCCTCCCCCAGGAATTTAAACAAAAATACATTTAATTATGTATTAGACCCCTTTCAGGCCGGGTTCACACTGGTATGACAAACGCTCGATGTGTGAAAATCAATGTTTGCCTATGGGAGCCGTCTTAACTCATCCGACACAAGTCGGTCCGACTTTGAAAATGCTCCCTTAAACACATATTGTGCATTTCTTAACCACCCTATCACGGAAATTCAGACATAGCTACGATGACCCCTATGGAACACTTGTGTATGAAGTATGATAAGATCAAAGGCCATATCTCTGAATTATACACGGTCCTAACAAATTCTTCTGAAAAGCTAGAATATATGAAGAGTTGGGAAGCAGACCTCCAGGAGAGTATTGGGCTGCACGAATAGTATACGACAGCCCAGGGGGCCACAAAGTCCTTCATAAATACATCACTAATAGAAGCAAATTACAAAGTCATAATGAGATGGTACATGGTCCCGGCAAGACTGGCTACCTTTATCCCTGAGACGTCTCCCCAGAGTTTCCGTGGTTGCGGACAATTGGGGACGATGTACCATGTGTGGTGGCAGTGCCCTAAGGTGAGGATTAGGGTGTACAACTTTACATACACTCTCACCCAGGTAAACCTTGTCAAGTCCCCCAGACAGGCACTGCTAGATGTCAAGGTAGAACCAGCCTCAAAATCCTGGAGACGTCTCATAGCGTATATATTTACAGCGGCAAAAATCATAATAGCAAAATCCTGGAAATCGGCGGTGGTACCATTCGACCAGCTCAAATATAAACTCTCCTAGATTATGCTCAATGAACGAATGATGGCAACCTTAACTGATAAAATGCAGCAGCTCGAAAAGATCTGGAGCCCCTGCATCCGGTACTTAACAGGGGACCCCAGAGCCATATTGGCGTAAAGCAGCCAGTGGGGGGGGCAGGAATCAGGGGGGCGAGGTCACTTTCTAATTCTTTACTCCTTTAACTCTTTCAACCTTCCATTCTTTATATTCAACCATCTCCTCTCTCCAACTCTGAACTCTGATAAAATAATGAGGGTCATATTACAGACATCTGTAAACGCTAACCTTATCTTTGATATAGACCCCTACGCGAAAAGAACGCTAACCCTTGTTAAAGGGGGCTTCCAGATTCCGATAAGCTCCCCGCCCGCAGACCCCCACAACCACCAGGCAAGGGTTGTCGGGATGAGGCCAAAAAAAAATAAAAGTCCCTAAACCTATCCTGTAGTTTGTAGATGCGATAACTTTTGCGCAAACCAATAAATATATGCGATTGTGATTTTTTTTTACCAAAACTGATGAACACATTTTTTTTTTTTTGGGGGGGGGGGGGATATATATTATAGCAGAAAGTAAAAAAAAATGGCCTGGTCATTAAGGGGGCAAATCCTTCCGCAAAGCCAGCACCACAACGATTCGGATGGTGCTATTGCCGGCAATAGCTGCCGATTTCAAATCGCATGCCAAATCGGGCCAATGTGAACGTAGACTAGGCTGTGCTTTGAAGCTGATCTGTGTATATTTTAGGAATACCACTATTTTGGAAGGTAGAACAGCTTCCTTAAATGTAATTCATCTGTGTATGTAGATGTTTGGAGTATCTGCCCTCTCTTGCATTATTTTAACACCCCGCATTTAAGTAACTTGGTTCTGCCATCACAACGAACAAAGGCAGAGCTATTTTTAACTTGTTTAGACGCATATACTATATTTATTTCAGTGGTATGTTGTTCCATATGCCGTTTCACAAAAAAAGGCCTGTTTCTTGATTTGTTCAGGTCCATTATTATGGAGCATGTCATCTGCTGTGAAGTGTGTGTTTTTGTGAGTAAGGAGGGCTGACATAATACTGCTTCATAAAATCCATCAAAGACCCCGAGTGTGTGGCTTTAACTCGAAGCTCTTTGACACAATTTGGTTAAGACTGGAGGCCAGGCGCTTTTTGGATATCATCTGGGGAACATTTTGCTCAGTGGAGTTTACTACACGCTTTATAATATCTTATTAAAAAAAATACTGCCCCATCTGTGAATAATTTTGGAACCCAAAATAGCACCTAAATGTAGTCAGTTGTCTTCCTAGTCTATTTCCCAGAAACTGCGGGAGCTGTGATGGTTGTTCACCTCATGCGAGGCACCCCTGGGAGTCGTAGCAGCTCTTGATTAGCCGACATGACCTTATTATCATAAGAACGGCATTAATAACATTTTAATTCAGCAATCTCAGCATCTGCAGCAGTGGTGCTCCACTGGTATCTTGGGAATCACATGTGTTCCAGTCCCTCTATGTATTGCCTAAAAGAGAACCAGTCACTAACAAGCCTCTGTAAAGACCTGAATTTTCAATCTTTAGCCTGCATGTTCTTACCATCTATCAAAGGTGTTGTTAGGATTACATGAAGGAAAATGAACCCTTGGGTCACACCTGTGTGTGTGTGTGACAGTGTGCATGTGTGTGTGTGATTTATGATTGTTAAAGTGGGGGGACACCCTAAAAAAAAAAAAAGCATTATTATTCTGAAAAAAAAAAAAAAAGAAGATTTTACCTTATCCGAAATCCCTGTTGCTAGGCAGTCTTCCTAATCTGCCTCCTTCCTACGCCGTGGTGATCTTCGTTCTTCTGTCGTTGTCTTCTGGGTAATGGGGCGTGCTGTGTTATGGGAACTGTGTGTTCCCTAACACAGCGCGTCCCATTCACACAGCGCTGCGCGGCTCGCGCATGCACAGTAGGAAATGGGCAGTGAAGCCGTATTCTTCTCTGCCTGTTTCCCTTACTGAGGATGGCGGCGCTGGGACCGGATCTCAGAGGGACATCTCGGCCTCCACGACCGCCATCGCGGGCACCCTGGGAGGGTAAGTGTACTTATTAAAAGTCGGCAGCTACTTTTTTTTTTAGCTGCTGACTTTTAAAAAAAAATTTTTTAGCTGAAACACCCCTTTAAGGCACATTTGGGCAGCCCATGCATTTCAGCCATAAATAATCGCAACAAAGGTGTGCACATCTTTTTTTTTGTGCACAAGACCGCAAATGACCACATAGTAGGGATGCACCAATAACATTTTTTTTACAATGAGTACAAGTACCGATATTTTTTTTTTAGTACTCGCCGATACCAATTACCGATACCTACCGCAACTTCAGCTGTCAGCAATGGTACAAAGCATTGAAAAGTTATTTACAAATGAAATGAATCAATTTTATTTTAATTTAGCGCTGTTTCAATGTGAAATGTGTAAATATATGTTAATATATATGTGTACAAATATTTACTAACAAAGCAAACTAATTTTTTTTTTAATTGTTTATCGTTTATAAAATAGATGTGAACAAAAGAAAAAAAGCAGGAAAATAATAATTAAATGGAAGAGAATAGGGAGTAAATTAAGGCTGATTAGAGTAAATTAAGGGTTATTAAGGGGTTAAACAGAGGAACATTTGTTCATCCCTTTTATCTGCAGATAAAGAAACAGAAATATACAAAAAGAACAATTTATTTTAGTGTTTCAGGGCTGAACAATGTTGGTAATAAACATTGCCGGCTGCTTTTTTTTTTTTTTTTTTTGACAGCTCCAATTACCGGACTTTTTAACACTGGGGAGACCCACTGACAGCTCAAAGAGCCGAGCCTGAAAGTATCAGTTTCAGGTATCGGTGCATTTGCACGAGTACCGATACTTGTACAAATACTCAGTATTTGCACCGATACCGATACTAGTATCGGTGCAACCCTACAACATAGCATCTAATATTTTCTCTGCAGGGAGTGGCAGGAGCAGTGTAGAGCTGCCACCAGTTAGCCTGTACAAAGCAATGGCCAGCAGCGGCTACTACGCAAATCCAAGCGGCTATGTACTTACAGGACCATACTTAAGCTCCTCTATAAACACAGACAGTGGGGATTTTTTACTAAAAGCAAATCTACTTTGCACTACAAGTGCACTTTCAAGTGCAGTCGATTTAGATCTGAGGGGGACATGCAAGGATAATAAAAAACAGCATTTTAGCTTGCACATGATTGGATGATAAATCAGCAGAGCTTCCCCTCATTTCAGATCTACCCCTTAGATTTCGTGCGACTGCACTTCCAAGTGCACTTTCAGTGCAAAGTGGATTTGCCTTTCGTAAATAACCCCCAGTGTGTAGTCCGGGTGCCCACAGTAAGAATGCCGGCGCCGTGGAGAGGAGGAAGAGAAGAGCGGGGCTTCGTACGCCTGCATCGCTGGAACGTGGGACAGGTGAGTGTCCGATTATTAAAAGTCAGCAGCTACACTTTTTGTAGCTGCTGACTTTAAAAAAAAAATTTGTCACAACTCTGCTTTAACCTCAGCAAATGTAAAACAAATGAAAGAATATATATACATTTTTTTAATTCAACTTTGTGCCTGAGAATTCATCCCATACCTGGGTGGGGTGTGCTAGTGACAAGTATTCAAACTATCCCCACTTCACATAATACATCTCAAACAACAAATTCTTGTGTCAGTGATATGCCAAAAGGAAAGATCTAAAGAACAATTCCAAGCAGCAGGTGAAAGTAAACAAACGCTGTAATTATCTGAGTGCTTTACTTCCGCCAGTTTTTCAGACCATCTAGCACAAGGGTCTCAAGTATGGCCTGTGGGCTACAAGCGTCCCACAATAAGATTTTATGCGGCCCGCAGCTGATGTGTACAGTCTTCACTCCGATGGGGAGCCTGATGTAAGGGGGGCTTTGATGGGGACCATAAATGTGTGCAACCTATTGCATTAGGGTGGGCCCCCAAAGCTCAAACACACATGACGCTCTCTGCAGCTTTAGAATGAATGGGAAGTGCTTTGTGCTGAGCGACTTCCTTTTCATTCACAAACTGAAGCATAGTAAACACAGTTTACTATGCTTCAGTTATGAAGGAACACAGTTAGTGAGTGTGTCCATTTAGAAAAGGAAGGCGCTAGTAAATTACATATTTACTAGCTCCTTCTCCTGCTCTCCACCCTGAAACATCCTCCGCAGCAGCCGGAGGGGGGAGGAGAGGAGGGAAGGCAGTAGAACTGCAGGGCGGGGGGACCAACACGGGGGAAGCCAGTAATGGGAATTGGCACGGCACATAGTTATTAGGGTGTGCATATGCACACCTGGGACACCCGCTGAGCACGCCTAGGATGGGGACCCTGATGTAAGGGTGAACTCTGATATGGACACTGACATAACAAGGATTGTCATGTAAGGGGACATGATGGAGACTCACTGATACTCTGTAAGAGAGATTCTGATGGGGACCACGATCTAAAGAGGGATGTGATGGGGACCCTAATTTAAAGGGGAGTCTGATGAGTTAGGTGCAGACTGAATGTATTTTGTTTGACCTTTATTAATTGCTCAAGTGCATTGGGAATTTATTTTCTTTGCTTTACAGAAGTAATTTCTCTATTGTCCTGATCCACATCTTGATGATTACAGAAAAGCTCCAAGTAAAACTTATTCATTTTAAATTGTATTCATTCACTTATTAAACCATTTTTTTTCTTTCAGCCTGTGAAAATTTGTAAAATATACAATGCAGCCCCCATACTGTAATGTTTGGAGAACCCTGATATAGCAGATTCAGTAGAAGGGCAGTAGGAATGTACTTCCTGAAACCCCTATATAACCCTTCTCTTTTTAAACTTTTTGCACAAACAATCCCCTTCAAGGCAGTCACCTTGTTTAAAAAAAATTCTTTCTATTATTACTTGTTGCTAAAGTCTCTTTAAATTAGTAGTGTAGAAGAGGACAGTGCATACTCACCTTCCCTACTTACTGCCTGCATCAAAAAAAACTCCTGGCCGATGCTGAGAAAATATTTTTTTGAAGTCCTTACTGAAATCAATACTTCTGGGAATGTCAATATCTTGGGTTCCTTGCAACTAAATGAGGTCACGTGGCATCAGAAGGGGGTGGGGTCACTCAGTTACGTCACGGGTTGACCCCGTTCTTGCCTATATAACAACTGTCAAGAGATAGCAGTCACCGGGCGGCCTCCCATTGATGCAGAGCTTTTTTTTTCTATTTTTCGTATCCGTCAGGTTTTAACTTTGGCGTGGAGTTCCCCTTAAAATCAATGCCAGACCGAAAGGGCCTGGTATGGATTTTGGGGGGACCCCGTGCTGTTTTTTTTTTTATTTTGGCATGGAGTTCCCCTTAAAATCTTTGCCAGACCCAAAGGGCCTGGTATGGATTTTGGGAGTTGACCCTATGCCGTTTTTTTTTGTTAATTCCGTCATAGTGTTCATCTTAACCACTTTAATGCACTGTATTATGTACTCTGCACTGACTGCACTGTATAAGTATATAAATATATATATATATATATATATATATATATATATATATATATATACAGTGGAACCTTGGATTACGAGCATAATCCATTCCAGCAGAATGCTTGTAATCCAAAGCACTCGCATATCAAAGCGAGTTTCCCCATAGAAGTCAATGGAAACTAAGTTAATTCGTTCCACATTGACTTCTGTTGTATGCAGTACCACATGTGGCTAGAAGTGGGGGGGCACCGGAGAGACTCAGAAATACTTGGAGACCGCTCGGAGCCGCTCTGATGCACCCGGAAAGCATCGGAGAGGCTCGGAAACTCTCGGGAATGGAGTGTTTCCGAGTATTTCAGAGTATTTCCGAGTGCATCCGAGCAGCTCCGAGCGGTCTCTGAGTGTCACCGGCGCCCCTGCACCTCTGGCCAAATGCAGTCATGCACACCGCAGAGGCTTGAATCCTGCTCATTTTGCGAGACAACACTCGCAAACCGAGTCAGGATTTAAAAAAATAATAGCTCATATTGCAAAACGCTTGTTAACCGCGATACTCGCAATCCGAGGTATTACCGTATACTAGACTGCCTGCACTATATATATATATATATATATATATATATATATACAGTATACAGTCTACACTGAATGCACTGTGTATATATATTTATATATATACTATATGGTACATATATATATATATATATATATATAATACATTGCCTGCACTGTATAACTATTCTATACTGACTGCACTGTATATATATATATATATATATATATATATATATATATATATATATATATATATATATATATATATATACTAAACTGCCTGCGCGCCACTAACTAACCTGCCTAATCTAGCTCTAGTTCTCTCAATGTCTCCACGTCATCACACTACATACGGCCGCCGTGTAAACAGCCTGATATAGTGTGGGGCGTGGACTTAGCCCCCTGAGCCATGATTGGCCAAAGGCACCCTGCCTTTGGCCAATCATGGCTCTCCCAGCAGATCGCGCTGTGATTGGCCAAAGCATGCAGGTCGAGTGCATACTCTGGCCAATCAGCAGCTGTCAATGCACTGCGATCTCGCAGTGCATTATGGGGCGCTCCACGGCACTCGAATTTGCCGCGAACGCCCCATATGTTCAGTTTGTTTGCGGACAAACGAACACCCGATGTTCTAGTAGAACTTACATTCAATTCGAACATCTGGGCCATCCTTATATATTAGTGTAATTCTGATACATCCATACCTGTGACCGCAAATAGTCTTTTACCATATCGGTGATCTATTCCTGTTTGTAAGCCTTCAAATTTCATTTCCTATCCATATATGGCAAAGATTACCAACTCGAATTCTACTGGAATATATCTCCGGGCTCCGGAAGGCACCCTAGTGTCTCCTAAGAATGGAGTTTGCGGAACAAAAGTAATTTTTTGAGATTGGACCATAACGCCCAAAGCGCTACACAAAGGAACCCACTAACATAAACTACAATCTGATAATATGAAAAGAACACTGTCTATGTTTTTGCCACAACAATTTTATTTTGAACAAATACTTGGCAGTGATCTTGATAATAATTGTAAAGGTTAAGTAATATATCTCAATTACAAGGAGTCCTTTAGGGCAAAAATCTATAAAACTTGGATTACTAAGGAATCCTTCATATTTCAAAGTACTTAAGTACTTATTCCTTTACCGCCGTTTGTTCCACAGGTATAGGTATCCAAGGCACCATTATTAACTTTAAATGTTCAAACCTTTTACAGTAACTAAAGATAGATTTACTTCACTAAGAGGCCTTTGCATTTTAAATTAATGTCAACTGTCTTCCAACATTTCAAGAATTCAAAGAGGTGATCCTAGGATTAGGAGACACACCTGATTTACGAGTCGCTGGGTAGCTACAGGTTTAAACATGTCACATTATCCACTGCTGGCATGCAAAGACTGGTATAAAGCGAGACACTTTTGCTTATATTCCACCTAAATACCTTTATCCCGGTGAGCAGAATCCCAATTTAAAACTGCAATCTAATTCTGGTTAAAGCAGTTACAAAAGTATAAAGAAGTAGGGATAGTATCACCAAAAACACCCAACCAATGGGAATCCTGCATATATAAAAGAGACCTGTCACCATTGGGGTTTGCAATCTTCTTTAAAGAAAGACTATTATAAATTGTAAATGATGAGCGCAAAAAAAGATATAACAAAGTATGGCAAAAAAGAGACAAGCTTGTTAGAAACAGTGTGATACAACCGTTTGATAATGGGGTTGATTTACTAAAACTGGAGAGTGCCAAATCTGGTGCAGCTGTGCGTGGTAGCCAATCAGCTTCTAACTTCAGCTTGTTTAATTAGGCTTTTTCGAAAAACATGGATGCTGATTGGTTTCTATGCAGAGTTGCACCAGATTTTGCACTCGCCAGTTTTAGTAAATCAACCCCAATGCATCACAAAACAAGTAATAAACCAAGTGAATTTGTCAAAGCGGTTTTAATAATGATCTGGTATAATGTGCTAACTCTGTATTTATATTAGAGTGGCCCAATATACATACACTGTATTGTCAAAAGTATTGGGACACCTGCCTTTACAAGAACTTTAATGACATCCCAGTCTTAGTCCGTAGGGTTCAATATTGAGTTGGCCCACCCTTTGCAGCTATAACAGCTTCAACTCTTCTGGGAAGACTGTCCACCAGATTTACGAGTGCGTCTATGGGAAGGTTTGACCAATTTTTGCAGAAGCACATTTGTGTGGTCAGTCACTGATGTTGGACGAGAAGACCTGTCTCACAGTCTCCGCTCTAATTCACCCCAAAGCTATTCTATCAGGTTGCAGTCAGGACTCTGTCCAGGCCAGTAAAGTTCCTCCACCCCAAACTCGCTCATCCATGTCTTTATGGACCTTGCTTTGTGTACTGGTCCAAATCATTTGGTGGAGGGGGGATTATGGTGTGGGGTTGTTGTTTAGGGGTTGAGCTTGGCCCCTTAGTTCCAATGAAGGCAACTCTTAAGGCATCAACATTTTGGACAATTTTTTGTTACCAACTTTGTAGGAACAGTTTGGGGATGGCCCCTTCCTATTCTAACATGACTGTGCACCAGTGTACAAATAAAGGTCCACAAAGACATGGATGAGTGAGTTTGGGTGAAGGAACTTGACTGGCCCGCGCAGAGTCCTGACCTCAACCCGACAGAACACTTTTGGGATGGATTAGAGCGGAGTCCTTCTTGTCCAACATCAGTGCCTGACCTCACAAATGCGCCTCTGGAAGAATGGTCAAACATTCCTATAGACACACTCCTAAACCTTGTGGACAGCCTTCCCAGAAGAGTTGAAGCTGCAAAGGATGGGCCAACTCAATATTAAACCCTAAGAACTGAGACTGGGATGTCATTAAACGTTTATATAAAGGCAGGCGTTCCAATACTTTTGACAATATAGTGTACATGGCCCAATACCCTCCTGGAACAAAGGCCTTGTGCTAGAATCAAGCAATTTAGGGTTTTCCTACAGGAAATAGCAATCAGATATGACTAGAATGAAAAAAGGCTACAGCTGTAGTACTGCCCATGGCTCATCATTGAAAAATAACTAAGTAAAAATCTCAAATCAAGATCAGAGCTGACCTTCTTCCTGTAAATCGTGATCTGCTACCAGCATAAAGCTCCGGTCCTGTATTCTCTTTGTACTGCCTTCAGCTAGCATTAAAATGAGTGGCACAGTGTTTAATAACAGATAATTTTACAAGCATATATCTGATTTAATTGTTTCAATATCTAAATATTACAGCTGATGACTGATTTTCTCCCTGGACATATTTGCTTTTTTTTTACCTTTGTTTTTAATTAAAGAGGTTTAATACAATTTATAGTATATATATATATATATATATATATATATATATATATATATATATATATATATATATATATAGTATCTGTGACCTTATTTTACCATGTGCACAGCATTTCGCAGAATGGACTTAGGAGGGAATGATGGATTTATGGGAAACTGCATTAACTACATAACTGTGAAATGTAATCGTTTGATTTACAATACAGGGATATTTCTTTAAAGCCCAATTAAACCCTTCTAATTTATTACTGTAATACAGTCAGGTTGCATATACAGTAATGAATATACCTCTTTTTTATAATTTGTTATCAAAGTGCTGCAACAAGGGTTAAAAATCCTGTGCTGACAGCACTAGTAGAGTCAGGCTGCCGCTCTCTCACAAAAAGTAGCAGTCCGGCTCTCCATCACACTCCCCAGAACAACAGCTGTGTTAGGGTGCAAGAGTAATGTTGATTAGACCAGAGTTCAGTGGGGCATGTTGGACTTCAGGAAAACTTGTTTCAGAGCAGGTGCCCAACTCTCCTACCTGCTGGCAGCACGATCCTGCTGCAGCACTTAGCTGATAAAAAAGTAAAAAAAAAAAAAAGCGTATTTATTACTGTAAATGCAGCCTGAGTGCATTAAAGTAATATATTTGGAAGGTCTACGTTGGCTTTAAGCAGATCTATCGTAGAACACTGAAGATTCTATCTTCCTCATATGAAATCTGAATCCTGTATACATCTACTATCATATAATCCCATGAGTGTTGTTGTTTATAGACTTCTCCTCCTTCTGCAGCATATAGGCAATGATGGAAGCTACAATGCAGAACATTATATAACCATTCAAGTCAAGTTGACACCAGTGCTGGAAGCTGGGAAATAGTTCCATGCACAATGGCATCTGATCACACTGCTGTTCACGATCTTTGTAAATGGTTCTCCTAATTACAATATGATGAATTCCATAAATATTGATAATCAGAGATGAGCAAACCAGTTTTTCAGGACTGGGTTGATCGGAGAATATTTTAGGTTTTCGGTACAAATATGTACAACCTCTTTCCAGAAGATACCAACCTATGGTTATCCCTTTAACTCCATGCCATACGCACCCCAGCCAACACTCGTTAGAAGAGGAATGCCGCCTTTCCCTAAAATTAGGTGTCGCCTCTCTAAAACATCAGTCCAGCATTGACAGATGGTGGATTTTTAGCACTTTTGGTGTCCACCATGCTGACATCAGTACGCAAAATGAAGAGCTTCAATGCATCATGTAAAGGTGTGGTAAAGGACCTGATTTGTTAGATAAATTATTCCAATTTCAAACTACAATATACTTTTTCACGTTTCACAAAATATGAACAAGTGAATTATCACCCTACATCTTCCCCACCCCCTGTTGCACTTAGTTCTGTGGGTTATTAGCTGGCAGTGCCCAAGCAGCCAATGTAACAGTCTGGGTATTTAAAAATTCCTGCCACATTGGCACTGACAGCTAATCACCCACAAAGGTAAGTGCAATGGGGACTGGGGTTGTGGGCAGTTTGTGGGGTGTTCACCATTTCATTTTTTATTAAAATGTACACTAACCCTTTAAACACTCTCCCTAAGTACCTCTAACCAGACCTAAAATGTTGGTTTAGTTTGAAATCAGGCACTGAAGTGGGGTAATATGGTGCACAGGGTCTGGACTAATCCTCTTTGCAGTGTTTACCTTGAAGTAGTTTTTGATGTGACTTACTGATGTGTTTTTTTGTTCACTACTACTACTACTACTACTACTACTACTACTACTACTACTACTACTACTACTACTACTAGAGGGAGATGTGTAGCATTCATTTTGAGCAACTGTTAAATATCGTCCACATAGGAAGTACATATGGGAGCTTTTCGATAGGAATTAAAAAGAAGAATACTATTTTTGACAGTTATCACTAGAAAATATGTCTTCACCTCCAGATTATTCCTTATTACTGTTTTGGTAACAACTGTAAAGTTTGAGATTTCCCATCACCAATGTCACCAGAACAATTAGGAGAAAACAAAAGGAGAAGTACAGCCAAAGCTCGTTTGGCTGTACTTCTCCTGTGGATCACACGAGTGCAGATTGTTCTACAGTTCTGTGACATATTTTAAGCAGACAGAGGGCTGTAGCCCGCTGTTGGCTGACATCACAGAGCCGGTCCAGGCTTAGGCAAGGTTGTGACCTTACGGTTGGGATCTCCCCACATGCCTGGACTGGCTCAGCCTCTTAGTGGGGGGGGGGGGGAGAGATCAGAGCGGTGCTGACTGATAGTTAGCAGCGCTCTGCTCAGGGAGCCCTAAGAACCGAGTGATCGGCGGTGTTCGGTTCTCTGTGTTAGAGCCAGCGGGGGACAGATGCGGCATCGGACCGATGCTACATCCACCTAGGTAAGTATGGTTCCAGAAAAAAACATATTAAACATATTACATATTACACATTAATACATTACATTACACATGTATTACATATTAATACTTTTTTTACATCACCTTTATATCAACCTTTTACCTAAATGGGCCATTCATACTGCCTATACACTGAACTGGAGTGGTTTAATGTGCAGGCAGCTGTCTGTTACAGCTGCACTAAGCCAGCGGTAGGGGGTCGGCAGTGTGAGTGCCATTTTAACACATCACACACCAAAAAAAAATTTCTGTGAACTTTATGTGAAGTGTACAAAGTGACACTTCATTCATGTCACTGTACCATTCATTTGCTTACCGTTGCGCTGCAAAAAATGCAGCATGTCTGCATTTTATTGCAGCCCACTCCACTGCAGCTCCAGGCTGTGTTGCAGTGCGAACAAGGCACATAGAAAAGAGTTGTTTTCTGTGTGTCCTAGCGGTAACTGCCATTCTTCCAGTGTGGAAAAGTGGCAGTCACTACACTGTATGAACAGACACTAATACAAAGGAAATGGCATTGCCTTTACAAAGCATATCATCATAAATAATCATAAAAAAGCCATTCACAACTCTGCCCCGAGCTACATCACCAATCTTGTCTCCAAATATCACCCAAATCGTCCTCTCCGCTCTTCTCAAGACCACCAATCTTGTCTCCAAATATCACCCAAATCGTCCTCTCCACTCTTCTCAAGACCTCCTACTCTCAAGCTCTCTCATCTCCTCCCATGCTCGTCTCTAGGATTTCTCCAGAGCCTCTCCCATCCTCTGGAACTTGCTATTTCCACCGGTCAGGCTATCCCCTACTCTTGCTACCTTCAGGCGATCCCTGAAGACTCATCTCTTCAGGAAAGCCCATCACGTCTCCAACTAATCCTCTACCACTTCCATCAGCTCATTCCCCACAGTTACAACCTTTTATATCACCTGCCCTACCCTATTACATTGTAAGCTCTTCTTAACCCTCTTGTATTTTATTGTATTATAACTATAAATCCTATAACTATATCCTATTATAACTATAAAAACTATAAATAATTATAAATCCTGTATAATAATAATAATAATAATGTGAGTGTAGGGAATATACCTTCAAATGTTCTGAGATATTAAAAAAAACGACCCCCCCCATGTAGCCGAAGGGCACTCCCTGTAATGCTCCCATTACGTGGACAACAAATAATTAATGCCACTACCACAAAATATATACGTTCACCACAATTTTTTTCTTCATACTGGTGTTTTCAAAAATAACAAATTCCGTAAGTCAGAGGATGGATGAAAGGTTTAGTGTAGTATAGGGAAGAAATGTAGGGACAGAAGGATGTTGTTTCAAAAGAGCAACAGTCTCTCCTAATAAGTGACAGTTGGGAAGTATAAGGTTATCACAACCTCTATATGACCTTGTGTCTGCACAAATGTTTACTATTCTGCAGTATGAAGGTAGTTTTCGAGGGTTCTTTAAGGGTTACTGTAAATCAAAGCAAAAGCATTTAACAACGGAGCAATGTATGGGTTAACAAAGATAAAAGAGTGAGCAAAAACCACCTTAATTACGCACTCCATTCCCCCACCTATCATAAAAGGGGGAGGCAGTGTGTGAGGAATCCTGTTTAAGTGAAGAGGACTTTTTTCCAAACCACTGCAGATGGGAATGGTTATACAGACACTGTAGCCAGATGCACAGTCTCTAATTTAGTCCAAAGCATATAATTATCAAGCAGAAAGTCTGTAATGAAAGAAAAACTGCAAAGGGAAAAGAACAACCACGTCCCATCAATGTCAACAAAACCAGGCGCTCACCCTGTCCTAAAAGGCAAGAGGGCGGCATGTGGACAGTCTGTTTTGTGCCCCCAGCTGCCCTTCTGGTTCTACTACCTTGGTGAGTAGGGCACTCCAAGGAAAGAGCTAATAAGTGATTTGTGCAAAAAGTGAAATTGGATGACTGCTGGAAGTAGCAGACAGCAAGTATTTTATTATTCTTTCATTCACTGTTGGCAGATTTTAATAACCCACCAATTAAATAACTGCTCCGATATGATTCATAATTACAGTGCTTCGGCAGATAAGCACAACACATTTATCAAAATGTTGCCATATGCAAATCAGATGCCAATATGTACAGGAGATCCAAGTTCAAGAAATGCTACCGTGTCAGCGTTCTTAGTACATAACCCTTTCACAGCCTGCTCATTTTAATTATATAGAATAGATTGTTTGAGAGAAGAAATTTTACTTTTTTTTAAAATGCAAACTATATTGCTGCTAATATCTGATTTATGAAAAAGTATTTACTATATTGATAAGAAATACCTACACAGATATAATAGCAATATTTGTAATTACAACAGATCTTGCTGAAAGGAATATGTAGGCTACAATTGCTGACATCCTTTATGAAAATACTAGTTGCCTGGCATGTATTCTGATCCTCTAGCATCAATACTTTGGAAGTCACTGAAACTAAGCAGGCCTGTGACCAAAGTCAAAGTGAAGCAAGTTATCCTTCCCAATTATTGTAAACTTATACCCCCCATTCCTTGTATGGGTGCCACAGGCACAAGAGATTTTGGAAAAGTGAGAAGTTAGGCTTTAATTTCTCTTCTGATTCCTACTGTATCTTAAGTCTTAGTTATACGAATAGATCTTTTTAAACGCCACAATAATTTTGTTTTCTATGTATGGTGCAGTGATTTGGGGATGTTGCCATTCCTCAACCATTCTTCATGAATCATTACTGGTTTGAGCAGTGATATAACTTGTGGCTTCAGTTCAACTGGCACCACAGCTTTGTAGAAAATTCAGCATGCAATCTGTGCCATTAGAATCAGCTGGTTGACAGATATACGGTTTCTTCCTACTATACGGTAACTGAAACCTCACAGCAATTACAATGCGTGCCAGTCCTTCATGCGGAAGGAGCCTATAGTCTTTGCTAAGACTGCCAGCGTAGAGTGGTTACTATAAAGGCATTAATGTACATTGAGATGTATCAAATGTTAAGCCAATAAGCACTGTAATTACCACCTACCACAGCAGACCCCACCTTCATTTGTTCCTACACAAGTGTCATTTCCTATATAAATTCAGCTATTGGAATGTGTATTTATCTGGCACTGCTCTGTGAATTGTGGTGCAGTGATTTTCCTGGCCATGCTTTGTTCTATTACAATAAGTTATTACTGAAAGTCATATGGGATACTAAAGTACAATTAAGCATTGACAGTGGTCCACTCTGCAATAAAATCATTTTTACGAGCTATGTGTTCAGTCTGTTAAAGTGGAACTTCTCACAAAATGTGCAATGTTGTACATTTTTGTTTTGGTGAGGTGTCTTTTACATCTCTCTGGGTCCCTAAATCGGACACATTTTTTGTCCTCTGTAATGGCTATAATAGGCAATTATCTTGATGTCACCCACTAAAGGAAATTCTAATACATTTTCCAACAAAGAACCCACTAAAGGGTACATTTCATGGAAACTGAATCAGTGCTTCTTTTTGCATTATATAGACAGATAGATTAAAATAAATATTTGGAGAATACAGTACATGAAGAATTCACTTCATTGTGTGACATAAGAAAAATGGCAGGCTTGGCCTATCACACACTTGTTGAGGGCGAGGACTCATCTGGAGGCTAAACTTTGTCCTGCCTCAACAGAAAAAGCAGAAATAGCCCATTTTTGGACCTGTCTGGCTGGCCGCATGAATACTGATTGGGCCATTTCTAACATGCTTATATGTAGAAATGTCACATTTTGTAAGACCCTCAAAAAATCCAGTTACTTAATTTGCTGCTGAATTTACAACCCAGAGTTGACAACCTCTATATTTCAACCAAACCTCCTAAAAGGCCTTCAAGGTGCATCTCCATTGAAGTTGGTGGACAGGCAGGAAAAGTAGAGTGGCTCCAAAAGAATGAAATGCAAAGAAGTGTCCCCCGGTAGGTGGGAGGAAGTAATACACAACGTGACCACTGCTCTAGACCAGGGGTCTCCAAACTTTCTAAACAAAGGGATAGTTTACAGACTTTAGGGGGGCCAGACTGTGGCCACTGGGAGTAGAAAATGTCCTGGCCTCGGTGGGAGTAAGCAATGCATCTTTGGCATTGGTGGAGAAATAGTGTGCCATTGTTGGTGTCAGTGGGATGAATAGTGCCCCATTGTTGATATCAGTGGGAGGAATAGTGTGCCATTGTTGGTGTCAGAGGGAGAAATAGTGCCCCATTGTTGTTGTCAGTGGGAGGAATACTGCCCCATCATTGGTATCAGTGGAAGGAATACTGCCCCATCATTGGTGTCAGAGGGACGAATACTGCCCCACCATTGGTATCAGTGGAAGCAATACTGCCCCATCATTGGTGTCAGTGAGAAGAATAGTGCCCATTGTTGTTGTCAGTGGGAGGAATAGTGCCACATCATTGGTGTCAGTGAGAGAAATAGTGCCTCATCGTTGCTATCAGTGGGAGGAATAATGCACTGTCGTTAGCATCAGTGGGAGAAATAGTGCCCCATTGTTGGTGCCAGTGGGAGAAATAGTGCCTCATTGTTGGTTTCAGTAACAGGAAGTATGCCCCATTGTTCGTGTTAGTGGGAGCAATAGTGTCTTGCATCAGTGGGAGGAAAAGTGCCCTGGGGGGCCGGATAAGGACAAGCGAAGGGCCACAGTTTGGAGACCACTGCTCTAGACTGATGTTAGAATGAGCTATTGTAAAATATTTTTAATCTTGGGCAACCAACTGCAACAGATTTGCAAAGTTAATGACAGAGTTATAACTGAATATGAGACATTTTCATTATGAACAGTGCCACAATTAAGAGGTGGCCAGGGTATTCTTTCACAGTGCTACTTTAGAGCAGCTATTTAGCATTACCTTGCTGTGCAACAATATTGATAAATTTCCCCCGCTGTCTGAAGGCAAGGAGGGACCAGAACAGCTGGTTGGGCGGGGAGATGGTAAGGTGGCTCCAAGTAAGGTGTTGGGCACGTGGGACCAAACGGCACTAAAGCTGGCACGCAAGAACGTGATGGGCAGCCTGAACAGATTACAATGCTTTGGGCTATCATTATTTGCTTTTTATCCCAACATGGATTCAATCAAACTGAAAAGTATGATTAAAGGTTAGTGTTCTAGGATAAATGGGAGCTGCTGCATTTTTAGTCACTAGTATCCACTGTTGAATATACAATAACTGCCTAGCTGTACATAAAGAAAAAAAAATGGACAACATGAAATACACTAAGATATTCTAGTTATAAAACACTTCATATTACCATTTATACCGACGTATATTAAAGTTTTTCCCCTTTTTTTTTATTTACTTTTTAAAATAATTGCTAGACTGTCATGTATTATGAGTTTCAATCTGTACTTGGGATGTATGTGTGTTGTGTTTTTTGTTCGAATATAAAATTCAATAAAAATCTATCTGATTTAAAATAAAGTTTGGCTGGCTAATGAAAGTGCAAATGCCTTTGTTTACTACCTTGGACTTGAGTTTGACACGCTTGACCTAAAGCTTTTAAGGAAGATATCTGATTTCACTTTATGTGAATCCATATGTAGGCAGTAAGAAGACAACAGTCTATCAAATAAATGTGCTTTTATTGCTGTCTCTGTGCCCATCAGAAATCTGCTTTTTTTTCCTGCTCTGTCTGACATGTGTCACCTGTACAGGAAATAAGAGTAAATCTTCCCAATCAGAACACAAACAGAAATAAAACCTCAATGGGGGTTCTAACCTTACTCCTTCAATACAAAACCTAAGCATAGGGGTCGATTTACTAAAGGCAAATCCACTTTGCACTGGAAGTGCACTTGGCAGTGCAGTCGCAAATGAGGGAAAGCTCTGCTGATTTATCGTCCAATCATGTGCAAGCAAAAATGCTGTTTTTTTTTTTTCTAAAGGCATGCATGCCCCCCTCAGATCTACAGTGACTGCACTTCCAAGTGCACTTGCAGTGCACTTGAAGTGCAAAGTGGATTTGCCTTTAGTAAATAAACCCCTATAGTTTGGGTTTATCTGTACTTTAAACCAGTTCAAAGTCCAGTAAAATAAATAAAATAAAAATTCTCAGCTCTTTGTCTTTAATCCTTAGATCCTTAATCTCTGGTTATGGATGGAATGCAAATATTATACTATCTATCATCTGTTCAATAAGCAGGTATTTTTGAAAGAGTATCTTATGCTATAGATCTTACAATCATTTCATTCAGTATCAACATGTCACAAAGCATAATTTACCAAGCGAAATGCTTTGGAGGTCATATATCACGACTTGTGTCAACTTTTTATGAACACAAAGGAATCAATGATCTCAATTTCCATCTATTTTATTTATCTGGAATCAAATACACAGAGAGTGGTTCAAATTAATCATAGATTTGGGCATGGAACAAAGGAATGCCTGCCTTTTCCTGGGTTCCAATGCTGAAACAAAGGCATCCATTGTCTTTTGTGTGGGTGTGTCTATAGTGCTGAGGCATAATTTATAGTCATGCATGCATTCCATATCCTACTACTGATACCATAAGAAAAGACGTATGGCGGATACAGAAATAAATCTTACATAATTCACTTGGCACATGTACATGGCGTGGAGCAGATGTTCCTGCCAGTCATGGCATGAGGAGGTGATATGAGATCTTAGCCTAACCTCTGCTTCCTGTAAAATTTTATGAGTATTCATGTTACAATAAAATTACAACAAAGACAAATGAAAAACACCATTAATACGATGTAAGTACAAGATGCGGTAGACATTGGAATCAATGTCCTAAGAGTACATTATCGTCTCTGGTATATAAATAAGTATAACTATACTAAACATATCCTTAGAAATTGAATACAATTCTGCTCTTCAGGGCCAAGTACATGCCAGCATTTTCTAATCCCAGCTAATAAATGCCAGTCTAAAGAACATCACATTCTGCAAGTGTTTGCAAAGCAGTTAAAGTACTGCAATTACAGAAAAATAACCGTTGATGTGCCAGAAATATAGCGAACACCTACCTTCCTCATAGCTCCCAGCTGTTCCTGATTGGGAGCGACTGTCCCTCTTTTGGAATCAAATTCCTCATGTCTTTTTAACTCCTCAGTTGTCCCTATTTTTGGTATGATATACAGACCTCTAAAATGAAATGTACTATTTAACTTCCAAAAGTATACTACACTAAACGTTTTAACCAGTCCCAAATTATTGCATTTTTAGCTTTTTGAAAGGGAAAAGATGTGGCGAAAAAAAGCACTTTACCGCAATAATGTTTCCATGTATTAATGCTTCATGGACTACATAACTGGTGTTTATGTTGTCTAAATACTTCATAATAAAAGGTTTCCTCCTTTCCCCATATCAGACATTGGAAGGTATTCTTTCTATTTAGGCTGACAACATAATGGGGTTGATTTACTAAAGACAAATAGACTGTGCACTTTGCAAGTGTTCCAGAGCTTAGTAAATGAGGTAACGCTGCAAAGAATACCCAATACATGCAAGAAAAATAAAAAGAAACAGCATATTTGCTAGCACATAATTAGATGATGGAATTCAGCACAGTTTCCCCTCATTTACTAAGCTCTGGAGCAACTGTACTGTCTATTTGTCTTTAGTAAATCATCTCTGAAATCCCAAGCACATAGGGCTTGATTTACTAATGGCAAATAGACTGTGCACTTAGCAAAGGGAAGTTGCTCGGCTTAGAGGGAAGTTGCTCGGCTTAGTAAATGAACAGAAGCTCTGCTGATTTCCATCATCCACTCATGTGCTAGCAATAATGCTGATATTTAAATGTTCCTTGCATGTGATTGGGTATTCTTTGCAAAGTGAAGTTTAACCTCATTTACTAGGTTCTGGAGCAACTGCACTTGCAGAGTCTATTTGCCTTTTGTAAATCAACCCCATGGTGTCAGCCCAGCCAACCTAATTTCTGATGGATGACAAGGGTCATGGCCTTTTCTTCAACCCCCCCCCCCCCCCCCCCCCACACACACACACACACACTTTATTTCTATATTTATTTATCCTTTGTTGAAAAGGATCTGCAAGGTTATCAGCTCACATCAATTCTTGCAAATAAGGGATGTTTATTGTTAAGATTTACATACATTTTAAAGCTTGGATTAGTTAATGTATGAATATAAAAAGACTACGGGTGCAGCTCCATGACAGACTTGATAGGGTTCCAAATATCTGTATCATTAAAGGCCACTGATGAAGTCCACAATGTTTCTGTGCAAATACCAAGAAGATATCTATTTGCATAAGGATACTCCCCATGTGGTAATGATCAGGCTTGGCAGTAGGTTTCTCAGCACTGAACACTCGTGTTACTATCTATTCTTTCCACACTTTAAAGTGATTCTAAAGGATTTTTTTAAAGATATATAGTGGGTACTATTATTTACTTCCTGTGTGCAACTATATTGAACGGAAAGCTCACTTTACTCCTTTTCTGGCAGTCAGCTTCTCTCTCCCCTGGACGCTAAGGAGGCACCCATGCATGCCCCTCCCAAGCTGAGCGGTGTGCCTCCATAGACACACATGGAGCCAGAAAGCCATTCCCTTATCATAGGAGGTTGACTGAGAGCAGAAGGACCGGTGGCTCAGTTACCCTCAAATTCTCCTGGTAGGACAGGTAGTGGGGCATTCTTTACCCTAATGCAGAGAATGCATTAAAGTACAAAATATCTAGACGTTAGAATCACTTTAAAAGCTTTATTTATCCAGAAAGCTTTGGCTGGGCTTTTGGTAACCCCCGTCACTCTCTGTCCTGGGGACATGCTATCTCAGGGACTTATTTGTAAGGAAACATAAAGGAAGGTTTAATCAGTTCCCGCCGGCTGTATACATATATGCGGCCTCTCGGTGGGTGGGCTTTAACGCAGAGAGGCTGTAGATATGCGTTCTGATGTAAACATATTTCTGTGCTGAGAGTGCGCGCCCCGCACTCTCCCGCATAGTTATCGGTAGGTACCAGAATACTCCTGATGGATACTAGATTTCCAATCATGTGACTGCTTTGACTGCCAATCACAGCAGTCACATTATAGGAATGTCCGCCTCCCAGAATTTAGAACCTCTTAAAGGGCCAGGAGGCGATGCAGGAAGGGGTGATACGATCTCATATTTTTATTGCTGTCTGTATCTTGTGCTGGTGTTGCCAGTATAAGAAGGGGAATTTTCCAAATGGGTTTACGTGTATCTACAAAATCAGAAATTCTCTTCTATATTTGTAAAAAAAATCAGTACTGTATTCAAACACATTTACTGGAAAAAAATAACCATACATTTTATGGTGAGAAGGGAATAAAGCACTCAAAAAGCTCAGACCCAATCAGTGGGTAGCACAAAAAATCCTTCTTAAACCAGAAGGTATAGCCATCTCTCAATTCATCACATATCTTAAAAATAAGAGTGTTATTCCCTATTTCAGGATAGTGGATGGAGCCATGCAAATCATTGCTTTACACCTCACTGGCCAGATGTACACACAGAGCCAATATTAATCCATTTATTACAAACTGCATACAATTATTTTGGGATATTTTGGTGATCATCATCCAGTTTGTGTGCAGTGGGTTAGAGTTGCGTTTATAGATGACCATAGATGGGTCATTTTTTTCAATCAGCTAATGGGCTGATTGAAAAAACATGATGGATTCCCTCATCCACACAAACAAGGTGGATAGAGGAGTTCTCTGCTGTCAGAATACACAGATCAACATTGCAGCCTATTGGATGCAGACGCTGACAGAATGAAAATTTTCCAAAATTCAACAGAAGTTCATTAGGCCAACTTCTGTCAAGCGAGAATGACCATACATGGGTCAAAATTTGTCCAATCCCTGCTGAACGAAATTTTAATCCATCTATGGCCAGCTTAAGGTGGACAGGTAAAGTTGTGCAGTTTTAAATTTACAGCTAATCGACCTCTGGGACATTCGCAAGGAAAAAATAAGCAAACATAAGCAGTCAATTTGCATCTAAATAGTGAAATACTGTCTTCCTGGTTTAAAGACTCTTCAGTTGATCTCTACACCTAGCCTTTAATGCTAATGTGTTTCTTCTCTTCCAAGGCTATCCTCAGGGGAAATAATTTTTTCTCCAAAATCTTCTAATTACATTTTATATTAGATGTCTTAGGAACGGCACATTTTTTATGGAATCGTGACAGAAAAGTCAAATCAATTTTACTAATTGATCATTAGACCAAGAACAATCACTGAAATTAGATTCTAACACAAGAGAAATAGTATAAAAGAATTCCCATCACCGTCTTAATAAAGTTGTGTATGTTTGAATGTACGAAATTTTGGCATCCAGAATGTTAATGTCAGAAAGTCTTTGTGAGTTTGGAATGCTTAATGATGTCTTATATGTGAATAATTATGGGAAAAGGAAGGGTCATAAGATGAATATTACTACATCAAAGTAATGTGCAAAGAATACTACTTAAATTAACACTCATTCTAATCTGTCTATGCTCATTTTGTTCTTTACAGCATTTAATGCTATATATTAAAGTGATATTATATTTACATCCTCATTTTGGGATTACAGTACTGTAAAATTCCTTGAGTGACAATAAAATATGGTTTACTGAGCTCTCAAAAAATTACCTTCTCGAAAATCAAATCTTTATACCTTGAGTCAACAAAGTGATGTGACTTCTTCAAAAGGAGAGGATCCCAGTTCAGGCAGAGTGGCTGATTGGTTGGCTTTGCCTGCATGCTATCCTTGGTCCACATGACCAATGCCTTTCATTGCTTACATCCCAGACAATGGAAAATTGAGTTTATTCCAGGAGAAAGAAAGTATTTCAAAGCTCGGTATTACATGTTTTATCAATCAAAGGAATATTTTTTAATGAATACTGAGTTTAGGCTAGAAATTAGTTTTAATTGTGACTTAGACCCCTGACATGTTTATATTTTTTGGTGGGCAGGCAGCTCAATCTGAGCACTATGGACTCTGGAATCTTTGCTGAGAATCTGGAAGCAGCAGAAAAACCTCACTGGCCATGACGTTCCCTATCAAACACCAGCAATGAATAAGCTGAAATGATTTCTTTATGACTTTTATCTTACCCCCTACCCTTTGAACCCTACCTTGTAACCCAGGGGTCTCAAACTGGTGGCCCTTCAGCTGTTGCGGAACTACAAGTCCCATCATGCCTCTACTCGAGGGAGTCATGCTTGTAACTATCAGCCTTGCAATGCCTCATGGGACTTGTAGTTCCCCAACAGCTGGAGGGCCACCAGTTTGAGACCCCTGCTGTAACCAGTTCCTTACCCAAGCACAAACCCTATGGTCCTAGCCTGCAGACCTCAGCTTGTAAATTAAGCGTTTATGGGGGACTGTATCAAATGCTTTTGCAAAGTCCAGATACACCACATCCACAGGCCTCCCCCTATCTAGATGACAGCTCACTTCCTCATAGAATATTAGGATGCTTTAAATGTTGGACGTGCAACAAGGTATCCGACACGTCCCCTGAACACTGCCTAATCCACAGCACTGTTCAGGGGGTGAGAGCAATGTTGATTACAGCAGTGCTCAGTGGAGGGAGTCAGACTGCAGGAGAGCCGGGTGTGTGGGAGCCGAGTTTTGGCATTACTATGTGCTAACAGCACCGGGTTGTTATTATGTTTCAATCATTTTTATATTGATTTATAAAATGTTGTAAAACAAAAAATTGTGAGCAGAGTAAACACACATTCAAAAATATTTTATATTATGCTGATATAAGATGCATGACAAAAAAAACTGAGTGTAAATATAAAAATAACTGATGTTCAAAGTCACATACTAGAATTATCTTTGCACAACAGGGTAAACTTTTTATCCTAAATAGAGGGATAGGAAAAGGAAGGTGTCAGGGTATATGGGGGTTATGGTGCAGTGAATGGAAGAAAAAAAAATAGGGAGAGAAGGGCTTAGCTGATAAATTAATGGTATATTTATTATTGTATATGCTGCCTGTTCTTTTTTTTTTTTTTTTTTTTTAAAGTGGTACTAAACCCAGAAGCCTCCATTTACTGTATCAGGTCTCTCACTGTACACAGAACATGGAAATGCAATTATTTTAGTAAATATAAACTGCTAAATACTTTTCTCATTAGCAGTATATAGCAGTCTTGTGGCTTCTATCAGTGTATGGTCGGCCACTTGTTAAAGCTTGGAGGAGTTTTACATTCTGCTCTGACTGTTCTATGAGGCTGCATGACCCCTGCATTGTGCTGATTGGCCCTGTGCTGAACACATGCACCCTCTCCACAAAAAAAAACTATCTAGCAATACACACCAAACTGAGCATGTGCAGAGTGCCTCCAAGGCTTTGTTCTATCAGCAGATTGATTTGGGATTGTAAAGGAAAAGGAGGATCTGAGAAGACAGGATCAAACAGCCTTTTTACATAATGCAAAGGATTAACCCCTTAGGTTCCACAGTGGAAACAAGCATGCTTTACTGCATATACAGACTGATTTTACTGTTGTGTGTTTAACAACACTTTAAGGCTGCATTCACACCTGAGCGTAGCGGAACGAGCGTTTTTACCATCGTTTTTACCGGCGTTTTGTCGCGCGAATACGGTCGTTTTTGCACATTTGCATACGGTGTTGTCAGGCGTTTTTCAACTTCAGCGTTTTTCTTGATAGCTAATTGGAAAAATGATCATCACTGTCATCATTTGTTTCTATGTTTTTAGATTTTGTTCAACTGCTTCCTGGGAGCAGATGCAGTGACAAAACGCCCGTAGAAACGCTCGTTGTCGCGCTAGTCGCTTGAATCGAGCGTTTCCATTAGTTTCTATGGGGATACAAACGCCCAAATCTGCCCGATTCGCGCGACAAAAAAGGGTCCGGAACTTGTTTAAGCTTCAGGCGTTCGGCTTCAGGCGACATGGAGTGGAGATGTGAACCATCTCCATAGAGAATAATGTATTTTTTCCCCTCGAGCGTTTTGTAGCTTCAGGCTTAGGGCGACAAAACGCTCAGGTGTGAATGCAGCCTAAGAGGGTTTAAGTTGACTTTAAAATCCCACTAAAAGTATATAGATCAGGTCATTGGAAATAACTGTGAAACAAAACAGGCTTGTTATGCATGTACACATCTCTTTGGATAAACTAAGGGTTTTTGATTACTCTGTATGTTATTGCAATACGTATTATGCACTGTAAAATATGATGGTCCTGCAAAAGCATTTTCATTAGTATTGCAATTAAGTGTAATCTTTCTCCAATTAGTGTGCTTGAAAATAAAAATAAAAAGAGGACCAAAAAATTAATTAAAATGTAACTAAGGGTAAAATAATAAAAGGCATATACTGCATGTGCACCATTTCACTTGCATTAGCAAAGCAGTTTTTGTTTTTCAAAGTTCCTCCTTTAACATTTTGTTTACCTGTTGATCCTGCCCAAAAATCTATTAATTTTTTAATTTCCTTTGAACAATGCTGTTCAATTTGCAGTTAAATCATCGCAACGTTGTTAGTCTTTGGGCAGGGTATTCTTAGGGACATGTATTTTAAATGGACTCCAAGTAAAGGAGAAACACAAACCCAAAACCAGCTAACACTGATTAAAAAGTTGCAACAACTATTTTTAAATCCTTTGGAAAAAGATTTAAACTGGAAATGATAGATGATCATTTTAAGTACCCATGCCAGTTTATATGGTTTATCTCAACCACTAGCTGACGCTTTTGTTGAAAAGCTTGGCGTTCTTGTCAACATGGAGAGAATAGTAAAAAGATGTGCAAAATAAAATAAGAAATTCATATACTGAATACTATCATAACAAGTATTAACCACATATAGTTACCAAAATACATTTTGCTCTATACAGTATATACAGGCATACCCCACTTTTAAGTACACAATGGGGTTTATTTACTAAAGCTGGAAAGTGCAAAATCAGGCTCACTTCTACATAGAAACCAATGAGCTTCCAGGTTTTATTACCAAAGCTTAACTGAACAAGCCAAGGTTATATAAGCTCATTGGTTTCTATGCAGAAGTGAGCCTGATTTTGCACTTGTAAACTGCTCTTTTAGAATACAGAAGGTGTGCAGGACACTTTGTTCTATGCCTTACTATAAAAAGTAGTAGGTTTATTCTCAGCATACTATTCCATAAGGAAGTGTACTGATAGATTGGGTCACAAAAGGTCTTTGACCCTCGCTGCTCTCTAGCAAGCTTTACTCACCTAGTAAATTACTCCCTTCTCAAGTCAAAGTTGTTACACCTGAAAAAGCAGCATGCAATCTTATATAAATGACAGACAAGGTGTTATATGCTTGACTGCCTTTTGATCTCATATATGATGCTCATTTTTCATGCCCCTTTGACCTATAGCCTGAAGGATGTCTATAACAGGATCAGTCATTACGGTCAGATAGTCACAGACATGACAAGTCCTATACATCTTCTCCTGTGCCCAGGAGGAAAGAAATTTAACAATACTTCCCTGTACTGTGCTGGCTCCAGACTTGTCCCTTCGATTCATCCAAGCCCCAACTAACTAGTCAAACAGGTTTGCGTTTTTTCCTATTTCTTTGTACAATTCACTTAAGGCTGAAACATAATTAGGTGAAGTACTTTGTTCTTCAGCATCTCAGCTAAGCCAATGAAATGAAAGCATATAACCCAACTATATCATTATTTTTTACAACTTAAAAGCACATAAATATGATATGTATACAACCCTACTTTAAAAAGAATACATGTAAGGAAATGAAAAAAAAAAACACTATAACACTCCTGTATGTTCTGCAAGCACATTTTTGGAAAGTTATTTTTATACATATGCACATTTAGATGACCTGAATGTACATGTTTGGCTATTGAGAAGGTAAAGGGATAAGAGAAGACCATCCCTGAATCTTGCCTAACTTAGTGATAGAGAAAAGAAGAAGAAGAAATAAAATGTGGCTGGTACAGTTAGAGCCTGATCATGGGGTTGGGTGGCTAGAGACCTCTTTAAAATTAATTAATTTCCCCCCAAAAAACAGTAAATATTCTTCATTTTAGCATTTAAAAATATTCCTTCCATAGCATAAAGTCTGTTTAAACCATTACTACCTGAAAGATTTAAGGTTAATTTCTGGGTGGGCACTGGAGAGGAGAAAGGAGATTTTTATCCTCAGTACTGCCATACTACCAGAATCATATGTAAGCCTGACTTAGGAGACATTGGGAGTTATTTACGATAAGCAAATCCACTTTGCACTGAAATTCCCCTTAGAAATGCAGTCACTGTAAATCTGAGGGGTAGATCTGAAATGAGGGGCAGCTCTGCTGATTTTATCATCCAATTATGTGCAAGCTAAAATGCTGCTGTTTTTTTATTTTCCTTGCATGTCCCCCTCAGATCTACAGCGACTGCACTTCCAAGTGCACTTGCAGATCAAATTGGATTTTCCTTTAGTAAATAACCCCCATTGCATCATTTTTTTGCCCCATTCAAATATAATGAATATGCATGGACTTTCACTGGGTAAATTACTATGCAATTTGTGTATTTATACACCCCTAAATGTCAGCACAGTGAGTGCAAAAAAACAAGCTATTTTAATAATGGTCACACAGCAAGGAAAGCCGTCCACAGGGGTGTAGCACCAAAAGGGGCACACTTTTCCCCTATGTATGCGGCAATACCAACTTCATTCCTAACAAAAGGTCTCCCCCCTATGTGATAAGCACAGCTTTTACACATTTAGATATTCCATTTGCCTCTATAGTTAAAGGGACTGTATTCTTACCTATTTAATAACTTGGTCCGGTATCCATGGGCTATCTCTTGGTACTATTGATATTGTATTGAACACGTTTATAGTGGGAATTTGTGACCACTTACCGCTGTGTGTGATTTATACTCAAATACCTATACATGACTATTATATACCAGTGGTATCTACTATTGACCACATGATATATGTGTATCCCACTACTTTAGACACACATATGCAATCTTGTTTTTTCGGCTGTTTGTCAATTTGGTCAAGTTCTCCCACACTTTGAGCCACAAGTTTACCAGCACCTACCCGGTATCTGTCCTGAGGAAGCAAATACTTTAGTGAAACGTGTCGCCAAGCAAGTTTTTGGAGGCATTACTGGATAAGAAATTTTTATTTTACCTTGATACAGTATTACATTAATCTTTGTATCGTAGGTCCAGTCCTCTATAACTGCATTATTTGGTAACTGTGTCCATATAGGGCGTTGTTTGTATGTTGTTTATATGTTTTTTAACTATGTTGTAATAACATTTTTACTTTTTTACTGATTCTCTCTCTTATTATGTGCCCACAAAGTCTGTTATTTTTTTGACTTGGTCAATCCTTGAATATATATTTTGGATGTTGGCATGGTGAGGGTCTTCCCTACTTTTAATAATAGTTATGCACAGTTGTTGTTCGGTAGGTATCTGCATCATCATACATAATGTTAAACTGACCCATAAATTACCATGTTTAGCTTGCCAATGAAATTTAATTGTAATGACAAGTGATGGTGAGCATTCAGATGTGCTGACAGTATGCCATGGGTTCCTGCAAGTGATATCAGCTGGAACGCATCCCTAGATATAGTTGGGTAGTCTAAGGGTTATAAACAACATAATTCTATCTTGCTGTTCAACAGATATGCAATGTCTGCAACAAGCACAGACACGTCTTCCCATTCCCATTCAAATTGATGACTCATCTGTGTTCCTATGGCCAACATCAGTTAGGCCCCTTTCACACTGGGGCGTTTTTCAGGCGGTACAGCACTAAAAATAGCGCCTGTTCACCGCCTGAAAAAATCCTGCCCCTTTAACTCCAGTGTGAAAGCCGGCGGGCTTTCACACTGGAGCGGTGCGCTAGCAGGACGGCAAAAAAAGTCCTGCTAGCAGCATCTTTGGAGCGGTATAGGAGCGTTGTGTTCACCGCTCCTATACCGCTCCTTCCCATTGATTTAAATGGGAAACCGCGGCAATACCGCCGCAAAGCGCCGCTACGGCGGCGCTCTGCGGGGGTCTTTAACCCTTTTTCGGCCGCTCGCGGGGGTAAAACCACACCGCGAGCGGCCGAATACCGCGGTTAAAACGACGGTAAAGCAGCGCTAAATATAGCGCTGCTTTACCATCACCGCGGCTCCCCGCCCCAGTGTGAAAGAGGCCTTAACGGGGTTCATATTTTGCCTTCAATAAGTATTGCTGTTTTGAAGTTGAGTCTGTCATGGGCAGATATCTGGAACCTTTTCTCTTGTTGCCAAAGGGAGTATAACTAACTAAAGCTTGCCATGCGTGGATCTAAATTTGGCTGGTTCAGCAGGGACCGGCGTAATAGGTACAGTATGGGCTAGCTGGTTGCACACAAGTTGATCTATTAATTGACTTGTGTATAATCAGTCTGTTGGGCTTTACCCCGAATGATCAGTGCCACTGGCTATAGAGGGCAACACTGATTATTGTATTCTGCTGGCGGGGAAAGCTCCCCGTTATCAGAATACAATAGCTCAGTGGAAGTGAATCCCCCATCCATATTGAATGTGTGGATGGGGAAATCTGTTCATTTCTTTTTTTTTTCAACCTGCTGGTTGAAGGGAAAAAAAAAAAATCACGTTTTGCCTGCCTCTGTTGCTTGAAATTTGCTTGCTAAAAAATAGATTGTGTTGACTGAATACTGACTTATAAAATAATCTACAGGCATCTATCACCTATTATTAATTAACTTTGTGTATATTTACTGCATATGCACCAACTGTTGTCATTTTGTACATGCTCTTCCATTGGCATTTTACATTTACATTAACATTTTGACATATTTGCATGGAGAACTGCCATTAAATTAGTGTTAATCACATACTTCGGGTTCATTATAGTATATGTGAACCCTTACCTGTTAAAACAACCCAGTTTACAATAGAAATGCAAGGCAAAACATTTGTATATACAATATCTCACAAAAGTGAGTACACCCCTCACATTTTTGTAAATATTTTATTATCTGCTTTCATGTGACAACACTGAAGAAATTACACTTTGCTACAATGTAAAGTAGTGAGTGTACAGCTTGTATAACAGTGTAAATTTGCTGTCCCCTCAAAATAACTCAACACACAGCCATTAATGTCTAAACTGCTGGCAACAAAAGTGAGTACACCCTAAGTGAAAATGTCAAAGTTGGGCCCAATTAGCCATTTTCCCTCCCGTGTCATGTGACTCGTTAGTGTTACAAGGTCTCAGGTGTGAATGGGGAGCAGGTGTGTTAAATTTGGTGTTATCGCTCTCACTCTCTCATACTGGTCACTGGAAGTTCAACATGCCAAATCATTTATTATCTTGGGTTAAAGGCATTCAGTATATTTTAAATTGGGACTCTAAATGCTAATCTCAATACCGATAACATGGGAACCCAGAAAACAGATTCCAGGGTCCAAATCCACAGATGAGCAGTTTTGTTTCAGGTTAGGTACAATTCGTGAATGTTGTAATTTACTTTAAAGTTTAAATCTTCAGGGTAGATGGAGTAAAGGATGGGACTTACATTGAGATCACCAATCTCTATGCAGCAACACCCTGCTTTCCCCTTTTGCTAATGGTCAAACCTCTTCCATAATTCCACTATTCCACAACTGTAGGGTCAATGTTGGCATAGAGAGATCAGACAGGTTTAAACCTTTCTTTTCTCTCATTTTCAGTTCCAAAAGAAAAACTGAAAGGAGGGAAGAATGAGAAAATACATTTATATGTGCAACTTTTACCTTTCTCTAGCAGACTGCATTTATGAATGAACAGCTACATCAGAGTCCTTTATTAATACAAAGCTATTGGTTTGCAGGAAGAAACCTCATTGCATGACGATATCTACAAAGAGCCATGTCAGCTGAACACTGAATTTCTTTTTGAAGTCTATCTTTAGTGCTACTGAAATGTGGAACAGGTCAATATAATAAACAAATTACACACAGTGTTTGACCCTAATTAAAGTTTACATTTACAACAACCTGGAGGGATGGGCTCAGTCAAAACATAAATTACATTTATTATGTATTTAGTAAAATAACTTTTCCAGTATTCATGTGACACTGTGATTTGATTATTTGAAATAAAAATGCTTTGGCCTAATGCACACTGAACATTTTTACAGCTGCTTCTAGGGGCATCTGGCATTTTATTTTTTTCCTGCCTCTAAATGCCCCTCCATGTTAGCCTAAATGATTTATTCTGGCCAATGAAATGAATTAACGCCCAAGAGCTTGACGTCTGTAAAAGCTCCTAAAAGCTTGTAAAAGCTTTGGACACTTTTAGGCCTCATGTACACTGCTGCTGGTAAACGGACGTTTAGGAGCAGTTGGGCATTTTTTTCCAGCTGCCCCTGAACTCTATGTTATCTTATCAGTACATGTACACAGGGTCGTTTATAGTCGTTTCTAGACAGTTGAGTTTAGAAGCATTTTTTTAAAGGAAAAAAAATGCGTTCAGGACGGATGCTCAGAGGCGTTTGAAACACCAAATGCCTGTAACAGCTTGTAAACGCTGCTAAACGCGGTAACTCGCGTTTAACAGCGTTTCGTTTACAGACGTTTTTCATTTTAACAAAAACTTTTTTTTTAAATGCTCCTAAACGCAAACGCTGGTCGGCTCTCCAGCGCGAATCACCATAGCTTTACGGCGGCTCATGCAGGCAGGAGCATGTCTGCAGTTCAGGCGGACTCGATGTCCACCGGCGACCCGCGATCGCCTACTACAGAAGCAGAATGGTGATCTGCCTTTGTAAACAAGGCGGATCCTCATGCTGACAGATGACATGACAGAGATCTACTGTTCCCAGTGATCAGGAATAAAGATCTCGGTCATAACCCTGGCAGCCCATCCCCCCTACAGTTAGAACACACCCAAGGAACACAGTTAACCCCTTGATCAACCCCTACTGTTAACCCCTTGCCTACCAGTGTCATTTTTACATTGATCACTGAATTTTTATAGCACTGATCAATGTAATAATGTCCCTGGTCCCCAAAAAAGTGTCATTTGGGGTCAGATTTGTCGCAGTCCCGCTAAAAATCGCATTACCGCCGCCATTACTAGTAAAAACAATAAAAAATAAAAAAAAATCCCTAAATCTATCCCATAGTTTGTAGAAGCGATACGTTTTGCGCAAACCAATCAATATACGCCTATTGCGATTTTCTTTAACCAAAAATAAGTAGAATGATATATATCGGCCAAAACTGATCAAGAAATTTGTTTTTTTATATATATATTTTTTTGGATATGTATTATAGCAAAAAATAAAAAATGTTTTCTTCAAAATTGTCGTTCTTTGTTTGTTTATAGCGCAAAAAAATAATCAGGGATCAAATACCACCAAAGCTCAATTTGTGGGAAAAATAGGACGTCAATTTTGTTTGGGTACAGCGTCTGAATAACTCTAATTTAGGTGCTACATCTCATGCCCAGCCCTGCTGCCTTCTTGTTGCTTGGATTTCTGCTGGAAGATAACAGATGCTGTGCTTGTATGTCTAGTGGTCAGTTTAGGTGCCACCCTCAGTCCTGCTGTGATAATTGACTGTTGCTGCCAGTAGCAGCCTCACTGTCAAAATTGCAGAGCATACAGATAGGGAACATACTTCCCTGCTTTGTGTGAGGTGACACACCGCCATGTACAGTCACCCGTCTACTATGCCTGCATGCATCCTCTATGGCAGGGATATGCAATTAGCGGACCTCCAGCTGTTGCAGAACTACAAGTTCCATGAGGCATAGCAAGACTCTGACAGCCACAAGTATGACACCCAGAGGCAGAGAATGATGGGACTTGTAGTTTTGCAACCGCTGGAAGTCCGCTAATTGTATATCCCTGCTCTATGGGTAGCATGGAGAAATATAACATTTGAAAAAAGGTACTAAAATATGTTTTTCCAAAAAAGAAAATTGATAATAGGAAAAATCTTCGCTGTGCTAGAATGTCTTTTTGTACAAAGTGGTAGTAAACTCTCAGTTTAAACCTGTACCTACAGGTAAGCCTAAAACAAGTCTAAAACTGTAGGTACCATGAATATCTCCTAAACTTGTGCCATTTAGGAAATGTTCACATCGCCTCATACTGTTGATGTCACTGAATGTGAAGTTTGCTCTGCATTCACGGTACACTCAGTATTCGAGGGTCGTGCCGCAATCGTGACTCCCGTGCATATGGGCTGGAGTGACCCCATCATGGCCAAGCCATTCAAATGGCCAAAGAGCATGAACTCAGAAGGAAGACCAGGTGAGGACCGAAGTGCCAGGAGTGGTGAGCTCAGCACTGGAAGGCTCCAATTAAAAGGTCTGTCATCGTTATGACATAAACCTTCAGGGGGCTAATTTAAAAAAAAAATAATTGGTGGAGTTTATTACTGCTTTAAGCAGATGTTGCATTCCTATAGACTTGAAAGAAGTGAACAAAGGCCTGTCAATGGGCCCGCACCCACAATGTCCTTTTATTAACAGAAGTATATGTTTGGATCCATGCTTTATACAACACTATCCATTCCTCCTGTCATGTTATAACAAGTAAGACTGGGACAAACGAATGCAAATCATGTGCGAAAATAAACCAAATAAAAATTAATTCAACAGTTTTATATCTAGAGACTATTCTTGACAATTATTATGTATACCCCAGAGAGGCCTGAAGACGAGGACCTCTTTATTGGTACAGGCTAATACAGGTCTGGTTATCACACAGCTCTTTTCACAAACAGCAACCAACCTGGGAGCCATAATCAATTGCTGTCTGCAGCAATTGCAAATCTAGTATGCATTAATGTGCCTGGAAACACACAAATCATATAAATGGATATTGACCTATATTTGTGCGCTTTCTGTTCCCAAATTAATGTTCTCTACGATATAAGGTCATCATAGAGATCAGTGGTGGTTTATGGTGCTGTCATTGCAGACCAATAAGGTTACATGGTAATTACACTGGTGGTTTTCCTTTATCAACACTTTACAAAAGGGTCTTTCTCTAATCTTTAACTATCTGAAAATGGAGCATCTGAAAAATTAAAGCTGGCTGCTGACTCGATGATACTTTTTTGCATCACTTGTAAAATTTATGTCTAATAACATTTTTACAGATTTATCTTTTATACTTTATAAAAGGAAACAATGTGTTGCTCTCACTTTATTCTAAGGCAGGGGTGTCAAACTCAATTTCATTGGGTGCCGCCTCAGCATTATGATTGTCCTCAAAAGGGCCGGTTGTATCTGTAAGATTAGATGTCCAGCGCATCGCCTCCCCTTACATTAGATGTCAAGAGCCACCCCATCATCAGAAGTTGAGTCCCCTACTCTCCCTAACATCACAGTGCACCACCCTTTCCTTATGCTGCTGCTGGGAGGAAGCTGGATGCATTGCTTGAAAGCAGAAAGTAAGGGTCTGGAGGAGGACCAGAGGAGGGCTGGAGAGGTGCAAGGGCCACATGAAAAGGCCTGGAGGGCCGGATTCGGCCGGCGGGCCTTGTGTTTGACACCTGTGTTCTAAGGTGTGAGCAGCCTTTCCCTTGGCAATAGCTTCAGTTTGCTAAATGCCTATGAAACTAGTATTGATTAAATCATATATATTCAATACAGTAATTAAGATTTTTAGGCAGTGGTAATCAGTAATACAAAATGTATATACAGTATATGTATATTTTTGTTATACTGTAATGCCTATGAAGTTAGTATTATTTAATATATATTCAATAATGTAATTAAGAGTCATGAGCAGTGGTAATTAGTAATAAATATAAATATATTTATATATATAATTTTTTTTAATACTGCAATTAAAGATCCTTAACAGTATGAATGTGAATCTTGTGATCTGAAACAAACAATGTATGTGTGTACATGTAAACAAAGCAATTTTTCTTTCTGCCATTTACATGGCAGTCAAAGTGGCTGAGCTGCTGCGCGTAATTCCAGGGATAGTAATATATTACTGAACTTCTCAATGTGTGTCATTTTGGTTGACGAAACGATCCATTCACACAGTTGATTATAAGTTATAGAATGAAAGAACAAATAAAAAAAATTTGCCCTGGGTTCATCAACTAATGTATTGTGCCTATTTCTACCTAAACCACAAAAAGACAACAGATTGTACTAGAATATGATTGTACTAGACCAGGGGTCTCCAAACTATGGCCCTCCAGTTGATCAGGAACTACAATTCCCATCATGCCTATGAATGTCAGAGTTTTGCAATGCCTCATGGAATGTGTAGTTCCGCAACAGCTAGAGGGCCGTAGTTTGGAGAACCTTGTAGTAGACTGACACGCAAGGCCAAGATCATGGCCAAAGACATATCCACACTGAGTAAAGAAACAATTTCTAAGGTTCTAATATGTGACGCTTCTGCTGAGTACGCAAAATATGGAAATTAACTATTTTAATACCTTCAGTTTAAATTTCAGCTCCCGTAGCAGAAGGCCACATAGGGGCTGGTGCTCTTGACAGTCAATTATCTTAGATAGGCAAGATAATTATTCACATTCATGACATTCCTATCAAATATACAATTACTTTGTAAAATTACACATGGGAACATATCATTTTATCTAATTAGTGATGTGTTTCATGTCAAAGGGCTCTTTTGATGAGTACAGGTTCCATTTAGAGTGACACGTATTCTCCAAAAATAATCCACACACATCCACTGCTTAATGGCCCTGTAATCAATTTTTTACAAAATTATTTCTCATTGAGTTTTTCTTCCTCCTTGTAATGCCTTTCCGTGAACCTCTCCTTCATATTCCCCCTTCACAAACCTATTTGGAACAGGCAGTGCATGTTAGTTGCGTGGTAATGTGCTATGCTCTATGCACACTACACATCCGATAGTCCTTTGCCCACAGTCCCTAGTCCATTTCAGGAGTGAACAAGAGAGTACACATCCTATAGTCCTTTGCCCATAGTCCCTAGTCCATTTCAGGAGTGAACAAGATAGTACACATCCGATAGTCCTTTGCCCATAGTCCCTAGTCCATTTCAGGAGTGAACAAGATAGTACACATCCGATAGTCCTTTGCCCATAGTCCCTAGTCCATTTCAGGAGTGAACAAGAGAGCACACATCCTATAGTCCTTTGCCCATAGTCCCTAGTCCATTTCAGGAGTGAACAAGAGAGCACACATCCTATAGTCCTTTGCCCATAGTCCCTAGTCCATTTCAGGAGTGAACAAGAGAGCACACATCCTATAGTCCTTTGCCCATAGTCCCTAGTCCATTTCAGGAGTGAACAAGAGAGTACACATCCTATAGTCCTTTGCCCATAGTCCCTAGTCCATTTGAGGAATGAACAAGAGAGTACACATCCGATAGTCCTTTGCCCATAGTCCCTAGTCCATTTCAGGAGTGAGCAAGAGAGGGTGGCTACATTCCTACATACAATGAGACAATGGAGAATGAACGTAGCCACCTTCTAACAGGAAGTCAGATCACAGCAGCCAAAAAACGAAGGAAGCTAAGAACAATAGAACAGAATAGAAAAGAATAATGGGTACTTTTTTAGGTTAAAGGATACGCTCGCCTTTGTACAACAAATATTAAATGCACATTTTTTTGCAGGTATAAAAATGGGCATTTATTATTTTTGTTGTAGTAGGAGCCTGTAAAGCATTGCACCAGTGATCAGGAAATCGCTGATGCCATGCAGGTCTCCTGCACGCTATCAGTGTATCTGCTTACCTGTACATCCCCCACGGGTAAGCTGATACTCGCTGACAGCAAGACGCAATGAACTACCACGGCTCTCTATAGCGCTGTGGTAGTTCATTCAGAACTACAAACCGACAGCCGCTAAGGATGCCAGTAGTTCATTCAGACACAGAGCGCTGTGTAGGCGGAGCCCTGCGCGGATGCGCTGCTTTCAAGAACTGGCAGCTAGTACAAGGAACTTCTTCCCATACTGCTGCCACAGGGAGGGGGCACTGGGCAAGGACTGCATCATTGGGAACATGTTACATGTTCCACCCTAAAATTGGGGGGAACATGTAACATGTTCCCAAATGTAATCCAGATGAAAGGGTCTGTCAGGAGTACAGAATGTGAACGTGGGCTTAAGGGTAGGTTCACCTTTGGGAACATGTTACATGTTCCACCCTAAAATTGGGTGGAACATGTAACATGTTCCCAAAGGTAAACATATCCTTAAGCCCATGTTCACATTGGGCCGATTTGACATTCGACATGCAATGACACCACCTGAATCGGTGAGACGCCGACTTTGCGGCGACACACCAATTCCCAAAAGTAGTCTCTGCACTACTTTTGGTGACTTCATACATCACCCTACTGTCCACTATAAAGCTGTCATACATCACCCTACTGTCCACTATAGAGCTGTCATACATCACCCTACTGTCCACTATAGAGCTGTCATACGTCACCCTAGTGTCCACTATAGAGCTGTCATATGTCACCCTACTGTCCACTATAGAACTGTCATATGTCACCCTACTGTCCACTATAGAACTGTCATATGTCACCATACTGTCCACTATAGAGCTGTCATACGTCAGTCAACCTACTGTCCACTATAGAGCTGTCATACGTCACCCTACTGTCCACTATAGAGCTGTCATACACCACCCTACTGTCCACTATAGAGCTGTCATATGCCAATCTACTGTCCACTATAGAGCTGTCATACATCAGTCAACCTACTGTTCACTATAGAGCTGTCATATGTCACCATACTGTCCACTATAGAGCTGTCATACATCACCCTACTGTCTACTATAGAGCTGTCATACATCACCCTATAGAGCTTTCATTTGCCAAACTACTGTCCACTATAGAGCTGTCATACGTCAGTCAACCTACTGTCCATTATAGAGCTGTCATACATCACCCTACTGTCCACTATAGAGCTGTCATATGTCACCCTACTCTCCACTATAGAGCTGTCATACATCAGTCAACCTACTGTCCACTACAGAGCTGTCATACGTCAACCTACTGTCCACTATAGAGCTGTCATACGTCACCCTACTGTCCACTATAGAGCTGTCATACGTCAACCTACTGTCCACTATAGAGCTGTCATACGTCACCCTACTGTCCACTATAGAGCTGTCATACATCACCCTACTGTCCACTATAGAAATGTCATACGTCAACCTACTGTCCACTATAGAGCTGTCATACTTCACCCCACTGTCCACTATAAAGCTGTCATACGTCCCCCTACTGTCCACTATAGAGCTGTCATACGTCACCCTACTGTCCACTATAGAGATGTCATACATCACCCTACTGTCCACTATAGAGCTGTCATACTTCACCCCACTGTCCACTATAAAGCTGTCATACGTCACCCTACTGCCCACTACAGAGCTGTCATACATCACCCTACTGTCCACTATAGAGCTGTCATACATCACCCTACTGTCCACTGCAGAGCTGTCATACGTCACCCTACTGTCCACTACAGAGCTGTCATACGTCATACTACTGTCCACTATAGAGCTGTCATACGTCACCCTACTGTCCACTACGGTGCTGTCATATGTCACGAGCTGACTCAGAATGAATGAAGCTAGTGAATACCAAAAAACTCCATCTCAGACAAACACGTAATTACGACAACTCTCAGCTCTAGATCCCCTTGAGACTTAGAAGACCAGTATCAGAAGGTGTAACCAAAGGACGGCAACACATACTTGATTCTAATACCCCAAAATTGAATGTCTGATGCTGGAGTTAATATAATAATTTCCTGTTGAAAATGAAACTGGCTGATAAGGATGTTCCAATCTCTCATTGATTTTTTTTTTTTTTTTCTGACATGAGTTCCCCTCTGTAAAACGTAAGCAGCAGGGGGATCTCGTCCACACGTGTCGAGGAAATCTGACGTGATTACGACCCCAATTCACATTATGCCAAGACTAAACAATGTGCCAACAATCTGACACAAACAATGGATCACTTATCTCCAGTACTGAGACAGAACACATCACCATACTAACACCAGCCCGTTTAGGGACTCGAGAATACATTGCGCAGGGAATTCCGCATTCAATGAGCACTGTGGCAGCAGGTAAACCATCATTACTATTACTGAGCAATAGCATGGGCATTACATTTATAAGCCTGCTGTTGTGTGCAGCTTTCATCTGCTCCACGCTCTTGGTGTCACCCCCCCTGTCATTCTGTAATGTGGGTCATTATTCCTACTTACCAATCATCTACACAGGCTAACAAGACAGGAGAAATGTCTGATTGTGCATCTATAGATCACGTGAAGGGTAATGAGAAAATATCTAATTGAACTTCACTCCTCAGGTGACAAACATCACATTTATAACAACTACAGATTTTGGGTTTATCGCAGAATTATTTCATGACATTAATTGTATTTCACACCCTTTAAATGTCTGACGTCACTACATTACAGCAACCTAAAGGTGACCATACACTCAATTTTTGTATCTTTTTTTTTTTAATTCAGTAATCTTTTTATTTGTTTTCATTGCACACATATATACATGATAAACATTCCAAATACACGCTTTAGATACATTATTTCCAGATACAGCTAATCAACACCCCGAACAAACCAAAAAAAAAGGAAAAACAAAAACAAAAAATATATAAACAAATATATATTTTTTTAAAAGTTTATAAATAAATATCCTTTGGACATTTTTTGTATCTGATCAATTATTATTACTATACAGGATTTATATAGCACCAACAATTTGCGCAGCGCTTTACAACATCAGGCGGACAGCACCGCTACGATACAATTCAATACAGGGGGAATCAATCCATCAAAACCAATGAATCCGCAAACAATCAAAAAGTGATCGATTTAGATCAGGCGAGGCGATCGGCCAGGGCAGAAAATGATCAATCGTTTTGCATCGATCGGGGCAGCACTGAGATACTTTGTTCCTGAATAGAACTGTATTTTGCTCAATCGGATTATGAAATGACAGTGAAAACAGGCGATCAATAATTTATGATCGCAAGTTACGATCGTATCTCAACTATCGAAAATCCATTTCCTTGCGTCGAATAAGATCAATTATTCATCGATCGGAAAAGAAACCGATCATTTATCAAAGTGTGTATGGTCACCGCTGTAGAACTACAAATGCCAGCACGCCAAGCATCTGGCTGGGTGGTCATGCCATGACTTGTAGTTCCACATATCTTTAGCCAGAATCACAAGCAGACAAAAGGCAAAAGCAAGCTGTCAACAAGTACTGTATATGTCTTTACCTGAGTGGGTTCGGCACTAAACCTTATATAACATCCATGTCAGTGACAGCAAAGCAGGACACAAATCATTGCATTGTCCAATGTCTGTCCTAGCTGACAAGACCCAAGTTCAGCACCTTGTCAGGGATTACCTGTAGAGCAGTCAGCACTGATCATCACATTATATGTATGATAATTGCCCCAAATTCCCCAAACCACTCAACAGTGCAGCCTGCAATCCCAACAGTGCTGCTGCCTGCCTCCCTCCCTTCTCCCCCCCAAAAAGTGCTGCACCAATGACAGCAGTGTGGTCAGCTTGTCCCCCTCCTGTACTCACCAGAATGATAGAGATCAGAGCAGAAGACCAAGGTGGAGGAAGGCAAGAGCAGGATCCTGAATGAAAGTGTCCACAGATCCATTCCCCTGGAAGAAGCCTGCAGAGATAGGAGATAGGAGTGCAGAGAGTGGCAGGATTCCCCTAGATGGAGCAGGTTGTTAATTTCCTCCGATCCTGAGAGGGACTGGCTCAGCTCCGGGGGATGCCTTTTATTTCTGCTCCTTCTTATGGATTGTACAGAGGAGAAGGCAAAGGGGAACCCTACAGACGCTTCCCAGCAACTACACTCACACCAACTCATTGTACGGATCCTATTACCGGACCGATCATGTGACAGGATACATACTACACACACACGAGAAACAATGCACAGGATACATACATACTACACACACAGGAGAAACACTGCACAGGATACATACATACTACACATACAGGAGACATACTACACAGGATACATACATACTACACACACACGAGAAACACTGCACAGGATACATACATACTACACACACACGAGAAACACTGCACAGGATACATACATACTACACACACAGGAGACACACTACACAGGATACATACTACACACACAGGAGACACTACACTGGATACATACTACACACACAGGGGACACACTACACAGGATACATACATACTACACATACAGGAGACACACTACACAGGATACATACACACTACACACACAGGAGACACACTACACAGGATACATACATACTACACACACACGAGACACACTACACAGGATACATACATACTACACACACACACAAGACATACTACACAGGATACATACATACTACACACACATGTGACATACTACACATGATACATAAATACTACACAGGATACATACATACTACACACACAGGAGACATACTACACACACAGGAGACATACTACACATGATACATACATACTACAGGCACAGGAGACATACTACACAGGATAGATACATACATACATACATACTACACACACATGATACATACTACACATGATACATACATACTACACAGGATACGTACATACTACAGGCACAGGATACATACTACACAGGAGAAATACATAATACAGACACAAGATACATACTACACAGGATACATACTACAGACACAAGATAGTTACATACATACTACACAGGATACATACTACAGACACATGATACATACTACACAAGATACATACTACAGACACAGGATAGTTGCATACCACACAGGATACATACACAAGATAATTACATACATACTACACAGGATACATACAACAGACACAGGATAGTTACATACATACTACACATTATACATACTACAGACACAGAATAGTTACATACATACTACACAGGATACATACTACAGACACAGGATAGTTACATACTACACAGAAAGCATACTACACACACACATGATAGTTACATACAGGATACATACTACACATGATACATACTACACACATGATACATGCTACACAGGATACATAATACATACACAGGATAGTTGCATACATACTACACATGATACATACAACAGAAACAGGATAGTTACATACATACTACACATTATACATACTACAGACACAGGATAGTTACATACATACTACACATGATACATACTACAGACACAGGATAGTTACATACTACACAGAAAGCATACTACACACACATGATAGTTACATACAGGATACATACTACACACACAATACATACTACCCATGATACGTACTCCACAGGATACATACTACACACAGGATACATGCTACACAAGATACATACTACACAGTATACATACTACACAGGACACATACATACTACAGACACAGGATACATACAACACAGGATACATATTACACAGGATACATACATACCACATAGGATACATACTACACAGGATACATACTACACAGGATACATACTACAGACACAGGATAGTTACATACATACTACACAGGATACATACACACTACAGACACAGGATACATACTACAGACACAGGATAGTTACATACATACTACACAGGATACATACTACATACACAGGGTACATACTACACAGGATACATATTACAGACACAGACTAGTTACATACATACTACACATGATACATACTACACAGCATACATACTACAGACACAGCATAGTTACATACATACTAAACAGGATACGAACAACAGACACAGGATACATACTACACACGATACATACTACAGACACAGGATACACACTACACAGGGTACACACTACACAGGATACATACTACAGACACAGGATACACACTACACAGGATACACACTACAGACAGGATACATATTACACAGGATAGATACTACAGACACAGGATAAATACTACACAGGATACAAATTACAGACACAGGATAGTTACATACATACTACACAGGATACATACTACAGACACAGGGTACATACTACAGACACAGAATAGTTACATACGTACTACATAGGATACATACTACAGACACAGGATACATACTACACAGGATACATACTACAGACACAGGATACACACTACACAGGATACACACTACTGCTTATTTCCTTTCTTCTTACAGACAGTGGAGTACATAGACATGGGGGCACAGGGGGGCCCTCGTCAACTTTCCACCATCTCCTTCTCACACAATACTTGTCCCTAAACACAGGGTACATACTACACAGGGTACATACTACACAGGATACATATTACAGACACAGAATAGTTACATACATACTACACATGATACATACTACAGACACTGGATACATACTACACAGGATACATACTACAGACACAGCATAGTTACATACATACTAAACAGGATACGAACAACAGACACAGGATACATACTACACAGGATACACACTACACAGGATACATACTACAGACACCGGATACACACTACACAGGGTACATACTTCAAAGGATACATACTACAGACACAGGATACACACTACACAGGATACATACTACTCAGGATACACACTACAGACAGGATACATACTACAGACACAGGATACATACTACAGACAGGATACATATTACACAGGATAGATACTACAGACACAGGATACATACTACACAGGATACAAATTACAGACACAGGATAGTTACATACGTACTACATAGGATACATACTACAGACACAGGATACATACTACACAGGATACATACTACAGACACAGGATACATACTACAGACAGGATACATATTACACAGGATAGATACTACAGACACAGGATACATACTACACAGGATACAAATTACAGACACAGGATAATTACATACGTACTACATAGGATACATACTACAGACACAGGATACATACTACACAGGATACATACTACAGACACAGGATACATACTACAGACACAGGATACACACTACACAGGATACACACTACTGCTTATTTCCTTTCTTCTTCTTCCAGACAGTGGAGTACATAGACATGGGGGCACAGGGGGGCCCTCGTCAACTTTCCACCATCTCCTTCTCACACAATACTTGTCCCTAAACACAAGATCGGATGTTTACAAACACTTTGTACTCTGTGCAGCACAATACCCACTTGAAGACCAAGCCTTTTCTGACACTTTTTCTTTACAAGTTTAACCTCTTGCCACCCAGGCCAATTCTGACACTTCTCTCCTATGTGTAAAAATCATAATTTTTTCGCTAGAAAATTACTCAGAACCTCCAAACATTATATATGTTTTTTTTTAGCAGAGGGAATAAAATGGTGGTCGTTGCAACTTGTTATGTTGCATGGTATTTGTGCAGCAATTTTTCAAATGCGTTTTTATTTTACATGAATTTAAAAAAAAAAAAGCAAACGCAAAAATTAGCCCGATTTGTTTGCATAATGTGAAAGATGATGTTACGCTGAGTAAATAGATACCTAACATGTCACACTTTAAAGTTGCGCACAGTCATGGAATGGCGCCAAACTTCGGTATTTAACCACTTGCTGACCGCTGTCAGCAAATATATGTCGGCAGAATGGCACTTTGAATCTACTGCCATGCACGCGCGCACACCTGCCTGCCTGCCGCGAGCTCCGTGACCGTACCCGCAATCGTGTCACGGAGCTGAAGAACGCGGAGATGCCGACGTAAACAGCATCTCCCCGTTCTGCCTAGTGACAGGACACTGTCTGCTCCATGTCATCGAGAGCAGCAATCAGTGTGGTGTCACACACAGCCCATTCCCCAGACAGTTAGAAACACTCCCCCAGGACACACTTAACCCCTCCTAACACTAGGCGGCAATCAAGGGGTTAAATGTGTTCCCTAGGGAGTGTTTCTAACTGTGGGGGGGATGGGACTGACTGGGCGAGGAGACATATCGCTGTTCATAATTACTACGAACAGCAGATCTGTCTCTTCTCCTGTCAGAACGAGGATTTGTGTGATTACATACACAAATCCCTGTTCTGGCTCTCAGGTGGCCGGCGCGCCACATGCATCGGGTACCCGGCATGCAGTGGGGGGCACACGCTTGTTATGGTTCTTACAGGGGCCGCCATACAGTTACGGCGATTCGCGGGATGGAGCCACATTGCCGCCGTATATCTATAGGAGCTGGTTAGCAAGTGGTTAAAGCATGACATATTAGGTATCTATTTACTCGGCGTAACATCATCTTTCTAATTTTACAAAAAAATGATGATGTATATTGTGTTTTCCTTTTATTAAAAGAGTATTTTTCCCCAAAAATTGCATTTGAAAAACCGCTGCGCAAATACCGTGTGACATTTAAAATTGCAACGATAACCATTTTATTCCCTAGGGCAGTGATGGTGAACCTTGGCACCCCAAATGTTTTGGAACTACATTTCCTATGATGCTCATGCACTCTGCACTGTAGTTGAGCATCATGGGAAATGTAGTTCCAAAACATCTTGAGTGCCAAGGTTCGCCATCACTGCCCTAGGGTGTCTGCTAAAAAAAATTATAATGTTTGGGGGTTCTAAGTAATTTTCTATAAAAAACATACTAATTTAAACGTGTACGGTAATCAAAGAGTTGCAGAAAAAGCCTGGTAAGCAAGTGTCCCCCCCCCCCCCCCCCCCCCCCCCCCCCCCAAAAAAAAAATGCGTTTGAAAAACCGCTGCTCAAATACCGTGTGACATAAAAAAAACTGCAACAATCATCATTTTATTCCCTAGGGCAGGGGTCAGCAACCTTTTTCCACTTAAGGGCCGGATTCAATGTATGTGAATGCATGGAGGGCTGCATTCACCTGCTAATAAATGAAGATAATAATCTGGACCCCTTTACATTACACAGCCCCCACACCTCTGGACTCATTTACATTACACAGCCTCGCACCTCTGGACCCCTTTACATTACACAGCCCCTGAACCTCTGGACCCCTTTACATTACACAGCCCCTGCACCTCTGGACCTCTTTACATTACACAGCCCTGCACCTCTGGACCCCTTTACATTACACAGCCCCTGCACCTCTGGACCCCTTTATATTACACAGCCCCCTCTGCATATTACACAGGCCCCTCTGCATATTACACAGCCTCCCCCTGCATATTACGTAGCCCCCCTGCATATTACACAGCCCCCCCTGTATATTACACAGCCTCCCCCCCTGCAGCTCTGCCCTTCCCTTCCTTGCTCCATGCAGAGAGGGAGACAGAGCAGAGCGGAGCAGTGAGCAGGAAGCTGAATGAGAACACGGGAGAGACACAGCAGCGCTGATAAGACAATGGGAGCTTCCGGAGTTAATTTTTCATATTAACAAGCTGGTGATTGGTTCCTAGGACCTCCTAACAACCAATCACCTGGAACGTTAACTCTGGAAGCTCTCGCTGTCTTATCAGCGCTGCTGTGTGTCTCTCCCGTGTTCTCATTCAGCTTCCTGCTCCGCTTTGCTCTAACTTAAAATGTTCATGGGCCGAGTGCACGAGATGTAATCATGTGCACTGACAGGCCAGACATTTAGTGGCAGCGGGCTGGGTGCGGACCACAGGCTGTAGGTTGGGCCGACCCCTGCCCTAAAAGGAGTGGGAGCTTCCCTGGCGCACATTCAAGTGGACAAGGGTGACCTAGGCGCGCCACGTGAAAACACACAAAGAAAGCGCATGCAAAAACACATGTTGCCGCTATGCTAGGTGTGAATGGGGCCTGACAGTCCCCTGTGTGCAGCTCAGTGTACAGATGGCAGAATTGCTTTATCTCAGTCTGGCCAATCAAGAAGGTTGAAGACTCCTTAAATTGGAAGAATATGCAAGGATGGAAACACCAGAAACTAAGCAACAAGGGAAATGGCGAACATCACAGCACCAGAGGGGGTGCTTTATAGGGTGAGAACAAGTGATGCCAATAGGGGAAGGGGTCACCTTATATAAAACCCATTGACAGGCAGTCAGGGGATAGGTCCTCTTTAGCCCCCAGCCCTCACCTGCACAATGTATCTGATGGGGACACAGTCGAAGAGTTTGACGCTGGCCAGCACATACAGCATGACATGGCAGTCGTGTCTGTATCCCTCCAGCCTCAATGCCTCCTCCCGAGACGCGTTCCACAGATGGGGCTGGTCCTCCGGTGGGGTTCTGTTGGATTGAGCCACCTGAGCCATCGCACTCCTCCCCCCGTCGACACACACATGCACAGCCGCTTCCACGAACACCGCTCACGTGGGCTGAGCAGCCAATCAGACCACAAGGCGACCATAGAAACACCAGGTGCACTGACGGACCGAACATTTAGCGGGGGCGTGCCGTAGGATGTGGTTGCCAACCCCTGCCCTAGGGTTTCTGCCAAAAATAAATAAATAAATATATATATATATATATATATATATATATAATATTTTGGTGTTATAAGTAATTTTCTAGCAAAAATTACTGATTTAAACTTGTAAACAGAAAGTGGCAGAAAAAGGCCTGGTCATGAAGGGGGTTAAATCTTTCGGAGGTTACGTGGTTAAAGGGACAGCGTAAAAATAAAAAAAGATGAGAATAAAAAATTTTTTAAAGCCTCATCCCTCTGCGCTCGCGAGCAGAAGCAAATTCATACATAAGTCACGCACACATATGTAAACTGTGTTCACGCCGCACATGTGAGGTATCACCATGGATGTTAGAGGGAGAGCAATAATTCTACTGCTAGACCTCCTCTGTAACTCTAAACAGGTAACCTGCAAAACATTTTAGCGTCGCCTATAGAGATTTTTAAGTACCGTAGTTTGTCGCCATTCCACGAGGTATCTATTTACTCGACATAACATAATCTTTCATATTTTACAAAAAAAAAATGTGGTTATATATTGTGCTTTGTTTATGTTAACCACTTCCGGACCGCCTGCCGTCGTTATACGTCAGTACTTTGACATTGAATGCCGTTGTTATGGCAGCAGAAGCTGCCATAACTCTGGTATTTTTAAAAACGGCAGGCGGTCCGCTTTCAGGTAAAAGTGGTCCCTGCGGCGGACTCACCGCAAGATCACTTTTATCGGTGGTGGTAGAGGTGCCCATCCCCCACCAGCCGCATCCCGGTCATCTCTGTCGCTTACTGGAGCTGTCAGTAGCAGCGGAGACGATCGGATCCTTTCCCCTCAGAGGCTGGAATTCGAGTAATGGAATGATGGCCCCCACTTGACTCCATACAATTGGATGACGGAAGCGATGTCAAACATCACTTCCGCCAAATGGTCTTAAAGGGGAAATTAAAAAAAATATTTTTTAAGTGTAAATGTGAGATCTGAGGTCTTTTTTTCTGTTACAAAGGATGTTTATATTCCTTGTAATAGGAATAAAAGTAATCCAAAAATTTTTTTTTAAAAGGGACAGTGTCAAAATAAAAAGTAAAATAAATAAGAAAAATGTACAAAAAATGTAAAGTGCCCCATCCCGCCATGTTTGCACGCAGAAGCGAATGCATACGTAAGTTACAAACCACACATGTGAGGTATCACCGCAATCGTTAGAGCGAGAGCAATAATTCTAGCAAAAGACTAACTCAAAACTGGTAACCTGTAGACATTTTTAAACTTTGCCTATGGAGATTTTTAAGTGTCAAAGTTTGTCACCAATCCAGGAGCGGGTGCAATTTTGAAGCGTGACATGTTGGGTATCAATTTACTCGGCCTAACATTATCTTTCACAATATAAAAAAAAATTGGCTAACTTTATTGTTTTCTTATTTTTTAATTAAAAAACGTGTATTTTTCCCCCAAAAATTGTGTTTGTAAGATCACTGCGCAAATACGGTGTGACATAAAGTATTGCAATGACTGCCATTTTATTCTCTAGGGTGTCTGAAAAATAAATAAATATAATGTTTGGGGGTTCTAAGTAATTTTCTAGCAAAAAAAATGATTTTAACTTGTAAACACCAAGTGTAAAAAATAGGCCCGGTCCTTAAGTGGTTAAATTCTTCACCTTAAGGTGATTGTAACGTTTTTTAAATAACAAACATGTTATACTTACCTGCTCTGTGCAATAAAATTGTACAGAGCAGTCCCAATCCTCCTCTTCTTGGGTCCTCTGCTGGCACTCCTGGCTCCTCCCCCGAGGAGTGCCCACCATAGAAAGTTCAGTGTGAAAGTGGCCTTACTAAACCCACAACAGTAAAATCAGTCTGTATATGCAGTAAAGCATACTTGTTATACTCACTGTGGAATCTAAGAGATTAATCCTCTGCATTGTGTAAAAAGGCTGTTTGATCCTGTTTTCTCTGATCCTCTCCTCCTTCCACTGACTCCAAAACAAGTCTGGATAACACAGAGTCTATGGAGTCAGGCTGCACATGCTCAGTTGGGTCTATATTGCTAGAGAGTTTTTTTTTTTCTTGGGAGAGTGCATGTGATCGGCACAGGGTCAATAAGCACTGTCCAGACAGAGGGTCAGGGGTCATGCAGCCTCGTAGGACAGTCAGAGTAGAGTGAAAACTCCTCCTACAAGCTTTAACCAGATGCTGATAGAAGTCACAACACTGCTATATACTGCTGATGAGAAAAGGTATTTAGCAGTTTATATTTACTAAAACTATTGCATTTCCATGTTCTGCGTACTGTAGGAGACAAGATATAGTGAATGCAGGGTCCTGGGTAGTGATGGGCTTGATGTCCGAGTCAAACGTAGAGCAAACAAACATATGGGGTGCTCGCAGGATGTTCGCCTGCCGCTGCGTGTCCCATAATGCACTGCGAGATCACAGTGCATTGAAGGCTGCTGATTGACCAAAGCATGCACCTGACCTGTATGCATTAGCCAATTACAGCGCAATGTGGTGTGAGAGCCATGATGGCCACACCCCACACTATAGATTTTAAGGGGAACTCCACGCCAAAATTTAAAAAAGAAACAATGTGGGCCCCCCCCCCAAAATCCATACCAGACCCTTCGGGTCTGGCATAGATTTTAAGGGGAACTCCACGCCAAAAAATAAAATAAAAAATGGCGTGGGGTCCCCCCCAAAATCCATACCAGACCCTTATCCGAGCAGGCCAGAAAAGGGGGGACGACGATGAGCGAGTGCCCCTCCTGAACCATACCAGGCCACTTGCCCTCAACATGGGGAGGGTGCTTTGGGGTGCCTCTTCCTCACAACCCTAGCCGGTGGTTGTTGGGGTCTGTGGATGGGGGCTTATCATAATCTGGAAGCCCCCTTTAACAAGGGGGCCCCAAGATCTCGTCCCCCCCCTGTGAATGGGTATCGGATACATTGTACCCCTACCCATTCACCATTTTTTGGCTAAAAGTTCAAAAAGTAAAAACCACAAGAGACAGTTTTTGACGAGTCCTTTTTTTAAAAAGAAAAAAAAAGTGTCCTGCAATGTACATTCACCGTCACTGATGCCACCCGATGGACCCGAAAAATAGCAAAACGCTCCACCTCCATGGAAGCCCTCCCACCGACTGCTGTCTCTTCGCTTTGACAGCTCTTATATAGGCATGGGTGGGGCCACCCGGTGACGTAAACGGGTGACCCCACCCTCTTCTGATGTCATTCAATTTTTTCTTTTAGAAATGTCATTATTGCTGCACCATGTTCTATACATCGCACAGATGTGTCACTTTACAGGCAGACTAAGAAAACCCCCCCAGGCATGATATTTAAAGGAATATTTCATTTTTATTGTTTCACTTTATGCATCATTAAAATCATTGCTCCTTTAAAAGCGATAATTTTAAAAACTTTTGCATTGATACATGTCCCCCAGGGCAGGAGCCAGGTCCCAATACACTTTTTATGGCAATAATTTGCATATGAGCCTTTGAAAATAAGGACTTTTGATTTTTCATGTTCGTGGCCTATAGACTTTAATTGGGTTTGTATGTTCGGTAGAACTTTTTGCCTTTTAAAGGGTGTTCTGGTGCGAACCGAACCGGGAGGTGTTCAGCCCATCCCTCGTCCTGGGTTAATTAACACTTTAAGGTAAAAAATTTTAGGCTTTAGAAGCACTTAACGTGTATCTATGGTCAAAATGTACAATAATATATTAATTTCCTCATTGTATATAAATTATTTCTAGCTTACTCCTATTACTCTGCGCAATCTTGAAGTCTGTAAACGTACTATGTAAAGATCCCCACACATTTACTTCCTTAAATTCTGTGACAGGTATTCACTATGCTCTGTGAGAAGGCACTGCTCTGTCACACATTTCATAAAGCCTGCTTTCTAATCTACAGAGGTGCTGGGGGAGGAGATTCAGGAGGAGGAGTCAGTACAGGAATCACTGCTTGCAGGCAGCAAGGTACCATGGGATATGTAGTCCTTAGAAATGGAATGTAAACAGCAGAGGAGAAGCTGCAAAGCATGCAGGGAATCCAGGAAATTGTGGAAAGAAATGACCAGTAGACAGGCAGCACTCACAACATGAAAGAAGAGTTTTCAGGTAGGTTTATATTAGATTGTCAAAAATTAACTAATTGTATTGTTGTTACAATGCCGATTGTGCTATGTAATGGTGGCCCTGCACACTTTGATTTTATTATTAATCAATGTGTTTCAATCAAAATAATTGACTCTGCAAAAAATCAAATAGCCATAAATTTCCTTCTGATCAATTTAGACTTGATTTAAATTAGATTCAATCGAACTGAGTCGATTGACCAGGGTGGAACATTTTTGATCGATTGCTCATGAATACGATTGTATTTCAATTGATCAGATCATGAGAATACATGGTGAAAACATAAATGCTATCACTAATTTACAATTGTAAGTTATAATCGAATCTCACCTAGCGATCGAAAACCACTTCCTCGTGTGTGGCTTTTTGATCGAACGGGTTGTCGACTATAGATCAAATATTCCTCAGAAAAGATTGATCGAAATGGAAATCAATCATTTACTGAAGCATATATGGCCACCATAGCCTGATGACACCCAGGTAACTCTTCAACAAAATTGACAGTGGCTGGATCTCTAAGAGGCTGACTTGTCCCTATGGAATGGCTCCCTCTGTATCTGATCAGGGCTGTGAGATGTCACTGCCATCGCTAATGATTGAGATCTGGCAGCCTTTGGGCCACCGACATCTTGCTGCTTTTGACTACACAGGGAGAGATTTTATAAGGAAACACAGGCCAGCCTTTTCAGGGAACCTGTTGCTGGTGATTTGTCACTATAGAAGGAACTGCGTGTGTCATCAGTCTAATCACAGTTACAAATCGCTAATGCCGACGATTAACAGCAATTTGTACCTAGCAATTTAATGGCTACGGTCACTGGAGATTTCTTACAGCAATGGGTTGTACTCTGCTACATATTACTACAAAGCAATTGCAGCATATTTAAAGTAATACTAAACACACACTGTTAATTTACATTGTCCCTTCCATTTTTGTATTTGGATGATAGCACTGTAATTATTGTAATTTTAAAAAATCATCTAAGTACCTTTTTTCTAATTGATATACAGCTCCCACATGACCCAAATCCATACCTCCCAACTTTCTGAAATGGGAATGAGGGACACCTATTAGCAAAAGTAGGCAGGCATAGGATACACCCCCTGCCACACCCTCCATGAAGGACAATTGTACAAAACTAATATTCCTTTATATTGGCTTTTGGAATTTACAAATGCAGCAATTTAGAAATTAGATGAAAGCTTTAGTGCTGGAAAACACTTTTATGATAGATGAAAAGTGCATTGTATTTACATCTATATAAATCAGACCAAAATGAGGGACAAATGAGGAGGAACGAGGGACATTCCCTCGAAATCAGGGACAGTTGGGAGCTATGCAGATCTTTCCCAGATTGTCTGCAGGGAAACATAAGCAGGAGGAGCTTCAAGTCTTCTACTGCTGGTCACATGTTCAAAAAAAACACAAAAAAACTGCCTTTGGAATACAGAGTAAAAATAAATAAATAATATCAATAGACTGTAAATTGTTATACAAATATAAATTTAAAATCAAATATTTATTATTTTTTGACAATAACATGGTGTGGGCAGACTTCAGTCACAGGCTGTATCACGCCCCTGTGAATAAGAGGGAGGTGAAGCCTAAATTAATCTACACCCTCCCTAAAGCATTTCACCTTCACGGATAAAGCCTCTGAAGATAAAGTGTATCAGGAGGGCAGTTCTTGGGCAGGGATCTTCAGCATGTAATTACTGTTTAAATAAAGTTTAGCAGAAGGAAATGATAGTATGGGTGTGCAACCTTTACATTTCATGTAGATTATTTTTAATAATTTTAAAAGAAAAAATACATAAAAATTGAATATGAAAAAATAAAAAATACTTAGCTTCCCCCCCATTCCCAACATTTCCAGTCCACCTCCCCACACAACCACGTGGCAAAAGGAAAGAGAGTACTGCCCCCTGCCATTCTAATACCTTTCCATATGCCCTTCAACATTGATGAATATTGTATTAGGGAACAATACGGATACAATGGTCATAAAACTAGTAAAAACCAAAAGTAGTCAGGCATGACAGCATCCTTTTATATAACCTATTTTAGATATTACATATTTTCAGGGCTTTTTTTCTCAGAAAATAGGTGCAGGAACCCACCCTCCCCAGTCAACTCCCCGCCCGACCCCACCCCCTTTCTGACCCCAACCCTGCCCCCAAACCCCACACCCTCCCGCCCCCAATCGCGCCATTCTTCGAGGAAGAGAAGTAAAGTCATGCCAAATAAAGGGTGTGGTCAAGGATAAGAACTGAGTTTTGCACACAATGCAAGGTTCAGGAAGGTGTAACACACAGAGTACTGGACTCTGGAGTGCCACCCCCTTCCTCCCCCTTTCCCTTTGCAGCTCTCTCACCTCTTCATATTTCATAGCACACAGGTTATCTTTACGGCAATAGAACGGTGCAGCCGGTGTCACCGACTCCGTTCTGTTAGGTAGAACATTCTACTGTGCAGTCTCCTCTCTGTGCAGCCTCACCTGTCAGATCATCAGAGTACACAGAGCCGAGGACAACTTTCACAGTGCTCCACTCGGCTCTGTGCTACACAGATCTAAAAGGCAGCAGGCAGGGACAGAAGATACCTCTGGAAGCCCCAGAAGAAAAAAACTTGCGGCGTCTGGACCCATGGCACCTATTAACAGATGTGGTGAAGGTGCCCTGGGCACCGGCGTAAACACACAGCTGGTGGAGGAAGTAATATAGAAAACTTCCTCTACCGGCTTCAGTGTTGAGTGACAGTCTGGAAAGAAGAGGGCTGCCATAGGTGGCGGAACACCATTACGCCCTGTTCCGGCTGCAAAAAAAAGCCCTGCATATTTCTAACAAACTTGTGCACTTTAAAAACAGGGATTCTCAACTTAGTATGCAGGGGGTTAATTAAACATTTTCTGTGTTAACAAAAAGTTATATGTATACTTTACATGTAAGCTATTTGTATTTAAGCACAAGACATTCAGTTCTATTGCAGAATGCAGGTCAGTGATCAGACCTGAGTCTGTGGCTCTCCTCCAACTGTGTCACATTATCCCATATTGGCACTATATATCCATTAAAGTAAGCTGTGAGCAAGTACGTTTTTGGAATTTTGCACGTAGGGACTAGCCAGAGATGGATCACTTTGATACAGTTGGTCAGCTTGACCATTTAGTGCAATATATGCACACCAAGAATTCATGTTTTTTTTGCAGGATGTTGCTAGAAATATGTAAGGGTGTACGTAGGGAGAATTGTGTGTGGTCACTCCTTCTAGCACTTCCTATGTTATTTACAATATATGTAAACTATTTGTATTTAGGCACAGACGTTTTTTAGTACTCTATTACAATTAGAAACTCAATGGATTCACAACCTGGATGCTACCATATTTCCAAAGTTGAATGAGTACATAAGTTTCAAATCCTTTTTATAATTTCTTTATAATTTGATACCACTCAAACATGATGCTTTATAACCCCTCCTCCTTTTTATTCTCTCAACACCTGGAAACACCTCATCACTCTATCCGCCTGGTCGATCAATGCTGCTATATTCATTATAATTGAATATTTTGATGTAATAATTCGATGTTGTAGAATTATTTTTTGATTATTTGGCAATATGTATATTTATGGTCTAGAGCCCTACGGACGACATGAGTAACGATGACACATAGGAACAACACAAAACTCACCAACATGAAATAGACCTGAAAGTGTGCCTTGGTCTACCGTATGGTACACCAAAATAAGGGGGGAAAAACCTTCAGGTAGGGGATAATTATTTATTAAAGGTAAATGTCACTGAGCAAGTCGGGCAAAGGCCTGAGCCACCTCCAACTGTGGGTTAGGTATGTAGCGAGAGAAGCAGGCCGACTTCCACCGACCTAGTTTCTTGATCACATGGTCCGGAACCCCCTGTCTTGAGGCCGTCGTGGCCGTCCCGATCCGGAATGAATGCCCGGAGTACTGGCTGGGGTCCAATTGAAGATTGCCGAGAAGGACCCGGACATGTTCCACGAACTGCGACGAGTTGAGGGGTTTTACTGGAAAGGGTAAAAGCGGACTGGACCCTGGGCGGTCGAATAGCAGTGCCGTCAAGCGGTTTAACACGGCAACTGGGCACCAGTTGTTGTGGGTCCTGTACAGGTGAATATCTACTCCGGAACCTCGCTGCTGAGTTTTAGACGTCGCCAAGTGAAGAACGTAGTGATCCTGGTGGCGGCAGAGATTACTTCTACGCAAGACTGGACCAGCTGGGTGGCTGCGAGTGAACTCGCTGGGCCGTAGAAACCCGTAAAACGCCATGTGTATCGCAGCCTGCAGGATGGTGCTGAGGAGGAGACCGAAAGGGGACCTATCCAGGATGTCAGACATCCCCTTAAAGATCTCCCCAGTGATAGGCAGCCGCTTCGGGCTGACTGGCGGCTGATGTTTCTGAACTCCACGCAGTAGAGCCCTTACTGCGTGGCAGGAGAACACCGAAGGCCTCGCGGGGTCTTGAAGTGACAAGTAGTGCTGCACCCCGGCCACGTACTGGCGTATCGTGCTGTGTGACAGTGCTATGTGAGAATGGCAATAAGCGATAAACGCCAGAACCTGCTTGACGCTGGAAGACTCACGAGGGCGATGGGGCAGGAACTTATTAAACGCCCTCCAGGCCGTCCGGTAGGCCCGACGGGTGTTGCGGGCGAGCGAAGCGTTGATGATGTTAGTAGCTGAGTGTAAATGTGGGGCTAGTCCAAGGTCAGTTGTGACCAATCCGGGATAGTGGCTGAGAGGTGGTACCAGTCTGCGGAGGAAGGACATGTTGAATGAGTACATAAGTTTCAAATCCTTTTTATAATTTCTTTATAATTTGATACCACTCAAACATGATGCTTTATAACCCCTCCTCCTTTTTATTCTCTCAACACCTGGAAACACCTCATCACTCTATCCGCCTGGTCGATCAATGCTGCTATATTCATTATAATTGAATATTTTGATGTAATAATTCGATGTTGTAGAATTATTTTTTGATTATTTGGCAATATGTATATTTATGGTCTAGAGCCCTACGGACGACATGAGTAACGATGACACATAGGAACAACACAAAACTCACCAACATGAAATAGACCTGAAAGTGTGCCTTGGTCTACCGTATGGTACACCAAAATAAGGGGGGAAAAACCTTCAGGTAGGGGATAATTATTTATTAAAGGTAAATGTCACTGAGCAAGTCGGGCAAAGGCCTGAGCCACCTCCAACTGTGGGTTAGGTATGTAGCGAGAGAAGCAGGCCGACTTCCACCGACCTAGTTTCTTGATCACATGGTCCGGAACCCCCTGTCTTGAGGCCGTCGTGGCCGTCCCGATCCGGAATGAATGCCCGGAGTACTGGCTGGGGTCCAATTGAAGATTGCCGAGAAGGACCCGGACATGTTCCACGAACTGCGACGAGTTGAGGGGTTTTACTGGAAAGGGTAAAAGCGGACTGGACCCTGGGCGGTCGAATAGCAGTGCCGTCAAGCGGTTTAACACGGCAACTGGGCACCAGTTGTTGTGGGTCCTGTACAGGTGAATATCTACTCCGGAACCTCGCTGCTGAGTTTTAGACGTCGCCAAGTGAAGAACGTAGTGATCCTGGTGGCGGCAGAGATTACTTCTACGCAAGACTGGACCAGCTGGGTGGCTGCGAGTGAACTCGCTGGGCCGTAGAAACCCGTAAAACGCCATGTGTATCGCAGCCTGCAGGATGGTGCTGAGGAGGAGACCGAAAGGGGACCTATCCAGGATGTCAGACATCCCCTTAAAGATCTCCCCAGTGATAGGCAGCCGCTTCGGGCTGACTGGCGGCTGATGTTTCTGAACTCCACGCAGTAGAGCCCTTACTGCGTGGCAGGAGAACACCGAAGGCCTCGCGGGGTCTTGAAGTGACAAGTAGTGCTGCACCCCGGCCACGTACTGGCGTATCGTGCTGTGTGACAGTGCTATGTGAGAATGGCAATAAGCGATAAACGCCAGAACCTGCTTGACGCTGGAAGACTCACGAGGGCGATGGGGCAGGAACTTATTAAACGCCCTCCAGGCCGTCCGGTAGGCCCGACGGGTGTTGCGGGCGAGCGAAGCGTTGATGATGTTAGTAGCTGAGTGTAAATGTGGGGCTAGTCCAAGGTCAGTTGTGACCAATCCGGGATAGTGGCTGAGAGGTGGTACCAGTCTGCGGAGGAAGGACATGACGGGCCTGGATTTAGACCTGCCCTTGCTGATGATCTCGGCTGTGGCTTGATTGCCTGTCGTAAAAGCCACAGTCTGTCCAGACCAATGGTGACCCCATAGGTGAGCGGCTGCTACGATGGGGAACAGCTCAAAGAGGGCTGACGTGGTAGTGAAGCCCGGTGTGGCTAGTGCCTGAGGAGGCCAAGGGGCGGCGAACCACAAATGGCCAAAAATGGCGGCGCATCCTGTGGATGCCGCCGCATCGGTCACCACCTGGGGTGACAGCGTGGACACTACTGGGATGAACAGGGACACAACGTTCCAATTACTAAGAAAGTGTTCCCACATGGCCAGATCTGCCCTGGCTGCTGAATCCAGATACTAAAGGGAGACTGACTGAACGGGCCTATCATAAAGTCCCGATCCAACTCCGTCTGAAGAAGGACGTCAATAGCTGGCTCATCTGTTGCTGCTGAGCGCAGGTTCGGACATTCGTGGGTGGAGTGGGGCAGGGTGATGAGCCCGGTATGAAACCCATCGGTGAAACCTCGGATGAGGTAGCTGGCGAGTGACGGAGTGGGGTGTGAGGTCAAGTAAACATCGAGCCAAAGGATATTGACCCGGCTTAGTCACGGTTTCTTCTGCTTGACCTCACACAGGACCCTGGGGTGCGCCCTCTGGCATAGGGTGCAAACGTGCAAGAGCCGGCACTGGCTGAAATCGCAGGAGCCGTAGTTGAAGTTGTTGCAAATGGCGGCTCCCCCAACCATCCACTCCGGACGTCCCAACTAGTCCACCTTCTGCCCTTGCGCCGGGGCCTGCTGAGCCTGGCTCGTGCTGGTAGAGGCCGTGCTAGCTATCGGGTGGACAGAGGCTATGTTGGCACACCAGACCGTGGTGTGGGACGCTGACTGACAGACAGCACATAGCGGGGAGCGTAGACCCACAAAGTGGCGGCAGAACAACTCAGTGTCCACTACGCTCCAGTCCGTTGTCAAATGGAACTGTAAGAATCTGGCCGCGACTTTGGCCGAGAAGGACCGATGATAATCGTAGAACGCTGAGCCACCGTATTTGTGGCCCAGGTCTACGATCAAATGGAGGTAGAGGTCCAGTTCCTCCCCCCTGCCCGGGGAGGCTGAGCACAGCACGTCCCTGAACATGCCGAAAGCGAGCGCGAACTCGGGCACCGTGAGCTTTCTGTTGAGCCTCGGATCCTTTGCCTTCAAAACCACCGAGACGTCCCCCCAGGTGTAGGCCTTGTTCTCGGCCAAGTCATGGACCGAGATCATGAGTGAGGCCAGGTTAACGTCTCTGCCCTCTAAAATGTCCTTCCTTACGCTGGGTGGCACCAGGTGGGAAGGATGAACGGTAGTCGTGGCAAGCTCACTACCTGCGGCCGGTGCACTGATGGCTGGGACCACCGCAGGGTCTGGAACCGTGGCGGCCGGGCTGGCCTCTAGACGTGACACCCTGTCCTGGACCTCAATGATCGAGGAAGACAGGGAAGACACGAGGGTGTGTAGCTGAGCGACGGCGGCTGAGATAGACTCCAGAGACGCCTGCTGGCTGCTGGAGCCTGCTGCGGCCGGTGGTGGGAAGAGGAGCCTGAATAGCTCCGCCTTCCTGGCCGCGGACGAGAAGGGTATCCCTCTGCGCCTCAGCTTGGCGGACAGCCTGGGAATTGTCCATGCCCTAAGAGACTGGACACTGCCAGCCTCGGAGGCTGACGCCGGAGATAGCGGGGTGGTGAGGTCATCGCTGCCGTTTGATGACATGGCGGCTGCCAAGACCCGTTACTTAGTTGACTGGTCACGTGTCTGCAGGCTGGGTCTATAAAGAGGTGACAATAAATGAGTTTGGACGTGTAACCTATGGTATACGTACCTGCCATGAGAAAAGCAGGAGCCCCCCACTCCCCTGCGTCTTTTTTTTTTTTTTTACCTGCTGGAACCCTGATCAAGCTGGTGCAGGTGGACCTACTGAATCCGACTGACCTGAGAGAGTGTGAGAGAAAGTACCTATTTAAGAGCCTGAAACTGCTGCCGTCCAGAGCGACGGTACCCAACGTCGATGATAACAACAGGCGATAGTGACTTAAGTCGACTGTCGAGACAGCTGTGGAATCGAATGACAGACAACAACACGAATGACTGACACGACATGTTGCCTTAACTGAAATGAACTTCCCGTGACAGGGCCCGGCCCGTTCGTACCGTATGGGGGTGACTGTGAGCCGGACTCTGGAGCACGTACAGAAATGAGGCAACCGTGAAATGAGGCCAACTGCCTGGGTACGCTGGGGCCGAACTGTGACATCCAGGATGCCACCGGGTCCGACTCCAAGTGCTACAGCATGCATTTGGAACGCAAGCACTCGTGTGCCAGCGACCTCGATCATCATGCCACTGTCTAGTGACTGAACCCCTTTCTTTTTTTTTTTTTTTGTATTGAAATGCGGCCGGCCTAGGGCACGCCGGCGCGAATTCGTACAGGGAGGTGACCAATTAACGCCGGGGCATGGTAAGGTGACATAGAAATGACATAACATGACAAGGACAAGAATCAAAAGTTTCTTTTTTTTTTTTTATATAAATGCGATTCCGTCCCTGGTGCATGTATTGAAATGAGGCCGGCCTAGGGCACGCCGACACGAATTAGTGCGGGGAAGTGACTGCATTCCTGCCGGGCGTGGTAAGGTGACAGAAATGACATACCATGACAGGGGCAAGAATCAAGAATGAACGCAACCTGTGATGCGATTCCGCCCTTGGCGCATGTATTGAAATGAGGCCGGGTAGTCGTGCGTCTGGATTGCCCCGATCGGAGCATCTATGGATGCGACCGGACCTACCCAGAGGTATGGTGACCGAAATGAAACCATGACAAAGACTAGATTTCAACAAACCGAGCAACTTGTAACCGAATCTAATCTCTGGAGCATGTATAGAAAGGAGGCCGAGCGGCTAGGTGAATCAGTGCGAATCGATGCATCCCGGATGCGACCGGACTCAGACCGATACGTGGCCAATGACCGAAATCATGCCAAAGACTAGATCTCTGAAACATGTATGGTAATGTGGCCGTAACCTGGGTACCCCGAGACAAATCCGTGCCTAAGTGCGACATGACTTGAATCTGAGTGCGACCAGGATCGAAATGATGGCATGAACGCCCTGTTTAACTGATGCGAAATGACTTAGCATGACCGAGTGGCCTGATACGTTGCCATGTTTGAAATGATGAAATGATTGCCATGCTAATACAATGAAATGTTTCGACACGGTCGAAGTAATTCGTGCGTTTAACATGCCAACAGACTCGGAACGTAACCAGTGACCCGGCAACTGACTAGACCGATTTGACATGACATGATCGCTGTGTGTGAGTGCGAATGGCACCCGTGAGCGAGCTACGTTTGAATGCTTCAAAGCCTGCGTACTCCGACCGCGTAAGGGGAACCCTCGAGTGCCGGACGCGGCATCGGTCGGAGTGTCATGGCGGGCGGCCCTGAAGGTGCGTGCCACTAGGTGGCTCCTGATCGTGTTTAACCAAAAACGTGCGTGTGGCTGTATGTTGTTTATCGAGGCAAGCGGTGCGTGGTTCGTGAGCTACGTAGACCACAGTTTAGTGACATGATAAGCAGTGCATGAGAACGTAAAACATGGGAGCCGAAGCCCTACCTGCGACAGCCGAACCAGACTCTTTGTACGGAACCGCGACTCGGCGACCCGAGTGTGACACGAAGGGACAACACGACTTACGAACACGGAACGCGGGACTGCAACAACAAGGAGACGGACAGACGAAACGGAGCTCACGAACCGGCACCAACAGCGCTTGTCTCGAACGAGTCGGTCCTAGATGTCTGACGTATCAGATATCTTATCTCGCACAGGAAACCGACAAAGACCGGCGGCCTTTGGGCTGCTTAAATACCCTCCGGGCTCCTCCCATAACTTCAGGCCGATACCCGGCCTTCCAATATAACAGATGTTGACCCCTCCTCTTTTCCTTTGTAAATATTGTTTGCTATATGTGATCCTAATGTGCTCTATGTTGTTATAATGTTCTAATTGTTGCTATTCATGTTTGTGTCATGTATCATGGCTCATGTCGATGATAGGCACCCTTTGGTTAGGTTACTTTTGGGCTGCCCTTTGGACTGTTCTTTGTGATGGATGGTAGGTAGTGTGTGTGACCACACAGACGCCCTGGGCCCCTGTCCAATTGGATGTGGTCCTGGCTGTGTTATGCATAGGGTGGCTTGCCATAGGCCTCAGGGTATCTTTCCTGATTCCACCCTGCCCACTCCATCGTCCCTGGCTGCATTAAACACAGAGATATAGGTCCCATCTGTTTCCCTGGAATGGATTGGTCCTTTTGTGTCACCCGATGTGACCGCTTCACGTAACTGGATGTAACTGGAATTATGGAAGCCATGCAAACGCTTCTATGAATATAAAGCAATTTCTGAATGGAGAGTGGGTGGATGATTTTTAGGTCTGCCTCCTTCATTCATAAATCCTGTACCATTCATACAAGCTGTAGTACCACTTCTATGAATGGAGGGCCTGGGCTAAAAGGGCAGGCATCATCAGGTTCTATTGATGACATTCTCTGACAGCCCCTTAATTGTATTATCCCCCACCTCGCCAGAAAATATGGCGGTAGGGGGGAGGGGGCATGCACAGAGAAGAATTTCTTCTAACAAATGAATCAGCGCAAGGGGCTCATCCTACTGGTTGTTAGTTGTACATTCTGCTGATTTTTTTTATTTTTTTTTATTAGCTACACTTTAACAAAGTAGTTTTGCCTTTTTAAGAAATGTTTGCATTGTTGGAATTTCTGATTGTTGCAATGTACAGGTTGAACAAACAAGGTCTGGCTAAATTGTCAGCTGTCATTTCTAAATCTGCTCTATTGGACTATCAGTTTGGCTACTATGGACAACATTTAAAATGTAAAAAAAAAAAAAAAAACATATACAGAGATAACAACGTATAAACGTACCCTGAAGAAGAAACACACACTGAGTGTATATAATAACATTACTAATAAGCTTGCTGCATTGCCACCTGTCATGTTATTGATCAATGCACTGACATTTTCTCTTATGGCTATCAGCAAGAATTTAGCTCATTGTTAGCATGGGAATGCGGACAGAAAGCCCATAGATACCAAATAAGTAGCCACGTGTCTTGTATGTTTCAGGGCAATAGTCTAATATTCAGAGCTGGCGAATGTATGCCAAAAAATACTATTGCTTTACTAACACAAAAAAAAAAAAAAAAAAAAAAATCAGTAATACTATAGCAAACCCATAAGAACTGTTAAATAGGAACATTCAGACAAGTGTAATATTAAAACAGAAGAATTGTTAAAATGTATGGACAATTGCAAATCATGTGAGTTTGATATCCAAGTCACATAGGGATATACAGTACATATTTTATACATGAATTCCATTTAACTGTCATGGTATACACTTTCAGGATTGTAAAATAAAAAATAAATAAAAAAAATACATATACAGAGATACAGCCACATAAAAGAAAAATTGACCCAGAAGTAGAAAACTAAATTCAGTGTATATAATGGAATTACTAATATTACCAGCTCATGATACCACTAAGCCTGCTCCATTACCACCTGTTATGTTATTGATCAATGCACTGGCATATAATATTCTCTTATAGCTATCAGCAAGGAGTTTAGCTCATTGTTAGCATGGGAATGCGGACGAAAGCTGTTTTCTATGTTTCAGACCAAAAGTCTAATATTCAGAACTGGCAAATGTATGCCAAAAAATACTATTGCTTAACACAAAAAATAAAATAATCTGTAATACTATAGCAAACCCATAAGAACTGTTACATATGAACATTCAGACAAGTGTCATGTTAAAAGAGAAGAATTGTTAAAATGTATGGACAATTGCAAATGATCTGTGTTTGATATCCAAGTCACATAGAGATATACAGTACATATTTTATACATGAATTCCATTTAACTGTCATGGTATACACTTTCAGGATTGTAAAATAAAAATAAAAAATGTAAAACACATATACAGAGATACACATAAAAGAAAAATCGACCCAGAAGTAGAAAACGAAATTCAGTGTATATAATGGAATTACTAATATTACCAGCTCATGATACCACTAAGCCTGCTGCATTGCCACCTGTCATGTTATTGATCAATGCACTGGCATATAATATTCTCTTGTGGCTATCAGCAAGGAGTTTAGCTCCTTGTTAGCATGGGAATGCGAGCAGAAAGCCCATAGATGCCAAATAGGTAGCCAAATGTTTTCTAGGTTTCGGGCCAAAAGCTTAACATTCAGAGCTGACAAATGTATTCCAAAGAATACAATTGCTTTTCTAATAAAAAAAAAAAATCAATAATGCTATAGCAAACCTATAAGACCTCTTAAGTAGGAACATTCAGACATGTGTCGTGTTATTAGTGAAGAACTGTTAAAATGTATGAACAAAAACAAATTATGTCAGTCTGAAGCCCATGTCACATAGGGATATACAGTACATACTTTACACATGGATTCCAATGAAAACAGATAGGCATGATTAACTGAACTAAGACACCATGTAAAACTTTACAATATATACAGTATGTTATATGTCCAAAAAAAAGATACAATTAAGAAGTATAAAAATTTCTCATGAGAAACTTTTTGCAATTGTTAGTGGTAAGCCTATGCATAATTAAATCAGTCACAGAAATAAGATCAGCCCAACAACCTGAATTAAGAGGGGATTACTTTATCCCTCAGCACATGTTCTACGTATACTATATGCTCCAGTTTTGCCACAAAATAGAAGCTGTTGAGGTCATAGTCAAAAATAAGAGCATAGACAAAGGTTTGGATGGCATTCTGGGACCATTGTACAGCAATACCTAATTTCCAGTTAGTAATTTTCATAGCGAATAAGCTACTGACATTTAAAGATCAAGTTCAGGCAACACATAAAATAAATTATTTATGATCAATGGCTTGCTAATGTTAATCAGGGAACATGGCAACTGTACCTTTGTCAAAAATCTACTTAATGTACAAATGTTAAAATAATCACAATAGCCATGAAGTACCTACCGTCTCTGCAGAAACCACTGCTGCTGGTCATGCGATCACATGCTTTGGCATTCAGTTATGTGACCTCTGCCAAATGGGAAGATCAGAGTTTAAGTTAGCTAATCATTGGCATAGAACATGATAGGGTTTGAATGGCTGTTTCTACTGCAAAGGTAGGTATTTTAGGGCTACTGTTACCTTTATTACTTTCCCTGAGCAGAATAGACAGGGTGGGAAAGGCAGTTATATTGAATTATATGAAATTTTAATAAATTACATAAATTACATTTATATAACATGCAGAATCCAAGTTGTACAAGTTTCTTACACTTAGGTTCCTTTCACATGCGTGTGTTATAAAACGCTAGTTCGGCCACATCTGGAGTATTCCATCCAGTTCTGGTCACCAGTCCTCATAAAGGATGTGCTGGAGCTGGAGAGATTTCAAAGAAGGGCAACTAAATTAGTAAGGGGACTGGAGGACCTCAAATACGAGGAGCGATTACAAGCACTAAATTTATTCTCGCTGGAGAAAAGATGCTTGAGAGGGGACATGATAGCGATTTACAAATACCTCAATGGTAACCCCAGCATAGGAAAAAAACTATTCAGTCTCAGGGGGTGTAAGAGGACACGGGGCCACACAATGATTGGAGGAGAAGCGGTTTAACCTTATGCAGCACAGGGGGGTTTTCACTGTCAGGGCGGTAAGAATGTGGAACTCTCTTCCACAAGTGGTGGTGTCAACGGGGAGTATTGATATTTTTAAAAGACTCTTGGACATGCATCTTAAAGAACACAATATACAGGGTTATGGGAAATTATTATCGACACTGACTCACATACACTTACACAGGTTGAACTGGATGGACTGTCTTGGACTGTCTTTATTCAGCCTTACCTACTATGCAACTATGTATAAGTGCCATCCATTCAGTCAGATTTTAACTAAGAAAAACGGATTCAGTTTACCATAGGACCCTTTCACACGGGCCAGCAGTTTTTCAGACTGATCTGATCAGACATCCCATTCACCTCTATAAAGCGGCGGATGTCAGGGGTGACATGTCCGCTGACACCCGCTGCTATCCGATCTGATCCTCTCTGCCAAAACCAGCTGGACGGAGGTCCTATTTTCCATCCGTCTGGTGGATCGGATCGGATAAAAATGGACAAACGGTCCATTTTCATCCAATCTCCCCATAGAGGTGAGCGGGACTCTGTACATCTCTTCTTTGGTCAGTAAGCAGAGACGGACCTGTCATCCGCATGCTTAGCGGGGATCAACAGAGCGATCCCCCGCTGTGCAAGTGTATCCCGCAGAACGGAGGTGCTCACGTCCATGCTTTGACATCCATTCTCATTTCCGTTCAGTTTACATCAGTTTACACTTTAGTTCGGTTCAGTTCTGTTCAGTTCATTTCAATTTACATCAGTCTACATCCATTTTTGCATCCTTTTTTTTAGTTGTTGCAGAAACCAATCATAGGTGACAAAAGTGTAAACATAAATCCATTTACATCGGCCTGCACATAGCTATACCTTGTGGCTCACTCTGGAACCGTCTGAAAAACTGACAGGTGGATCTAGACTGAACACCCCTGTGAAAGGGTCCTTACTCTTGCTGGGCATATTTGGGCTGTCTTGATGAGAGGCTGTGACAGCCCCTTAAGCCGGCCATAGATGGTTCGAATCTCGGCCAGTTCAGCAGGGACCAGCCAAGTTTTGAACCATCTATGGGCAGGCAGATTGTTCCTAATGCCGCGTACACACGGTCGGAATTCTCGTTGGAAAAAGCTCTGATGGTTTTCCCGTCGGAATTCCGACGGAATTTCACTCAAACTGTCTTGCCTACACATGGTCACACCAAATTCCGACGGTCAATATCACCACAGCATACAACACATTTGACTGCACTATAAAAGGGATGTTTAATGCTTCTGAGTGTGGGTCAAATTGTTTCCGAGCATGCGTCGGAATTTTGCGTGTCGGAATTGCATACACACAATCGGAAAATCCGATAGAAAGGTTCTCAATCCAAAGTCTGTTGGAAATTCCGACAGAAAAAGACCGATGGGCATACACACGGTCGGAAATTCAGATGAAAAGCTCCCATCGGACTGTTTCCATCGGAAATTCTTACCGTGTGTACGCGGCATAAGTCGATCCATCAATCAACTTGGGTACAACCATCATGTCGGATTTTTACATGCGATTATTGCCAGCTGCAATCACTGTGTTGTCCCAGCAGGGATGGCTCCCCACAGGGAGAACATAAGAGCTCCGCAGGAGGTATTCCTACCTCAACACTGACTGTGTTGAGGGGGGAATCAAGTGGTTTTCTTTCCTGAATCCTGCGGTTGCAGGAAAAAAAATTGCATCATCTATGGCCTGTCTTATTTGTATTACCCCCGCCATACCAGAATATTACGGCAGAAGGGGTAAGGAGGGACATGGATGGAGGAGGATTTCTACTAACAAAAGAAGAGTCAGCACAAGGGACACATCCAAGTGACTGTAAGTTATGTCCCTTCTGCTGATTTTTCTGTTTTTTATTTTAGCTACTCTTAAGCTTTAAGCTGCAAAGGCAGCTGGATGGGGATGTACACATGCTGCACCTGCTGCAAAAATGATATCCCCATGTCACATTCAGCGGGTCATACTGCTGTCAAACATAATCCATTCAAGTGAATGGGGCCATGCCACAATTAGGACCTGAATGCTAGGCTTGCAGCTGTGGTGTGGTATTCCCATTGAAAAACTCTGTTCAACTGTAAAAAACAAAGACATTCAGGAGGTGGCAAAAATGCCTCCTGATTTCCTGTCTTCTGTATTGACTTCAGTGTAATGCAGGTGAAAACTAAGCCTTATGCCCCGAAAATGTTTGATGGGAGCTTTTTGTTGGAAATTTCGACCGTGTGTAGGCTCCATCGTACATTTTCCATCGGATTTTCCGTCACACTAAATTTGAGATCGGTATCTCAAATTTTCCGACAACAAAATCCATTGTCGGAAATTCTGATTGTGTGTACACAATTCCGACGCACAAAGTTCCACGCATGCTTGGAATCAAGCAGAAGAGCCGCACTGGCTTTTTAACTTAATAGTGATGTACGTCACCGTGTTCTTGACGTTTGCAATTTCCGACCAACTTTGTGTGACCGTGTGTATGCAAGACAAGTTTGAGACAACATCCGTCGGAACCAGTGAGTGTGTTTCTCGCTGTGCATCTGGGAGAGGGTACTTATGCAACTATAACTATATAAATATATGATTTAGCTGGGTTAAAACAGTACCTTTTCAACAGCAGCAGCTTCTCATTCTCCCTCTTAACTGTGTGAGAAAAACATGGGATTATGGTTAAATCTTATTCCCATAAACCCAAGTTTTTTCCTTGTAGTTAAGAGAGCTGGGCTTAAGGGAACATGTGTCTTTTAGACACATGCCCCCTTCTATGACACTGCAGTGAGAGGACAGCCTCCACTGCAGCATTTTTATTGGACAGCTGGGGCCAATGGCACTTTACTATTGGTCCAAGGCTCCAAGCTATTCATTGAGCTCAGTGCCTCTGACAAGAAGTGAGAGGCACTGTGAGCTCATACGCTCAGTCTGCTGCAAACAGCCTGTTACAGCTTGTATTTAAACTAGCTACTCTGAATGTAGCTTCTGACAGGCTGTGCAAGGAGCCCTGTATCTCCAGAACTATAGGTGGCAGGAGCCCCAAATTTTTACCAGTGGTGGGTTGGACTTTCTCTGTGACCCCAGGTCGTTGAGCTATGACCCTCAAAGCTTAAATGTTGTTTTTTTTATGTTCATGGCGGGTAAGGCTCTGCCTCACCTGCCACCCCTGACTCCATGTCCTTGGTGTGTTACCGGAAGCCAGTTTCTTCACTGGGCATATGTAAGGGTGAAAGTAAACCTGCCCTGTAAATTAGTGTCAAGGTGTATGACATAAAGCACAAGATAAGATTCATTTAAATAAGTAACCATCAATGACTACGTAAACAAATTACCAAATGTAAATGGAGGTCACTATGTTTTCCACTATTATTACCATCAAAACTAATGCCCCGTACACATGAGCGGAATTTCTGTCGGAAAAATCTTGGATGGTTTTTCTTGGATGGAATTCCGCTCAAGCTTGGCTTGCATACACACGGTCACACAAAAGTTCTCTGAACTTTCGACCGTCAAGAATGCGGAGATGTACAACACTACGACGAGCTTAGAAAATGAAGTTCAATGCTTCCGAGCATGCGTCAAATTGTTTCCGAGCATGCATGTTTTTTTGCGCGTCGGAATTGCATACAGACGGATGGAATTTCCGGTAGGAACTTTTTCAGACAGAAAAATAGAGAACAAGCTCTCAATCTTTTGCTGGTGGAAATTCTGCCAGCAAAAGTCTGATGGAGTATACACACAGTCGGAATTTCCGACCAATTTCCGCTCGTGTGTACAGGGCATAACTGATCCACTGTAGCCCACATGGATAATTTGCATTGTTTTTTTCAACTACTCCTTAAGCACCCAAGTATGTATTTCCCAAAAACAGAATGGGTAATTATAGTTTAAAAACATTTTTAAAAGGAATAATGGAAGGTATTTGCCATGAGTTGGACAATCCAATGATATTAGTTCTATAATAATATATTTTTTCAGTCACCTCCTCTAGGGATAGAATAGACTCTATCAAATGTGCAAAATGAAATCCCTGTGAGCACTTGTTCCATTTAATGGAAGATGCAGGTAGTCAACCACTCGAATGGGTAGAATATGTGTTTCCCCCACCATGTCCTCCCTCATGCGCCCTGTGGTGACATTTGAGCTAGCAGGAGAAACAATAGCATGTGGAGGGGCAGCAAGTATTTCAAACACTCAGAAGTGTGGAATATAGGCAGTGGCAGGTGAGCAGAGAACAAACAATCATTAAGATAACAATTTTAAATTGATTGCTGATGTATGAGACATACAGTATGATTGGAAAATGTAGAAATTACGACTTGAGCAATCATAATCAACAGATCCATACCAGGTGCTTAACAGTTTACATGGTTATCTACTGGAAGTTCCATTTTGGACAACGACAAGTATTGCCGGACATAAAGATATTTTGCTTTACTCTACAACAAATCATAATAACTTTTCTACAATTTATCCTTCAGGGATGAAGTTTTTTATATATAATTTATGGTATGTTTGTAACATATCCAGAAATCGATCCATCCTCCAAAAGCAGATGCCAGTGTTTGTATAAGATTTTCTTTACAGCTTCATGCTGCCTGGAGATAATTCAATAATTTTTTGCCCGGAAAGTCTTTCTCTCTGTATTTTGGCAGTTATGCATTTGTTTAAATAATTTTTGCTCTTAGAACTACAAATGTCCTTATCTTGATATCCCCTAGCTAGCCAAGGTGCCCCGCTTTGACTTCAAAATCATGGTCACATGTGCAAATCCCTACTTTAAATATTGGTCAATAGGGGTTCTGGAAATTCGAAAAGCAGAAATATTACCTTTTAGAAGTATATGTGAATTTTACTTAAGACCCCTTTCACACTCCCTTCCCCTCCACAACTACCCGCCAACGTGACGTTGGTGGGCGTGGCGGCTGTGCCCTTATAGGCTTCATCCGGAGTGGCTGTTTCACAATAGTGGTGTTATCTGTTCATACTGGTTTATTCTATGAATCACTCTGGATTTTAGGGTTCTATGCACTAGTTTCAGGTAAATTGAATGCATATTCGCTTTCCTAACACCGAACCGCCTCTCCGACATATAAGGTGCTTGGGTCTGTTACCTGTCACCTGATTGGCTGAAATGACAGGCGCTGTGATTGGACACCTATTATTTTTACTTTTATTTTTTAATAATTTTTTTCAGCGATATTATTGTTTTGGTATCATCTGATTATACCATACCTACAGTGACACACTCTTTTCATCTGTATGGTCACTTTGTCATTATTTTGGATATTTCTGCACATTCAATCATTAATTTCCCTTGCAATTTCCTTGCAATTCCCTTGCACTTTCAGAACCAATTTATCGGTTCTCTATTGGTTCTTTATTCACATATTTTGCACGTTGCACTGTGCACCTTTTATTGCTAGAAGATTTTGTGTTCACTATTTTTAACCCAACTCCATCATCATTTTTACCCCAGCACATATATTTATTTTCAGCACGGTTATTTTAGCACCATCACTTATATTGAACATTTTTTCATTTTATACACACGTCTTATATTTATTCAATATTTTATGTGTATTGCTATTAAGGAATTTTATCTATTTAGTTCATTATTTTATGTTTTTATATATCTATTTATGTGAAAGGTCACTCATCTTTCGGATACTCTGAGCTTTGCAAACTGGTCATTTTAGATTATTTTTAGATTATTTATTGATTTACATAAGGGTTAGCGCCACATACCCTCTTCATTCAATTTTACCTTTACAAGTGTGAGATCACTTATATGTTGGCTGCTTTCCTTTTCCATTTTTCTCCTTATTTGATTTAATAGTTTTTGGTTGAGCGCACTGGTTACCCCTATTATCTAGATTTTTTCATATCTCATATTACTAGCGCTGCTTACCATGGAAGTATTTAGCCTCCTAGATAATCGTACCTTTGACCTAGATGAAATTTTTGAAAGACAAGATACTAATATCATAGGAAATATCGAAAGCTCATTCCGCAAGATAGGTCATCTTATGGAAAAGAAAATAAATGCAAGCTGGGATATAGCAACACATGAAAAATATATTACGGATAAAATAGTACCTAGAAGATTACGCTGGGATGTACCATTGAATGATGGGTTAACAGATAAGGACTCTGTAGATGAGTGGTTTCATTTTTTCAATAACAAAGGGTTAGATCTATTAGATCTCTTGATAAAAAGAAAACAAAAGAAAGTGAGGATAATAAACAAAACTATAGAAGAAATCAAATTAACCCTAGAACCACTAAAAGATACACCAGAATTCCATACATTATCCAAACAACTAAGTAGAGATATAGAACAAAAAGACAAGGAAAATGCAGCTAGAAAAAAGAAAAAATATCAAAGAGATGTAAAAGACTTCGATGATGACCTTGTTTTTAAATGGCAAAATAAACCAGATGAGCCGGGAATCAATTCCAATGCCAGCTCACCTGTGAAAGAGGTCAGACTAGACCTGAACCCCAAAGAGGAAAAACAGAGAGAAATTCCCTCAAACACTAATGCCCATGGCAATTATAATGGGTATAATACACCAAACCAAAAACCGAGATGGAACAACAATAACTATAACTGGAAAAAACCATTTTGGAAGAACAATTGGAACAATGGTTATAACAACAACTTCCAGGGAAGACCATACCAGCAACCCCCCTACAATAGAAGATCACCAACACCTCCTTGGAGGAACCAAGAAAGAGAAGGAGAAAGAAATCATTATATAGACAAAAGTAGGAGAGACGACAGAACATGGAGAGAGGAAAGACCGTATCATCAAGACGACAGAAGAGGTAGATCCCCACATAACAACTACTACACTGTACCAGTATACAATAAGTTTGAAAACCTGAGAAGGTACGATGATGGGAGATCGCCAGCCTATCAGAGGTACCCGCAGGAGAGGCAAAAACAAGAAAGAAGTCCTGCACGTTTTTTAGATCAAAGACGACGAAATTCCCCAAGACGCCACCACCAAGAAGACAGACCCCGGAGACCCGACAGATACACCCCGGAAGACAACAAGAACAGAAAGACCGGAAAAGAAGAAGACAAGAAACCGGAACATCAGAGGGACAGACACAGAGAAGATCACTCGAGAAAAACCCCAAGGAGATCAATGGAGAAGAAGAATATAAGAAACGAAAAACGCGAAGAGGATGCCGGGCAGGAGTCAAGAAGCAAAAGGAAAAGAGAATAATAGGAGATGGAATTATTAATATAAGTGGAGTGGTACTAACACAGGAAGAGATTAAAGTGCTAGATAAAGGATTAAAATTTGCCCCAATAAAAAACATCAACAAATTTAATGCATATGTGGATATAAATAAGTTCATAAGGAGCCTCAATATAAAGAAATACATGCTCAATAATACAGGAGTAGGAAGAGGAACCAAGATACCCGACAACAATGGAATACAGTACAGTAACCTGAAGAACAAATCACTGTTTAACCCACCACCGGGAAATGAAGGACACATAGAAGTTTTCAAAAAATTGGTACTGAAAGATCTGCAAGAACTGAAAATAAAAAAGGTTTATATCCCTGGTGACATAAAAAATGGGATAAAGAAGCTTGAAGCAAGAAAAGACATCGTGATACGTCAAGCAGACAAAGGAGGAGCCATAGTTATACAGTCTAAGATAGATTACAATGATGAAATCAACCGACAACTAAATGATGAGACCACCTATCAGAAACTTCTAAGTAATCCAACGATGAGATATAGGAAAGAACTTACTCGAATAATCCAGAAAGGCTCAGATAAAGGACTACTAAACAAAAAAGAGAGTAAATACCTACAACCCAACATCTGTAGGGTACCTGTCATTTATACAGTACCGAAGGTACACAAAAACAGTGACAAACCCCCTGGGAGACCCATAGTGAATGGCATTAACTCAGTGTGTGCAAGAATGGGGGAATATATAGATGGCTTCCTACAACCAGTGGTCAAGAAAACAAAATCTTATCTCAGGGATACAAAGCACCTCATTCAGCTTCTCAATACACTTAATCTAAAAGATGGTCCCATTTACTTGGCAACGGCAGATGTAGGGTCACTCTATACAATTATAAACCATGAGGAGGCAATACAGGCCACAAAATGGGCCCTTAGAAATCTCAGTGAACTCAAATGTGTACAGAGAAGGTTCCTATTAGACTGTCTTAAATTCAGCCTAGACTCAAACTATTTTTGGTTTAATAGTACTTATTACAAACAGATATGTGGTATCGCGATGGGAGCAAAATTTGCTCCCAGTGTAGCTAATTTATACATGGCCGAATGGGAAGAAGAGGCCCTGTACAAACAGTTTCCGCACCAACTAATTCTATATAAAAGATATATTGACGACATTATCATAATTTGGTCTGGAGACAGAGACAGTCTCACAGATTTCTGCTTTCGACTAAACACGAACACTAAAAATATTAAGCTCACTTGGGAGATTAGCACAGACAAAATTAATTTTCTAGATCTACTAATTAAGAAAGAGGAAAACTTCCTTACTACACAGACTTATTTTAAAACAGTAGATAGAAATAGCTATCTTCCGCTGGATAGCTGTCATCACAACACTTGGCTCGAAAATATTCCAAAGGGACAGCTGATCAGATTAAGGCGAAATTGTTCGGATAAACAGACCTACATGAAACAAGCTGAAATGATTGGAGAGAGATTCATACAAAAGGGATACAAGACAGCATTCATTGAAGAAAAGATACAAGATATTGCACATCTAGACAGAGATGCACTAATAAAAGATACCACCAAAAAAATAGATGATAAAGAAAGAGTACCAATTATAATGGATTTTAATGTACAACACAAACATGTAGAGAAAATTTTTAAAAAACATTGGGATATTTTAAAAACAGATCGACACCTTAGTACCATTCTCCCAGAAAGACCCAAATTCACTTACAGGCGGGCTCCTACCCTAAGAGACAATTTGGCTAAAAATGTGCTAGACCCACCACCTAAGAAGACTTTTTCGTTCTTTGAGGGGAAGGGCTACTACCCATGCAAAAAGTGTTATGCATGTCGACATACTAAAGAGCCCAAGAAAAAGAAGTCTTCCTTCACATCTACTGTCACAAATAAGGACTATGATATTGAAGACTTCATAACATGTAAGACTGAGGGCGTAGTATACCTAATGGAGTGCCCTTGCAAGATCCAATACATAGGAAGGACAAAAAGAGAATTGTGGAAGAGATTGCGGGAACATGTCCAAAACATTAAAAAGGGTTTTGACAAGCACAGCTTATCAAGGCATTATGCCAAATATCACAAAAAAGATCCCTCGTCCCTAAAAATATGTGCCATCGAAAAATATAAGCCACACTGGAGAGGTGACAATAAGATTATTAGAATCAGCCAAGCTGAATCCAGATGGATATATGAATTGTGTACACTCAGACCATGGGGACATAATGTCGAATTCGACTTGAATTGTTTTATATCCAATTATTGATTACATGCTGGTATATTATTAATATTTATTTTAATGATTTTACCAATATGATTAATTTTCTCCCTATTTTTTAATTATTTTTAGTCGGGTCTCTTTTTATTATGTAAGGTCTCTTTATCTAAAAAATATTTTTATTAGACCTTTTTACATCTTGAAACTACATTTTTATACATAATTTAAACAAAGTTCTTCTAATAGAATTGGAATTTTTAAAGAATATGGCCAATCTTACAAGTGACCACTAGATGGCATACATGAAGGATATTTCCTGATGGTCATTTTTATCTACTACCACTGGATGTCACTATTGAGTAGTCTCTCCTATTTTTATCTACTACCACTGGATGTCACTATTGAGTAGTCTCTCCTATTTTTACCTACTACCACTGGATGTCACTATTGAGTAGTCTCTCCTACTTTTAGAAATCAATTTACACCTCCGGCCACTGGATGGCACTGTGATTGTTATTTATTATTAAACCATGAGGCTAAATTATTTCCTTATTTTCAGACCTTTATATGTAATAAAAATAGATTAATTTTCTCAGATTAGGATTGCATATGTCATCAAGTCCTACTATGTATGTCCAAATGTCAACTTTTAGTCGTTATTTACACCGCTGTCAGCACAGCGTCAATTGACCACTGTATAAATAGGCCCAGAGACACCTGACAGCCTTACCCTTTGACAAAGTCACGTGTGCTAGTGACGATACTAGTGAGGGAGGAAGGAAGTCAGGTGCCTATCGCTCTACTTCTGGTTTGCGGCCGCGACCGGAAGTTCATCTATGCTGATGCAAGAAAACTTTAAATGTGAGTGGATATTATTTTTGTTTCAATAAACCTGTTTTTTACTACACATTGGAGCGCTTCTTTGTACCTTTAACCCCTACATGCTGATCTAACCCGTGAGTGACCCCTTACCCCTGGAGTGCCTTTTTGGATCGGAGTAGGAGTCCATAGGAGCCCATAGAAGCCTATAGGAGCCCATAGGAGCCCATAAGAAAGAGGACCCGGAAAGTGACCAGGCTTGCCACTTTAGAGGCTATCTGCTCCACTAGGCCTGTAGGGGCCGCAAATAGAGGTGAGAGGCTGGGGGAACTAGTAGGGTGCACCCCTGAAGTCAGCACAGAGCACTGCCTGCACGGATCATCACTGTGATCAACACAAAGATTCCTGAATATTTCTACTCACCTTCACTTATTCCAGAGCATTATGCTCTTCATTGTTCCAGATTGTGGACTTTATCGTTTATTTTCCGCCATTTTTTTCTTTACAAGCTGGGACTTGTAGTGCACCAAATTTTACTTTTATTTTTTAATAATTTTTTTCAGCGATATTATTGTTTTGGTATCATCTGATTATACCATACCTACAGTGACACACTCTTTTCATCTGTATGGTCACTTTGTCATTATTTTGGATATTTCTGCACATTCAATCATTAATTTCCCTTGCAATTTCCTTGCAATTCCCTTGCACTTTCAGAACCAATTTATCGGTTCTCTATTGGTTCTTTATTCACATATTTTGCACGTTGCACTGTGCACCTTTTATTGCTAGAAGATTTTGTGTTCACTATTTTTAACCCAACTCCATCATCATTTTTACCCCAGCACATATATTTATTTTCAGCACGGTTATTTTAGCACCATCACTTATATTGAACATTTTTTCATTTTATACACACGTCTTATATTTATTCAATATTTTATGTGTATTGCTATTAAGGAATTTTATCTATTTAGTTCATTATTTTATGTTTTTATATATCTATTTATGTGAAAGGTCACTCATCTTTCGGATACTCTGAGCTTTGCAAACTGGTCATTTTAGATTATTTTTAGATTATTTATTGATTTACATAAGGGTTAGCGCCACATACCCTCTTCATTCAATTTAAATTTATTGTTCGTTCTTCAGGTAGAAAATTCCCAAACTTGTCCTTCGTTTTTTCGGCTCAAAAACATCCCAAGGATTATCGACTTTGTGCCCGTTAACTGGCAGAAAAACGAACGAACTGTCTAAATGACCGAATTTTGGGGCGATTTTTCGTATAGTGTATGGCCAGCATTAGTTTGTTTTTTGCATAAACTTCCACTCCTTTCGTAAATCAACCTAATTGTTTTTGTGTTTGTATCAAGAAACCGAGCAACTAAACACAGAAATGAAATACTTCACTGTGAAATACAGCACACACTATTGAAAAACTTCAGAGATCACTATACCAGTCAATTAAAATCCTAAACAAATGAAAAATGAATAAAAGACAATATCTAATCCCTTTATGAACTTAGCAAATTATAAGGGAATTAAAATGGCTTCAGTGAAAATATCTCAGCTGTGTCCTTATTAAGCCATTTGCCAACTAATGCTAACATCTGTCAAATCACATTCTTGAAAGTCAAAGATGTCTTCAGTAGAGGGGAGATTACAAAAGCAAGGAATCTCCTCCATACAGTATTATACAGGAGAAATAGATACTGATTCAGTTAGTGATCTAAAAGCAAAACAATGAAGACAAAGGAAGAGAGAGAGCGAGAGACAGCAAAAGTGATCAAAAGAGAAAGAAAAGGAAAGGAAGAGATATAAAAGCGAGCATCAAAAACATAGAGAGAGAAAAATGATAGAACTCCTTCTTAGATGAGGGGAAAGAGTATGAAAGAGTGAGGAAGGAAAATAGAAGAGGGGATAAAATGAAGGTGAGAAAAGAAGGTGATCAACTTAAAGTGATTTGAAAGTCTTGTTTTTTCTCTCTCTAGAAATAACAAACATGTTATACTTACCTCCTCTGTGCAGTGGATTTGCACAGAGCAGCCCTGATCCTTCTCTTCTCGGGTCCCTCTTTGCTGCTCTTGGCCCCTCCCTCCTGCCCCCACAGCAAGCAGCTTGCTATGGGGGCCCCCGAGCTGAGTCACAGCTCCCTGTGTCCATTCAGACACAGAGCTGTGTCCCGGCCCTGCCCCCTCTCTCTCCTTATTGGCTGGCTGGCTTTGACAGAAATGGGAACCAATGCTGTGTCTCAGCCAATCAGGAGGGAGAGTTACAGATGGCTGAGACACTCGTGGACATCGCTGGAAATCAGCTTCTAAATTCAGCTTGTTTAATTAAGCTTTGACAAAAAAAAATAAAAAATTGAATCTGATTGATTTCTATTCAGAGCTGCACCAGATTTTGCACTCGCAGTTTTAGTAAATCAATCCCACAATGTTTTTATTCAATTTTTTTAACATTTTCTTTTTTTTTTACTTAAATGTTTTAATTTTTTTTACATCCTGTCGTCAGAGTAGTTCATTGTTACCAAGCTGGTGCTGGAGGATTTTGGGGGGCGTGGGTGGCCCCCTCCAGGTCCACATTCACCCTACAACAGAGCTCCCCTGGACTGTCCAACGCCACAGCTTCTGTCTTCACCCGGTCTTCTTTCCAGGTTCTGAATGGCCGGGAAGCTGATGCTGATTTGCTGGCATCGCAGGGTGGGAGGACAATATAAAACTGCAATTGTGGCCTTGGGATGCGGTCACGTGCCTGTGAGGGGGCGACGGACCTGGTAGAAACCTATTGGTCCAGCGCCCTGCACAGGGCACGGTCGCACAGATTGTGCGAGCTGGGGGGCGGTGCCCCTGCGCCACTTGTGGACCGGCCGCCGCTGATTGTCACAATACTGCCATTGTGACAATGGCACAACTCTGGGGGTTGATCTGGGGGGATGATCTGGGATTTTCTTTTTACACTGATATTGCTTATACAGTGATGATTACTGTATAAGCCAGTGATGGCGAACCTTGGCACTCCAGATGTTTTGGAACTACATTTCCCATGATGCTCAACTACACTGCAGAGTGCATGAGTATCATGGGAAATGTAGTTAAAAAACATCTGGAGTGCCAAGGTTTGCCATCACTGGTATAAGCAATAGCTTTGGCTGTCATGAATGGGTTTCCTCATGTAGTCATGTGATTGCTTCGGGCCAAGTAAGTTGTTTGTGAATGCAAAGCTATTCATGATAGCTTGTGTCCTGGAAATTTATAGATAGGCAACTCCTATCCTCATATTGATTAGTGGTTCCAAATTAATAATAACTACTGCAGTAGGGAACAGACACAAAAGATACGCTCAGCATCTTTCCAAATAACCGTTCTCCTTTATTATGACGCAATTCAGGGGTTTTATACACATGATTACGTAGGTATCACATTAATATTACAATTGTTCATTTATGGTAACAAGGGGCGTATCATAGGCAGGCTTATTCTAATCAGGACTCGAAAGAATGTAAACATGTACTGAAAACATTATTAGTGCCGTGTGCACAGTGAGGGCAGTGTGCAATACATACAAAATAGAATACAATTATATACAGAACTTACAAATTTCCATTACATCTCCTCTCTTTTGATCAATATTTTGATCACTAACCATACCCGCTATCACCTTTAACCTGGAACCTTCACACGCTTAGGTGGAGGTAGTCCTGGCCAAAGAGGCAAAAACTCCATTGTGGAGAAAATAATAGCTGAGCAGCTTTTTTCATTACAAAATGACTTTTCATTGTGAAAAACAAATGATTGATAAGACATATTTACAGAGTATTGACTGTACACTCCTGTGGCCAGAATGGCCTTCTAGCTTAATGTTGGTATGCTGACTTATCAGCACATGTAAACACAGACAATTCTACATAAAATGGAAGAGGTACAAAAGACAAATATGACTTCAACATGGCTACTTTTCAAATATATATCCCTTACAATTAAAGTAATTGAATCAAATAGTACCCTAGACTGTGATTGCAAAAGGGAAACAAATCAAACACAAAGATTTCTTTAATTTAGTCATTTTTGCAGTGTCTGGTGTGGATCCAGGTGACTTTTCCTTCAAGTTTTGCAAAACTGTACATGAAATAGATGCTGTATTGAGTCTCCAAACATTTCCTTATATATAAAATGTCTCTTAACAATCCACAAGTCACCTGGCTTTAGTTTTAGATCCTTCCAAACTTTTAGGATCTGGAATTGGGGAGAAAACACATAAATGAGTTTGTCAAAAACCTTAAAAGATCAGCAACATTCTCTGTGAGATCCGAATGGAGGACTTCAGCTGCTGAGACAAAATATAAGCAAGTGAGTAACACACTCCCCAACCAAATCCCATAGGGAGAGAGTCCATCATCCCCTTAGGGGCTGGATAAATTATAAGAAAACACTCAGGCAAAAGTTTCTTACTCTACTTTGTCCGCTACATTGTAGACAGTAGGGAGTGTAAAAAATAAAACCTCAAAACTTCTAGTAAGGACTCTCCTATAAAAAATGATTTCCTCCGTTACTCTCTGTAGATTCTGGTACTCTGTACTTAAAAACTACTTCTGATAACACTTTTTACTGTGGCCTTTGCAGTAGCATTGGCCACTGGACATCCAAAAAACATGTCCATACAGACAAAATGCATACTCATAAGTTCTTGACTTGGGCATCTGGATATATCTTTTTGTAATCTCTGGAAGGGATGTTCAGCTTTTGGTAACACCTTTGGTAACAGGTAAAACAAGAAGTGGTATGTTATAAAAACAACTGTGGTGAACCCTGGCTCTATCCCACGCTCATTTACTAAGGCAGCCATAACTGCTTGTGACTGATGACACGGTCCATGTGTCAAGCTGGAGGGAAAAGAGTGGCTGGCAGACATAAATGATCACCTTTTCCAATGTCCTGTTTCATAAGAAGTTGCCCACTGTGGACCACTTGTTCTTCTCGTTCTGGGGTCCTTAAAGTTGAATTATTAATCCCAGCTATACTGGGCCAGAACTAGGGTGGAATCTGTGAGTTGCACAGACCCAGCAAGTGTCCGGGGCTGTAAATGCAGCATCCTTAGTCGGTCTGCTTCCATGTGTGAGTTTTAATGTTAGTATGGCTACCTCAGCAAGAACCGGGAAGGCTGAAAACAGCTGATCAAATTAACTTAGCATGCTTGATTGGTTTACCTGCCGAAGTAAAAACAAACTTCTGGCCCTTCAAGTGGAACCAAGAGCTCTCTAATTCTCTACTATCTATATAAAAATATACACTCTTTTTATAGCTCACAGGCTTTGCTAAAACATAGAGCTCTGCTTCTTGAGCTGGGAAAAAAAAAAGGATCCAATGACTCTAAATACAGAGTATCCTTCTGGGTGATAAACTGCATACTTAGTATAAAACCGTGAATAACTCTACAAAATATTAAATATCTGGGTCTTCAGGGAGTGTGTCCTGCACTGGGCTCACAGCAGCTGATTCCTACGTCATCAATGTAACACATGTGGTCTCCCCCATCTACAGCCTCCTCCAATAGGGGCAATAAGGTCGCTGGATTAAAATGTACACATTTTTTATTGTTGGATTTGTACATAAACAAACTCATATTTTAAACCTATCATTAGACAAACCTTCAGCTAGCTGTATATTTGCTGCGCAGAATGTCGGACCATTCAAAATTAAATATTTGACCAAAATAATGTCTAACTTTGTCTAATAGCACCTTTGCATAAAGGTACAGCTCTGATATATCAGGGTGAACCCTTCATTACTGGGTCCAGCTTGCATAACTTTATTACAATGGCTTGTTTTCTATCACGCTGTTTGTGTAAGAACTCCAGTTTCAGGTTTCAAAAAGACAACTTTTTCCTGGCAATATTATAATAAATGATAACAATACCCTGCGGTCATGCAGAGATGTCAATAAATCCAAAATATTCTTCTGCTTATACCCACTGTACTTACAAGGAAAAGGGGCACATCATATCACAATCCACACATTCTGCTTTGGATTCAAAAATAAAAATAAATAAAAACAAACAAAGCGCTCAGCCACATCAAAAACTATAAAAACAACTGGCTGCAGGTGGTATCTATCCTAACAGGGTGTGTGGACTTGATGTGATGGGTCTGTCATATTTACATTTTATTTATTATTACTCTCACATCATGGACCGCACATCAATTTATTATCAGACTTTAAGATTTAATTTTTGTAGAAAAACTTCTTATGTATCCCATACATCTTGGCTTGTTTTCTACATTATGGCAGCTGTATTCCAATTAACAACCTCATCTTAATCTTTTTTTTCTTTCCACTCAATAAATGTAAAATTACAAAATTGTTATCTTAAACTAAACTAATCCCATTTTTATAAATTCCCCATTAACCTGGATTTCATTTCCAATCAAAGGTTGTCTAAACCAATATATCTATATTATTAATAAAATTGTTAAACTCCAATTAGAAATTAATACTCAAATGATAATCTCAATATCACACTCTAATATATACATCCACAGATAACGTTCCTTAAAGGGGACATATTACTTAATTTTACTTAATTCCCTATTAAATGCACTGTTTCCACTATCAAAGGATATTCAATATGTGTAATACACGGTTAAATGTAACCTTCATTTTACCATGTTTGGAAAACAGATTCAAAAATAATTGTGATCACATTGTTTATCATTAGATTCGTTAACCCGGCAGGCCGGCACATAAAGTTATAAATGTTTTGTCTAAAAAACTGAAATTGGCATGGTGTCCTTCCAGCTTATCACTGGCCTCTCATCCCAGCTACATTCTTTCAGAAGAGCACAAAGGAGGGGGTCACATCTGCGTACATGACACACACAAGCGATAGAACTAAAGGTTCCAGCATTCACACACATACACGAATATCTCTCTTAAATCGCTTACATTTTTCCCATTTGTACACAACACATGCATATCATTCTCTCACATTCTTTTACCTCTTTTTTAAATACTTCCTTGCTAAATTTCTGCTTTCCTTATTTTGTTCTGATATCCTTTGCATCCAATGTATTGTAATACCATACTTCACATACTGTACCTTCTATGATCAGACGGGCAGCCATAGTGCTCATCCCATCTTCCCTCTCTGACAACATATAAAATATTCTGTTTTAACTCTCATTTCTCTGTTTCTTGACTTTACTAGTTGTAGTGCCTGACCCCAAATTCATCCCACAACTTAACATGAATATGTCCCTTTCTGTCTAGTGTTAATTGTCACGCTTGATCCATCCTGCTCACATAGATAACTGTTTCTCTAGCTGTGTACTCTGCATGATTCTTAGTCCCTGTGGACTTCGGTGGTAACCCAGTTACCCATTGTGGATCCATGTCCACTTTAACCATTAATCTAGGGGCTCAGTATAGGCGGAACCGCACCTTCGGTTCATATATAGCGCTCCTCTTGCGCTGGGCATTTTTGAGGGTCTCTTACCCTTCATTCCCTTAATTTAATGCCCATAATGACTGGCCAGTCTTCTCTACGTGTGCCTATACCCTCTTGCCTCTAAACTACTTTATCTAGCAGATGTACTACATATACCTGTGAACAGCACTATTCTTCCCTTTCTCATCTATAACACTCTGATGGACAGTAGACAGTGATAACATATAACCACCAATCAATACAGTTCGATTAAGGGGAGTAAAATAGGTACCCTTTGTCCCGAAAATGCCTTACCGATCAAGGAAGTCTGATAACTCAAATGTAAGCAAAAGGCTTACCTCAGCCGGCTGATTATCAGAAATTCCCGGATCGTCTCAAGCTCCTCGTTTCGGATACTCAGGGTCACCTTTTAACCCCTCCTGGGAAAAGCTCGCCACCTGTCCTGGAAATTTATAGATAGGCAACTCCTATCCTCATATTGATTAGTGGTTCCAAATTAATAATAACTACTGCAGTAGGGAACAGACACAAAAGATACGCTCAGCATCTTTCCAAATAACCGTTCTCCTTTATTATGACGCAATTCAGGGGTTTTATACACATGATTACGTAGGTATCACATTAATATTACAATTGTTCATTTATGGTAACAAGGGGCGTATCATAGGCAGGCTTATTCTAATCAGGACTCGAAAGAATGTAAACATGTACTGAAAACATTATTAGTGCCGTGTGCACAGTGAGGGCAGTGTGCAATACATACAAAATAGAATACAATTATATACAGAACTTACAAATTTCCATTACACTTGTTTACATTGTTTTCATGTGATCACTATGACCAATTATAGCGATCACGTGATACCCAGTTACCGGTTATCGGTGACAGCGTGCTCCTACACCGCAGCAGCGTCAATCACATAAATATACATGACTGAGCCTGCCTTTGTATACCCCACCACAGTATATCTGCAGGAGTGGGGCATCAAGTTGTTAAGAATAAAGAGAACCCCCAGTTGTTTGTTTACAAAAGGAGAAAAGTGGCTTAAGTTGTCATTTGCCGGCAATTTAACCCCTTCCCGCCGACTGTACACATATATACGACCTCACGGAAGTGGGTCTTAATCTGTGGGGCCACATACATGCATACTTGTGTTTGTGTTGAGAGCCCTGGGTCCAGTACTATTGATCTGGAACTAGAAGGCCCGGTTCCCTACCATCTGATTGCTGTGACCGGCTATTAGAGTGATCAGTCACAGTATGGCCCACCCTGTTTTCTCCTCTTTAACGGACAAAAAGATACATTTTATCCTGGTCATCATGGTCAGGTCATGTTAGAAGGAAAGGTCCTGGTTACAGGTGAGAATGAGGATGTCCTGTACAAAATGTAGTATTGGTTGTGGTTTACAATAAGAGAATGTAGTGATGAATTTTAGATAACCTTTGCGGATTAAGATTGAACAGTTTGTAAATAACCAAATGGCTACACTTTGTAAGTAGGTTTATATATGACAAGTATCTTCAAATTTATCACTTTGTGGGACTGTGAATTGTTAATCAAAATTGACTGTAAATTGTTAATTGTTGCAGATTATATTTCCGTGTATCTAAACCTACTAGCTATAAAATGTAGTTTATATTACCCTGCACTTAATTTTTTTGTAACTATAAACCCCTTATTTGCACTTAGTCTTAAAATGTTAGCTACAGTATGCATCATTTACTCCTATTAGCATATCTTGAAAAAGCCCATCTATTTTTATCTTTTAATCTATTTTCTCTATATTGTACTATAACTCTCCTCTTGCTTATATTTTCACTGCACTTGTTGAAATCAATGAAATGTGCTTGAAAAGTGTTTTTGCCATATTTTATGGATTTTTCAAAAGGATATAGTGCAACAGTGACACGTGTGAACACTGCAAAATAATGCCAGACTAACAGTAAATGATTAAAATTAGCACAAATACATTTTTATTGGTGGATAATAAAAGCTATGTTTTTATATCCAGAGGGTTAAGATGTAGGGGGAATATGGTGCACACCATATTCTATACTGAAGTCTGACAAAAAAATAAATAATAATCTTCAGCTATTGCATTCTGCTATGTCTCACATTTGGAGGACAGTCTTTCTGTTAGCAGGCATGAATTATAATGGTCAGATCTAATTCCAATATGTGCAAAGAGTTATTGTTTCCACATTTTTTGTTGCACACAATATTCAAAAGCTTGGTGGACAGATGTTTGTGAGATGTCCCCTTATAAAAGTCAAACGCAGTAGCTATAGTTAACAAAACAGGACATGCAATAGTAATAAACGTAGCTAAACAAGGACAAAAACAAAATTGAATTTGTTTCATCTATTTTTACATAAGACCTATGAATATTAAAGTGCGATACACAAATGAGGGCAGTAAAACATGTTTACTGGCGTTAGTTCAATTATCTATGTAAAGTATATGTAAAGGGATTTTTTTTAGCTCTGGATAAGGAAGTATTATGCCACGTACACACGAGTGGATTTTCCGTTGGAAAAAAACTTGGATGGTTTTCCGACGGAATTCGGCTCATGCTTGGCTTGCATACACACGGTCACACAAAAGTTCTCTGAACTTTTGACCGTCAAGAACGCGGTGACGTACAACACTACGACGAGCCGAGAAAATTAAGTTCAATGCTTCCGAGCATGTGTCGAATTGTTTCCGAGCATGCGTAGAAATTTTGCGCGTCTTAATTAGTACAGACGATTGGAATTTCCTATCGAAACTTATTCCGACCGAAAAATAGAGAACATGCACATGGAGCATACACACGGCCGCATTTTCCGACCAAAAGCTCTCATCGTTCTTTTGCTGGCCGAATTTCCGATCGTGTGTATGTGGCATTAGACCTGCTGTCAAGTTTATTGTGATTGGTGTTGCCAGTGGGGACCCCCAGACACCCCCCACCCTTACTCATTTGTCCAGGATACCATTATCACAGAGACAAAAAGTAATGGGAAATTCAAAATGTTAAAAATGTTTACAGCAAGAAGTTAGAATAAGTCATCCAATGGAAACAAATGTTTTTGTGACAACTGTCTAAGACTGGAATTACCCTTGATTTGGAGAGATTTCCCCCCATTTCCTCTTGCGTTTGTCTCCCCACTGGGACACAGACATAAAAAAACTAAGAAGGGTTTTAACCCTTCCCTACTCTGTCCAAATTTAAAAAAAAAGAGTTTTGGTTGCACATAACTTTCACAGTGCAGTTTCAAAGTGTATCACTGTACTTTACACTAAGGCTGCATTCACACCTGAGCGTTTTCAGCTCATAAAATACTCGTAAAACGACAGAAAAATGCCTGAAAAGCGCCCAACAAGCAAAATCCCATTCATTTCAATGGCACCTGTTCACATCTGAGCGCAAAATGCCTGAAAAACGCCCTAAGCTCAAAAAAGAACATGAGCTTCTTTGGGGCAGATTACAGGCATTTTTATGCCTTTTACATTGGTGACCTGAACAAAATTGCGGCAAAAATGCAGCAAAATCACGGTAAAATGCGCTAAGAATGCGGCAAAATCGCTGTAAAAAACACAGCAAAATCGCTGTAAAAATACGTGACTTTGAAACGCTCAGGTGTGAATGCAAAAAGGCCCCTTTCACACTACTGCAACTTCAAGGTCGAGCAATTTTACCACAATTTTGCCGCCACGATTTTGCCGCGATTTCCTGTGTAACTGCCATCAAAGTCAGACCAGAGTAGTGCAGGGACTACTTTAAAGTCGGAACGACTTGAAGTCGTACTAATATGAATGGTTGTCATTGGAAATCATGGAGAACGACTTGTCATGCTACTTTTCAGTCCCAAATCGTGGGACAAGTTGTACAAGTGTGATCGGGGCCTAAAGGGTTTATTTATAAGGGAAAGCACACTGAAGTGTACCATACTGTGTAGCCAGCAAAGCCTATACAGTTCTTTCTGCTCAGTGGAGAGGAGAAAGCACCATGTTTGGAGGAGAGCAGAATATATGACTTTGACAGGACTTTGATATGACCATGTTTTCCCACTCTACAAGAATCTGGTCTGGTCGCACCTAGAGTATGTGGTCCAGTTCTGGGCACCAGTCCTCAGGAAGGATGTACTGGAAATGGAGAGAGTCCAGAGAAGGGCAACAAAACTAGTAAAGGGACTTATGAGGAAAGGTTGCGAGCACTGAACTGAGATGCTTGAGAGGGGATATGATTTCAATGTACAAATACCGTACTGGTGACCCCACAATAGGGATAAATAGGGATAAAGATAATAAGACACGCAGCCAATCACTAAAATTAGTTTTAACCCTAAACTGCGTAGAGGTTTCTTTACTGTAAGAGCGGTTAGGATGTGGAATTCTCTTCCACAGGCCGTGGTTTCAGTGGGGAGCATCGATAATTAAAACAAAACTATTAGATAAGCCCCTGAACGACCACAACATACAGGGATATACAATGTAATACTGACATATAATCACACACATAGGTTGGACTTGATGAACTTGTGTCTTTTTTCAACCTCACCTACTATGTAACTATGTTTTCTCCTATATATTTGGGAACAGTGGGAATAAACAATGTCCCATCTTTGGTGTCAGTGGGAGGAATATCGCCACATAGTTTGGCCTCATGAACACTGCTGCTGATAAATGGACGTTTAGGAGCAGTTGTTTTTTTTTTTTCAACAGCCCTTAAATGTTCTCTGTTATCTTACCTGTAGATGTACACAGGGTCATTTAGAGTCATTTAAAGGCAGTTGCTTTGGTGGCATTCAGGACGGAAGTTTATTGCCATTTTAAACACCAAATGCTTGTAACAGCATGCAAACGCGTCTAAATGTGGTAAATCGCATTTATAAGCGTTTTCATTTATAGGCGTTTCTAAAGGGAAAACATTTCTGACCATTTGCAATATGAAAAAAAAGAGAGAGAGAGATTTCTCCTGCATTGGGAGGGTGTATTGTTCTGAAAAATCTGTTATCTGTACAAAACGCCCCTGATCGCAAACGCTCATTATTGCCTCAAAGCGCCCATAAATGCAGCATGTAAAAGTGGAAAAATGGACATTTTTAAATGTTCAGTTACTAGCTGTCAAGCTCCAATGTTCAGAAGAGGTTTTCAGACGTCCTGTGTACATGAAGCCTAATGCCCCATACACACGGTCGGATTTTCCGACGGAAAATGTCCTATCGGACAATGTTGTTGAAAATTCCGACCGTGTGTCGGCTCCATCGGACAAAGTTTTATCTCCTGCTCTCAAATTTTCCGACAACAAAGTCCTATCGGACTTTTTCCGATCGTGTGTAGCGAATTCCGACGGACAAAGTGCCACGCATGCTCAGATCACATTACAAGACCAAAGCTATTGGCTACTAGCCTCTACGTAGTCCCGTCGTACGCAACGAGCGTCACCACATTCAGGATGATCGGATTTTCCGACAACTTTGTCCGACCGTGTGTATGCAACACCAGTGTCGGACAAAATCTTTTGTGGTCGGAATTTCCGACCGTGTGTACGGGGCATTAGTGTCATTGGAAGGAACTGTGCCCCATCTTTGGTGTCTTTGGGAGGAATTCTGCCCCTTCAATGGTGTCAGTGGGGGGGGGGGGGGAATTATGCCCCATTGTTCGTATTAGTAGATGAAAATTGTGCCCCAAGGGCCGGATAGAAGCAAGCAAAGGGCTGCATCTGGCCTCCGGGCTGCAGTTTGGAGACCATTGCCCTGGCACTATGGCTGCTCTGTGCCCTTCTTTTTTATAGTAAGAGGAATGGCCTATCCAAAACCCCCCTTATTGTCCTTTCTAAGCTTTTAGCCATAGTTCAAAGGCATACAGTGCATAATGGTTTTACAAAAATTCTTGGAAATGAATCTGCATATAAATTTGTCAAGACTGTGAATCTCTAACTTGCAAGATTCACCTCAAACCCATGGTAGTAGCAAACACTATTTACATCCTTAGTGATGACAGTTTTGTGTTGGCTAAAGAACGTGCACCACACAAATGCGTTATGGTGCTGCTGTGATTGGTGGCCATTGGGAAAGAGGGAATATATCTTAGAGGTCATACCTTGTAAATTATTGAATTTCCATAGAATGCATTAAGGTAAAAAACATTAAGGCTTTATAACCATTGTAAACACTTCAATACATGGCACTTATACACCTTCTTGCCCAGACCAATTTTCAGCTTTCCGCGCTGTCACATTTTGAATGACAATTGCACGGTCATGCTACACTGTACCCAAACTACATTTTTATCATTTTGTTCCCACAAATAGAGCTTTCTTTTGATGGTATTTGATCACCACTGGGATTTTTATTTTCTGCTAAACAAATAAAAAAAGACTGAACATTTAGAAAAAAATATGTTTTTTTTTGTTTCTGTTAAAAAACTTTGTAAATAAGTAAGTTTTCTCCTTCACTAATAGCACTGATGGGGCTGCACTGACGGGCACTGATAAGGTGGCACTGATGGGCACTGATGAGGTGGCAATGATGAGGTGGCACTGATGATGGACACTAATATGCAGCACTGATGGGCACTGAAAGGCGGTAGGGATGGGCAATGATAGGTGGCACAGATGGGCACTGATAGGCGGGACACAGATTGGCACTGATAGGCGGCATGGATGGGCACTGATAGGCAGCACAGTTAGGCACTGATAGGTGGCATGGATGGGCATGGATGGGCACTGATAGGTGGCACTGTACACTAATAAATGGTACTGATAGATGCCAATCAGTGCCAAACAATAATGCCTGCCAATAAGTGATGCACTGAAGTGGGCACTGATTGGCATCCATTGTTGGCACGGATTGGCATCCCTGGAGGTCTAGGGTGGCATACCTGGTGGTGACTAATGGTGGCATCCCTGTGGTCCTAGTGGCGTCCCTGGTGGTCCAAGTGTGGGCATCCTCGGGGGGGGGGGGGGGGGGCGATCGATCAGCACAGACCCCCCCTGTCAGAGGAGCAGCCGATCAGCTCTCCTCTACTTGCGTCTGACAGACGCGAGTGAGGAAAAGCTGATCACGGCTCTTCCTGTTTACACTGTGATCAGCCAAGATTGGACACCACTGATCACATAGTAAAGAGTCTCCGTCAGAGACTCTTTACCTAGATCGGTGTTGCAGGGTGTCAGACTGACACCCGCATCAACGATCGCCGCAATGAGCGCCCCCTGGGGCACACAGCAGCTTGATATCCTGCTGGACGTCATATGACATCCGGTCAGGATATTGAAACCACTTTGCCACCATCATTTTGCTATATGGCGGGCGGCAAGTGGTTAACTATTGTAACTCTCTCCTTGTTGGCCTACCTCTACACTGACTATACCCTTTGCAGTATATTATGAATGCTTTTGACAAAAAAATATCCTCCTCACCAACCGCTCTGAGTCCACTACTTCTCACTGTCAATCCCTCCACGGGCTTCTTCTGCTCACCCGATGAATGAAATTCAAAATCCTAACAATTACATACAGAGCCTCTGCCCCAAGCTACATCACCAAACTTGTCTCAAAATATCACCCAAACCATCCACTTCACTCCTCCCAGGGCCTCCTGCTCTGTAGCTATCCCATCACCTCCTCCCATGCTCATCTTCAGGACTTCTGCACAGCCTCCCTCTTCCTATGGAAATCTCTACCTCAATCTCTTTGGGTATCTCCTACTCTGTCCGTCTTTAGATGATCCCAGAAAACAAATTTCTTCAGGGAAGCCTATCCCACCTATACCTAACAGCTGAACCTTTACTTTCTCCATAAACCCATCCTCCAACAATTATTATCTGATATATCACTTGACCCCCCCCCCCCCCCCGGTTAGATTGTAAGCTGAGCAGGGTGTCCTCCAACCCTCTTGAACCCTTGAACTATATTGTAAGTTTACTGTATCCTTCATATTAAAAAGTGATGCTCAAACTGTTGGCACTGTATAAATCCTGTAAAATAATACTAATATTAATATGGATTCAATAAAATGATTTTAAATAGAATACCATGTCATCCTCACAAATAATTATTTTTATTCAGCTTCTCCAAGAAATTTGGGACGCTGTGTGTAAAATCTACATAAAAACAGAATGCAATGATTTACAAATCTCATAAACCCATATTTGTTTTACAATAGGAAATAGAAAACAACTGGGTAAAGTTTGGACAGAGCAACAAAAAGCTGGCAAAGTAAGTGGTACTAACAAGGAAGAGCTGGAAGATCATTTTGCAACTTATTAGGTTAATTGGCAACAGGTCAGTAACATGACTGGGTATAAAAAGAGCACCTTAGAGAGTCAGCGTTTCAGAAGTAAAGATGGACAGAGGTTCACCAATCTGTGAAAAACTACATCTAAGAATTGTTAAACAATTTCAGAATAATGTTTCTCAATGTAAAACTGCAAAGACTTTAAATCCTCTACAGTATATAATATGAGTAAAAGATCCAAGAATCTGAAGAAATCTCTGCACAAGGGCCGAAATGCAATATAGGATGCCTGTGTTCGCTGGGCCCTCAGACTGCACTGCATTAAAAACAAATTAACCTGTTCAGATCCGCGCTATAACCGAATGACAGCTTCCATGCCCGAGCGGCCTGTGCGCCTCCTGCAGGGCACTCGTGGCGCGCTCTGTGATCAGCGAGTCTATGAGACTTGCTGGATCACAGATCGGACAGCTGATCATGTGATGTAAACAGAGCGGCTATTTTTTCTCCTCGTGCTGACAGCGCGAGGAGAAAAAAAAAAAAAGCCAATCACCGGCGGCTGTGAGAGGGACATCGGTCCCTATCATGGAGAGCTGCCGCCAGCTCCTCAGTGCCCATCTGTGCTCCCTGCCAGTGCCACTAACAGTACACAACAGCGCCACCTATCAGTGTCCACCAGCGCCACCTATCAGTGCCCACAGTGCCACCTATCAGTGCCCACAATCAGTGCCTCATTAACAGTGCTGCACATCAGTGCCACCTATCAGTGCCCATCAGTGTCACCTACCAGTGCCCATCAGTGCCACCCATCAGTGCCAATAAGTGCTATCTATCAGTGGTACCTATCAGTGCCCATCAGTGACACCCATCAGGGCCCATCAGTGCCGCCTTATCTGTGCCCATCAGTGCCGCTTTATCTGTGCCCATCAGTGCTGCCTTATCTGTGCCCATCAGTATCGCCTTATCTGTCCCCATCAGTGCTGCCTTAACTGTGCCTATCAGTGCAGCCTATCAGTGCCCACCAGTGCAGCTTATCAGTGCCCACCAGTGTCGATTCATCAGCGCATATCAATGAAGGAGAAAAATTACCTGTTTGCAAAATATTATAACAAACTATGAAACATGATTTTTTTTCCCATCTTTTTTTGTTTGTTTAGAAAAAAATTAAAATCCCAGCTGTGATTAAATACCACCAAGAGAAAGCTCTATTTGTGTGAAAAAAAATGCAAAAAATTTAATTTGGGTACAGTATAGCATGACCGTGCAATTGTCATTCAAAAAGCGTCAGCGCTGAAAGCTGAAAATTGGTCTGGGCTGGAGGGGGGTTTAAGTGCCCAGTAAGTAAGTGGTAAAAAATAATTCTGTGGTGAGCTCCACTGTATGATCATGTGATGTAAACAGAGACGGTAATCGGCAATTTTTTCTCCTTGCGCTGACAGTGCGAGGAGAAACAAAAAGGCGATCACCGGCGGCTGTGAGAGGGACATCTGTCCCGATCACGGAGAGCTGCCACCAGCTCCTCAGTGCCCACCTGTGCCACCTGCCAGTGCCACCAACAGTACACAGCAGTGCCGCCTACCAGTGCCCATAGTGCCCACAATCAGTGCCTCATCAACAGTGTTGCACATCAGTGCCCATCAGTGTCACCTACCAGTGCCCATCAGTGCCGCCCATCAGTGCCACCTATCAGCTGGGCTTCTGTGGTGGGCTTCACTGTATGGGCTCAGGAATACTTTCAAAAATAACTCTCTGTGAACATACTTTGCAGTTCCAGCCAAAAATGCAAGTTGAAGCTCTATTATACAAAGAAGAAGTCATATCTGAGCATGAACTAGAAACACTGCCATCTTCTCTGAGCAAAAGCTCATTTAAAATGGTCTGTTGCAAAGTGGAAAACTGTTCATTGGTGAGACAAATCGAAATTTGACATTCTTTTTGGCAACCGTGGGCGCCAGATCCTCTGAACTAAAAAGCAGAGGGACATTCCGATAGTTAATCAGTGCACAGTTTAAAAGCCTGCATCTCTGATGGTATGGGAATGGGCAACTTGCACATCTGGAAAGACACCAGAAATGCTGAGCGATATATCAAGGTTTTAGAGCAACATATGCTCCTATTCAGACAACGCCCTTTTCAGGAAAACCTTGCATATTTCAGCAGGACAATGCTAAACCACATATTGCATCTATGACAACAACATGGCTTTTTAGTAAAAGAGTCTAGGTGCCTAACTGGCCTGCCCACTAGTCCAATCCTCTTTTAAACCTGCTGCAGAGCACTTAATAGGAGTGTTCTGTAGCAAAGTACAATAGAATGCTTTTGTATTGTGTTTAAGGGTAAATGCCGTGATGCCACCTGAGACATTATAAGTCCTTTTGTGAATTCTAGTAGACATTTTTAAAGTGGTTCTAAAGGCTGAAGGTTTCTCCCAGCTATTTCCCTCCTTCATTGGCTCTCGCCGCTGTCAATCACAGCCAGTGAGGAGGGAGCATGGGGGGAGCCCAGACCAACAGTGGAGGAGGACGGGGGCTGCTCTGTGCAAAACCACTGCACCCAGGTAAGTATTACATGTTTGTTTTTTTCTAAATATTTTTTTCACAAATTTACTTAAAATATAAAAGACTTTGTTAGAGTGGATAACAGTAAATGATAATTTAACAAGTCACAAATCATTTAGCGTTCCTTAATTTTTCACATCAGTAACATGGCTGAGTAAGGGTCCAGTGTCACATAAAAGGGTATTGTGATTTTAAGATATTGCATGTAAGACAATAAATAAGAAGAATACAAACTAGTACAAGAACCTATGCCAAATAAATGAAATATAAAGATCCATCCTTATTAGGCCATATATTGTACAACATGTTTTGCTATTTAAAAGAAAAAAATCATTTCGAATCACTTTAACTAGGGCAGAGCTAATTCAGCTTTCCTTCTTACCCATTCTAGGTAAAGCAACATGTTCAATGTAATTCTAGGCCCATGGTTGCTTATACTCACTTTCCCTTTACTCTCCAACTATGTGCTCCAAAAAGTTACCTACCTAGGTGGAGCATGCGACTTATTATCAGGCCTTCCATGTGACAGAGCTGGTGCTAGGTGATTGACTGCTCAGCCATACAATCCTACAAAGCACAAGTTTACTTTAGGGACTAAAGCTGTTAGGGCATGAACTATACATCTACAATCCAAATGCTTTTTATGATCATAATGGAATATTTTCTTATTAATAGTTCTTGATCAGTAAGTTAATAGGTGATTCAGATATGATAAACAAGGTCTAATAATTAAACAGTCAACTTTTTCCTGCTCATTATTCTTTCCATAAATGTAAGCACTGCACGCCATTAGGGTTTATATGCACTGAAATCTGAGCAAAGAAATAATTATTTCTTCATCCAAAGACTGCTCTGGTAATGTCTGACCTAATTCTTCCTCGAGTTTTTTTTTTATACTGACCTAATTTATAACATGTATATATACGGTTATCTACTTGAAATGATAAAATGACCTTTCTGTTACTGTGTTAGCAAAAAGGTATATTTCTTCTCTACATCAAAATAAGAATCATCTTCCGAAACATTTTAACTTTGGAATTCAGCCCTTGTATAAATTTTAATGTCATGGCTGGTGTTGGGGTTGGGCAAACTAAGCAATGGTCCAGGGCTTCATGTGCAGGTTTAAGGCATCACCCAAGCATGTTTTTAAAGGAATTAATGTTGCTCTTTAAGCTGTATTAAAAGAGACACTCCCCACTGAACAATAAATGTTTTACGTTGTTTGCATTGGTACATGTCCCTCATGGCAGTACCTAAGTTACTCATGCCTTTCTTACGAAGAGCTTGACCATGAAAAAGGCCAGAACAAAATTACAAGATTTGGCTCTTATTTGCTTCAGTGGAGTTCAGGCGCTATGTTCAGAATTTGCGCTATTCCCAATGGGTTCAGTAAGAGTACATTGATCTGAACCATGGAGGCCTTTCCTTTACTGCCTGGTGATACTAAATCTGAGCAGGGGTCTGCTCATTTCTTCATTTCTTCTTATCTACATACATCTGCGCATGGCGCTTTATTGACCTGAGACCCAGGCTGCAGTGCTTGTACAGTAAAGCAAGGGGCCCACTTGAGGATCTTCTGGAGGCTTACATGACATGTTGGCCTGGGACAGCTGCCCATTTTGCCCTTACCACTGTTGACCATAAACCTAACTCTTAGCCTAAACATAATTCTTAACAGTAACTCTAAACCTAAAAAACAACAACTCTACATTATCATGGTGATAAACACTATGACAGTGTTAGGATTGAGCTCACCTGCCAAGAGTTCCTCTTGCCAGATTGCCTCAGTTCCAGTGTCTGCCAGCAGGTGTCTCCCAGAAGCCAGCATGCTGTAATGATCAGTTACACCAGTGTTCAGCTGCCAGATGGCTATTTAAGGCTGCTCCTCCCTTTCCCCAGTGTGTCACTATTCTGATTGCCTCATTGTTGCCAGAGCCTTGTTCCTGATACATATCCCAATCCATCCTGTACCCCTCTGCCTTGCTCCTGCTTTCTGCAATAGTACCCATTCTTGTTTCTCCCATTCCTTGCATCCCTGTATTGCATGTTACTCTTTTCCTTTATATTGTATATATTTGTATATAGTCAGTGGTTAGGTTCATTAGTTATTTTGTCTTTGGGGTTTGTTTATGTTCATTGTTTGCTGTGTATGCTTGTTTGTGTGTTTCACTGTAAATAAATCTCACTTTTGTGTAGCTACATGTGTCTGGTCTCCTTAGCTGCTGAATCCTGACATAATATTGTTGCCCACCAACGATCAGATCAGCTACACTTGGGAACTGGGAGCCAGTTGCTTTGAGCTTTTTGGTGGCTTCCCTTTGTCAAGATGTTTAGAGCAAAGGTTATTTGTTTTGTGCAACTTGCAGTAGAGATGACGATTTTTGTTTATTTTGGCAGGATCTCACTGAGGAGGAACTGTTGGGAAGCATTCTGAAAACACATGCCTTAGCTGTTGAGGGCAGATTCTCTCTTAGCAAAGTACAACCTTTAATTCAGGTCTGTTTTAAGCTATTATTTCAGTTTATCGCTCAGGACCATGATGATTCCTTCTCAACTCTTGCCCCCCCCCCCCTATTTTGGCTCATATATTGAGTTATTTTGCAAATATACAGGAGGGATTGACCCTCATTGCTGTATTATTATATGTATTTATTTAGGAATGATCCTGGTATTTTTTATTTCTGGTGCTCACCCTGTGATTCCCTGGGTTTAGATGCTCTCTTATCTGCCTTTTTTAACTGAATGACAGGAATGTAACATATCTACTTACCATTTATATGATGGGTAATGCCCCGTACACACGGTCAGAAATTCCGACAGAAAATGTCCGATCGGACCATGTTGTCGGAAAATCCGACCGTGTGTGGGCTCCATCAGACTTTTTCCGACGGAAAAAATTTGAGATTTTGCTCTCAAATTTTCTGACAACAAAATCCGATTAGACTTTTTCCGATCGTGTGTAGAGAATTCCGACGGACAAAGTGCCACGCATGCTCAGATCAAATTAGGAGACCAAACCTATTGGCTAATAGCCTCTACGTAGTTTCGTCGTACGCAACGAAAGTCACCACGTTCAGAATGATCGGATTTTCCTACAACTTTGTCCGACAGTGTGTATGCAACACCAGTGTTGGACAAGATCCGTCTGAAAAAATCCGACGGATTTTGTGGTCGGAATTTCCGACCGTGTGTACGGGGCATAAGTCTCTATTGCCATTACAATTATTCCCCTCTGTGAGATCTATATAGCCAGAGACCATCTAAGTGGGGTGTTTATGTTTATTATACCCCCCTTTGGTTTTTCTTTTCTCTTCATTGTTGGATTTTTGTCCATATATTTTAGAGTATGATAACCCATTTGTATATTTTGATTCTGTATTTGATTGTCATATATTCTATATACAGTACCTTACATATTCTTTTTGTATTTCTTTGTAGCCAATATATGCCTTACAGCTCCTGAAGAAGCAATATAGCAAAACATGTAGAGTCCAACAGGCATTTATATAGCTACATATAGCTTTAGATGCACATTACTGTTTCTATTTTTTGTGATAATTTTATATGTACCTATGTCTTTATTCTTGAGAGTCAACATTGTTTACTCCTTTTTATATTTGGATATTAATAAAATAATTTTATGATAATTTATAATTTATGATAATTACATTTCATGTCTATACCTGTGGCATCATGAATATCCCTCTTTCCATTTTCTCGTAATTAAACTGACTATAGTTCACCCTCTGCTACAAGTTTGGTCAGAGATCCTATCCCCAGTCTTAGATGAGTCTCATAAAGTCAGATCAGCTGCTAAAAAGCAAGAATCTCTTCCTCTGTTACCCTTAGCAACCACAGCTTCTACTGAGTGTTCTTTACCTCCTGTAGATCAGTACCCTGCCACCAGTAACCACACTTCCTCTGTATGTAATCCATTTAAGGCTCCCCCTGCACTACCGTTACCCATAGCAATGTCTCAGGCCCCTTTCTGTACTTCTGCTACTCTTCCCTCTATTCTCCCCAGTACTGTTATTACTTTTCCATCAGCAGTACACACTGGTCAGCACAATGCAATTACTTGCAGGACTCCAGTATCTAAGCCCTAAAAGAAACAGAACATTTCTCTTGCTCTTTTAACTCTGCCTTGATCCATGTTGCCTGCTGATGGTGTCCAGTCCTCCTCCATGCTGATGACTGCTGATGAGATTCAGTCCTCCTTCATGCTGATGACTGCTGATGGTCTCCATCCCTCCTCCATGCTGTCATCTGCCGACGGTGTCTGTCCCTCCTCCATGCTTCCGCCTGCCGATGGTGCCCATCCCTCCTCCATGCTGCGCCTGCCGATGGGGTCCATCCCTCCTCCATGCTGTCACCCGCCGACGGTGTCGGCCCCTCCTCCGTGCTTCTGCCTGCCGATGGTGTCCATCCCTCCTCCATGCTGCCGTCTGCCGATGGGGTCCATCCCTCCTCCATGCTGCCGCCTGCTGATGGGGTCCATCCCTCCTCCATGCTGCCACCTGCTGATGGGGTCCATCCCTCCTCCAAGCTGCCGCCTGTCGATGGTGTCCATCCCTCCTCCATGCTGCTGTCTGTTGCCAAGCCTGCCCCGGGTGACCTGCCGTCTGTTGTCAAGCCAGCCACAGGTGACTTGCAGCCTGCTGCCATGCTGTACTATGCTGATACCCAGGCCGCTGCCCAGCTGGACTATGCTGATACCTGGACCGCTACCCAGCTGGACTATGCTGATACCTGGGCCGCTGCCCAGCTGGACTATGCTGATTTTCGCAGCCAAGGCCAAGAGGTCCAGATAGCCACTATGAACATGAGAACTGCATCTGCTGTTACAGCCCCAGTAGTAGAGGACCTATGGGAAAGGGTAGTGTTCCATATGAACTTTGTCCTGACCCAGGGGTCATCTCTGCGATCCCTGGTGCATTTGGGGATCCGAGTTGGGTTACCTATGCCCTGGGTAGACCTGAGTGGCAGGTAAAATACAGAGCAATCTCTAGCAACAGAAAGAGAGAGAAGGTCTAGTTGTGATGGGACACCCTGGTGTCAGGGTACCTGCATGGACCAGGAACTTTGGCATTAAGCGTTCAGGTATATTTCAGTGTCCCAACATTGGGAGACAGGCTGCTTTTAAGAATTTTAAGCCTTTGGTGTTGCCCCTCCTTAAGGATCTGACCAGCAGAAAACCCAGACAGATTTGGGACCCCAGCGGCAGGGTTCTCAGCCAGCCTTCAGACCTTGACGGTGGGGTACCCATTTGGCTTGCAGACCCCAGTGATGGGGCCCTATGGAGTGTCCAGAGGCTGCTCCTTAAGGGGGGGGGGATCTGTTAGGATTGAGCTCACCTGCTTGTGGCACTGTGCTGCTCTGGGCTGATTGCTGCAGTTCCAATCTCCACCAGAAGGTGTCTCCCAGAAGCCAGTAGGCTGTAATGATCAATTACACCTGTGTTCAGCAGCTGGCCGGCTATTTAAGGCTGCTCCTCCCTTTCCCCAGTGCCTCACTATTCTGATTGCCTCCTTGTTGCCAGAGCCTTGTTCCTGATACATATCCCGATCCATCCTATACTCCTCTAGGTTGCTCCTGCTTTCTTCCCTAGTACGCAGTCTTGTTTATCCCATTCCTTGCATCCCTGTATTACATGTTACCGTTGTCCCTTATATTGTATATATTTGTATATAGTCAGTTGTTAGGTTTATTAGTTATTTTGTCTTTGGGGCTTGTTTATGTTCATTGTTTGCTGTGCATGCTTGTTTGTGTGTTTCACTGTAAATAAATCTCGCTTATATTGTTTGGTCTCAGTTTCCATGTGTAGCTATATGTGTCTGGTCTCCTTTGTTGCTGAATCCTGGCACACAGCAATAGTATTGCCATTATTGTTATCATGCCAAAGTTGCCATGAATCAAATTATTTTTTGCTGCAATAATACAATGTGCTAAATTATTGATGCTGAACAACTCATTCCAAGGTTCCTGTCAAATTACCATCACTATGCAATGAATTTAAAAGTGTAAGTGTAGTCAAATAGCTAAATGTAAAGGTGTGCCTGAAGTTATACGACTTGTGATTTTCTACCTAAAATTACTGAACTAGAAAGCCTGTGAAAAACTGAGAGTTTATAGGGAGTTGAATTTTCATATTTACAACTTTGTTGTTTTAAGTAAACTCATTTTTATAGAGCATAGTGTTTTAAGTTAGGAATACAACTTAACTGAACTATAGTTTTAAGTAAAGCCAACTCAATTTTTCCAGTTTATAGACTATAGGTTCAAGTAAAGCCAACTCAATTTTTCCAGTTTATAGACCATAGGTTCAAGTAAAGCCAACTCAATTTTTTCCAGTTTATAGACCATAGGTTCAAGTAAAGCCAACTCAATTTTTCCAGTTTATAGAAAAGTTTAAGTTAGGAACACATACATTAACTTATTTATTTCAAGTACTTATATAGCACTTTACATATATATGTACATTCACATCCGTCCCTGCCCTCAAAGAGCTTACAATCTAAGATCCTTAACTCACATTCATATACTAGGGCCAAGTTACACAGGAGCATGTCTTTGGGGTGTGGGAGGAAACCTAAGCAAGTACAGGGTAGAACATGCAAACTGCGGGCAGGTAGTGTCATGGTCAGGATTAAAACCAGTGACACTTTTGCTGCTAGGTGAAAGTGCTAACCACTACACCACTGTGCTGCCCCATTACTTTGTTACTCAGTTACTAATTTTTTTTAAGTTGGTAAAACGTATATTCCAAATGCATATGTTTGAAGGTTTTTATATAAAAATAATATAATAATATGTTTTTTAAAAAAGGAATAGTCTCATAAAACAGGCTTTCAAAACAAATTAACATGTATTATTTATAAAGTGTTACAAATAAAATATTATTAAAGCAGCATCAAATGTAAATGTAAACATTAAAAAAAAAAAAAAAAAGAAAATAATGCCTCTTTCTCAGCTAACAAATCAAACTGAAACACACACAGTATATCTGTAAAAAACATAGAATACAGAATGTATTAACTTTTTTTAAGCCTTTTAGGAAAGTAATTTGCACTTTAACCACTTCAGCCCTGGAAGGATTTGCCCCCTTAATGACCAGGCCATTTTTTGCAATACGGCACTGCGGCGCTGTACCCAAACAAAATTGACCTATTTTTTTCCCACAAAAAGAGCTCTCTTTTGGTGGTATTTGATAACCTTTGTGGTTTTGTTTTTTTGCGCTATTAACAAAAAAAGACCGACAATTTTGAAAAAAAAAAAAGTTTTTCTGCTATAATACATATCCAAAAAAATATATAAAAAAACTAATTTATTCATCAGTTTAGGCTGATATATATTCTTTTACATATTTTTGTTAAAAAAAATCGCAATAGGCGTATATTGATTGATTTGTGCAAAAGTTATCGCATCTACAAACTATAGGATAGATTTAGGGACTTTTTTTTATTGGTTTTACTGGTAATGGCGGCGATGTGCGATTTTTAGCGGGACTGCCATATTGCTGTGTACAAATCTGACCCCAAATCACATTTTTTGGGGACCAGTGACATTATTACATTGATCAGTGCTATAAAAATGCACAGATCATTGTGTGAATGACACCGGCAGGTAAGGGGTTAACACTAGGGGCGATCAAGGGGTTAAGTGTGTTCCATGGGTGTGTTCGAACTGTAGACATGACATGACAGAATTAGCTGTTCCTGATCACTGGGAACAGAAGATCTCTGACATGTCATCTGGCAGCCTTTATATACTGCAATCGAGGGTCGCTGGTGGTCATAGAGTCCGCCGGACCCGTGGGCACGCTCCTGCAGCACGTAGAGGCGCGCACGCTCCCGCGGCACGCAGGGGGCGTGCGCGCCCACTATCTCCTGTGCAAAGACTGACGTACACCTACAGCGGTTTGCACAGGAGAGCCGACCTGCCGCAGTATAATGATGGTGGCTGGTCGGCAAGCGGTTAAAGTGTGAACTTTTGAAGATAGATTCCCCACATCTAGCTCTAAAAAGATCTTCTGAAAAACTTCAAAGGTATATTTTAGGTTTTCAGGGTAGCTCAGCCTAAAAGCATAAATGAGTCCCATAACCATTCTTTCTAATACAAAATGAGAGTGTTATATGAAAAAATACACTATACCAATATGCTTGTTTTTCCTGCCAATGTAGCATAAATAAGGTATATTTGTTTTTGAAATGTAATAACAAAGTGGGTGGGGCTTTAGGTTACATAATCTACCATTAATGTCCAATATCTCAAAAAACCGAACAAACAGAAATTTAGTTTTCGTGGTACAAATCAGCACAAATGCAGCACAAACAAATTGTATAATTGTTTTTAAAATGTAAGAACGTGTGGTGCAAAGTGGGAGAGGTTTCATCAAATATAATGCGCAATATCTCTGAAACCAAACCAGCACATACGTTCGTTTTTGTAGCACAAATCGGCACAGATGCGGCGCAAACGAATGCTATCTTTGTTTTTAAATTTTAATAACATTGGGTGCAAAGTGGGCGGGGCTTAATATTACATCTGAATTTGAATTCAAAAACCAAACTGGCTGAAACATTAATTTGTATGGCACAAAATAGTTTTTAAGCTTAACAGCTGGTGGTCCCTCACCCGGCATCTTGGTTGCGTTCTGTCGCATGCAGTAAGCGCAAACTTTGCGTGCGCACAAGTGAGCTGTCTCAATAGGTGAATACAATAGATGTATGTCCATTTATTATAAATATATTAATCTGCAAATAAAATAAACATTTTGGATGGTATATTAAGTAACATGTAAAGCATGTGAATGATAATTTGTTCAATGTTCACTCTTACCTTTCAATGGCATTGCATGGCTTTGTAGTGATACGGAAAAATTCTTGTCACGGGTGGCGCTCTTTTGTCCTGATGGGCCTCGAACGTATGAGAACTGCTTTGGGCAGGCTTTCAAAGTTCCAAAAGACGTCAAACTCAAAATATACAGCATCAAAACTCATGCGGTTGCACGTTTGGCAAACCTATGTGTCCTGCAATTTCAGTCAAATGAAAAGATAATTTTTGTTAAGTAAATGTAACTCAATTAGAATATGGAAATGAACATAACTAGATTACTCAATATTATACATTATTTTTGTAAATGTAAAAGGTGTGCTTTAAGAACTAAAGAAAATGTAAGGTACTTAAAATATCAAAGTAAATTAATTAACATTTATCTTTTTGTTGAAAATTATAAAATTTGTATGTTAAAATTACAAGCCAACAGAATAATTTTTATCAGTGAAGGGACGGTGAGCAGGACTGTAGCTTCATAGGAAGGCTTTCCAAAATTGTGCTAGAAATAATTGTTTGTGGTCTTGTGAGACCCCCTTTAGTGTTTTCCACTGGAAAATATTAGGCTCTATTGATTATCACTCTTCAGTTTACTGCTCTTTTTTGGGATAGCTGAAAGAAATGAATGCCGCTCCATTAATCATTAATGGTGAACCGTTAATCACTCCTCACTGCGAGTCTATCACAAGGGTGTCGCACAGCCTGTCTGTGACGGTATGCAAAAAGGAAAAAGTCCAGAATGTGCTGCACTCCTCTGTATCTTTCAAGTATCACAAGCATGACAGGAACAATAGATGGTAACACGTTTTGTGCTAAAAAACAGGGCTTACTCAAACCTCCAGGTTTGAGTAAGTGCGAGAGTAAGCTCTGTTTTTTTTAGTGCGAAAATTGTTAACCGTCTATTGTTCCTGTCATGCCTGTGATACTGTTATGATGCTAAAATAAAGATACCGAGGAGTGCAGCAAATTCCGGACATTTTGCATATTCCTCTTTCTCCATTATGGTCTTATACCTTGTACACACGGTCGGACTTTCCGGCAGAAAAAGTCAGACGGAATCTTTTCATCGGATATTCCGATCGTGTGTGGGCCTCATCGGACTTTTTTTTTTGAAAATTCTGACGGACCTAGAAATAGAAAATGTTCTAAATATTTCCGACGGAATCAATTCCTATCGGGAAAACCGCTCGTCTGTATGCTGTTCCAACAGACCAAAAACGACACATGCTCTGAAGCAAGTATTGGCTACTGGCTTCCTTTTCTAGTCCCGTTGTACGTGTTGTTTCCTTTACCGCGTTCTAGATGGTCGGACTTTGGTGTGATCGTGTGTAGGCAAGAAAGTTTCAGCGGAACTCTGTCGGAACTCTGTCGGAAAAACCGTCAGAGTTTATTCCGACGGAAAAAACGGTTGTGTGTAGGACATTAAAGGGCATTAATTACATGGCATTAAACTCTGCTTTCCATTCAGTGTCTATCCCATTACCCTCTGAATGCATGAAAAAATGACCAAGGCTTGTAGCTGTTTGTATCATATGGGACATCAACAGAGAATGACATTTTATGATTCATAAAACTTGGGAGAGATCTGCTGTAACTAGTATAAAGATGCAAAATCATGGCAGGCATATTAGGTCAATTATAGATGTGTTTTACTAATGTAATTGTACTTTAAGTTGACTGAATTTACAATTATTATTATTTTCATTTTTAATCCTACTTCTTCCACATATCCTCCTAATTCCTTAGCTTTCATCTTTAATCCAGATACTTTCAGCATTACAAGGTAAGCAAGCAGATGGCTTTACAATAGCAATTAATGTGTGGAAGGGTGGTATCCACTTAAAATAACAAGCCAAGTTTTAACAGCAATAATTATAGTTAAAGAGTCAAGATGAAAAATTATGTACAGCTGTATCAGACTGAATTTAGCTTCATATTTAATGGGACAATAACTATGTGCAAGGTGCTGTTAACCATATTATGTTACCAGTTGTAAAAATGTATTGGCAATAATCATTGTGAACTGTTGGCAATATACAGAGTCTCACAAAAGTGAGTACACCCCTAACATTTTGTAAATATTTTATTATAACTTTTCAAGTGACAACACGGAAGAAATTACACTTTGCTACAATGTAAAGTAGTGAGTACACATGTTCAATAGGGTTTAGGTCTGGAGACATGCTTGGCTAGTCCATCACCTTTACCCTCAGCTTTAGCAAGCCAGAGGTTATTTTGGAGGTGTGTTTGGGGTTGTTATCATGTTGGAATACTGCCCTGCTGCCCAGTTTCCGAAGGGAGGGGATCATGCTCTGCTTCAGTATGTCACAGTACATGTGGGCATTCATGGTTCCCTCAATGAACTGTAGCTCCCCAGTGCTGGCAGCACTCATGCAGCCCCAGACCATGACACTCCCACCACCATGCTTGACTATAGGCAAGACACACTTGTCTTTGTAATCCTCACCTGGTTGCCGCCACACACACTTGACACCATCTGAACCAAATAATTTTATCTTGGTCTCATCAGACCACAGGACATGGTTCCAGTAATCCATGTCCTTAGTCTGCTTGTCTTCAGCAAACTGTGGGCTTTCTTGTGCATCATCTTTAGAAGAGGCTTCCTTCTGGGACGACAGTCATGCAGACCAATTTGATGCAGTTTGCAGCGTATGGTCTGAGGACGGACAGGCTGACCCCCCACCCCTTCAACTTCTGCAGCAATGCTGGCAGCACTCATACGTCTATTTCCCAAAGACAACCTCTGGATATGATGCTGAGCACATGCACTCAACTTCTTTAGTCGACCTGAGTGGAACCTGTCCTGTTAAACTGCTGTATGGTCTTGGCCACCGTGCTGCAGCTCAGTTTCAGGGACTTGGCAATCTTCTTATAGCCTAGGCCATCTTTATGTAGAGCAACAATTCTTTTTTTTCAGATCTTCGGAGAGTTCTTTGCCATAAGGTGCCATGTTGAACTTCCAGTGAACAATATGAGAGTGTGAGAGCGATAACATCAAATGTAACACACCTGCTCCCCATTCACACCTGAGACATTGTAACACTAACGAGTCACATGACACCGGGAGGGAAAATGGATAATTAGGCCCAATTTGGACATTTTCACTTAGGGGTGTACTCACTTTTGTTGCCAGCAGTTTAGACATTAATGGCTGTGTGTTGAGTTATTTTGAGGGGACAGCAAATTTACACTGTTGTACAAGCTGTACACTCACTACACTGATTGTAACAAAGTGTAATTTATTCAGTGTTGTCACATGAAAAGATATAATAAGATTATTACAAAAATGTGAGGGGTGTACTCACTTTTGAGAGATATTCTATATACTGTATATGAGTGAAATCTGTTTGTATAGGTAAATCATTTCACATTGCTTTGTTCATACAGTTTTCCTAATCAAATTGTTTTTGTGAATCTGTTGCAGTTTCTTACCTAGAGAACCTGCCAGTAACGGCACCTCCTGTTGCAGGCTGTCTCCCTTACATCTACCAGAAAAAATGTCAGTCTGCCATGCAAGCTACTTTTGATGGCCATTGACTTCCTATCTTTGAGACGTGATATGCAGGCTAATAGCCAATAGAAAGAGCATATACAGCAGGTTGACAACACCCCTGGTAAGTGCTGTTAATGCCAATTGCAAGGAAGTACTGTTACTGGCAGGATCTCCAAGTAAAAAAAAAAAAACTTGCAGCAAACAATCATAAAAAAGAAAGCTGTCTGTGGAAGAGACTATGGGGTATGTGATGTGATGCTTCCTGGTGGCCTATTATAGTAACTATAGGCCCCAGCCTGTTCCGGCATCCCCACCTCCATCCCAGTCCCACTATTCTGACTATTCTCCACTCCCTTCCTCCTCCCCTCCCACCCAAGATAACCCTCCACTTCCCCCTTTTTTCCTTTTTTGCTTTCTTTCTTTCAGTTACTTCAGCCTTCAGTTAATAGAATCAACCTCTGTCCCTCCCTGGGAACAATCACAATCCTCCTAACGAGACCATTAGAGAGCTAAAAGTCAAATCAGCATAACTGTCAGGAAAGGAACATTCTTTCACAAGCCAAGAAATCCTGCCCGTGGCCAGTTAGCGGGTGCCAGAAGGGCTATTTAAACTGCACTAGTGCAGTGTGTCAGTGCCGTTTGGTCTATTATGTTCTTATGTTCCTGTTATCAGTTCCTATTGTTCTTCTGTTACTGACCTGACTCTGCCTGAACGCCGCCTGTTCCGACCCCTGGCTTGTCCCTGGAATACACTTCTGCCTGCTCCTTCTGCTCATCCTCTCTGTTGTTATTGACTCTGGTCTGTCTCCTGACTACTCTACAGCCTGCCGTCTGAACCTGCTCACTAGTTGCTGACCTAGACTGTCCGACTCTGCCTTGTGCCTATCCTGCATCTGTACCAGCCTATGTGCATCCTTCAGTGGCTTCTGTTCCTCCACCAGCATGTCTGGTCCAGTTATGCCTGCTCTCCAGACGCATACCAGCACCTACCAGCAAGAGACTTTCCAGGCACTCATGCCACTCTGAGCTCCGGCGTTTCCTGTCACCTTACTAGGGACTCCAGAGCCAGGGCTATAAGAGAGGCCTTCCTCAATGCTTCAGGCTCCACCCCCAGGTACGTTACAATAACTCTTGGAATTGGCAAACCTATGGGTTTGCTTCACAAGGTGGTCGCCTTGTTCTGGTCTACTCAATTATCGATTTTACATTCTTTTTTGCATCGCCTGTATTGCAATTCGATTTTGTGTATTGCTCTTGTATCTTCTTTGTCACACCATCCATATCTGACACTTGGTACCTTCAAATTTTTTCACATAGACCTTGTAACCTTCTGATTCCTCAGCAAACTTTTATGGGAAAAGAAAAAAAGAAAGAAAATTGTCTACATATACCAAACTTACTGAAAAATGATATACACTTTTTAATAAACGTTTGCGGGTTTAAAATGACAATTAGTTATATTTCTTGTGAGGTACGATATATGTCAATTCATATCCACCATGGTTGGAGTTGATGCAAATCACCAGCAAATGGAAAGTTGGAAGTTTGGGCTGTAGATTACAATCATTGTTATTTATTAAGGGGTAAGTAGATTAAGGATTTTTCATGGACGCAACAATCATACACATATGGAAAAATTAAAACAAAGGAGCAGTCATAGTATAAGTGTAAATTCTATCTAATCTGCATGTCTCAGATGTCCTAGTACGGTCATGCTTAGGCACAGCTAGTTCTGGCTAAGTTCTAAGGATCCTAAAGCAAGGGACTTTAAAGATGTATTGGTGTATTGTATCTGCTTTTTGAAATTAGCTAGTGCTCATGTTAGCAGCCTTTCCAATTTAAAGTGGTTGTAAAGCCATTGGTTTTCACTGATGTCAATTAGAGCAAGTGATGAGGATCGGGGGGTTGGGGCTGTGGGGTCTTATGGACACACAGTGCAGGGCTCATGTGTGAGCATGTAAAAGTGCCCCCATAGCAAGCGGCTTGTTATGGTGGCACTCGCTGGGGGGGGGGGGGGGGGCGCAAAACCATTGCACTGAGCAGGTAAGTAGAACATATTTGTTATTTTAATAATATAAATAAACAAGCCTGTACAATCACTTTAAATTGAGGCAGTTTGTGATTGGTATAGAAAATAGCTCTGTCATTAGGAAATATATGTCAGATATACTGTATACCTTCTGGTCTGACATTACAACCTTTATAAGTTGGGTCCTTCAGCTGCCTAATACATGTAACCTTTTACGATGCTTACTGGGATATTTATAGGAGGATACCCTTCTTAATTGCATGAAACTCCTCCTATGCTTATTGTTTTTCTATGCTAAGAAATTGATAACAATGCAATGGAAATCTCAATCCCCTCCCACTTTAACTCATTGGCTTTGGTCTTATTAGCCAGGTAATTCCTATGTATAAGCTAACATATAAAGCTAGAGGATGCCCTTGAAAAACCTTGGTCCCCCTGGCTGGACTCCCAAGCTATGATATCACCAGATTAATAGTTTGTTCACATATATCTACAAGAGTGTGCTGATTAAGGTGGCAAGACTATTAGTTGTAATCATTGTTGTCTGAGTTATATGATAGCAAGACTGATCTTGCTTTAGATATATAACTGATCATTTAAATTTTTTACTAATGCCCTGTACACACAATCGGAATTTCCGTCTGAAAAATCTTGGATGTTTTTTCCGATGAAAAAATAGAGAACCTGCTCTCGATCTTTTGCTGGCAGAAATTCCGCCAGCAAAAGTCCAATGGAGCATACACATTTCCGACCAAAGGCTCACATCAGACTTTTGCTGGCGGAATTTCCGATCATTTTTACGGGGCATTAGGCTCGATATTGTACAGACATATGTTCAATTGTTCTGTGCTCTATATTAAATTAAAAAATGGGCTGCCTTAACAGAATGTATGTAACTTAAGTCATAATGCATGTTAACACACATGCACTAACACATGCACTAACACACTGCAGCAGTGTGAATCCAACCTAAAGGGGCTACAGCATAACAGTAAGAACTGAGCATGACTTTATCACACTTTGATATTGCTCCTTTTACAGTGTTATTAAAAAACATAAATTATTCAACAGAAGCAAAAAAGATGCAACAAATTGCATTCATCTAAAATACAAATAAACTTCCCTGAGAGTTGGTATACAGTATATAAACAGATGTGTTGGGAAACAGCCCCCTGGTCAATTTCTGTTACAAATTATAAAAAAATTGTGTGTTTGTGTGCCTCAGTCCTACCCCTTAAGCATTGTCTGTCTTTTCTCTGATGTAGTTATGAAACATGTCAGCGAGTCAGCAGCACAGCCTGTGGGGCTGTAGGGGAACAATGCTCAGTAATTAGTATCAGAAAATTTAATACCCATGCCTTCTTTATTCATATGAGGAAAAGGAACATTGTGCGTGTGGTCTAAACAAAGAGCAGAAGGTTTGTATGTATTAGATATATGACCATTGTGCAGCTTATTAGACATATATTTGGAGGCAACCATTCCTCTAAACAAACACATTTGTCCCTATCGCTGAGTTATACTGACTGCAATTAGTACAGTTATTCTGTCATTTACAACATGTGGCTACTTCGACAAAAATGGCAGAATGGTTACCATCACACAATTCAATACGAAGCATGCTCCTTAAAATCATAATAGATAGCTTAAAGAGAATGTAAAATGAAAGCTTTTTTGTATATATTTAACTTATCTATTTATGCAGGATTAAACGTATTTTTTTTAAAAAAACTTGTTTTAGACAGGTAAGTATGAAACACTGCATATGAATGTTTTATATTTTTAATAGCGCTCTAGGATTATTTTTTTTTATGTTTACCAGGTTAAGCACAACTGCTTTGCTGAAAAAGGCTTACAGCTCAGTAGCTGAAGATCAAATTGACTAGATAAATGACTCATCTCCTCCTCCCTGGCTCTCTATTGCTCCACAAAGAGTTTCTACTGGATACAGACTGAAAGTAAACCACTTCTGCTGTTCTTACTCTTTATAAAATCCATAATACTGTGTGACATCCATGTCATGTTAATAAAGATTTTACATAAATGGTTAAAAAATATATAAAATACAGTTAAAAAATGTATAAACATTATAAAATACATGTAAAGTTGACTCAAAATCCTTAATGAAGAAAGTAGGTACTAAAATATGTAAATGTGTCTATTAGAGATTGTATGGACTCCTTTACCATGGAGTATAGCAACAGCCTATACTCTTGTTAAATAGTTAAATAATCTTTAGGAGATCAAGTGTTCAGTTGAAATAAGCATTTGTTTAAGTAAGAAAAAGGTATTCTTGTGTATGTCTGATGGACTGAATTAGGCCATCTGCAAAATCAAGATGGTGTTTTGATGTCCCGGTGGATCTCGGTAATGCTAACCTTGTTGCCCTAGGAGTGACAGAGACACCCTTGACTGGAAAAAAATTCAGAGCATCCAGCTCTTTAGTCAGTTATGTTAAGATGCACTTGGCTATAGTGACTGTTATGTTTCAAGCTCTACGTGTGTAACAGCTCCAAGGTGCTTCGAAGACAGAAAAGATCCAAAATGAGTATAGCTGCCTAAGACTAAATGCATTAAAAATAATACAAATAACTTTGCTGTAACATAATAAAGAGGAACTAGGAACTTACCTCTCTGGGGTTAATTTTGCTTTTAACCCCTTCTTAGCTGGGGTGCTGGGAAAACCTTCACATACTAAACTGACCAGCGAATTCAGTGTTATCCTCCTGTGATCCACCACTCAGAAACCACATGCTGGGTCTCGTGCCACTATCTTCTTTCCTGACATCATTGGGAGTAGGCTGTCATTTCCAGGTTCGGGCGGCCAGTTCCCTTTGGGCCAGCTCTATTCCAGTCACATATTATAATCTGATCTGACGTAGATATCCCTGGGGGTTACTGGAGCGGGCTGATGTAATTCCCATCTAGGGAGGCCGATCCTGGGCTGGAACATCCCAATAAGTACGATCCATTGAGTGAAATTGGTGAAACCAGTCAGGGACCAGCACCGCTGGAGCTGAAGAACTCCTCCAGTGAGAGTGGGGGGGGGAGAAAGGAAAGACAGATTCTGGTGGTAGGGGACTCAATTCTTAGAAGGACAGAGAAGGCAATCTGTGACAAAGACCTGAAGCGCCGAACTGTATATTGTCTACTGGGCGCTCGGGTTCGGCACATCAAGGATCTGGTGGACAGATTACTGGGAGGGGCTAGGGAAAACCCGGCTGTCATAGAGCACGTTGGCACCAATGACAAAGTCAGAGGCAGATGGAGTGTCATAAAGAACGATTTTAGGGACTTAGGAGCTAAATTGAGGAAAAGGACCTGCAAGGCAGTATTCTCAGAGATACTACCTGTACCTCGAGCCACATCAGAAAGGCAGAGGGAGATTAGGGAAGTAAAAAAGTGGCTGAGGAGCTGGTGTAGTAAGGAGGGGTTTGGGTTCCTGGAGAACTGGGCCAACTTCTCAGTCAGTCACCAGTTCTATAGAAGGGAGGGTGTGCACCTAAATTAGGAGGGTGCAGATCTGCTGGGAGTGAAGATGGCCGAAAAGTTAGAAGGGCTTTTAAACTAGGTGACGGGGGGAGGGTCCAGAGGTAGAGATAGTCAGCACGGAACATATTCCAGAGAGTAGTATTGGGGGCATTAGTGGTAGGTTGACTAAAGCACATAAACCCGAAGTAAGTATAGTAACCAGAGGCGGCTCTTTAATTAGGCAAATTAGGCGATTGCCTTAGGCCTCGCCCACAGAAGGGCCTCGCCGTCGAGCGATTGCCTAATTTGCCTAATGTTGTTGTTGTGTGACTCACTGTGTCTGGCGGCGGGCGCTCTGTGCAAAGTGAGCTAATCCATTGCTGAGGCTGAGCCACCGCCGTGATCCGCGGCGGCGGACGAGCATGGTGGATGTGTGGTGGGCGTGGCTAAGACTGCCTCAGCTGCCTGCGTTAAAATAGCAGGCTCAACTGCTGCGGCGCCGTTCTCTAGCCCTTCCCCTTGGCGGCCCCAATGCATGGTGGGAGTTGTAGTTCTCCCACAGAGTACAGGCACACAGACTTCAACTTTGCCGTCTGGTGCCTGTGTTCTGCAGAGACTACAACTCCCAGATTGCACTGCAGGCAGAGAGAGAAAGAGAACGTCATGTGTTGCTTCTCCCTGTCCTGCAGTGCTGGCTAAGCTTTAGTAAGGGACCGAGGCAAGGAGCAGGAACAGGTGTGTGTTCATTCTAAAACTCTCTGCTCAGTCTGATGTGCCCTGTTCCCTGTGCCCAGTACCCTGATGTGCCCCATACCCTTTGCCCAGTACCCTGATGTGCCCCATACCCCGTGCCCAGTACCCTGTTCCCTGTGCCCAGTACCCTGATGTTCCCTGTGCCCAGTACCCTGGTGTTCCCTGTGCCCAGTACTGTGATGTGCCCCATACCCTGTGCCCAGTACCCTGATGTGCCCTGTTCCCTGTGCCCAGTACCCTGATGTGCCCCATACCCGTGCCCAGTACCCTGTTCCCTGTGCCCAGTACCCTGATGTGCCCCATACCCTGTGCCCAGTACCCTGATGTGCCCCATACCCTGTGCCCCATAACCTGTGCCCAGTACCCTGATGTGCCCCATACCCTGTGCCCAGTACCCTGATGTGCCCTGTTCCCTGTGCCCAGTACCCTGATGTGCCCAGTACCCTGTTCCCTGTGCCCAGTACCCTGATGTGCCCCATACCCTGTGCCCAGTACCCTGATGTGCTCTGCTGTTCCACATACCCTTTGCCCGTGCCCTGCTGTGACCCCCTACCCTGATGTGACCAATACCCTGCTGTGCCCATACCCTGATGTGCCCTGCTGTGCCCCATACTTTGTGCCCTGCTGTGCCCCATACCCTGTGCCCATGCCCTGCTGTGCCCCGTACCCTGTGCCCTTGTCCTGATGTGCCTCATACCCTGTGCCCTGCTGTGCCCCATACCCTGTGCTCTGCTGTGCCCAGTGCCCCATACCCTGTGCCCGTTCCCTGATGTGCCCTGCTGTGACCCATACCCTTATGTGACTAATACCCTGCACTCTGCTGTGCCCGTACACTGCTGTGCCCCATACCCTGTGCCCGAACCCCCGATGTGCCCCGTACCCTGTACCCATGCCCTGCTGTGCCCTGCGCCCATGTCCTGATGTGCCCTGCTGTGCCCCATACCCTGTAACCTATATCCTGCTGTGCCCTGTACCATGCCCCCTACTGTGCCCTGTACCCTGCTGTGCCATGTACCCTGCTGTGTGCCCTGTACCACGCTGTGCGCCCCATGCCCTGCTGTGTGCCTTGTGATAAGCCTTGCTGTGTACCCCATATTATGCTGCTTGCCCCATGCCCAGCCGTGAGCCCCTTAAAGTGCCCCATGTTCTGCTGTGAGCCCCATAATGTACCTCATGTTTTGCTGTGTGCCCTGTGATGTGTCCCATGCCCTGCTGTGTGTCCAATGCCCTGCTGTGAGACCCATTATGTGCCCCATGTTCTGCTGTGTGCCCCATGATGTTCCCAAGGTTCTGCTGTGTGCCCCATGATGTGCCCCATGTTCTGCTGTGTGCCCCATTATGTGCCCAAGATTCTGCTGTGTGCCCCATTATGTACCCCATGTTCTGCTGTGTGCCCCATGATGTGCCCCATGTTCTGCTGTGTGCCCCATTATGTGCCCACGATTCTGCTGTGTGCCCCATTATGTACCCCATGTTCTGCTGTGTGCCCCATGTTCTGCTGTGTGCCCCATGATGTGCCCAATGTTCTGCTGTGTGCCCCATGATGTGCCCAATGTTCTGCTGTGTGCCCCATTATGTGCCCCATGTTCTGCTGTGTGCCCCATGATGTGCCCAAGATTCTGCTGTGTGCCCCATGTTCTGTGTGCCCCATGATGTGCCCAATGTTCTGCTGTGTGCCCCATGATGTTCTCAAGGTTCTGCTGTGTGCCCCATGATGTGCCCAATATTCTGCTGTGTGCCCCATGATGTGCCCCATGTTCTGCTGTGTGCCCCATGATGTGCCCAAGATTCTGTTGTGTGCCCCATTATGTGCCCCATGATGTGCCCAATGTTCTGCTGTGTGCCCCATGATGTGCCCAATGTTCTGCTGTGTGCCCCATGATGTGGCCTATGTTCTGCTGTGTACCCCATGATGTGCCCCATGTTCTGCTGTGTGCCCCACAATCTGCCCCATAATGTGCCCAATGTTCTGCTGCGTGCCCCATAATGTGCCCAATGTTCTGCTGTGTGTCCCATGATGTGCCCCATAATGTGTCCTGCTCCCCCCCCCCCGTATTGTCTCCTGACCTCCTGTGCTCTGCCCTGCTGTCCCCTGCACACTGCTTATCTCAAGTTAAACCCAAAACTGAGCATCTGTGGGGAAAAAAAGCACAAGTTTCACATAAAATAGGAAAGTTCTAAGATTTGTTTCTATTATTTAAAGTGGTTGTAAACCCTCATGTTTTTTCCCCTATGCATTGGTGTGAAAAAAACTTCTGTCACTCAGCAGCCCCCCATTTTACTCACCTGAGCCGTTCGTCCCCACGCCGGAGACACGCTCTACCTCTCTGGCCGGAGGTTCTCGGCTCTTGATTGGATAGATTGATAGCAGCGCAGCCTGGCTCCCACTGCTGTCAATCAAATCCAATGACGCGGGGCGGGGCTGAGTTCGGCATTCTCTGTGGACGCAAATGCTGGACACGGGAGCGAGCCCGCAAGGTAACCCCCAGGGAGAGCGTTTCTCCTAGGTGGTTTCCCAATGCGGGGAGGAGCCGCGAGCGCCGTTGGGGGACCCCAGAAGAGGATGTTCGGGGCCACTCTGTTTAAAACTAACTGCACAGTGGAGGTAAGTATATGTTTGTTGTTATTTATTTATTTTCTAAAACAATGGTTTACAACCCCTTTAATGCTATTTTTTAAAATGTTTTTATATCACAGCTCACTGATCATGCCAATGTTCCGTGAGCTGTAGATCTGAACACCACAGGTTACAGCCCCACTCCTGAACCCCCAATGATTGCCTTAGCCATACCCCAGTTCATTTTTAGTATTTTATCCATTATGGGAGTGAGTGGGGCCTCATGTCTAAGTTTTGCCTAAGGCCTCTCAAAAGCCTAGAGCCGCCTCTGATAGTAACAAGTCCTATTTGCCATCTGGGAAACCCAATAAGAGGACAGTATGCGACCGGTCTAAACTATGTGGCATGTTCACAAATGCCAGGAGCCTGGCGGACAAGATGGGAGAACTAGGGATACTGTTGTACGAGGAGCATTTGGATTTTGTGGGAATTTCAGAGACTTGGTTCAACAGTTTTCATGATTGTCTGGCAATCATTCAAGGGTATTCCCTTTATCACAGGGATAGAGAGGGTAAAAAAGGGGGAGGGGTATTCCTGTATATCAAGAATAATGTAAAAATGAATGTGAGAGATGACATCACTAAGGGAGCTAGGGAGGAGGTGGAATCCTTATGGGTATAGCTCCAAAGGCAGGAAACTAAGGGGAAAATAATACTGGCAGTATTCTATAGGCCCCCTAACCTGAGGGAGGAGGATGGACCTCTTATCATAATTTGGATTAGCAGCAAGGATGGGAAGTGTCATTATAATGGGGGATTTTAATAATAGTAATACTAATAGTAATACTGACATATAATCACACACATAGGTTGGACTTGATGGACTTGTGTCTTTTTTCAACCTCACCTACTATGTAACTATATGAGGGAGCGGGTGGGCTGATCCAACAAAATAGAAAAAAACAAAAACAAATAGGTTGCTGTTTGTTGGTAATGCAGGGTACACACTATATGTTTTTTGGGCTGAACGAAAAAAAAAACTGACAGATCACTGTACTGAAACAAGTGAAGTTAGTACAGCGTTCTGTTCTATTAGGGGACTGACTACCACCAGGACACCCTGGTGAGCGCTTGCAGCCATTAGCGGCAAGTGCTGATCAGATGCTGGCCGGCTGCTGGTTTTCCAACATGCCCATTCGGCAGAAGCTAGACAGGCAGCTGTACGCACTGGCTGAATGATGGCCGGTTTCTGTTGAACCAGCCGATACCAGGTGATATCTGGCCCGTGTGTACCAGCCTTAAGGAGGAGAAGGATTAGAATAATGCATTTGAGGATTTGGGAGTGAATATCCTCTTTAAGCAGCAGATGATTTGTGTTAGGCTGGGTTCACACTGTTGGGAATTGGATGCAGATTTCTCCTCATCCAATTTGCATAGCAGGAGACTGTGACTGGCTCTTCACGGAGCCGGTTCACACATCTCCACAGTGTCTCCAGTGCAAATTGCACAGGAGTCCTGTGCGTATTTTGATCTGTTTCAGGTCCGAATTCAGCCCAAAATTTGGTCTGAAATTGGACCTGAAACGGTGGATGGAGACACACTGGCTTCTGCTGCCTGCGTTTTCCAGTGTGAACCCAGCTTTAATATTAGAGCTTTGAATTTAACACAGAGGTATAGTTGGTGCATGCATCAACTTTGGCAAATTGTAAAAATGTTATTCTGTTGGAAATAAATATATGGCATTTTTGGGTGCTGTGCTTTGCAAAATGAGGGTAAGAATTTGGGTATACACAGTACAGATTAACTTACATTGGAATATTACTCATATCTGTAATTTCCTCTCTCCTACCTCTTCATCCCTCCAGCTAGGTCAGGATGATGTCATGGCCTGCCTGCATGCATATCGTGGGTCTCTGTAGTTACTCTGGTGGAGACCCCTGCAGTGTGTCTGCGCAGGTATGACTGACTCTTGCAGACTGGGTCCTGGGATGTGTGATGTAGCATCCAAGATGGTGCACATGTGCAGCATGCCTGTACATACATGCTATGGAATCTTCGCTAGGTTCCATAGACCAGGCAGAGACTTGTGGTGTGTCTGCACATGCACCAGATCTTCACTTCAGACAAGATGACAATGCTGGTGAAGAGGGGCAAAGGGAGAACCTCTGCTTCAACCAAGACAACACTGGACTTCAATGTCTATAAAGTATGAGGGGGGGGGGATAGGCAGAGTGGAGAAACTAACAAAGTAATATGTTTTGACATTGTTTTATGTAGACATGCCAAACTAATGTGTGCCCTTGTATGCCCTGTGTAATCTGGGACATCTAGGCGTTGTCCCTAGGCAGATGGGTGGTAACCTATAAAAACACAGGTAGTACTTGGGCACTGCACTCTTTGTTATGGTAACCAAAATTTGGAAACAATGTATTTCAGCATTGTAGAGTAAGGTACAATTTATGAGACATGCTGAAACACTATATAGGGATGGCTGCTTATCTTAGTTATTCCTATTTGACAGAATTGACATTGTTAACACATTTATGGGATATAAATGGCACAAAAATAAAACAAACCTATAAAGTTATATAACATAACCAAGCTGTTTTATATATTTATATTTTAGAAGGCGAAAGAACTGCAGGAAGGTTTACAACTCATAAAAAGCCTCTAAAACAAAAACGTGTAACAAAAAAGGAATGTGTATTATTACTTACAACCTCAGGAACATTTGATGCAGACCTGTAGCCTATTATTCGCTTTTTGTATACACTGTACCTGTTTAATACAGCTTATTTTTAATTAGATTTGCATATGGCACCCTACTGCATGTTCATACTGTAGATATAAATTTAAAATTCCTATACAATGTTAATAGAGCAACAATCACAAATTCATACCTCCCTTTTTGAGATGGGAACAAGGGACACCTATTAGCAAAAGTATGTAGGCATAAGGCACCCCCCCCCCCCTTTCATGCCCCCTTAAAGGAGAATTATTTAAAAAAATGATAAGTTAAACCCACAAGTGCCTTTTTTTTACCACTACTATTCATTTATACTGGCTTTTGAAGTTTACAAATGCAGACATTTAGAAATTGGATGAAAGGTTTAGCACTGGGAAACACTTTTTGAAAGATGCGCAAAAAGTGCATTTTACATACAACTACAGTGCCCTGAAATAGTATTCATACCCCTTGAAATTTTCTACATTTTGTGATGTTACAACCAAAAATGTAAATGTATTTTATTGGGATTTTATGTGATAGACCAACACAAAGTGGCACATAATTGTAAAGTGGAAGGAAAATTATAAATAATTTTCAATTTTTTTTACAAATTAATATCTGAAAAATGTGGCGTGCATTTGTATTTAGCTACCTTTACTCTGATACTCCTAACTTAAATCTAGTGGAACCAATTGTCTTTAGCAGTCACCTAATTAGTAAATAGAGTCCACCTGTGTGTAATTTAATCTGAGTAGAAATAAAGCTGTTCTGTGAAGCTCTCAGAGGTTTGTTAGAGAACCTTAGTGAACCAGCAGCATCATGAAGGCCAAGGAACTCACCAGACAGGTTAGTCAGGGATAAAGTTGTGGAGAAGTTTAAAGAAGGGTTAGGTTATAAAAAAATATCCCATGCTTTGAACATCTCACGGAGCACTGTTCAATCCATCATCCGAAAATGGAAAGAGTATGGCACAACTACAAAACTACCAAGAAATGGCCGTTCACCTAAACTGACAGGCCAGGCAAGGAGAGCATTAACCAGAAAAGCAGCCAAGAGGCCCATGGTAACTCCGGAGAAGCTGCAGAGATCCACAGCTCAGGTGGGAGAATCTGTCCACAGGAACAACTATTAGTCGTGCACTCCACAAATCTGGCCTTTATGGAAGAGTCACAAGAAAAAAGCATTGTTGAAAGATAGCCATAAGAAGTCCCATTTGCAGTATGCGAAAAACCATGTGGGGGACACAGAAAACATGTGGAAGAAGGTGCTCTGGTCCGACGAGACCAAAATTTAACTTTTTGGCCTAAAAACAAACTTAGATCTGTGGCAGAAAACTAACACTGCACATCACCCTGAACACGGTGGTGGCAGCATCATGTTGTGGGGATGATTTTCTTCAGCAGGGAAGCTGGTCAGAGTTGATGGAAAGATGTATGGAGCCAAATACAGGGCAATATTAGAAGAAAACCTGTTAGAGTCTGCAAAAGACTTAAGACTGGGGCGGAGGTTTACCTTCCAGCAGGACAAGGACCCTAAACATACAGCCAGAACTACAGTGGAATGGTTTATATCAAAGCATATTCATGTTTTAGAATGGCCCAGTCAAAGTCCAGACCTAAATCCAATTAAGAATCTGTGGCAAGACTTGAAAATTGCTGTTCACAGACGTTCTCCATCCAATCCGACAGAGCTTGAGCTATTTTGCAAAGAATAGGCAAACATTTTACTCTCTAGATGTGCAAAGCTGGTAGAGACATCCCCAAAAAGACTTGCAGCTGTAATTGCAGCAAAAGGTGGTTCTACAAAGTATTGACACAGGGGGGGGCTGAATACAAATGCACAACCACACTTTTAAAATATTAATTTGTAAAAAAAATTGAATACCATTTATCATTTTGCTTCCACTTCACAATTATGTGTCACTGTGTATTGATCTATCACATAAAATCCCAATAAAATACATTTACATTTTTGGTTCTAACGTGACAAAATGTGGAAAATTTCAAGGGGTGTGAATACTTTTTCAAGGCACTGTATACAGATCAGACCAAAATGAAGAACAAATGAGGATGAAGGAGGGACATTGTTCCAAATCAGGCACAGTCCCTCGCAAGGGAGTTGGGAGCTATGCAAATTAATAGTGTCTGTACACAATACAATCTGCTTGCACAATGTTCTTTAGATCTACTATAAATCATATTGGGGGCCCCTCTGTACCTCCCCCAAAAGTATATATTTCCTGAAAGCAGAGACTATGGAGAATGAAATGGTGGTAGTTTCAATTTTTGATGTTGCATTATATTTGAGTAGTTAATTCACAAATAAATATCAAACAAATAAATACATTAATCACATATTTTAAAGAAAAAAAATATAATAAAATAAATTTTAGAGCAAACAAACACTGTACAAGAGCTGCTTAATCACTTTTATTAAAAAGCCCTTCACCGGCTCTTAAAGCCATCATCAAATTCACAGCTGCAGGAGGAAATGGAAGAGGTGGAGGAGAAAGCAGAGGAGGACAAAAGGGAAAAGGAGGTGGAGAAGACAAAAGAGGTCATATTAGCAATGCTTGGCCCCTACTTCTTCCTTGTGATAGCACCTCTACCGCTGTCAGTAATTTTTTCCTGATTTGGGGAAGGGTGGCCTTAGGATTCTACACCTAATTTTTGCTGTTGCCTGCCCTTTCTCCTGGCCATAAGATTTTCCCCTGCTTAGTGGCTGTGTGCCTAGGAAAAGTAGAGAAATGGCAGATGTGCTTGACTTTTGCAGTGTGCTGCCCAATTACTTTGTCACTACCAATAAATACAGAAAAAAATAAAATTAAAAATAAATGAGTATATTTGAACATAAAAATAAAAAAAATTAGTAAAAACAAAAGAAAAATTACGTCTGATAATTTCTGCTAAATAACGTGAAAGGGGTTGTAGCACAAAAAGCTTGGACAAAGTAGGGCTTTGTGGCTATTGTCTCTCAAATAATACAGATAAACCCTGTTTCACCTCTTCCTCATATTAGAGAATAAGTAAGATACTTTCTTACTGTTCAAGCTTTGAAAAATATTTGTGACTTTTGTCTCTTAAATAATATTACAATAAAATAAAATAAAGAGCTGCTGTGATATGGCTAGAGATGATACTCAGTCCCCAATAGTATGCACACAACAAAAAAAAAATGCCCATGGGACTTTTAAAGAGTCACACCTCAGACGTACGAAGTAAAATTTGTAAACAATTTATTAACAAACATTTAAAAACAACATATAATACAGAACAAAAAATATATAATGAATCTCAATACATTAGTAAATTTACATTTATGAGATAAACCTTTCCATAAGACCTAGATATGTCATGAAAGTGGCTGCCAACAGTCTAGGACAGCAGTGCGGTAAGTCTTGACGTGTTTTATGAGAAGAGTCGCGCTTCTTTGGGAGAAGCACAGAAAGATGCAATTGGTGAAAAAATCCTGGCCTACTGACGCTGTATAAGTGGCTAGCTATAAAGTGGACAGGGAGTTGATGTATTTGAATGGGTGTACCACCCAAAGTTAAAAAAGAGACTATAAAAAAGAAACATAAAAAATGATGAATGAATAAATAAAATGCCACCAGTTCCACCAGTCTTCCTGGAGCTGTGTGAGGGCGGGGAAATGAAACTCAGTGAGAAGCACAAGAGCCGACAAATATGTGATGCAGAATATGCGTCCCTGGCACTGTAACAAAGTTATTTTTTAAGCATGTGATTTATACAATTAGTCGTTTTTCCATGTCACTCTCCTGGCTGTATGGTAGTATTTTTTTGCTCTTGTAAATGTTCCTCATGGCAGTGCCTACCTCCCCAAGCAGGATTCAACAAACTCCCCACAAATCAAACCCAGGCATTTTCACTCACTCATTTACCATTGCTGATTTCCTCCTGAAAGTGCTAGTTGCCTGTTATACTTGCCTCTTGCCTTCAACACTTTCTGAATCACTGTCCTGAAACAAGTATCCATATCTTGAAAGTAAGAACTCCTTATCTGCATAATTGTTCTGGTCCAGTGATTAGACCTGAAGAGAGTCGGCAACAGTTTAACAATGGCAGTGGCCATGTTTTGCTTATGGCAACTTTGCTTAAACTGGAGTCTATTATTTTGTCTTGGCTTAGTTAGTCAGGTTGGCCTATGGGTTCAAACATATTAAACAATAGTGTCCTATGACCGGAAAGCCGCTGTGCAATCAAACATTTAGGAATTATAGTGTTTGATGGGCTAAATATAACCCTGTGAACAAACAAACACAACAGCATTATGAAATCCAGCTAACCCCAAAGGCCTCGATCTTTACCTCGATGTGAAAAGGATTTGATCACTACTATGTGTTGTAATGTGTTGGCCGATTTATGTGGGACTTTATGTATTATATATATGTATTGGATATATATATTCCACACACAGTATTAGTGACCAGGCCAGATATAAGTTGACAATGTTATCTGTTACCCTTTGATGTGTAAATCTTATGCAAGTTGTGTGTGTGTGAGGAATGGCCTTTTAACCTAGATGAACATTTCAAAGGGAGTATTTACTGATGGTAATTAGAATTGAGGGGGTATTCATGGTAAACATTTGGTTGACCCCCACCCAGTGTCAGATTAGTATTTGAGAAGACAGGCAGGTTGTCAGCTAGGCTAGAGAAAGATGGTCTGAGAGAAGGTTCTGTATCCATGAAGGCATAGGTACAAGAAGATATTCCTTGTCATGTACTCTGTTGGATTTTTGTCATCTGTAAGAATGTTCTGTTTTGGAAGTCAATAAAATTGTCTCTCTCTGGGAGAAATGGGTTTTGCTGCGGGACAATACTTTTAATAACCATATACCATCTACGAGGAACGATTATATATTAGATCACTACATTGGTGCCGTTCAAGCGACCAGAAGAGCATTTTCAGGACAACAGAAGTCGGTGGTGACAAAAAAATCCTGTGAGTTGGACAGAAGTCTGATGGAGACCCAAGACCTGTGCTGTGACTCTAACGTCTGGTTGTGACATAAGAGAGTCTGATCTACAAAATCAAACAAGTTTGGAACCCCAGAATTATTCTCTGGAGACTGGAAACGAAGAAAAGGACTGTATCGTGTACCAGAAGACCTGAGCTGGAAGCTGAAGGAGTAATTAATGCGGTGAGTAAAATATTTCTCTCTTTTTAAATTATTAATAATATGGTAAAAATGCTTACTCAGTGTGAAGCTAGTGTCAGTTCTGATAAAGTTAACAGATGGGTGTTAAAATGTATTAAGCGTCATGGCGGTCCTTATGAAGTGCCAGAAAAATATAAGCAGACATGGACTATGATGAATGAATTTTTAGAAAAAACAGTTTTTGATAGCAAAATTTCAGAAAGTAAAAGAAAAGGTTGTATTGTACAGGGCTTGTTATCTTGCTGTTTAACAATGGAAAGTTCTTTGAAAGATAAGGTTGAGGAAATTACTCAGTTACAGAGTGCAGTTGATAATAGCAACAAGGTTTGTCAGAGGTTACAAAACCAATCAGAATCTGAGACTGTAAATTTAAAATTGCATGCAGTCACCATTGGGGAAGCTCTGCTTGAGAAGTCTAAACGTTGTAATGAATTATCAGAGGAAAATGAAAGATTGAAACTAAGAATTATGGAATTAGAGAAGAGATCTCAGGAATGCAGATATGCATCGAATCTGCAGCAAAATGCAAATACAAACATTCTATCAAATGAAACAGAACCTCATATTAAATCTGATAATTCATTGCCAGCCGCACCCACTGTGACCACCACAGTTTATAACAATAATAATAATGCAGGTGAAGTTCAGCTTGTAATGAAGCCTTTGAAACCAAAAGAATTAGATGCAATTCTTAAAGAAATAGGAATGATTCCCTGCCATGATTTAAACAGATTTTTAAAATGGTTTTGTGACTTGCAGAATGTCAGAGATATGTACAATCTCAACCCATCTGATTTAGACAGAGTTATGCAACATTCTATAGGAAATAGTCTTTGGGTGAGAATTAAGCAGATCTGTACTCAGCCAATGAGAACAAGGGACATATTGATGGAATTATTATGTGTTTTGTATGGTGTACGTTCTGATGTTACTGTTCATGGGAAGATCAAACAAATGCAAAGTGAATCTCCCTACGAACTGTCAGGAAGGATAAAATCTATTATGGAAATATTGGTCAGTAATAATCTTGCATTTGAGCATGGTGGCTTGTTACATATGAGTATATTTCTACATGCTTTGAATGAAGAGATTAGACAAAATATTTTACTAGTTACCCCAAATCCTCATGATTTAAAAGACGTATTGTTGAAAGCAGACAATTTATGGAGAAAGTCAAATGAGCAAGCTGTCAAAATTAATTTAGCGACATTGTTTAGGACAAATACTGAACATAAAGATCAAAAGATAATGTCTTATGATAACAATCAAAGAGGAGACACCAGGTCAAATATAGGTGATATTGATATGAAAAACAGAGCTGACCAAAATCATAATAAAAAGGTATCTAAGGCTTGGATACCGTTTTCTCAGTTAAAACAGAAATATGACCACCTAAAGATTGAGTACGATAAAATGAAAATAGAACATTACACATTGCTGGGACAGCTAAACAGATTACATTATCCAGATCTGTTTTTGAATACAAGTGACATTTCTCTAACAGTGGGGGTGGTTTAGTTTCAACCTGGGGATGTGTAAATAGTCCTTTGTTTTAACTTCAAAGAATGTTTAAGGACCTTGCTAATTAGTTTTGTTGGAGAGTTTTTTTGTCTTTCAGATATATTGGAGATACTGCATGTGAACTGCAAGATGAAATTTCTGGCTAGTGGGGGAGAAACGCTGAATAAACAATATCATGGACTCTCTCAATATTCATCAAGCAATTGACTTATTTTTTTGACTTTTTGGACTTGGACAATGGACTTTTCCCTATATTTTATTTTTTATTTTTCACCCTTTCCCATTTTTATTCATCAAGCCCTATTTTTTATTTTTTATTTTTCACCCTCTTCCATTTTCATTTATTTTTTTATTTTATTATGTTTTATTTCTTGAACTTTATCTTAAAACCAGAGCAAAACATTTAAACCTAAAATAATTTTCGTGTTACATAACATGTTACATGTTGCATATTACATATTGCATATTGATCAATATATTTGACATCTAAGGTGAGATGCTGCACAATGGCTTGGCATAGCATAAATTATAGTATGTTGGGTGGATTTCCTAAATTTATAAGAGGGGGAGTGAAATTCATCACTCCAGTCATGATTTGAAACTTTGTTGAATCAGTCATTGATAGGCTATGACGTATATGGATGAAAAAGACATAACTTTACTGGCAAGATTTTCCACTGCTGCTTTGTCTGGATAGAAGATCTGATAAACGCTGATGTCAAGCTGATTCTATCTGAAAGTGGGGGATTATATATGGATTATATGGATATATGGATTATAGATTGGTATACCATTCAGGTGGAATTATGGACTGAATGATTCAAGTAACTGCTCTATTATGGAGGCAATGAGGAGTCGGCCTACAGCAAATTACAAGGTACAGCAATAGCAGTTTTTTTCTGCCGTATCCAAACCTTTTGAACTTGAAAGTGAGAGCTGGTACATGGATGGTTCTTCTTACTATAAAGATGGATGTAGAATTTCGGGATTTGCTGGTGTTTGTGCAAAAGCATCTTTAAAAAAAAAATGAAAACCTTGAGCCTGGAGAGGAGCATCCTGGATTTATGTGGATCGGAGCTCCCAGCACACCAAGCACACCAAGTCTACTTTCAATGAGAGATGTGATGAAGTTGAAGTTGAAAATTGAAGAATGAACTGTGACATCAGCTCGTTTTTGTGCAATATTCAAGATCTTGATGTGATATAATAAGGCCTAACAGCTATATGGGCCAAGAATGTTTACCAAACCCTTTTCAAGTCATGGTCTAAAGCTATATTATCTAATGACTTTTTCATGGGGATATTTTAGAGGCTGGTGAAGAGAGATGTAACCAGTTTCAACTTTATATTTCATATGAGCCATTGTGAAGCATTCAGTACCTCAAGTCATAATGATATGTTTGTTGCTTGATTTATGGGTCAGTTCTAGTAGTTAGAACGACCCAAGTGGGGGTATATGTTGTAATGTGTTGGCCGATTTATGTGGGACTTTATGTATTATATATATGTATTGGATATATATATTCCACACACAGTATTAGTGACCAGGCCAGATATAAGTTGACAATGTTATCTGTTACCCTTTGATGTGTAAATCTTATGCAAGTTGTGTGTGTGTGAGGAATGGCCTTTTAACCTAGATGAACATTTCAAAGGGAGTATTTACTGATGGTAATTAGAATTGAGGGGGTATTCATGGTAAACATTTGGTTGACCCCCACCCAGTGTCAGATTAGTATTTGAGAAGACAGGCAGGTTGTCAGCTAGGCTAGAGAAAGATGGTCTGAGAGAAGGTTCTGTATCCATGAAGGCATAGGTACAAGAAGATATTCCTTGTCATGTACTCTGTTGGATTTTTGTCATCTGTAAGAATGTTCTGTTTTGGAAGTCAATAAAATTGTCTCTCTCTGGGAGAATCGGGTTTTGCTGCGGGACAATACTTTTAATAACCATATACCATCTACGAGGAACGATTATATATTAGATCACTACACTATGGGGTGTTCCAAATTGCTATACTAGTTGTTAATGGAAAGGCATTGAAATAGAATCGGATCCCTATACAAATAGACTATAATCAGGGTCCATTATGGCTGCCAATGGCACCTGATGATAAGACAGCTTTAATCTCACATTATCAGCCATATCTATTTTTTTATATTTACCTAGACATACAGGGAATACTGCATAGCTCCCAACTGTCCCTGATTTCAAGGGACTGTCCCTGATTTCAAACAAAGTCCCTCTGTCCCTCTTTCCCCTTTTTCCTCCACACCTGTTCCTCATTTTTGTCTGATCTATATAATTATCTTTTAAAATGTATTTCCCAGCGCTAAACATTTCATCCAATTTTTAAATTGCTGCATTTGTAAATTTCAAAAGCCAATATAAAGGAATAGTAGTGGTAATAAAAAAGCACTTGTGGATTTAACGTATCTTTTTTTGTATATTTCTCCTTTAATGGGGCGTAGCAGCGGATGTGTCCTATGCCTTCATACTTCTGCTAATATGTGTCCCTTGTTACCATCTCAAAAAGTTGGGGGTATGATAATGTATATGTGTGCCCATCTTCAGTAATGGTCTGGCGCTTACAATATGTACATTAAAGTGGTTGTAAAGGCAGAAGGTTGCATTCTATGCATTAAGATAAAAAACCTTCTGTGTGCAGCAGCCGCCCCAGCAACCCCTAATACTTACCTGATCCCCATCTCTCTCCAGTGTTGTCCACGAGTGCCTCTTCTCCTGATTGGCTGAGACACAGCAGCAGCACCATTGGCTGCTGTCAAAGTCAGTCAACCAATCAGGAGAGAGAGGGGATGGGGGCCAAAACGGGGGCTCTGTGTCAGAATGGACACAGGGAGCTGTGACTCGGCTTGGGTGCCCCCATAGAAAGCTGCTTGTTGTAGGGGCACTCGATAGGAGGGAGGGGCCAGGAGAGCCATAGAGGGACCTAAGAAGAGGAGGATCTGGGCTGCTCTGTGCAAAACCACTGCAACAGAGCAGGTACTGTAAGTATAACATGTTAGAGAAAAAAAAATAGACTTTACAATCACTTTAAAACAGACATTCTACAGCTTGTAAATAAATACTTCTGCATTTAACATGTCATAAAAATAAAGACAATGCTATGTACTAGTTTATATTTAAAAAATGGAAAAGTGTCAAAATCTGTCACTTTATATGCTTACATTGCACAGTTTTACCATTTTGGTAAAACTTACCCAAACAAGGTACAGAACATCCTAAGAACTGAGTTTGTGATGCACCATCAACACAAATGCCTAAAAAAACACACCTGCTTAAGTATAGATATGTTTTTGTCAGTTAAGGAAGCTAAAAACAACAGACAAAACTAGATGTACAGATTACCCCCCAGGGACAATTTGCACAAGTCAAATACTATTCATACCATTCCAAGAATGCTTGTTGTCTTAAACATATAATGGGCATAACTGATGAAAAAAGGTTAAGCCCACTGCATATAGTGGGAACATTAATCTTGTCAGGTTGCATCCTACTTATAAAATTCTGTATCTAAATGTTTTTGTCACTATTACCATGGGGCCAGATACTGTCCACTGAAATCTCTACCAAAATAACCAACTGCCAATATCTGGGACCCAGATGGGACAATTTAGAACACTGCCCCTTTCTCCCTCTGCATCACACAGATTGCTCAAACCACTGAACACTACTACCATAATGTTTCTCAGAAACTATACTATACTTGGTGCCCTCTAAGGTTATATATGTTTTATATATGTTTTATGTAGCATGCACTGTGAATATTGAAGACACACTCTTGTCTGGAACAGAAGAAGAAGCAGTGGTAGACCTTCACCGCCTCCCTGCATAATGTGTTAAACATTACTTGCATTTGGAAAATATTGTGTGATTTAATAAGCTGATGTATGGGCTATTGACTTTCCCTGCAATCCAATCACCATCTTAGATAATGTCTTTTCTTACCATTGGGCCCTTAGGTCCTTTCTAACATAAAGGTCTTGGAGGTGAATATGAATACAAACCCTCCCTTTCTTGCTGATAATGTGACCCGGACATTCTCTAATCCCCAAATCTCCCTCCCGAGTTTACTACAACTTCTACATACATTTGCCATGTCAGGCGTCCAGGGACACCACTTCAAATCCCACATTAATTTCTTTCAGCCTTTGGTTGACATCCTAAAGACTTACTTTTCATTTAGTTGGGATGCAACATGTTTACCCTATATCAATGCCTCCTATGACACCCTACTGTGCATCCATAATATTCCAAGGATGTCCCAAATTACCTCTTTTAGCGGTGTATGACACAACTTTTTATACCCCCTTTGGGCCAACTTTTCAACCAGCCCCAATAGCCATTAATACCTTACTATGAACACTGCCAGCTGTTTATACTAATATCATTACTTTGAAACATTATGAAACATTAATTAAAGGTGTGGGATGGTGTAAAATATGTTTTAAAACTACTCTTCTTTCATAACCTCCTGGCCAATATTACATATAATTATTCCTTTCTACCAGGGTTAGAGGATCTAATGAGGTTTGTTTGGTGGCTTAGACACAACTTCAGATGAATATATGATTTGACCACTGGGGGTCTTATTGTTTCCTTCTTTACATTTATCCTGTAAAGCTCCACCCTCTGAACTATTTAAAAATTTGCAGCTCAAAAACTTTCAGAAAAATGCCCTTAAGCACACCAATGCATTCCTTTCCTTAACCGCCTTTGAAAATATATGTATGTCTCAACACTCTGATTGGAAAAGGAATAGTATCCCTAATATGTTCATGAATTTGGAATCAGCGTGCCACCACCCAATTGCATGTGCCCAGAAATGAGAAACAGATTTTGGTATCTAACTCCAGATTTGGGAAATTATGGGCCATGGTTCAACTAACTCCACCCTTGTGAAAGCAAACAATTAACACTTTTTGAGATGGTTTCTCTGAGGCTGGCAAAATTTCAACCAAACACTTTGAATAGGGCATTGATCATAATGGCTTCTGCTTGTATACGCTTTCATCAAACTTCAAGAAGCCCTTTAAGAAATATTTCAGTTCTAGTGCGGGAATTTTTCAGGTCCAGGCTACTAATAAAAGCCCAGGTTAAGAATTAAATGGTCTGGTATCTAAAAAAACTATATTGGACTTGTTATATAGCTCATTACTTTCCCAAAAAAGTTTAATCACTTCCTGCCTGCCCCACAAATCTCCCGAATTATGTTTTCATGCTATTACAGAAATTGAGGTGATTTTATATTGACACATGGTGCCTACTCCATTTTATTTTGCCTTCTTCACCCTACCCTCTCAAACCCACTCTTTTATTTTCTCTTGCTAGTATTCTTCCATCTATCTTTTTCACCGAGACACATTAGTGTGGCAATGCAGCAGGTATACACGTCTTCCCTGGGTGTCCTGGATTGCAGTGAGTGATAGGTTATATTTATTTTATATTCATTTTATTACTTTTTGTCATCCAGACAGAGTACCCACTTCCTACTGCCTGCTATCTTTCGTCACAGTACAAACCTTATCCGCAGCTTCAAACCCTGGCTGTCATTATTACCCTTTGTTTCAAATGTGCCGTCTTTTTTCTATTGTACTGCACTATTGAACCCTCTATTTCAAAAATTTATTGAAACCAAATTTTTTTTTACATCAGGGTAAAAGATACTTTTAAATAGATTCTATTAAAATATTTTGTACATGGAGAGCAAATAACTAATTTCCACAAAATAATGTAATAATGAAAACAAAGTTTAGGTCACACACACTATACGTACAGTATATATTTATATAAAATAGTAACAATATATATGCTGATAAAATCATTAAAAAAAATGATAATATATATATATATATATATATATATATATATATATATATATATATATATATATACACAGTGCCTTAAAAAAGTATTCATACCCCTTGAAATGTTCTACATTTTGTCATGTTACAACCAACACAAAGTGGCACATAATTGTGAAGTGGAAGGAAAATGATAAATGGTTTTCAATTTTTTTTCCGAATAAATATGTGAAAAGTGTAGCGTCCATTTGTATTCAGCCCCCCTGAGTGAATACTTTGTAGAACCACCTTATGCTGCAATTACTAGACACGTGCATGACGAAAAAAATTAGTTTTGTTTTGATTCATTAATCTAGTTATTTCGTTTAGTTCAATTCAGTTGATTCTTTCAATTAATTTTTGGAAATCATTTTCGGAATTCGTATTTGGAATTTTCGAATTTTCTTTGAATTTACCAATTTTTTCGATTCGAAATGATCAAATCGATAAATTTTCGAATCAGTCGAAACAAAAATGTTGTATTGTTTTCGATTCGAATGCAGCAAAGTGAACAAACAAAAAAAAAAATCTTCATCAAATGATTACAATGATTTAAATCAGCTTTGGCTTAACAAAAACGGCATTATTTTGAGATGGTACTCTATTAACATACACAGCCTTTGATTTTAGCAATATGTGTAGTGAGAATTCGACTCAGATTCTCGAATGGATTTAGGTCTGGACTTTGACTTGGCCATTCTAACACATGAATATGCTTTGCTCTAAACCAGGGATATGCAATTAGCGGACCTCCAGCTGTTGCAAAACTACAAGTCCCATCATGCCTCTGCCTCTGGATGTCATGCTTGAGACTGTCAGAGTCTTGCTATGCCTCATGGGAGTTGTAGTTCTGCAACAGCTGGAGGTTCACTAATTGCATATCCCTGCTCTAAACCATTCCATTATTACTCTGGCTGTATTTTTAGGGTCAAAACAAAAGAACTCACTGCTCCAGGTGAGACAGGAAGCCTAATGATATCAAGGGTGCCCGCCTCGGCTCGCCTCCGCATACGATCAACACTGAAGAAATGGCTGCACTCCAAGATCCATCAAAATTCTTATTTAATAAACGAACATCCCAAGTGTTACAAACAGTTCAAATGGTATGTATGTTTAGGGTCATTGTCCTGCTGAAAAGTGAACCTCTGCCCCAGTCTCAAGTCTTTTGCAGACTCTAACAGGTTTTCTTCTAAGATTGCCCTGTATTTGGCTACATCCATCTTCCCATCAACTCTGACCAGCTTCCATGTCCCTGCTAAACAAAATCATCTCTACAACATGATGATGCTACCACCATATTTCACGGTGGGGATGGTGTGTTCAGGGTAATGTGCAGTGTTAGTTTTCCACCACACATAGTGTTTTGCTTTTAGGCCAAAAAGTAAAATTTTGGTCTCATCTGACCAGAGCACCTTCTTCCACATGTTTGCTGTGTCCCCCACATGGCTTCTCGCAAACTGCAAATGGGACTTCTTATAGCTTTCTTTTAACAATGGCTTTCTTCTTGCCACTCTTCCATAAAGGCCATATTTGTGGAGTGCACAACTAATAGCTGTCCTGTGGACACATTCCTCCACCTGAACTGTGGATCCCTGCAGCTTCTCCAGACTTACAATGGGCCTCTTGGCTGCTTCTCTGATTAATGATGTCCTTGCCCGGCCTGTCAGTTTAGGTGGATGGCCATGTCATGGTAGGTTTGCAGTTGTGCCATATTTCCGACTGGAAAATTTTTGGATGATGGATTGAACAGTGCTCTGTGAAATGTTCAAAGCTTGGGATATTTTTTTTATAACCTAACCTTGCTTTAAACTTCTACACAACTTTATCCCTGACCTGTCTGGTGTGTTCCTTGGCCTTCATCATACTGTTTGTTCACTAAGGTTCTCCAACAAACTGCTAGAGAGCAGGAGGTCTTGGGAGGACCAAAAAGAGCGGCTTGGTTGGTATTTTGAGACTAGGTTAGTGATGTAGCTGCGGGCAGAGTTGTGGATGGCTTTGTATATTATTGTTAGTACGTTGAATTTTATTTGTTGGGTGAGTGGAAGCCAGTGCAGGGATTGGCAGAGAGGGGTGGAGAACACTGAACGGTTGGTAAGGTGGATGAGTCTTGCAGCAGCATTCATTATGGACTGAAGGGGGGATAGTGTAGGGGGGATAGTGTATGTAAAGGTAGTCCAATGAGGAGTGAGTTGCAGTAGTTTAATGCGAGTATGGTAAGAGGTTCTGAGGACAACCTCTTACCAACTAGCAAAATTGCTAGTTTTACTTTTCTATTTGATATATCCATACATTGGAAACATAATTTATCCTTGCTTGGATGTATAAAAATTAACAGGATGCCTTAATTCTTATGTTGTTGAGTGAACTGTCCTTAATGTTCCTCTCTCTTTGATGCTGAACCCTTACAATTAATAGGGCTGGTTTGAGGGTATGGTATTACAAGTATTGTAACCACAAATTTTCCTTATGATTTAAAGTAATATTGAAAGATCCTCAGCTCTCAGTTGTATCTTTTCTGCTGAATCCTGAGATAATCTCGATTAAGCCCGAACAGATGAAATGCATCAAAATGGGTAATCTTGAGGCAGAGATTTGTTGCAGCGGCTTTTTTGCATAAACTTAGCTATTGGTGACCACCATTATTGTGCAGCTTTGCAGTTATCAATTACACACACCTTATTTAGGTCCCATGCTAGTTAAGGCACCATTTTAGTTTAGAGGTTTTCCTTCTACCCTTTTATTTTTAATATAAAGGGGTGGTGGGCCTGAGGACCAGAACCTGCTGGTTTCAAGTCCTAAAACATGAACTATTGAAGCAGTTCTCTTCCTTAAATGTCAGAAGAGGCAATTGCATCCAACCCAAATGTTTCAATGTGTGCGTGGGCAAAACAGGCTCAAAATATGCTTTGCTGGATTGTTCAGATCTGCTGCCACTGTGAATTTACAAAATAGTGAGGGAACGGAAAGTCTTAACCTAAAATGGGAGTGTTCACTAGCACACACAGGTGGAGGAAGACTTGTTGAACCCAGCTTCTGTTGACATTTTGCATAGCTGAAAAACAGCTAATAGCAAATACCCAACAGTAAACCAGGCTGTACATAGTGAGAGGGGTAATACAAAAAAACATTCCTTTAGGGGCCCATTTCTATTTTTGCTTAAACACAGGTAAAAGAAAAAAATAATACATTTCTATAATAAGGCATTCTTTAATGATGCTTATGGCTGCACCCTTTTCAAATCTAAACTGCAGACCATACAACCTGCAGAACATACTGTACCAAGCTTTGAAGCTGAAGTGTAAGCATATCCTTTACTGATTTGGGGTGAGAATTTAAAAACATTTTCCCAGGGAGTTAAGCCCTCAGGAAAATGCATAGGTAAAAATATTTTCAAAAGCCAACTACATACACATATGGATGTATATAGAGTATATGGTAGTGGGGTTAGGACATTTGTGAACTATTGGTTATTTGAAATCAACAGTTATTCCCCTTTAATAATATTTTAGGCAGTGTTACTAAGCTGGATAATAAGCAGCCTACAGAGGCTGCACTAACAAACAGCCTAAAGAGGCTGCATTAACTAGGGTCATTCCAAAATGCTGTTTCGGAATATGGAGGACTAGCTTGCATGTTTAAAAGTAAAATATGTAAGCTCATGATATCTATCATTTGAATAAGATATATGTATGTTTAACTCAGAAAGTTCCCTTTTTCTAAACAAGTATAAAAGCAAGAGCCAACATGCCCAGAAGCTGCCCAGCTGTTCCAAGCCTACAGAAGGATGCACAACTAAAGACTATGGCTAATCCTCACCATAGAGACAGAAAAATACAACTGTATAAAAGACGTGGGATGGTATTTTGGTAGTCCTGACATGTTTGTGTCTTTAAACTGTAGATTATTTAGCTATGGTTATCAACAGAGTGTGAAGAAAGGACAAGGAAACATCTGTCGAGCGCTTATTATAGAGGAGGAGGAGACACATTATAGGTGATCTCTGGTCACAAAATATGTAATCATGTTGGTCTTAGAACATGAGATACGAGAAACAAATTGAACAACAGATAAGAGAAACAAATTGAACAACAATAAACCTATGCCTGAACAACACAGTGTATAACTAAACAACCAGCTCAGTCCATAGAGGACTGTGTTGTTTTTGGTGGAGTAAAAGCTGTATAGGGCCACGAAGAGTGAGAATCTGTATTAGGTTTTTATTACTGTTTCTGCAACTATTGGGGAGATTTTTTCTCACTTCATTTGTGGCCATTGATGCAGGAAGTGGTTCATTCTCTCCAACAGGGGACCTTACAGTAAAAAAAAATCTTAAATTAGAGGGGTGAAGAGTGAGAACTTCCGTTATGTTTTTATTGCATTCTCTTCCCTGTTCGGGCAACATCCACTTTCTATTTGGTCACAAGACAGGAAGTGAAATGTCCTCATCCAAAACACAGAAGGCAAAAAAAAAGGTTAAAACCCTTTCCACAGACATTTTACAATATAGTGAGGTACAAAGTTCCATTCTATATTTTCCAATGGAGAAAAAAAATGAGTTTCCCTTATTTAATAGTCTAGTATGCAGATCACTAATAAAGTGCAAAGTGTAGTGACCTGCGGCAACCAAACAAAAACGTGTCTTTTACATGTAGCACCCTCCTAGGTAAGTGCTAGGAAAGTTACACAAATGTTGGTGTTTGTTTTTGACAGGTAAATTTAGCTGCCACACTGTAGTTTGTGTGGCTGTGATTTTGGTTGCAATAAAAGCATAGTTTGGCTCACTGAACTCATTTAGCTGCAATTGTTTAGCCAGGCCTGCTCTGTGTGCTCTGCTGTTGCTAGTCTGCTAGATAGCAACCTCTGTATCCAGGCAACTTGAGAAGTTTCTGGATAATAGTCGTGGAGCAATGCAGATAGCAGCATGAATATTGATACAGCCCTGGCCTATCCCAGAGAGGCTGGGAGACTGTAGTTGTTTTTAGAGCACACAGAGCTCTGGGCCTTGTCCAAGAGTGGAGGAGTCTACCCTAAGGGGGACACGCTGTCCATGTGGAGGCCTCAGGTGGGCAACCTGAGGGAGGAATGCAGAGACCCAAGTGCTTAGAAGAAGCTGACTGAGGGGAGCTGTCTGTCATGGATCTGTCTGATATCACTGGAGCGCATGGCTTGGAAGATTGGAAGGAGACATCATCTGTCCTTGGGCCTTTTGAGTACAGACATTGCTGGATCTTGGGGATCTTGTGCTCTAGCTACCCCTCTAGTGCCTAGTTATAGTCAGCTGTAGGTCTGTTAAAGCGGACACTCGGAAAGCTCTGTCCATACTAGTTCACTAAAGAAAAAGGGACTTTGCTCTACTGGCTCTACTACTACCTAAGAAGAAAGGAAGATTAAGTCCTCAGTTGTACATAGTTATTACCTTGGAGTATCCCACCAATTCCCTCAACTCAACTCCACAGCTCAGGTGGGAGAATCTGTTCATAGGACAACTATTAGTCCCGCACTCCATAAATCAAGAAAAGCCATAAGATGTGCAGTTTACGAGAAAACATGTGGGGGACACAGTAAACATGTGGAAGAAGGTGCTCTGGTCAGATGAGACAAAAATTGAACTTTTTGGCCTAAAAGCAAAATGCTATGTGTGGCGGAAAATTAACACTGCACATCACTTTAAATACACCATCCCCACCGTGAAATATAGTGGTGGCAGGATCATGGGAAGCTGGTCAGAATTGATGGGAAGATGAATGGAGCCAAATACAGGGCAATCTTAGAAGAAAGCCTGTTAGAGTCTGCAAAAGAATTGAGACTGGGGTAAAGGTTCACCTTCCAACAGGACATCGACCTTAAACATACAGCCAGAACTACAATGGAATGGTTTAGATAAAAGCATATTCATGTGTTAGAATGGCCCAGACAAATGCACGCCACAATTTTCACATATTTATTTGTAAAAAAAAAATTGAAAACCATTTATCATTTTCCTTCCACTTCACAATTATATGTCACTTTGTGTTGGTCTATCACATAAAATCCCAATAATATACATTTACATTTTTGGTTGTAAAATGACAAAATGTGGAAAGTTTCAAGGGGTATGAATACTTTTTTAAGGCACTGTATAAAATTTGTGGAAATCTATGGAAAACGATGGATGTGTGGAAAACTATGTATAAGGGGATGCTGTTAAAAAGGCAGCAACTTAATTGCTACACAATGTCATGTTGGCTCAATTACACAGTTTGTGTCAAGGAATGCAATGAATGTTCATGTTGTTAATAGGTGTTCTAGTGACATTAAGTTATGGGACTTGATTCCTCCCTAGATGCACAATGCCTTCTCAGAGTGCCGATATAGCAGTTGTAATTGCCATTAAAAGGACATACAGTGTTCCAATGTGTTTATTGGAATGTCATACCCCAGAGTACTTGCTGAGCAGTTCAAGGGCATTTGCTGAAAATGTGTTTCACAATGTTGGACTGTTTTACTAAAGTTAGGCACCAAAGTGGAGTATTTGTCATCTTGTAACAAAGTGTAATTACTTGAAGCTGTGCACAAAGTAATCCACCTGTGCTTCCCAATATTATTCCTATAAAGAGTTATTCTGAAGGTATAAATAACCATTGTGTTTTAAACTTGCATCTGTCCCAATTTTTTTTTTTTTGCAAAGGGGTTACTGAACTGATTTTTGTAGAGTTTGCCCAGCTACATAGGAACTGGTCAATATATACACTTTAGTACCAAAAGTATTGAGACACATGCCTTTCAATATTGAGTTGGCCCACCCTTTGCAGCTATAACAGCTTCAACTCTGTAGGCTCTCCACAAGGTTTAGGAGCGTGTCTATGGGAATGTTTGACCATTTTTCCGGAAGAGTATTTGTGAGGTCAGGCACTGATGATGAACGAGAAGGCCTGGTTTGCAGTCTCCGCTCTAATTCATCGCAAAGATTTTCTATTGGTTTGAGGTCAGGACTCTGTGCAGGTCAGTCAAGTTCCCCAACCCCAAACTTGCTCATCCATGTCTTTATGGACCTTGCTTTGTGTACTGGTGCACAGTCATTTTGGAAGAGGAAGGGGCCATCCCCAAACTGTTCCTACAAAGTTAGGAGCATGAAATTGTCCAAAATGTCTTGGTATGATGACACTCTAATGCCGCGTACACACGGTCGGACTTTCCGGCAGAAAAAGTCCGATGGGAGCGTTTCATAAGATATTTCGCTCGTGTGTATGCCCCATCAGACTTTTTCTGTCTGCATTTTCGACGGACTTAGATATAGAGCCTGTTTTATATTTTTCTGTCAGAAATGCTAACGGAGTTTTGCCCGATGCAAAGTCCGGCCAGGTGTACGCGGCATAAGTGTTCCCTTCTCTGAAACTAAGGGACCAACCCTTGAAAAAACACCCCACACCAAAATCCCCCCTCCACCAAATGATTTGGACCAGTGCACAAAGCAAGGTCCATAAAGACATAAATGAGCAAGTTTGGGATGGAGGAACTTGACTGGCCTGCACAAAGTCCTGACCTCAACCGGACCCTAAACCTTGTGGACAACCCAGAAGAGTTGAAGCTGTTATAGCTTCAAAGGGTGGGCCAACTCAATGTTGAACCCTACGGACTAATACTTTTAGTAATATAGTGTATTTGCAGTTAAAGCAGCACTAGCAGTTTAAAGTGAAAGCATTCATTGGGATATAGTGTTAATTAAGGCTTTATTGTTTGAAATGTTTCAGAAATGGTTAGAGAGCCACAGAGCTTACAGTGTAATAATATTGCTATAGAGTCATGCCATAAAGATTTGCCCCTAGCAGCAGAGATTATTGCAGAGTCATTGCTATGGTACGAATAATCAGACCAGCAGCCTGATTATATTTTATTCAGTACATGTCAAGAAGAAAGAATAGAGAAATATCTCTCAATCCTTAACGCAAGGTTTTTTGGACATATCCCCAAAAACGAATGAACTGCTGATTGATTGTCCTGATTGTAGCTGATGCAAGGAACTGGAATTTCCTGTCGCTGAGGAGAAATGATTATTCCATAGCTTTAGTCGAGGGCTAAATTTATGATATGAGACCAGTGCTAATGAATCAATCAAACACAAGCAAAATGGTAGGTACAAGTTGTTCCAGTAGGCTGATGATTTAATGTCTACGGCAAATAGAATTATTATATCATGTATTTTATTGTCCTTAACTACATTCAGAAAATGTTGGCCTTAGCTACACTATGAAATTTCTTACAGTTCTACCTTAGCGTACAAATGATCTGGGAGGGAATTTTATGGCAGGTCGTACGTTGTGTTAAAGTGGAACTCCACCTTTCTGATATTAACAATTTTGAAAATGGCAGTACACAGCATTTATTCTACAGTCATAATAAATGAACCAAGAGTGCCAATGGGCTCTCTGAAGCTAAGTGATAGTAACAAATAACAGTGATAATAACAAATACCTATAAATGTCAGTAAAAGGAAATAAAACACCACATAGCTGGAGCATTTAGAAGCTATTTTGAATGAAACCTTATATACAACTCAGATTGCAAAACCTTAGATACATTCAGGAATGCACTATAACATTTTGGTACGCTATGCTCTCCCACAAGAGTGTGGAATGGGCACAGACTTTTTGTCACAGTTAAAAGGTCAATAATTAAATAGGCATCATTTTCTTTCTTCTGAGAAAAATTGCTAACTGCAAAATGGTTGTGAGGTTGGCAATCTGTTCTGATAGTATTTTGGCAAATGGGCTGACAGCATGGCAACTAGTGTGACAGTGTCATACACAAATGTAACAGAGAGAAAAAAGTGGACAATTCAGTTTGTGTTCAAGCTGAACTACACTGCATCTGAGCACCACAAAGGCTCTATTTATTTCATTTTTTAAATTTAAAGCAAGTGCATCCATCCATCCATGTCCCCATGCTTTATTTTGCTGAGAAATCACATTGAAAAACATTACCTAGCATTTATGGCCATGGCCATTTTGAGTAAGTAAGCCTTTTCAGGCGGTCATACACAGCCAGTGCTCGGTTGGCTGAAATTTAGCGGGAATTCCACCTACCCGTAAACCGCCTGATTTGTGACATGCCCACCAGGTGGAACTAAACTTTTGGAATGCTGCAGCGGCTATACATGCAGCGGGAGGCCATCAACGAGTACTTGTGTCAGTACGGAACGACGACAGGCTCAGGCCGCCTCTGCTTTTTTTCCTGCATGCACTGTATTGTCACCATTTGAGGAGGTCACAAGGATGGTGAGCAGTGACAGTGCATGCATCAGTGACACAATCCCTGCTGTGTTTCTTATGGACAAGGCACTGGAGGCAGAGCAGCAAGAGGAATAGGAGGACTTCCTTTCCTCTCAAGGCCCACTTTATGCAGACACCATCATTCCTATTTCACAGAACACCCAAGAGGAGAGAGGGGAGGAGGATGAGGAGGAGGATTCTGGCACTTTCATAGGCTTTGAAGAAGAGGAAGACATGCATCAATCTGTAAGCAATGGCTTTCCAACCCCAGGAACCTTGGGAGTAGTACGTGACTGGGAGGAGGAAGTTCCAGATGCTGTCATCCTGAGTGCCCCGAGGAGTCTGCTTCTGAAGCCTCTGCAACTTTGAGGCGCATGGGCAACTTCATGCTTCAAAGCCTGAGACCGGACCCAAGAATACGTGGCATAAAGGAGAAGGATGATTACTGGTTGGCAACCCTCCTTGACCACCGTTTTAAGGGGAACGTCTCCAAACTCATCCCGTCCCCACAGAGAGTGCAGAGATTAAAATCTCTTGAGGACACATTAAAGAGGATTTTATTGAACATTTTTCCTGACTCTAGCAGGTTAAAGTGTGGTGGAAAACGTAGTTTTGAGTCTTCCGTTGGTCAAGAATGGAGTATTGGAGAAGGCATCTGCCTAAGTGAGGCATTTCAGAATTTTTTTAGTCCTCGCCACCCAGGGCTGTCCCATTGGCAGCGTCTGCATCACATGGTGGACTATTACCTCAGGGCCAAAACAGAGATGGAGAGCTTTCCAGCTGACAATCCACTGGCTTACTTGGTCATGAGAATAGACCACTGGCCAGAACTTGCCCAGTATGCTATTGAGTTGTTGGGCTGCCCTGCATCCAGTGTGCTTTCAGAACGGGCATTCAGTGCTGCAGGAGGTTTTGTTACTGATCATAGAACGCGTCTGTCCACAGACCCCGTGGACCGTTTGACTTTTATAAAAATGAATCAGTCCTGGATTGCCAGCTATGAAGCCCCTGATGCCGATGTCACTGATTAAGTCTTTTTGGGAAGTGGAATCTCTGCAGGACTTCGAGGCTGCCTAGCTTTGAGGGTGTTCAATCATTTCTTCTGGAAGAATGTTTTTGGTATAGGTTTCATGGGCACAATTAACACCCAAAGACCAATTTTTCTACACCTGTCTGTCAGGTGCATATCATTGCAATTTTTTACAGCAAAGCAAATTCTTGTTTACATCAAGAGTACCTCTATAGGGTTACGGTGGAAAGGCACCACCGACACCCAAAGACCAATTTTTCTGCACCTGTCTGACAGATGCATATGATTGCAATTTTTTACAGCAAGGCAAATTCTTGCTTAAATCAAGAGTACCTCTATAGGGTTACGGTGGGAAGGCACCACCGACACCCAAAGACCAATTTTTCTGCACCTGTCTGACAGGTTCATATCATTGCAATTTTTTACAGCAAGGCAAATTCTTGCTTTCATCAAGATTATCTCTAAAGGGTTACGGTGGGAAGGCGCCACGACACCCAAAGACCAATTTTAACGCACCCGTTACTTCTATTCCATTTTTTTGTGCTTTATAAATTAAATTATTGCTGCAACAGATTCTAGACATGGTACATATCTGCCACTTTACAGTTAGACTAAGGGGACCCCCAGGCACTTTATTTGAAGGATTTTTTTCATTTTTAGGCTTTCACTTTAAAAATCAAAAAAATCACTGCTCATTTAAAAATGACGTTTTGCACAAACTTATTTTTATTGATACATGTCCCCCAGGGCAGGACCCGGACTCCTATAACCATTGTATGCCTAATTACTTGCATTTAAGCCTTCAAAATGGGCACTTTTAATATTTGACGTTCGGGTCCCATTGACTTTAATGGGGTTTGTTTTTTCGGGTCCAAACTTTTGCAATGGTCGAAAGTTCTGGTCCGAACCAAACAGAGGTCCATTTGGCCCATCCCTATTGTATAACAGCAACAAGGTTTATGACCACTGCCACATCAGTCTGAGTGTCATCAGATCAGTCTATGGTATTAACAGTGTTCCTGCTCACCACCAGTCCAGTCCCAGTTTCCCTAGACCAGTGTAAGCCAGCAATAGTGTTTCTGATTGCCATCACATAAGCCCCAGTGTCACCAGACCGGTCTAAACCTGCAACAGTGTTCCTGATCACCACTACACCAGTTGCAGTGCCCCCACAGACCAGTGTAAGCCAGCAAACGTGTTCCTGATCACCACCACATCAGTCCCAGTGTCACCATACCAGTGTACATCATCAACAGAGTTGCTGATTGCCTCCACACCAGTCCCCAGTGTTGCCCAACCAGTGTAAGCCAGCAAAGGTGTTTCTGATCACTGCCACACCTGACTCAGCGTCACCCAACCAATGTTAGCCAGGGGCTGTATTCCTAATTACTGCCACACCAGAGCCAGTGTCACCGCAGCCAGTGAAACCAACAACAGTTTCCCTTATTACAGCAGTTCCAGTTTCACTAGAGCAGAAAAAGCCAGAAACAGTGTTCCTGATTGCTGCCACTCCAAGCCTAGTGTCAACAGATTAGTGTAAGCCAGCAACCGTGTTCCTGGTCACTGCCACACTAGTAAAAATATGACCAGACCAGTGCAGTCAGCAACATTGTCCCTGATTGCCACCACATCAGTATAGTGTAACCAGAGCCAGTGCAGCCATCAACAGTCTCCCTTATCACCGCCACACCAGTGCAGTGTTGCTTCTGCTGCCAACTGTACTGACCCTGACCTGTTTATTGACCACATTTCTGCCTGCTGCCTGGACCAATCCTTTGCCTATTTCCTGACCCCATCTCTACCACCACCTGAAGTGACCCATCTGCACATCCTACTGACTAGCCATGTTCTTCTGTATTCAGCCTCCTATACTTTCAGGCCAGTGGACTTGGCATTCCTGGGGACAGCCACGTACCAGTAGTCTAGGCTTGATTGGCTAGCAGGAATAGGGACTGCTATAGGTGACATTACACTAAATTATATTTCCTGATCAATCGACCATTACAGAACACTGTTTGTGAAACAATTGGTTAATTTATGTAATACATAAACAGTCCGAATATTGAAAAAATCTCACACATGTGGAATCCCCATACTCGGGAGGACTAGCAGAATGTTCCTTGGGTAGTGATTCTAAGTATGCCCATGTTGCATGTGAGAAATATTTTACATATTTTAATTTTCTTTCCTCATTTTTTAAGTTTTCAAAAGACACTCTGTACCTCTTAAAAATACAGTAAAGTATTTACTCTCTAAAATGTGGCCATTTTGTGGGTGTTTTTACTTTCCAGGCTCCTAAAAAGTGTCACACATGTGGTATTCCCATACACAGGAGGAGTAACAGAATGTATTTTTGGGGTGTAATTCAAAGTATGACTATGCTGTGTGGTAAAAATATTTTTTAAATTAAATCTTTGTGTAAAAAATAAATTTTTATTTTCTTTATGCATTTTTCAAAAGCTTGTGGCACAGAAATGGCATTTTAAGACTTACCATGCCTCTTAAAAAAAACCTTGGAGTGTTTACCCTTAAAAATGTGGTCATTTTGTGGGTGTTTCCATTGTCCTGGCACTCCAGGGCTTTCAAAGACGTGATAGGTAGACAGGAAATTAGTTGTCTAATTTATGCTTAAAGGTGCTCGTTGGATTTTGGGCCCTATTATGTGGCTAGGCTACAAAAGAGTATGTTTTGGGGTGTAATTCTAAGTATTCCCATTATGTGCACGAGAGATATCTTATTAATTACCAGCTGTGTATAAAACAAATTGCACTATGCCGTTAATTAAATATGTTGAAGGGTTTACTTTGCAAAATGTTGCCATTTTCTGGGTTATTCTCTTGTCCTGGCCCTTCAGGACCTCAAGAAATGTGGTAGTCAGAAAATAAGCTGCTTTAGTTATGCCTCTTGAAAGTCTGAAAGGATAAGATCACCTCTAGTAACATGTTACACATTGCACCTTCATTTAGGGTGTAACATGTGACATGTTACAATTAAGCACCCCCTTTTCTCCCCCCACCCAGCAGCTGCTGTCACATTTTAAAGACAGCATGGCTGACTCAAAGAAATTATTATCTATTTATTACAGATAGTTACATAGCACTGACAATTTACACAGCGCTATACATACAGTATCCCACAAAAGTGAGTACACCCCCTCACATTTTTGTAAATATTTTATTATATCTTTTCATGTGACAACTCTGAAGAAATTACACTTTGCTACAATGTAAAGTAGTGAGTTTACAGCTTGTATAACAGTGTAAATATGCTGTCCCCTCAAAATAACTCAACACACAGCCATTAATATCTAAACCGCTGGCAAAAAAAGTGAGTACACCCCTAAGTTAAAATGTACAAATTGGGCCCAATTAACCATTTCCCCTCCTCTGTGTCATGTGACTCGTTAGTATTACAAGGTCTCAGGCGTGAATGGGGAGCATGTGTGTTAATGTATGGGATGGCAACATAAAACAGTAAGCAGGTTTGGTGAAGTGGATTTGCGCTAGTTCTGGTGGTGAATAATTTACCATCTAATTGCTTTTGGGAAAAAAAGGAAGAACAAATGGGTGGGTGGAAGGAAAAGGGGGAAATAGGGGGAAATGGGAACTTGGGGAAGGGGGAAATGGGGAGAATGGGCCAATCACAATTGCATGTAGATTGTCACAACATGAAAAAAGCAATAACTTAAAACATTGTTCAGTGACAGTCCATGTCATATATGAATGAATGAATGAATGATTGATTTTAATGTACGGTTCTATAAACACCTTTACAATAAATTGTTAAATTTAAACCCGAACATACTACACCAGTGGAGGCCCCTCTTTTCTTTCTTTCCCCTATCCTGCTATGCCGGTGTGCTGAGACACACAGTAGCTCTAGGTCTGGAGCCTTGAGGTTATTAAAGGAGAAGGATAAGGTTGGACCCCACAGGAGAGTATTCTGATCTTCGTCACTAATCCTGGGGCGTATGCTGATACCCCTACTAAGCTGTTTTTATCTACCTAGAGGTAAGAGTTCTGGGAGACCAGAGAAGGAATTACCCCACTAATAGATCAATATCAGCGTGAATACTGCTACATACTAACAACACAGAAAAACATATTTAAACAGCTGGAACCACTTGTGGAATTTCCACTCTCTCCTTTGAGAGACAGGAGCTTCTTCCCTGTTTACATCCAGTGGATCGGTTTCTCGTGGAAATATTTCCACGTTTTCAGGACATTACATGCACATGTGATTTTGTCTATCTGGACTTTTTACGAATCACCCTTTGGACTACTTTACTTATTTAATTAGTTGTTTCACCTACCACTTATTTTGGATATTTTATACATTTACTCCCACCACCACAGCTATTGCTGTATTTATCACGGGACCCCTACACTTTATAGTACACATTATAATTTTTATCACCATTGATCTTTTCATTTATTGTTGTCCATCACTCATTATTTTTAATGTCTTTATTGCAAACTAGTATTACCACCTCCTGATCACAGGATTACCTTACAGGATTGCCTTTACTTACCTATTGATTATCACTGGATATATTATATTCCTAGCACTTTATTGATGTGTATGCAATATATACTTATTTAAGATCATTTTTATTTATTCACCAGTCACGTATTATTTATTCACTTTTATTGGCAAATTATTTATTTGATGTCACTTGGTCACTTTATATGCACCCTCTCTTGGCACTTTATTTCCCTTCTGATCATAGTGTGTATCTATTGGTCCCAGTCACCCACCTTTACTAGCTGTCCGTTAGGACCTAGTCAATACTTACCTTTCCATTCCATTTGTTATGCGCGAAGTTCTATCATTCATCTATTCTTTATAAGTGCTTTTGTGAACACTACTCACTTTGCTGCATATACTCTACTGCGACTACGTTGACCTATCTGTTTACTCATAGTAGCGCGAGAGCTTTCTTTACCCACTCTTCAGTCCATGTCATATACTTGGGAAACAATAGCACTGTTTTAGAAGGGAGCCCAGTTTGAAGACTTAAGAAGCAGCAAAGCAATCCTCTGGAGACACTGGAAATGGAAACAAAAAGCGCCACTCTAATTCCCCGTACACACGGTCGGAAATTCCGACGGAAAATGTCTGATCGGACCATGTTGTCAGAAAATCCGACCGTGTGTGGGCTCCATCTGACTTTTTCCGTCGGAAATTCCGCCGAAAAAATTTGCAACACCAGTGTCGGACAAAATCCATCGGAAAAAATCCGACGTATTTTGTGGTCGGAATTTCCGACCGTATGTACGGGGCATAAGTGCAATAAAAAGTGGACATTTTTAATATATAGGGTTAAAAGTAATTGTACACACAAAGGTACAATGTCCAAAGGCATGTAAGACAGATGTTGAGCCGGATGTCCATAAAAGGAGTGATGGGAGTGATTTCTGTGTCCTGGAAGGCTGTATCGTCTGCTTGATAGTGCTGGGGCATCCAATGCTGACACTTCCAGTCAGTGGAGCGCACGCCGACAACCAGATGGATCACTTCACTTCCGGGGGCTGGTACCGGTCTCAACCAATAGGCGACGCGTTTGCGGAGCATGCGCTCCTTCCAGAGGCCTTGGACTTGAAAATATGACAATCACAAGTGATCTCTATGTGAAAACTACTGATCGTAATCAACTATTATGTTTTAATAGTTTTCATCCCTCTAATGTCTTTGCCTCCATCCCAATGAGTCAGCTGATGAGGGTTCAGCGGATAGTAAGTGATCCACTGCACTGTAGACAGAGACTTGATGAGATAGAGACAAAATTGATTAATACAAAATATCCTGAAGCCTTGGCTAAAAAAGAACGATCCAGTATGGATAGTAACAGGACCCCCCAAAAATTTATTAAAATAATTCCCTTTATTATGTAATATCATCCTTTTTCACATAGAATCTCTAAAATAATTAACAAACATTGGAACCTACTCAGAACCAGTTATCCTATGGTTCAAGAGTTCTGGAGTCCTCCTATGTCATCTTACAGGAAGGGTAGAACAATACGTGATCAATTAATTAGATCTGATCAATTTTCATCAATGGTACCAAAAACAACATTTTTGGGACCAAAAAATCTAGATTCATATCCCTGTCTATCATGCATTCTGTGCAACTCTATGATTAAGGGCACATTTTTCATACACCCCCATAAAGGTTTCAATATTCCTATTAGGGGACACTATACATGTCATCGTTTGTAGTATATGCCATCAAATGTCCATGTGGATTAGTCAACAAACTACACAGAAAACTACACTACACAGAAAGTGAAGAATAGAATCGCAAGGCATAAATATTCCATTAAGAATAAATTAACACAGTTACCACTTGCCAGACACTTTGTGGAATTTGGACATAGTGTGTCACAATTGAAATATATGGTCCTGGAGGGGATTGAAAGAAACAGAAGAGGGGGGGATCGTGAATTAACCCTTAGAAAAAGAGAAATACACTGGATCAATTTTTTGAATACAATTGTCCCATATGGTTTACACATGGATCTAGATCTTTATTTGTTTACTTAAAAGTTTATTAGTTCTGTGTGGTGACTGAACAGATTTTTATATCTATCTATCAAAGATACATGTTTTTTTATGCATATATATGTCTTTCAGATCTGACAATAGGATGAATTGCAAGATGATAATTTGATATTGAGATTATCGGCCGTGCGATTAGCTATTTTCTGTGTCTATGGTATAATATTAGTATTTGTAACATTGATTGAATAGAAACTGAGAATATATAACCATATTGATTCCATGTGTGATGATGCCTGTGAAACATATATAAAGTAGATGGTTGTGGTGAAAACCTTCAGATGTGTTCTGACTGATCTAAGGAAGGGCACAAACAAACCAGCCCGAAACGTAATCTTTGTCTGAACAGATGATTGTAACGGTTTTGTCTTGAATGACTCTACTTGCTTTGTAATCTTCTTCTAAAGATTTGATGGAATAAAGCAACAAATTTTTAAGTGCAGCAACATTTGTAACTTTATTTTTATATATACAAGGTCGGTGGGAGGACCTGTTTACTGGCACTAGATTGAAAGCTGTGTGCGGTTCTCCTCTACACTTCAACTTATATATATATATATATATATATTTGTAGTCAGAGTCTTCACTCGTGACATGGTAAACCCCTAACTACACAGACCTGCGGTGTGCCTCGGTCTCGCTGGACGGTACGCCATAAAAGAGGGCATACCCTGAATAAACGCAATATGAATATGTTGAGTGTATGAAATGAAAAGGGGGAACGGGAGGGTGGGTAACCGGAAGACGAGACGACGCAGGACCTGTAGGAGGAGGAGGGATATATACCCCCTCAGACTCCTCCTACAAATCCAGGCCGGCCTCCGGCCAGCCTTCTGACTTGTAGTCAGAGTCTTCACTCGTGACATGGTAAACCCCTAACTACACAGACCTGCGGTGTGCCTCGGTCTCGCTGGACGGTACGCCATAAAAGAGGGCAAAAGACTCAAGATAGGTACAGTATGAAGCTTTAATGAAGTAGATGGTAATTAATTAGATAATGTGGCAAACGCCCTTCTAACCTCCGTGTGAGGTTCCGGAATGTACCTGCTGTAGCAGGAAGACCTCCAGCGCCCCATGTGCTTGATGATGTAAGACGGGACACCCTGTTTGGAAGCTGCCGACGCTGCCCCAATCCTGAAGGAATGTCCAGAGAAACGTCTTGGATCTACATCTAATCTGGCGAGTAAAATCCTAACATACGAAATGAATTGTTTGGAAGTAATGGGATGTATAGGAAACGGAAGCAGTGGCATACCGCCAGGAGTTGCTGAAAACAGGTTACAAAGAGAGTCAAGGACTTCCATCGGGCACCAAGCGTTATTCGTTTGGTAGTACTTCACCACAAACCCCTGACCTGTTTGTCGGTTCTTGTTGTTGGGCAGTTGAAGCTCATAGTGCTCAGGGAATCTGGTGAGACTACCTCTGAGCAGGACCGGAGCCTGACAGCTGGCTTGAGACACTTCCCCGGGTCGGAGGAACCCGAAGAAGCTGAGATAGATGGCGGCCTTAAGCACTATGCTGGGACCTGTACCGAAGGGAGAAGACGACAAAAGGTCTGATAAACCACGGAAAATCCGACCAGTTATGGGTTGCCGAGATAACTGTACTCTCCCCTGGGTCCTCTGAATACCCCTGAGCATGGCTTTCAGAGGGTGAGCAGCAAAAATGGATGTACTGTCAGGCATCTGCAGGGATCTGAAGTGTTGAATTCCTGATAAATATGTCTTGATGGTACTTGCAGCTAATGACAGTTCACTGTGGCAATAAGCAGTAAAAGACATGACATAATTAATATCCTCAGGGCGATTGGAAGGGTATGACTCCATGAACCTGAGGAAAGTCTTCCATCCTGTCGTGTATGCTTTTAGCGTATTCCTGGACAATGACCTATTGGCCAGGTTGATCGCCTGAGCCCGAAATGTGTCTAGTCCATTACCAACAGTGGGTAAGGGGGAACAAGCTGGCCCGTCCGTTCTGCCTCTGGGTGCTGTAAGAAAAAACGAGGCATGTTGAGACGGGATAAAGCATCCGCCGCACCGTTGCGATCCCCACTGATAAATTCCCCCCGAAAATGAAATTTGTACGTCAAGCCCAGCCAGGTCAACCTACGCATAAAAGACATGATCAGGGGGGACCCTGATCTGCCTTTGTTGATAATTTTGGCTGTGGCCAAATTGTCCGTGAAGAAGATAACTGAACTGCCTGACCAAGCTGGACCCCAAGTGACTGCCGCTGCCAAAATCGGATAGATTTCAAACAGAGCTGAAGTGAGAGCAAACTTTGGTAGGAGGAAAACTTCAGTGGGCCAACGGCTGGCCAACCATTCTCGGCCAAAAATGGCCGAAAAACCAACTGACGCTGCAGCGTCTGAAAAAACTCTGGGGGAATTATTCGTTGGCTGGGGAATGAACATGGAAATGCCATTCCAGTCATGCAGAAACCGATCCCACATAATTAAGTCTGCTTGGGCGTCTGCTGATAGCTTGACAGCCGTGTCCGAATTACAATATAGAGGAAGAAGAGCCAGCAACCTGGACACAAACGCCCTACCTTGAGGGATGATTCTCATAGCGTGGTTTAACATCCCCAAAAGGGACTGCAATTCCTTCTTAGAGCATACCGGCGATCGGACAAAAAGATGAATGGTCTGGCGTATCCTAACCAACTTCTCCAAGGGAAGGCTAGCCACCATGAGATTGGCATCCAGCGTGATCCCCAAAAAGGTGATGACTTTCGTTGGACCCTCCATCTTGTGTGCGGCTAGAGGGACATTTAAGTCAGTAAACAGTCCTGTCAGCGCCTGCAGATCCCTGGGTGGTTCCTCTGGGTTTTCCAAAAGTAAAAAATCATCCAGGTAATGGATAACTTTCTGACAACATTTGCATTCCTCCAAAATCCAGTGAAGGGCCTGGGCAAAGGTGTCAAACAAAAAGGGGCTGCTTTTTGACCCAAACGTTAATCTGCAAGCGAAATAATACCGCCCGCGCCACTTGATGCCATGCCATTGCCAGAGAGCCGGGCTAATGGGGAGTAGTTTGAAAGCATCCGAAATATCAGCTTTGGACAGCCAAACACCCTTGCCTAACTGCACCATATGCTGGATTGCCAGATCCACTGAGGAATATTTTAGTGTGAACTCTTCTGAGGGGATGAGAGCATTGAGACTTGGGATATGAGATGAATGAGGCGCGGACAAATCATAAATCAATCGATATTTATTGGAAAATTTACCACAGACCACCCCGATGGGGCTGACCCTCCATATACAAAAAGGAGATGATGAGAAAGGACCAATCAGAAATCCCTTAGACACTTCTGTCTGCAGCAACTCGTCAACAATGGCAGGGTGATTTTCTGCTGACTTCAAATTGTTGCACTCAAACGTTTCGGTAGGGAGAGTGATGAATCCCGTATGAAACCCTGAAGAAAAACCTTCCAGCAAAAATCGTCTGAAAGCTGGGGAAGGGTGATTATCCAGATAGTCCCCAAGCAAGGAGATGTTGACTTGGCATAGTCATGAAGTATTAAATGGTTTAACGTGACAGGCAGATTTAGGGTGGGCTCTGAAACAATTCGCACAAACGTGCAACAACCTGCATTGATTGTAATTGCACCCATTGTGATTGTAATTATTGCAAAGCTGCGCTTTGCCCAGAAAACGGATAGGTCTACCCATCTTGTCCACCTGGCCTGAACTACCAGAAGGACCACTGGCCACCTGTTTGGAGGTCCCTGGTTGGCTGGAGGGCTCAAAATTTGGACACCAAGATGTGGTATGTGCTGACGATTGGCAGTTGGCACATACCGGGGACTTCTGATTGGCGAAGTGCCTGCAAAATAGCTCCATGTCAACGTTGCCCCAACATGTCACCACCTGAAACTGAGCCCAAGTAGCCGCTACCTTTGCTGCAAAAGAACGATGGTAATCATAGAATGTGAAACCACCGTACTTATGAGCCAAGTCCACCACTTTGTGAAGGTATAGATCGAACTCCTCCCTCCTATCTGGACTGACCGAACAGATAATGTCTCTGAAAATGCCGAATGCCAGTACAAATTCTGGCACGCTGAGCTTGCGATTGAGCCTGGGATCCTTGGTCTTGAGCACCACCGACACCTCTCCACAAGCAAAAGACTTATTCTCCGTAACATCTTGCGTCGCTATTAGTAGCGAAGCTAAGTTGATATCCTTTCCTTCCAAAATATCTTTCTTGATATTGGCAGGAATGAAATGGGCAGGGGACACCGAAGGCAATGCTGCCAATGGCGAAGGGGCTGCCGAGGATAATGATAGCACATTACCTGTAGCCGGGCTTGGAAGAACCGGAGCTGGGGGTGCAGCAGGCACCACCGCGCTGACTGTCACTGCCGCGCTGATAGAGCGGGCTTCAAATACCTCCATCCTATCCTGCAACTGCAGCATGGAAGTCGAGAGCGTATTCAAAACTGCATGTATCTGCGTCAGGGAGTTATGTACTGAAGCATGTTCTGCGCTGGTAGATGGCAGCGGTTGAGAAGGGGCTGGAAACAATAACCTGAATAGTTCCGCTTTCCTAGCCGTAGCTGGGAAAGGAATACCCCTCTGACGCAGCTCCGCTACCAGCCTAGGTACAGTCCAACTCCTCAGTGATGGTGAGCCGCTATGGTCTGAACCCCTACGAGGGGTAGGTGGGATGAACCCGAATTCGTCACTCTCCGAAACATGAGACATACCGATATCTAAGAAGAGATGAACTAAGAGGAATGAGCATGAAACCACAGTACCCCCAAATAAAACCCCTACGTGCCTTGCTAAATAACACGTGTGTGAAATGGTGACAGACCAACAGCGCGTGACATGAGATAAGTGCCCAACCATCCTATGGTGTAGGAGATGAGGAAGCCCGAGAAACCTGCAGCGCAAAACAGGCAATTAATAAACGAAAACACTCAGGGCTACGATACCCACAGACCGTGGTGGGTAGATATCAGTATAATGGGTGATGGTGCAACGTATGACGTATGATGTACAGGCGAGAAGATTGTGGTCCAATCAATCACTTAAAAACGTAACCTCAGCCTGTACGGGTCTGTAGACGTGACAGATCCTGCAAAGTAACTACATCTGCCTAAACCCAAGAAAAGAAGAATGCACGCACCTTGCTGATGTGACAAAGCAGAATTCTGATCTGAAATAATACAAGTACCTACAATGAAACCCACCGAACGTAACGATCATGAACAGAAAATATGCACGTGATGATGAAATGAAAACAATGACGTCGTGAATAATGGAAAAACCTAGACGCCCAACGAGCATGGCTATATTCACCCATGATAGTCAGTGAGGCTCAGACCCCGATGATAAATTGCCCAACCCCCCCCCCCCTCCCCTTTGAGAACAGCCCGTGGCCTGATGGGCCAGAACCGAAACGAACCTGAGAGTGACAGAAAGATGACAAACGCCTGACTGACATACAATCTGACATACAAACTGACCCAGATCGTATAACTGATCGCAAGACCGATTGCGAGACCGATCGCAAGAACGCTCGTCAGACCGATCGCAAGAACGCTCGTCAGACCGCTCGCAAGAACGCTCGTCAGACCGTTCGCAAGAACGCTCGTCAGACCGCTCGCAAGAACGCTCGCCAGACCGTTCGCAAGAACGCTCGCCAGACCGCTCGCAAGAACGCTCGCCAGACCGCTCGCAAGAACGCTCGCCAGACCGCTCGCCAGAACGCTCGCCAGACCGCTCGCAAGAACGCTCGCCAGACTGATCGCAAGAACGCTCGCCAGACCGATCGCAAGATCGCCCGTAAGATACCTCGTGACCAATCGCACAACTGACCATGATGACGTGGAATGGCCACCTGATCGATCAAAATGACAGAGGCACAGAGACAGATGCATAGCTTAAACCAAAAGTCATTCCACAGCCTGCATGCTGTGACATCACTGGCAACACAGCTGTCCCTGCAATGCATAGGTCCCATCCGTGAGCACCGCCAATTTCCCCATGCATTCCTGACTTGCTGGTGTCAGATTCCAACTTCCCTGTACTGCAGTAGTGCAACCCTGCTGGAAAAGTGTGGAGGGGGGATACTTGTGCAATCAGCATACGACCACCCACCCCCCCCCCCCCGGCGTCCGACCGCATGTCAACGCGCCTCGTGAAATGTACCCCATGGCTCCCCGGTAATGCTGTACTCGGCCGAAATGCCCTGCGGTAGTTCCCCCCCCCCCCCTTGCCCCGGCCGAGGCTAACGCGGGATCCCCCGCAGTAGCCTGATGAAAGCGATGTGCCCCCCCAGCCGGGATACCTGTACAGCGAGATGACTGGAGGCTTCCGCACGGCGATCCTACTACCAGACGAAACCGCTGCCCTAATGGAATGACGTCTGCGTCGCACAGGAAATGACGAGTGTCAGCTGTTTCCCTGAAAACCGGAAGACGAGACGACGCAGGACCTGTAGGAGGAGGAGGGATATATACCCCCTCAGACTCCTCCTACAAATCCAGGCCGGCCTCCGGCCAGCCTTCTGACATATATATATATATGTGTACATTCACATCAGTCCCTGCCCTCGAGGAGCTTACAATCTAAGAAATCACATTCATACTCATACATACACATACTAGGACCAATTTCGACAGGAGCCAATTAAACTACCAGCATGACTTTGGAGTGTTGGAGGAAACCCAATGCAGGCACAGGGAGGACATTCAAACTCCAGACATGGTTGAGATCTGAAACGATGACCTAAGTGCTGCCAGGTGGAAATGCTATCCACTTAGCTTCTGTGATGCCCATATCAAAAGGAAAAAATAAATAACAGTATCTTGAGGGCGTACAGCCACTTAGCAGTGGGTCAATCTCTTGGAGGAATAATAAATTGTTATAAAGATTCTGATTTTTAGATGAAAGTAAAGGAATTAAAGCGATTGTAAAGCTTTTTTTAGTTTAAAACATGTCATACACTCCTGCTCTGTGCAATTGTTTTGCACAGAGCAGCCCTGATCCTCCTCTTCTTGGGTTCCCTGCCAGCGCATCTGGCTCCTCCCCCTCACCGAATGCCTCCATAGGGAGGCGCTCTCTAAGGAGGCACTTGTGCAATCTCGATCCTGAGCCCAATGCATCTTGGTCCCGCCGCCTGATCTTTGCTTTGATAGACGGCTTTGATAGACAGCGGCAGCAGCCAATAGCTTCCATTGCTCTGAGCCAAACCTGTAGAGATGCACATCGCTGGATCGATATTGAGCTCAGGTGTATTTAGGAGGGGCAGGGGGAAGCTACTATTAAAAGGCATTTTACATTAATGCAGAGAATGCATTAAAGTAAAAAAAAAAAAACATTTTGCCCATACAAACACTTTAAGGTTTAGATTGAGAGAAAACATTTAAAAAAAAGCATATAGCAGAGCAAAATATAGTGATAGATTTGCTGTGTTCTTCTTCAAATAAAGAAGGAAAGTCAGAATGATATCATGGCGGCACAGTGGCACAGTGGTGTAGTGGTTAGCACTTTTGCCTAGCAGTAAGAAGAGTTGCTGGTTTGAATCCCAACCATGACACTACCTGCCTGGAGTTTGCATGTTCTCCCTGTGCCTGCGTGGGTTTACTCCGTTTTCCTTCCACACTCCAAAGACATGCTGGTAGGTTAATTCAGGGGTCGTCAACCCCCGGTCCCCGGCCCACTACCGGGCCATGGCCCTTCTGCAGCCGGGCCGCGGGTGCGGGCGGCCGGCGTGAGAGCGCTGGGTGGATGGAAGAAGCGAGCGGGCGGGCAAGCAGAGATGATATCATCTCTCTCCGCCCCCCGCATCACCGCTCTTCTGCCCTCAAAGCCAGTGCTCTGTCTCAGTGTCGGAGGTGCGGCGGGGGAGCAGAGAGATGACATCATCTCATACTGCCCGCCCCACATCACCGCTCTTGTGAGGCTCCTCGCTGTGTGGTGGTTCAGCGGTGCAGATTTCCTGCCCCCCCTCCACCCGGACAGCTAATCAGGAATGGCAAAAGTGTGGAGCCAGAGAGTGACAGCCGGAGGAGTCCCAGACCCTCCCTCTGCCAGGTGAGACCGGCTGCAGCATGAGGAGGGAGACGCCCTGCTACATTCAAAAGGGTGATCCCACAGAGCTGTGATGTCATCAGTGACAGGTGAGCTGTGTGTGGGAGTACAGGTGAGGTGTGCCGAGACTTGTAGTTCACCCCCTCAGCTGTCTGCCTGACAAACCACAAGGGGCGCTCCACTCACTCCGCATCTGGTGACAGGCAACGTGGCAGGTGGCGTGGCAAGTTACATTCCACATCTGGCGACAGGCAACGTGGCAAGTGACAATCCACATCTTGCGGCAGTAAGCATGGCAGGCGATGTGGCAAGTGACATTCCGCATCTGGTGACAGGCAGCGTGGCAAGTGACAATCCACATCTGGAAGCAGGCGACGGTGGCAGGTGACACTCAGTGCTCCCACTGATTCTACATCATGGTGAGTTGAACTATTTAATTTATTACTACAATGTAATAAAAGAAATAATGCGCTTCAATCACCCTGACACCATATCAAACATGGTGCCGGGATGATTGAAGCGCTAACACCAGCCATTGCCCGCAAAAAATTGTGCCCCCCCCCCCCCCCCGGTCCTTGGTACAATTTTCTTCCACGAAGCCGGTCCCCGGTGCGAAAAAGGTTGGGGACCACTGGGTTAATTGGATCCTGTCTAAATTGTCCCTAGTATATGAATGTGAGTTAGGGACCTTAGATTGTAAGCTCCTTGAGGGTAGGGACTGATGTGAATGCACAATATACAGTATATACAGTATATGTAAAGCGCTGTGTAAATTGATGGCGCTATATAAGTACCTGAAATAAATAAAATAAATAAATCTGATTGATAACATTGTATTGTGAACACGCTAATGAACTTAGTGGGATGGTTGGCAGATTTTGATAAATGTGTAGCCTAGCGGCAGACAGACCACAGGTAACATACAGAAGGGGAAAATCATTAAAAAAATATTTGACAAAGAGTAATTTCCCTACACAAAAGGATCCATGTAAAAGAAGAGAATCATTTAAATGTGTGAACACTGTAACAATTAATTATCGCCATATAAAAATTGTATTTGACAAGATTTTTCCATATACTGTATATATACTGTACATATTAAAAAAAATAGGTTATGTAATGTACCTTTAAGATTGGAGAAGGAAGACTGTGTAGAGATTGTATGCCCTAATGTCCACATGATTGGTTTTGTATTATTCTTTTTTCATTATAAGATTTTTTGAAATTTAAAATCATTAAGAATTGCTAGGATCCATTATTGCTAGTAGTTGTCACGAGAAATACGTTTTTGAAAGTGTTTGCAATATATAAATCTATCACTCTGAGTAACCAACCAAATTGTCAAGATGTGGTTTATAAAAATCACCCTTGGACTGTTGAATATATATAGGTAAAAGTGTAGCAAGATGAACCATCCCCTTAAAAAAGCCAGTTTTGCCTGCAAAATGTCACATGTGAATGCACTATGTGATGCAGTAATGAAAAAATTGCTAATTGCTAATTGCTAATTCATCCTGTGAAAATGTATGTATATTATTTCTATGTGAATGGGCAAGGGAAAGTAATTTGTAGATTTCGAGGAAGCTGAGAGCAATAAATGGTATTTTTTAAGTTAAAGTGGTTTTAAAGGCAGAAGGTTTTTTTTTTTTTTTTTTTTATCTTAATGCATTTAATGCATTAAGATAAAAAAACCTTCTGTGTTCAACTTGCCCCCTTAGCCCCCTAATACTTACCTGAGCCCCATCTCGATCCAGCGATGTTGCGCGAGAGCCTCGCAACATCACTGGATCGAGATGGGGCTCAGGTAAGTATTAGGGGGCTAATGGGGCAAGTCCGGGACTCTCCTGATTAGCTGAGACACATAGCAGGCACCATTGGCTCCTGCTGCTGTCAATCAAAGTCAGTAAGCCAATGAGGAAAGAGAGGGGAAGGGCCGAGTCACAGGCTCAGGTGTCCTCCTAGCAAGCTGCTTGCTGTGGGGGTACTCGGCATGAGTGAGGGGCCATGAGTGATGGTGAGGGACCCGAGAAGAGAATGATGTGGACTGCTCTGTGCAAAACCACTGCACAGAGCAGGTAAGTATGACATGCTTGTTATTTAAAAAAAAAAAAGACTTTAGTATCACTTTAAGAAACAGATGGTTGAATAGAATTTTTTTAGTGTCCCCAAAAGGGGAAGTTCCGTTTGTTCGCACCCTTCCCCCTGTCCATTGCCACATTTGGCACGTTTTTTTTGGGGGGGGGAGCAGGTACCTAGTTTTGACAGATACCAGCTCCCACTTCCAGGCAGCGATCTACGAGTATGTCCGGCCCTTACTCCCCCGCCCTGCTGTCTCCTGGGACACACACGAGTCCCAGAAGACGACGGGACCATTCAGAAAACGCGGTGCGACTCGTCCATGTACAGTAGGAAATCAGGCTTCACAGCCAGTTTCAGCAGATGTCAGCATCTGCACCTAAAGCTGATTGAAGAATCATCTCGACTGCCGACATCGCTGGATCCCTGGACAAGTAATGCCCTGTACACATGACCGGTTTTACCGTCTGAATAAATTTGGAAGGTTTTTCCGACGTAATTCCGACGTAATTCTGCTCAAGCTGTCTTGCATACACACGGTCACACCAAATTACGACCGCCAAGTACGCAGTGACATACAATCCGTACAACGGGACTATAAAAGGGAAGTTCAATACCATGTGTGCCACCCTTTGGGCTCCTTCTGCTAATCTCGTGTTTATCTCATGTTAGTAGAAGTTTGGTGAGAGACGATTCCAGATATTTCAGATATTTTATTTTCTGAAAATACTTGCCTATGTGTTTTTCTACAAAAAGGATAGTTTGTTTGTGAGTAGGCAGATAATATTGTTATTGTGGTAACTTGACACCCAACAAAAAAAAAAATTATATATGGAGATCATATTTTTTTCAATAATACAAAAAAAAGGAGATCTTGAAGAAATAATAAAAAAAAAAACATGACTCTAAAAAATAATTCTAAACATTATTATGGAGATCTGGCTTTAAAAACAAAAAAGATTATTCAGGAGATCACGAGAAATAATAAAGAAATACGTTTGTGAGAACTCTGTGTATTCGAATATGAGCAGCAAAACAACTTCATTCTTCTAGCATTATAAAGTAGAAGAGACAGCGCATACAAAATGGTACAGATAGTCCCGATAAAGACTGACAAAGACTGATTACACTTAAGGAACAAGAAGCTGGTCCTTATTCATATAAGAGAATCATAGGCCCGAAGATCCATCCTACAATGACATAAGCATTCCATAAATACTGGATATAAGATAATGGACACAACATAACAGAACTACTCGAGATGGATAGTTCTGACATCTGAAAATGGTATATTGAAGCTCATATGAGCACTTTGGGACACTAATAATACCTTGGCCTGTTACCTGTATTACTCTACATCAGGGGTCTCAAACTGGCGGCCCTCCAGCTGTTGCGAAACTACAAGTCTCATAATGCCTCTGCCTGTGGGAGTCATGATTGTTACTGTCAGCCTTGCAATGCCTCATGGTACTTGTAGTTTAGCAACATCTGGAGGGCCACCAGTTTGAGACCCCTGCTCTACATACTGGGGGTTATTTATGAAAGGCAAATCCACTTTGCACTACAAGTGCAAACTACAAGTGCACTTGAAATTGCACTGAAAGTGCACTTGGAAGTGCAGTCGCTGTAAATCTGAGGGGGTAGATCTAAAATTAGGGGAAGCTCTGCTGATTTTATCATCCAATCATGTGCAAGCTAAAATGCTGTTTTTTATTCTCCTTGCATGTCCTCCTCGGATCCACAGAGACTGCAGTTCCAAGTGCACTTGCAGTGCAATTTCAAGTGCACTTTGCACTTGTAGTTTGTACTGGTAGTGCAAAGTGGATTTGCCTTTCGTAAATAACCCCCACTGTGTATTGCTCAGTTTTCTGTACGATACCACTTGTTAACCTGTTAACTTGTTGATTTAAAAAATAAAAACTCTTTGAAAAATAAAAAATAAAGGAAGAAGAGAATGCGCTGCATTAAACTATTAAAAAAATTCAGCGTGAGGAATGTACTATCTCCATTATGAACGCTCATTTTACCAGACTGAGCGCTTCCGTCTCGTTCTTGCTACAGCGCATGCGTGATTTTCGGAACAGCATACAGACGAGCGTTTTTTCCGCTAAAAATGTATTCCGTCTGAAAAATATAGAACATGTTCTCTATCTAAGTCCGTCTGAATTTTCGACTGAAAAAGTCCAGGGCATACACACGGTCGGAATATACGATGAAAAGCCCTCATCAGTCTTGTTCTGTCGGAATGTCCAACCGTGTGTATGTGGCATAAGTGTCCTTATATTAAAAGTCAGCAGTTACAGTATTTGTAGCCGCTGACTTTTAATTTCTTCAGGGGGGACTGGAGCTCCTTTTTAAGGATTAGTAAGCTGCAATGTATAACATTTTTGCTTTTGGGTTTAGAATTACTTTTAGTGCGCATCAATACCATTATTTACATCAAACCACCTTCTTTTCCATGTATTGTATATGTGAAATCATAATTGAAACTTCAACTTTTCATGTAACACACTCTAATATAAATCTATGCTGACGTGTCTTATGAAAAATAATTCCCACTAACGCTGTAGGCTTTCATTTTCAGGATTTGACAGCAAATAGTTTCGTTAGGTTCCATCTTTGCCCCAAGTAGTCTTATCTTTGCTTTCTTTCTGGCATCTGACCTGCTCACCTTATATAAAGAAATACTAAGCTGCCATGGCAAAGGTCATACCCTGTAAACAAGCTATTTCATATCATTGTATATATGAGATCCCTGCTGTGTTTCACTCCTTGCTTTTTCAATACAAGTCAATCATAGCCCGTCTTGTACCCGCCTCCTCTGTCGTTCCCCTGATTTGCCTTTGTTTTTTTGGTGTCTGACATACATGAGTTGACGCACAAGTATTTAAGTTATTAATTACACCTCCTGAACAGTTACCAGGAAACCAGCCTGTGCATGCCTGAAGACAGAAGCCCTGCAGAACAGATGAAATTACCAATCTGAGTATGACAGCGTTTGCTAGTTGTTTTGGAAACCTGGATATTAACATTCATTTTACTCTGCTAATGTTCATATTGTGGTCAGATCTTTTTACAGCCCCATGCTGTTAGACACTCAGGCTTCAGCTAGCAGCAATGAACTGGCAGTGAGATTTTTTTCTTCTGTGTTTGAAAATTAAATATCTGGATGGGGATAACCAAATTATGTAAAAAAAAAATATATATATCTAATCTTCCATCCACTTTGGAAAATCATAAAATAGTTTAGGTTGGAAAATGCCAAAATACCACCTTCTTCTGTGCCGATTCTGTAACGTTATTTTCCAACCATGCTTTGTAATAACTCTCCTAATTGTTCAATATCACCGGACAAATTAAAGAGCATTTGCAAGCATTAGAGTGATGTTAAAAAACAAAAACAAACATTTATTATATTGAAGCTTACCGATCCTTAGATGTGATGGTTGCATTCGTTTTCTTTTTTAGGCTTTCTTTCTTCTATTTTCACCTAGTGATCTGGCCAGCAAGTCTGTTATTTTTCAAAAGATCAAGCTCTTCTGCAAATGTAGCAGTTACAGGGATGGGACAAACCATTTAACACTGACAGGGGTACCACCAATGATCAGCTTTTATTTATGTAAAAACTTTATTTCAAAAGGATAGCATAACTGTAACTGCTTAGAGGCCTACAGCGCATTCTTACTTTGCCGGAAGGGTGTCATATGACGCACCTGCCCTAATCGTGCTGTCCGCACGCCCCCTGTGGCACGCAGGCGGCACGCTCTGTGATCGCTGAGTCCTTCACAGCAGCCCTTTACCATGTTAACAGCTGTGTCCAATGGCAGCTGATCACGACGGTTATCAGCTGTATTTCCTCATGCTTTCAGCGTGAAGAGAGCTGGTAATTGGCTTCTATTAAAGGGACATCTACACTGATTATCAGTGTCCTGATTATCACTGCAGTCCCACCAGTGCTGACTATCAGTGCCCCCCAATGCTGCCAATTAGAGCTCACCAGTGCTGCCAATCAGTGCTCATCAGTGCTGCCAATCAGTGCCCATCAGTGCTTTCTCATCAGTGTCACCTATCAGTTCCCATCAGTGCGGCCTATCAGTGCCGTCTATCAGTGGCACTTATCAGTGCCCTTCAGTGCTGCCTATCAGCGCCCATTAGGTCCACCTATCAGTGCCACCTATTAGTGCAGCCTCATCAATACCTACTCATCAGTGCCACCTATCAGTGGCCATCAGTGCCACCTCTCAGTGGCCATCAGTGCCGCTGCATCAGTGCCCTTGAGTGCAGCCTATGAGTACCCATCAGTGCAGCCTCATCAGCGCACATCAGTGAAGGAGAAAAATCACCTGTTTGCAAAATTTTACAACAAACTATGAAAAAAGTTTTTTTTTTTTTTTTAATATTCGGTTGTTTAGCAAAAAATAAAAAACTCAGTGGTGATTAAATACCACCAAAATGTTTAAAAAAAAATTATAAAAATTTCATATGAGTACAGTGTTGCATGACCACGCAATTGTCATTCAAGGTCTGAAAGTGCTGAAAGCTAAACGATTGGCCTGGGCAGGAAGGGGGTAAAAGTGCCCAGTAGGCAAGTGGTTAAGTAACAAATGTTCTCTGCAATATTTGCGTCCACAAGAGCTCTTTTGCTACATAAAGGTTTTTTTTGGTCTGTACTGCACTGTACCTACGCAGTGTTACATCTTATCTCTACTGTCTGCATCGCCCACACATTTAAACCTCAGTGGTAGGTTTGAATGTGGTTGGCGAGTGTGAGAAACATCTTAGTGCTGCTTTTATTTATCTGTATGTGAGAAAGAGACCGCAGTGTGTGTTCTAACATCACAATCAGGCATGTTGCAGGATCACTCAATTATAGGTGAAGGACACTATGGTGAACTAATGCACTCCAGCAATGACTGGATGAAATATTAACATATAGAGCAGGGAAGTTTAATGTTCCGTAAAGTGGACCTTCAGTAATTTTTTTCAACTTTCCATCTATTAAATCTTCTTCCCTTGTTGTTTTACCTTTGGATAGTAAAACTTTTTTTTTTCTGCCAGTAAATACTGAAATCATGCACAGCTCTCTCTCTCACTCTCATGAGAGTTTGCCAGTAAGCGAGGGGGGATGAGTCATAAGAGTGCCAATGAGTGCTGTAGGGCTGTATAGCCTGAGGTGTGCCTCTGTGTGTCTGTGTAAATCCAGGAAGTGAACAGGCAGCAGCTTCAGCTGCCCACAATTAAAATGGATGCAGCCAGACTCAATGGGGGGAGATTTCTGCAGCATATTTGGCAAGTACAGAATCACAGTACCGTATTTATCGGCGTATAACATGCACCGGGGTATAACACGCACCCCAAGTTTAGGAGAGAATTTTAAGGAAAAAAAGTTTTAGGAGAGAAGTTTAGGGAAAAAAAAAAACTTACATTTAAGCGTCATTTGCAGCCTGCCCAGCGTCAGCTCAGCGTCATTTGCAGCTTGCCCAGCGTCATTTGCGGCTTGCCCAGCGTCATTTTCAGCCTTGCCCAGCATCATTTGCAACCTGCCCAGTGTCATTTGCAACCTGCCCAGCGTCATTTGCAGCCTGCCCAGCGTCATTTGTAGCTTGCCCAGTGTCATCTGCAGCTTGCCAGAGTCATTTGTAGCTTGCCAGGTGTCATTTGCAGTTTGCCAGCGTCATTTGCAGTCTTGCCGACGTTTAAATTTCCCGCCGCGAGACAAACCGCGCATGCGCGGCCGAAAAAGACCGAACCGCGGCCGAAAAAGGCCGATGCGCGGCCGAAAAAGACCAAGCCGACTGTTCGGCTCCACTCGGAGTCCCGCCTCCCTGCTGTTTCGGGAGCGAGCGCAGGGAGGTGGGACTACGAGCGGAGCTGAACAGTCGGCTCGGTCTTTTTCGGCCGCGCTTCGGCCTTTTTCGGCCGCGGTTCGGTCTCTTTCGGCTGCGGTCGCCATTTTTCGGCGCCGCAACCAATTTTTGTCATTTTTTTTGGGGTATCGGCGTATAACATGCACCCACGACTTTCCCCCGATTTTTAGGGGGAAAAAGTGCGTGTTATACGCCGATAAATACGGTATATATAAAATAAAATGCAAAGTGGTTGTAGGGAAGCTTCAGAATGGCAAAGATGTTTTTATTACAAATTGTGTGAGAAGAGCAGTTCCTCTTTAATGTATCACATAATTTAAAGCACAACTTACCTTCAATGCTGAAGTGTAATATTTTTACCGCACCAAACACATTAGTTATGTATAATAGTGCGTATCCTGTCTCCTGCAGATGGCTGCTTCTGGTAAAGAATCTTCCCCGTAGTGCCTGCTTCCTACCCTCTGAATACTGTCCCATGTAGTACTGGCAATTCTGGCACTGTAAAGGTTAACAGCAGCTGCTACTACTGAGAAAAGTTGCAACATTGCAACACCCATTATTACTGTCCCACAATGCATTGTGTTCTGTGAATGGGCAAGGGAGATCCTGTCATTTAACTGTATCACCTCCATTCACAAAATGCATTGTGGGACAATAATAGAGGAGTTCTATAAATGGCATAGATGGCAGAAGGGTGAGCTACACAACTTTTCTAAGTTGCAAAGGCTGTTGTTAACCTTTATAATGCTAGAAGACAGCTGTGTAGGACAGTATCTCTGACGAGGCACAGCAGGCAATATTTTTACCAGAAATACTTGACTGCAGGTAAGATGATACAAACAGTTACACATAACTCATGTATTTTGTGTTGATTTCCTGCCCAAAAAGTATGAAATGTCAGCTTTAAGTGAAACTGTCCTTCAGTTGTCTTCTCCATTTCCCTGCGTGGCAGTTACTGTACGTACCAAAATATTTGCCTTCAGTCAGTACCAGAATGCAGTCGTCCAGCCCTCAGGGCAAGGATATGGAACTGTGCTCCCCCTTTGCTAGTAATGCATGATGATATTGATTGGGTGTATTGTCTTGCATCTGTTCTCCACCCATTGTGTTCCAGCTGTCTATGTTTGGCATTGACTGTGCTCTGCACATGAGTGGCCACTTGTTTGCCTTCTTATGCCCCGTACACATGGTCAGACATTCCGACCACAAAATCCGTCTGATTTTTTCCAACGGATTTTGTCCGAAACTTGTGTTGCACACACACGGTCGGACAAAGTTGTAGGAAAATCCGATCATTCCGAACGAGGTGACGTAAAAAACGAACGACGGGACTACGTAGAGGCCAGTAGCGAATAGCTTTCGTCTCCCAATTTCTTCTGAGCATGCGTGGCACTTTGTGCATCGGAATTCTCTACACACGATCGGAAAAAGTCAGATCGGATTTTGATGTCGGAAAATTTTAGATCAGGCTCTCAAATTTTTTCCGACGGAAATTCCGACGGAAAAAGCCCGCTAGAGCCCACACACGATCGGATTTTCCGACAACATAATTCGATCAGACTTTTTCCATCGGAATATTCGACCGTGTGTATGGGACATAACACAGCTGTGAGGTGGTTGCGCATGTGTGGTGAGTTTTTTGTATCAGCTTTGAGTGACTGGAACAGAGCGAGGGCATGTTGGAGTACAATGTGTCAGCAGTAGCTGACAAAGCAGGCATGAAACAATGGCCCACTGGCTGACAGCCACTGATCTGGAGTGTGCATATGGCACAGGACCCATTTCTCTTGAATGAGAGTTAAGAGCCCAGGACGGCTGCCCCTCCTGCACTTCCCCTTTCCTCCTTTTTTGAGCTCTGCTTTGAGCCCCACCTTTGAATTCTTCCCAGCACCTTACAGCCTTAGTAAAAATATCTTCCAGTGCCATCCAGCTCTTGCTATGCTTTTATTTCTACGATTGTAACCATACTCCTTTGGATAGCTGAGTATGTGAATATGAAAGAAGGGAATGGTATCCTAACAGTGTGGTGCTGTGGATACTTAGCAAGTAATTGCGTGCCACGTCCTAAAACTAGTAATCAAAGGAAGGGGGGGGGGACTTTGGACTTTTTAGGCACCATAGACAAAGTATAATTTTTACAAAATTTGTAATTTGTAAAAATTATACTTTGTCTATGGTGCCTAAAAAGTCCAAAGTCCCCCCCCCCTTCCTTTGAGTATGTGAATATAGCACTTACTCCCAAAGGATCTACTAGAAATTTGCCCAGGTTCCTCCCCAGTGGATTTGCCCGCAGCCAGGCACACAATCTCACCTGCACTTTTCCTCAATAACCAGTCTTTGTTGTTTTTGAATTTTTTTGAGAACTTGGATAGGTTTGAGGGAATTGAGTGGGATACCCCAAAAACAGAGCTATGTACAGATAAAGGACAATTAACTCCTTTCTAAAAATATGAAGAAGAAGCCCTTGCTTATAGCAAACTGTGGACTTGGCTTTGTAGTGGAAACAGTTAAATGCAGTCTTCTTTCTTTAGCGCACTAAGAGCAGAGTCCCTTCACAGAGAACTAGATAGGCTACGCTCTTCAGGACAACAGCCGATGTCCCCTTTGAACAGAAACACACACAGTTAACTCTCTAGCCCAAGAGGAGTTTTAGCAGACCAAAAGTCTCTAAGATCTCTCCCAGCAGTCTGTACTCACAAAATGTCCAGGGATAGTTGGTTGCCTCCTTCCAACTTCCAAGCGACACCTATTTCCAGTGATACCAGACTAGATCTTTAGCAGAAAGCCCCTCAGTAAGCGCTCTGTAACTTTAGCATCCAGGCAGGCCTCCCGGCTGGACTGATCCCCAGCAGGAAAATACACAGAAAGCTCAGTCTCTCAAAGTTATGCAGTTTCCCAGCAGCCTTCAGGGCCCTGCTTCCTGGGATTGGTCAGCGCTACATAAATATTCATACTGCCATCTGCATAGCTCCACACCTATGTTCCAGGGAGTTCTCCACTCTCTGAAAAGCAGAAGGAGCCAACTGAGAACACTGAACTAACCTAATTAATCATCTGCACTGGTTACAGTGAGCTCAACTAAATTTACCTAACAAAAACACACCCAGCTCTACTGAACACAGTGAGCCAGGACTAAATCTAACTAATCTTAGCATCTACGATGGTGCTAAGTGAGGTTTGGATGAATATCATTTTTAAAGTTGTAACCTGGTAATTCTGCCATTTGTCAGTATTGCTGCGGCATCAGAATGCAGGTGTGGCCTGCAGGAATTTTCTAGCGATTGCTCAACTTCTAATAATATTATTGTTATGCATTACCAGATGATCATAGATATCTTTATGTAACACATGTTAGATTACAGCCATCATCATATAGGCCTGACAGGGTTTTACCCTGAAACTGTTTATTCATATTTTCATATAATTAGTGTTGTCGGACAAAAGGATTGATTTAACAGAATTTATGTTCAGAAAATAAATTCATTTAACCACTTGCTAAACGCCCTATAGCAGTTTTACTTCTATAGGGGGGCAGCTGTGTTCTGGATCGCTTATATATATGTGATCCTACACTTCCACTGCAGGGGCCATACGTGCCATCAAAAACATGTAGCAGAATACATATTGGCCTAAATTTCTGAAGAAATTAGATTTTCCAATTTTTTTATTGGATTTTTTTTAGCAGAAATAAAAAAAATGTTTTTTCTTTTTTCAAAATTGTCGGCCTATTTTTGTTTATAGCACAAAAAAAATTGAAAGTGCTGTGGTGATCAAATACCACCAAAAGAAATCTCTTTTTGTGGGGAAAAAAATAACATGAATTTTATTTTGGTACAGCGTGGCATGACCGCGCAATTGTCAGTTAAAATAATGTAGTGCTGTATCTCAAAAAGTGGTTTGGTCATGAAGGGGGGTACATTTTTCCGGAGGACAAGTGGTTAAAATAGGGGCAGTAAATGGCAGTAAATTATTTTGAAACCTCGGTTTTCAGAATGTCATTGAAGATAGTTCCAGCACTGATCTCTTGGGCATTTGACACAGGCTTGGGAAAGTGATAGATAGCCTGATAGCCACACTGGAAGTATCAGGCCAACATAACAGCCTTCAAGGGGGTTTCCAGAAAAACCTGATACTTTTTGTATACCCCACATTATGAAGGTTTTATAAATGGGTTTTGTGAATTATTCTCTTGCATGCTTTGAATTAGATATTTTTGGAATAAGAGATGTTTGGACAGAATACATTTATGAAACTTTATTTTTCTTTTCTTGAGCATTTAATACATTCAGTCCTGAAATATTTGGTTCAAAAGCATAAAAGCTATTTCTGTGGCTTGAGTGCTCCAAGATCTCCTAGTCTGTAATTTGAAATTCTTCACGATGTTATCAAAGTATCTGGGGCAACCACATCTCTGTGGTTTGGTTCTTCCATCACATCCTCTTGAGTCTTTGGATGTAATTAGAATTTAGCATTAGCCCACATACTGTTAACTTGTGTGTTACTGGTCATTGTATACAGTATACAATTAAAAAATAAGTATGTTAGCAGTAAAAGAGTGCCAGAAGGAAAATGTATTTGAGTGAGCATAAAGCATGGGTAGGCAACCTCGGCACTCCAGCTGTGGTGAAACTACAATTCCCATCATGCCTCTGCCTCAAAGAGTCATTTCACTTCAAGGGCCTCGAAAGGTTGGTCAGGCATCACTGACCAATTTTGTTGAGAGACCCTGGTTTGGCACCTTTCCTGCCTGACAAACTTAGATTTGTGTACTGCAGGGCGCCTAATCTAAGATACAAATTAGTGCAGAATGTACCAGATTAATTTGTTTACTTACATGTAACACTAGGATCCATGTATTCTAGCATTTAATTAATAGACTAGAAATTTTTTGTATTTTTCGAGGACCTCTTGGTCATTTCATTTATTTATTTGACCCATTTAATTTATTTATTTATATATAATCATCAAGATTAACCACTTTCTGACCGCTCACTGTCATATGACGGCGGCAAGAAACATCTGTTGTTCCGTCCCGCCGTCATATGACGGCACTTGCTTTGCGGCCACGAGGGGGCCCGATGCGTCGCTGGGGACACCCGCGATTGCCCAGTAACTGAGCAGGACGTGGATCTGTGTGTGTAAACACCCAGATCCACGTCCTGTCAGTGGAGAGGAGACCGATGGTGTGTCCCTTGTACATAGGGACACCGATCGGTCTCCTCCCCCTGTCAGTCCCCTCCCCCCACAGTTAGAATCACTCCCATAGGGAACATATTAACCCCTTCAGCGCCCCCTAGTGTTGTAATCAATGCATTTTTATAGCACGGATCGCTGTATAAATGTGAATGGTCCCAAAAATGTGTCAAAAGTGTCCGGTATGTCCGCCGCAATATAGCAGTCACGATAAAAATCGCAGATCGCCGCCATTACTAGTAAAAAAAAAAAAAATAATAAAAATGTTATAAATCTATCCCCTATTTTGTAAACGCTATAACTTTTGCGCAAACCAATCAATATACGCTTATTGCAATTTTTTTTTTACCAAAAATATGTAGAAGAATACGTATCGGCCTAAACTGAGGAAAAAATTTGTTTAAAAAAAAAAAATTTAAAATTGGATATTTATTATAGTAAAAAGTAAAAAAGATTGCATTTTTTCAAACTTGCCCTTCTTCTTTTGTTTATAGTGCAAGAAATAAAAACCGCAGCGGTGATCAAATACCACCAAAAGAAAGCTCTATTTGTAGGTAAAAAATGATAAAAAATGTATTTGGGTACATCGTTGCATGACCGCGCAATTGTCATTCAAAATGTGAAATCTGAAAAATGGCTTGGTCAGGAAGGGGGTGTTGGTGCCTGGTAGGCAAGTGGTTAATGTATTTTAGCACTCGGTCAATAGGTTAAGAAACCTTTTTCGAACTTTCCTGAGGACCTATGATCACTTATTATTTAATTATTTTAAACACTTTGGGGCATATGTAGATGCATTTGTTAACATACACATTAGTTATTTATGTTTACAAAATGTATTAGTGGTTAACACTATTGCAATCAATCACAATTCCAGAGTGATACCGTTTGCCATATGATTTGCATACGTTTTGTGAATGTAAGAGCGGGAGGCTGTCTAAAAGGTGGGGAGAATATTTATAGAGATGGCGTGGTGTGATTCCCAGCTTCTGATGACATCGCGTTAGATGATAAAGCGCAAAAGGCTGGAACGTATGTTGCGCTACGTCACTTCCTGGTGGAACGCATGCTGCCTCTGCTGTGGGTCTCGTGGCTTCCATCGCCTCCGTTTGTCTATTGCGGTGGTTCACAAAGGAGGATACATTGTTTTACTTGCATTTGTAGCCATTGGGGCTTTTAATAAAATACCCTACAGTATCACACTACAAGGAGTCCGTCCTCTCTTATTTCTCGCCTGTACCGCTGGTGATATCCTGTTTGGAGCCATGTTCCATTCCAAGGAGGAGGATATTGAAGGATTTGTTTAAAGATCCTTCTAGGCCGGGGAGACCCCACAAGCACTTATGATCCTTTCTGCCATATAGTAGTAGGATCTACAACTGGTAAGTGGATATCTACACATTACCTATTTGCACCACCCATGCAGGAAGATTTTTTCATTTGGATCATTCAGGATCTTGTTTGAAACTTTGTTTTTTATATTTGGACTTTTCACAATCATATGTTTCAGGGTTTATATGTTTTTTTAGTAGTTACCATCCACATTACCAACTTTTTTTGGTCACATGGTTTGCATTTATTTAGATTATTCTTTCCATTTTAATACATACTGTACATTTATTATTATAATTTTGGAGATTAGAGATTGGCAAGCGCTGTTAGCACATTAGGTTGTGCACATTTACGTACTCTAGGAGTCATGCCTGTGATTGTCAGGGTCTTGCAATGTCTCATGGGACTTGTAGTTTCACCACAGCTGGAGGGTCAAGGTTGCCTACCCCCGGTATAAAGTGTTAAAACAGAGCTTTAACTCTTGTGGTGTCTATCTGTTCCTAATAAAACTGGAGTGGATCTTCTACAAGCAGCATTCATTTATACCATCAACAGCTATTTTATATTACTATGGATTTTATAAAATGTCCCTGTTCTAAGCCGCAAACCACTCTTTGCGAAATCGACAGTTAACTTAGTTGAAATTGCTTTGCCAATTCACCAATAATTCTAAAATATTTACTGTAAAAAATACAGAAAGAGCTGGTGTAGGCTGCATACTCACAAGACAAAAACACAGATATTGGTCAGATTTAAAAACATTTTAAGAGGTTAAATAATGGGAAAACCTTTGTTGCTTAAAGTTTTTGGCGTTTGCAAACTGTTAGTTGCAACAACATTTGAACTAATGCTTTGGGAATTTTTACTGGATCTGGGTTATGGTAGCTAAGTAATTACGTAAACAAAATATGCAAGCTGATTGCTGATCTCATGGAAAGTGTTAGCTGCATGGCTGTCATGGTCATCCTGTGGCTTCAACACTAAAAAGCATATAGATCAAAATATGACTTTGCTCTAACTTGCACTATCCTTGTTTCTGGTTAGAGCACCAAGCCCCTGGATGAGTATGACAGACAGGCATCCTACAGGTTTCTTCCAGTACATGTTGCCTTTAAGACAAAAAACTATAAACAAACTATAAAATTGTAATACATCAGTAAAGGCCATCCCCATTTAAGCTATGTGCTCTTTAGTGTAATTGATGCAACAAATAATAAGGTAACAGTTTCAATTTTATGACACTGCCTAATAATCCTGACTATCATTGGTGCTAGCACAGCTTTGATGTACTGACTCATAATGCTGAGACAGTATCGGAATTGCAGCCTAAGGGTTAATGATGGTAATCCAAATGGTGAAACTGCAATTAAGTATTTGTAACCGAGCTGCAACAAGCTTCACTTGAAAATGCTAAGTCTGACATCCCTTTCATGGTTTGTATTATTAGCCTTTGTCTGGCTATCGGTAATCCATGATGTGTTTTACTTTGGCTTCTGCTGAGAGGGTTTTAGGACTTGTGGTTGTATGGGAACGATTGATGTGGATGGATTGGAGTTACATTACTCCTACTTCATGATTGACAGATTGTGTGGAGCTTCAATAGCCTTGATCCAAAGCCAAACCATTCTGCCTACTGGTGGAGAACTGTTAGGCTGTGTGGTTGGACACAGAAAAACTGCATATTAACTCAAATTTTCCTATACAAGGAGTCAAACTACAAGCACAACACTTAATAAGCGGTTGCCTTCATAAATTATGGACTAGATGAGTGTAATGATTTCCATAGGGATGTCTGACCACATAGGATAAAAATAGGATGTCTTATATTTAAAGATGAGCTGACAGATCTGTCTAGAATTTTCCTGTTTCAATTAATCACAAATCAAGTAGTGGATTGTAGGATCTGTCGGTATCTAATTACAGCATGTCCATAAGATTAAAAAAAAACAAAACAAAAAAAATAACATGCACAATATAAATTATTTCTATATCTATGCTATTGTGTGGTATCATTTTCTGTGATTTTACCTGAAGCATTATACGATAATGAGTCATACCGTGGAATTTCTAACATAGGAAAAAAGTTATTTTCAAATGCCTCAATTTTCCCCTAATAACTTATTTCCCATTTTATAGTTCTCATTTTTTGTGGTCATTTAGATTTACCTAGCTGTCTATTTGCTGCAGCAGTTCTGTTAACTAGGGTTTTATTTTATGTCCAGAACCAGGAGATAACTAATTATTTGATATTAAAAATGTATGTATTTATGTAAAATAACAGTTTAACTCCCTTGTTATAGAGGACTTCAAGTGGGGTCTGACATTGTCTACAGGCTACCTTTTGGGAGTCATGCTTGTACCTGTCAGCCTTGCAATGTCTCATGGGACTTGTAGTTCTGCAACAGCTGGACGGCCACAGGTTGAGCACCCATGGTCCACTGTTCTGGAGGTGGTCAGAGATGGTCAAATACTGCAGGAGGTAGTTAGAGACTTGGACATATTACAAGCAACTACTAGAAATCACTACCATTACAGATCCTTTCAAAATAAATGCATCCACATTTGGCACCTCAACTGATATTACGCTAATCAAGATCCAACATAAAAGATCAGAGATAAAAATGTATAAATAGAGAAGAGGGAATGAAAGCGAAGAAAAAAAAAAAAGTCGGAATATGTGAAAGAAATACAACAAACCATTTATCTAGCATAAATAAATCTATGCAGCACTAACTCCCGAAGGAGCTGCTAGTTTAATTTGGGCTTACCGTTACCTTCTTGACCTCATGTGCATCTAGGGGTTTCCTGAGGTAGATGGCCCAAAGAACTGTAGAAACTGACACTGGATCCGCTTTGGGATTTTTATTTGCAAAAAGGGTAGACAAAACACAGTCTCTCAGTATGGGATAGAGGGTTTAGGTAGGAAGTTCAGGTACTCTTGGAACTGCTCAAAACTGAAAGTCTCTCACTATATAAATCCAGAGAATAGCAACTCACAACTGGACTGGATAAACCTCCTCTCACTAGGCTTAGCAGCCGATAGAGTGTTCAAATAAAGCAAAGTCTCTGCCACAGACTTGGTCGTAGAACTTGTGAATAAAGTCTCTGCCACAGACTTGGTTGTAACTGAAGGATGTAGACAAACTTAAGGAGCCCTCATACGGTACCAGTATCTTGCAGCCGGCCCGGCCATACCGTACAAGTGTAGATTCACTTGGTGCCTTTCAACTTAGCTTCCAGGCTCTTACTAAGGAACCAGCCTTGTGCGTGGTCCTCTCCCGAAGAGTCCTCCCCTGGTTGCTTTCTCAGTTGCTGGGCCTCTCCACAGAAAAGACGGCACCAGACCACCTTGGAATCCTCCCTCCAGTTACTGTGCCTCGGGTTTGCCAGCCCCGAGACTCGGAATTGGATGGATCCGCACCCCAGGCCATGAGGGCCCTGAGGGCTGGTCAGGAGGACCAGGACCAAACAGACAGAAAGATCTTCTGGACCGGAAACCCAGAAGCACGTGATCTCAGTCCCTTAAGTACCCTCTCCCAGAATTCACAGCAAGACGACACTCTCACTGGTTGGTTCAGAGAGAGATTGGCACTCAATACACCCAGCCAAACTGCATTCTCATGCTTGCCAGAAGTGACAGCTACACCTATGGCCAAGCAGAACCCAGTGCAATCCAGCCAGACTGGTACTGAAACCATAATTTGGTATAATTAAGCCTGAGAGATATATGGATAAGCTAAGGGGGGTACCTCATCCTAATGAATATGTAAAAAGGAACAAGAGGGGGTTTAGCCAACCTGACGGACTATTACGGTACCTGAACAAAAGTAGATTCAATGTACTAAACAAATTATATAAATATTTTATTATCACAAAATATAAACAGTGTATATCACATAAAAAAAAAAGAGGGAGATCATTGAATTTCAAACATGCATACAGATATCGTGGATCACATCGTAGATTCAAAAAATGCTGATTCTGTATTTAGTACATTGAATCTACTTTTGTTCAGGTACCGTAACAGTCCGTCAGGTTGGCTAAACCCCCTCTTGTTCCTTTTTTACGTATAATTAAGCCTAAAAACCCAACTGTGGTTCCAGGAACATAAAATTTACAAAACACATAGCGCTTGCATAATTTCTGTTCCTAGCTGCCAAAGCTAAGGGGGGGGGGGGGGGAGGAGAAGCAACAGGACACTAAACTCTCCAGTAAATGCCTGTGCGGGGGGGGGGGGGGGTTGGGGTGTCAGGACAAGTCTAATCATTGAAGAAGAGCAGGCTGAGTTACCAGTGTGGCTACAGAACTGACCACGCTATGCTCTCCTGCTTAGTGTGGTCCGTTTCTAATAGGAAAGCAGAGGGACTAGCAGGAACACCAGGGATTTCACACAAAGAAAGCAATATAAATAGGACAGGATATATTTCCATACAAGTACATGGTACAGCAGGCACACATTAGGAATATGAGCTGCTGGGGAAACAAATACTTTAACGTTGTGATCTGTGCCTTTTATGATATCTGAAAAGTAGTTACAGCTTTCCTGTTACCGTATATACTCAAGTATAAGTTTTTCAGCACATTTTTTTGTGCTGAATGTGCCCCCCTCGGCTTATACTCGAGACAAGCACTTTTCTGCAGCAAAGAATGACATTTTACGATCCAACTTTGGGGCACCATATCTCGGGGCCATTTGGTGCTAGGAACCACCAATTTAGTGCGCAAACCCAGTTGAACTAGCACTACAACATACACAAATTTGGGGTTCCTAGCACGAGGTGGCCCCGAGATACAGGGCCCCAAACTCAGTCAACTGTGTCCATCTGCAGCAATGTCATTTCGGGACCCTTTGGTTAGGCTGCAGCTAGGGGGCATCTAGGAACCCTTAACTACCAAGTTTGAAGTTCGGGGGACCTATGGCTGCAAATGGGCACAGTGAGCCATGCAAATAGCATTGTTGACCGTCTTTTCCACTTACAGTAGCTGCGCATTTCTCATCCTAGACTTATACTCGAGTCAATAAGTTTTCACAGTTTTTTGTGGTAAAATTAGGTGCCTCGGCTTATATTCGGGTCGGCTTATACTTGAGTATATACGGTAATTATAACTTATATTCAGTGCCTAAAGTAAGATACCAATTATGTATTTGTCAGTTTTGAGTTGGCTGTAATGTAACATGTTTTGTGCAAAGGTTTCCTTTTTTAACCTAAATCCATAATAGAAGGCAACTCACATTCTTTTAAATATATTTTTATTATTATTTAATTTCCCACAATTCTTCGTAGCAAAACAAGATCTGGACAAAGGCAAACAATCACCATAAATTATAAATTCATTCTGTTCTGCACAGTTCTGTACTTCTTGTGACATTTATAAAAATATGAAGTGTACCGGAGACAGTCCATGACTTGCATAAAAGTTGCATAAAAGTTGGTTATTTTGTTCTGTAATTGTTTCCCCACTCTGCATAATCTTACAGGCCAATATTCTTAATATATACATGGCAGCATATGAACAGACAGTACAGAAAACCAGAGGACCAGTGGGCAAGGTAGAATAGGGGCTTGTTTACACATCAGTGGTTTGGCTTTGTGGTCTTCTAGCACAATAGCAGCATATTATATGCTATATGTGGTATTATATGCTATATGTGGTATTATATGCTATATGTGGTGTGTTTGGACAGCATTCCCACAAACTCCTGCAGACAGCAAAATTTGTGTGCACATTATATAGAATACAGTGAAAAACGTCCACTCTAGGATTCCTTCACTGCACTCAAACCGCACTTTGAAAACAATGGGCTTTTTTGACGTACATTTTTTCCCTGCAAAAAAGTGAAGGAGTATAATAACGGCGTGCCAAGGAAAGCTTACTTATTCCCAGGAGTTTATCATTTGCCATAATAGGAAACATTAATTAATTAAAGGTTTGTGTTAAAAAAAAAAACAATTGTCATGTAAATGTTTTTATCTCAGTCCAAGGTCTCTCCCTTTATAATATTACAGATTCCTTTGAAAATAAAACTGGTTTACATATATAAAATAATATAAATATAATTATACAATATAATAGGAGCAGAAAGTCACCAGCACTCCAATGTGCTCTTTTCATTTTTTATTGTGAACGTTTTTTTTCCACAGCATACCAGCTGGTTGTAAATATCTATGAAACTTATAAAAAAGTAAAATACAGTAAATAAAATGGAGAGGTGGTGATTTACTTCTTTTGTGCAGCACACACACAGATACCTTGTGGTTTGTGTAATAGGGGAAAAGAGGAATGTGTGAAGCAGAGGTGAAGCAAAATGCATCTCATGCAGAAATACTTAAAATTTGTATAATCATTAATCCTTACATGACCAGGGGTGTTTGAAACCTAAATTTAGCATCAACTCTCCTAATCTGCCCACTCAAATCATTTTTATATTTTACTTTTAACTGTTTTTACTGTTTTAATATACAGTGTACAATGGTATACTGTGGTATACTGTTTTTAATATACAATATAATATTGGTATACTGTTTTAATAAATGAGTGCTTTTTTTATTATTATTTATTTATTTTATTTATACACTGTGAACTGTATGAAAACGTTTTATTGAATGCATTTAACGCATAGCAGTCTACACTCACCGGCCACTTTATGAGATACACCTGTTCAATTGCTTGGTAACGCAAATTGCTAATCAGCCAATCACATGGCAGCAACTTAATGGATTTGGGCACCCAGACGTGGTGAAACATCAGAATGGGGAAGAATGGGGAAGAAAGGGGGATTTAAGTGACTTTGAACATGACATGGGTTGTTGGTGCCAGACGGGCTGGTCTGAGTATTTCAAAAACTGCTGATCTACTGGGATTTTCACACACAACCCTCTCTATAGTTTACAGAGAATGGGCTAAAAAAGAGAAAATATCCAGTGAGCGACAGTTGTGTGGAGGAAAATGCCTTGTTGATGTCAGAGGTCAGAGGAGAATGGGCAGACTGGTTTGAGATGATAGAAAGGCAACAGTAACTAAAATAACCACTCATTACAACCAAGCAGTGGCGGCCCGTCTATTAGGAGTGCACGGGCGCTGCCCCCCCATCCATGCGTCCGGCCCCCTAATCTATATGCAGGGAGTCGGACGCATGGATTCCAATGGGTTTTTTTTGTTTTTGAGCCATGTGATTAGAGCCTGAGGCTCTAAGAGGCTTCAAAAAAGGGTGGACTCTGGGCGTATAGCACTGTGCCCTGACCCACCCCCCCAGTTGTGTGATAATAGCGAATGAGTATTCGCTATTGTGACACTGATCCTCCTCCCAGCCTATCAGGAAACGGGTCTTGAGACCAATCACCCGATTGGCTGAAAGGACAGGTGATCCTATTGGACGCCTAGGAGAAGGAGGGAGGAGACGCACAGCGGAAGCCGCCATAAGTCAGAGGAGGAGATGTGATGAAACCTGCCACCCATAGGATTGCTGCCCGCCAGCGACCTAGATGGGGTAAGTGCGAGGTTGGATGACTGACCGACCACCACTGCACACCAGGTGGTACTCCTGTATGAACAGGCAGAAAACTGAGGCTACAATTCGCACAGGATCACCAAAATTGGACAATAGAAGATTGGAAAAAAAACGTTGCCTGGTCTAATGAGTCTCGATTTCAGCTGCGACATTCAGATGGTAGGGTCAGAATTTGGTGTAAACAAGATGAAAGCATGGATGCACCTTTGGGATGTGGTGGAACGGGAGATTTGCATTATAGATGTGCAGCCGACAAACCTGCAGCAACTGCGTGATGCTATCATGTCAATATGGACCAAAATCTCTGAGGAATGTTTCCTTCACCTTGTTGAATTTATGCCATGAAGAATTAAGGCAGTTCTGAAGGCAAAAGGGGGTACAATCCGTTACTAGGATGGTGTACCTAATAAAGTGGCTGGTGAGTGTTTACATGAATTCTCTTTTTAGCCAGTGTTTCTTTTGGTGTACCTTTAACAGCTTCTGCTGGCTGTCAGAGTGCCACGCTCTGTGTGAGGCACAAAGACAGTTCAGCCAGTGTGGGTGTGTTTTGTAAATGAACTCATGTGATCATTATGATTGGCTGCAATGATAATATTATGATTGAGAACCAATCAGATTGGTTTTCAATCGGTACAGCTTGAGGGCAGAAAGGCATTAAAGTGCCTTCAGACTACTATTAAAGCTGGGCCTTTTTGGCTGTCACCATGCCATTTGCACATCAAATCTGAGTGCTAGCTAATGGGTTTTGAAATTTTCACATCATCAGAGTTCTTTTCAGTATCTCATTAAATATATCTGTTCTTGTTAATTTCCCAATATATGGTCATTAAAAGTAGAAGATCTTACAGAGCCTCAGATCATTCTGTAAAAAAAATATCCATACATAGGAAAATGGCTACAGCTATACTTCAACCTAAAAATGTATGGTGTACAATCACAGCAGATTGCACTGTCTTTGATGAAAGGGATTCATTTGGCCAATGACCTGCCTGTACAGGACCAGGAATGAACCTATTTCTACCACTATGAGGATAAGTTACCAGATGAATCACAGCTTTTGTTGCTTTCCTGAGATTTAGCAACGTTAGAATGTACAATACCATCCTTAACTTGATGGACCATTGTATCTTTTCAGTCTTCTTAAATATCTATACACACACATGCACGATAATGGCACTGCAACCCAATCATGCAATCAGGGCCAGCAAGAGCGCTCTATTTCCACTCACTGTGCCTGACTTTCTGTCTCCACCCTGCAACACAAGAGTCCTTCTATGTAGATAAAATTGGCAACCAGGTAAGGATGAATAAAATGTATCCTTATTTTGTCCAAGGAGTACACATGTTCCAAACAGAGCCAACACTAACGTGTTTCAGCCTATCAAGGCCTTACTCATAGTTCATGAACTATGAGTAAGGCCTTGATAGGCTAAAACACGTTAATGTTGTTTCTGTTTGGAATGTGTGTACTCCTTGGATTTATCATTAAAACAAAAGACAATTTTAAGACAATATTTAGTGCATCACAGAGGAATTAACACAAGTAAATATGGATTGGCATACCAAACTGAGCTTATTTGGTTTCCTCATTAGTTTTGTGAGTACACTACTTATATCATCAGGGTTTATCAAAGCTTCATCCAAAAGAGGAAGTTCCACTATCCCTCCCCCTCCTCCTCCAATACCATATTTGAAATATTTTTATTTTTTAGGGAGCGGGTAACTAGTTTTGGCAGGTTTGCGGTTCACACATGTGCAGTGGGAATCTGGCTGTGAAGCCACAAGAAGTCACAGCTGGCTTCCCACAGTTAACATGGCGGCGCTGGGTACCTGGAGACTGGTGATGGATTTCTGGACCAGTGAAGGTCTGTTTATTAAGATTCAGCAGCTACAGTTATTGTAGCTGCTGACTTTTACATTTTTGGAACCTTGCTCAAGCTTCTCGTTAAGTTACGTTAAGCCCTGTTGAAAAAAGCAGTAGATATAGAACCTGTCTGCAGATTCCTCTGAGTGGTCAGAAATATTGTTAAATACTCTAATGCCGTGTACACATGGTCGGAGATTCCGGACTTTTTCTGTCGAAAATTCAGACGGACTTAGATAGAGAACATGTTCTATATTTTTCCAACGGAACTAATTACTATTGGATAAACCGCTCGTCTGTATCCTGTTCCGACGCACCAAAAACGACACATGTTCTGAAGCAAATACGAGATGGAAGCTATTGGCTACTGGCTATTGAACTTCTGTTTTCTCGTCCCGTCGTACGTGTTGTACATCACCGCGTTCTTGGTGTGACCGTGTGTATGCAAGACAGCTTGAGAGGAATTCCGTCAGAGAAATCTTCAGAGTTTATTCCGACGGCAAAACGCGGCATTAGTCTGTTGTTCCAGCATATTGATTATTTACTGGGTCTGTGGGTAATGTGCACTAGGGTTTTCCTTGTGTGGTTTTTTTTTCATACAATTGAATTATGCCTGGCTACATCCAAAATAAATCTGGTAAGTTTCGTGCTTGAGACCGAGTAACTAATAAAAAAAAGATAGAAAAGCTCAGTGTAGGGATTTGCTGCTTTCTACTGTCTGTATTTGTAAATGCCTGTGCTGCAGATTTATTATGTATGGTATGCGCTGTCTCTGGGTTGGGGTGAAAACCCCAGAGAGAGAAAGGGGAGGAAGTAGAGAGAGAGAAAGTCTAAGACCACATGCCTTGTCCATGGAAAAGTTGCTGCTAAATCCAGACCGGAAGAGATCAATATATATATATATATTTATACACACAAGGCTATATGTGCACATTTCCACCAGGATTCCTATTGGGCCCTTTTGCTGATAATACCTGTTTGTACATTGTTTGTACATTGTTATTGATCTCTTCTTATATAAAACTTGTATTATTTCTTTACTGGTGTGCATCTATGTACTTATGGTTAATGTTACCAGCTGGTTGCAGTAGTTTTCTGCTCCTTTGCTTAAGTTACTGATTAATTTCCCAGGAAGGAAAGACCCTGGGTGGAGGCACTGACAATTGCATTATCACTCTTCCTCTTAGCGAAGGTTGTAATTCTCTTTTTTACTTACAGGGGTAGTGCAATATCCTGTTTGGCCACTTCATATCGGCCCCCCCCCCCCCCAAAAAAAGGGCTGCAGCGTAAAGATTTGCAAAGCTGCAAAAGGCAGAAGTTTGATAATGAATACAATCTTTACATGATGTATCTGAAACACATAGATTCCTTAAAAAAACATTCACATTTTTGGGGAAAAATGCTGTGGAGTGTTTGCCTGGTTTTCTCTGCTATACTATACATGCCTATTTGCCTCTTTGTTCCCAGGAATCTCTTTGGTGCCAAACATTGCATTTTAAATGCTGTCTTAATACAACATCTCTACATTAGAGACTCTGGGGATTATTTACGAAAGGCAAATCCACTTTGCACTGAAAGTGCACTTGGAAGTGCAGTCGCTCTAAATCTAAGGGGTAGATCTGAAATGAGTGGAAGATCTGCTGATTTTATCATCCAATCATGTGCAAGCTAAAATTGTGTTTTTTATTTTCCTTGCATGTCCCCCTCGGATCTACAGCAACTTTGAGTGCACTTTCAGTGCAAAGTGGATTTTCCTTTAGTAAATAACCCCCTCTGCCTCTCTATATTAGCACCCAGGAAATAGCCAGTGAAGACCAATGTGAGAATGCAGAGGATTACACAGTGTCACCCCAGCCAGGATTAGTCCAGAAAGAAGAGGACTGCTGACCCAGATGCTGGATTAAAGATGGTCCCGGAGTCACAGTAGTAGGAAACAAGAAGGGGGAGCAATGTGTGGGAAAAGAGGCCACAGAGAAAGGAAACTTGTTATTTTTTGTTCTACTTGCATTAGTAATTTAGAAAATAGTTTCATTTGTTTCCACAAGATTCAGATCCCCTATCTCTAAATGGTCCTATCAGGAGAGTGATAGCATCTTTAAAGAGACCTTAACCCAAATTAAAAAAACTGCAGGTAAAAGCACAGAAAATCAAGTATTTTAAAAGCTTCCTTGCTGTGTTTTTCCTTTCCATAAATACATTTTATTTTCTTGCAGTGCGCCTTTCAACTGGCTAAAAAAAATTGACTAGTCGGTTCCCTAAGGCCCCTTTCACACGGGACGGTAATGATCAGCCCCGTAAACATCCGCTTGCTCAGCGGGGATCGCTCCGTTGATTCCCGCTGAGCCAGCGGATGGCAGGGCGGTCCCTGCACACTCTCCTCTATGGGGAATCGGATGAACACGGACCGTCTGTCCGTGTTCATCCGACCCGCTCTGCAGACGGATAGAAAAATAGGATTTTCCTCCATCTGCAGAATCGGACCATAGCGTAGACGGACAATATCGGATGTCAGCGGATGTTCATTTAGAATGTAGAGGTTGTGAACGGGCAGGAAAAGTGAATTGTAATTCTGGGTTTCTTGGGACCTAGCCATTATTGGAGTCACAGGTTAGCGGTCAAAATGGCACTTTTATGCTCTGTTATTACAGCTGAGCAGAGACTGAAAAAGCTGCAAAATTTCAGAGATTATTGTACTTGGTGACCAGCAAAGGTGCAAATCTGTTGAGCTAGTTGTGTTATGCATAATTAAGACACTTCAGGTTTTGAAACATATTTTAAGTACTTAAAGTAAAATGTTTACTTTCACAAGCATAATTGGTTACAGCAGTTTGCGGTGTCGTCTTTGAAACTTCAGGGGAATGCATTTTCCTTCAGTGGAATGGGAAGGAAATATTGGTTTGTGATAAGACTGGACACTTGTGATATGTAGAACTTTAGAAATTCTTCAGTAATACATACAGCATTACACTGAGAGTTCTTTCTTCATTGCTTGAATATGCACACTTATTGAGTCGTCCTAGATTTCATTAGATTTCTGGTAAGTCACGGAAGGAACGGATATCTCTTTTTTCCTGCAAAATAAAATTATTTTACATAACTCATTTTGGTATATAGATCCCTTTGATTGTCCTTCTCACTAATAAAAATGTAAGTACAAAGGAAGGTAGCTAGTGTGCATAAATATATTACCCTGCATGCTTGGGTTAATTGGGAATTGGGAATTAAGTAAATATTATCTGAAGAACAAAATAGATGATTTATTTTAAAAGTATCATGTGCGTTCAAGAGAAGGTTTTCTTCATTAAACAAGTAACACAATCATGTATTTAAATAAAGACTCAAATACCCAAATAAAGAAATCCTTAGAGCTGAACTACTGGCAAACAGCTGAATACTCTGATGCAATACATATACGATTGCTGTTTTTCCTGTCAAAGATTTGTATTTCTGTCTATCCATTTTTAAAATGTACGCGTGTCTGCCTAAGCCCCCGTACACACAGTCGGAATTTTTTTTCCAACGGATTTTGTCCGACACTGGTGTTGCATACACACGGACGGACAAAGTTGTCGGAAAATCTGATCATTCTGAACGTGGTGACGTTCGTTGCGTACGACGGAACTACGTAGAGTCTAGTAGCCAATAGCTTTGGTCTCGTAATTTGATCTGAGCATGCGTGGCACTTTGTCCGTCGGAATTCTCTACACGCGATCGGAAAAGGTCCGATCGGATTTTGTTGTCGGAAAATTTGAGAGCAGGATCTCAAATTTTTTTCCGTCGGAAATTCTGACGGAAAAGGTCTGATGGAGCCCACACACGGGCGGATTTTCCGACAACATGGTCCGATCGGACATTTTCCGTCTGAATGTGTGTGTACGGGGCATTACAGTACAGTCCTGTCTTGCAGGATAGGAGACTTCATTTTATTTGCTACAGTAACGGTTACTGATCTTCTCCCTCCCCCAGCCTGTGATTGAACAGTGAAAGGAGAAGCAGCTCACTGATGGGCTCATGTATGTCAATTGTCTTTCTCCTCTTATCAGCATGTTCCTTTTCAGCACATGAGTACAGCATGAGTACAGCAGCACAACTGACTGGCTCATTGTGCTGCTTCCCCCCTTCCATTCTAAGGTTCATTGTACAGGGACTGTGAGAGGCTGATTCCATATCAAATTCAAGTACTGAAACTGCTTGCATTTAAATATATATACATGCAGCCAGAGATGGGGCACACTTCACTGGAAGTAACTGATTTTAGCTGGGCATCATTTTTTCTCTCTTTTTTTTTTTTTTTTATTGAGAATTTTTCTTTATACAGAGATACGTAAAACACATCACAAACAAAAGAAAAAAAAATCACAAGTTTTAAAAAAATCCGGCAAACATGATCATAAAATGGAAAGCCCAAAAGGGCTGCATTGTGCAGTATTCAAAGAAAAAAAAGAAAGAAAAGAAAAAAACAAACACCAACCCAAACCTGCTCTGGGAGTTATACTCCTGTACGGCAGCATTAGCCTTATATAAGTTTGGACATAAATATACATCACTCCAGAATAACATAAGGAGTATATACAGCAGGGCTCAAAATTTCAAGTCCTGAGCTACTAGCCAGGCCTTAAGGGTTACTTGCCACCAGTTGCCCCGCCCAACCCCTACCATCCCCCGCCCCTAATCCTGCCCCTATACACGACCTCAAAAAATTCTGATGAAATGACACTTAAGTGTTTTATGCAGAATTAAGTTACACAAATAAATATTAACAACAACTTTATCACCCATGCCCATCAATGCAGCTTTACACATGTCCATCAATGCAGCGTGACCAGTGCCCACTAAAGCAGCCTCACCTGTGTCCATCATTGCAGCCTCACCCATGTAGCCTCCCCTTTGTCCATCATTGCAGCCTCACCCATGCAAGCTCACCCATGTCCATCATCGTGGCCTCACCTATGTCCATCATTGCGGCCTCACCCGTGTCCATCATTGCAGCCTCACCAGTGCAGCCTCACCCATGTCCATCATTGCAGCCTCACCTGTGTCCATCACTGCAGCCTCACCTGTGTCCATCATTGCAGCCTCACCTGTGCAGCCTCACCTGTGTCCATCATTGCAGCCTCACCTGTGCAGCCTCACCTGTGTCCATCATGCAGCCTCACCTGTACAGCCTCACCTGTGTCCTTCATGCACCTTCACCCGTCCAGCCTCACCTGTGTCCATCATGCAGCCTCACCCGTGCAGCCTCACCTGTGTCCATCATTGCAGCCTCACCCGTGTCCATCATTGCGGCCTCACCTGTATCCATCATTGCAGCCTCACCTGTGTCCATCATTGCAGCCTCAACCCGTGCAGCCCCACCCATGCAACCTCACCCATGCAGCCTCACCTGTGTCCATCATTGCAGCCTCACCCATGCACTCTCACCTGTGTCCATCATGCAGCCTCACCTGTGCAGCCTCACCTGTGTCCATTGTGCAGCCTCACCTGTGTCCATTGTGCAGCCTCACCTGTGTCCATCGTGCAGCCTTACCCCGTGCAGAGAGGGCAGCCCAATCATTATAGCGTGGAGGAAGAGAGACGGCTTGTTCACAGAGCGGGGTTTGCCCCCTGTATCAACTTACATTACATTTGCAGTCCACGCGCCGTCACACACAGCCTGCCCTCCTGACCCCTGCACCTGTGACAGACAGAATGCTGGTCCAATGCCAGGGCGCATTCTGTCTGTCGCAGGTGCGGGGTCAGGAGGGCAGGGCTGTGTGTAAAGTCGCACAGACTGCAAATGTAATGTAAGCTGATAAAGCGGGCAAACCCCGCTCTGTGAACAAGCCTGCTCTCTTCCTCCACAATGATCCGGGCGCCCTCTCTGTTCCTCCACACTCTTTTTCTCTGGTAGAACGGCTCCCATTCATCCCCGACTGACAGCGGTGCTCGCCCCCCCACTCCCAGGCAGCCCAGCTCCTCGCCAGACCTAATTTTCCACTCGCAAAATGCGAGTAGGCGAGTGGAAAAATTTGAGGGCTGATATACAGTATATGAATATATTACATAATAACCTATCTCAGATACCTTCCAGTAGGAAGGCGCTTTAACCATGCTTACCATATTTTTCTATATTTATTAGGGCATCCTCTTATTTTACTACATCAGTTTTTCCCCAAAGACAGGGAGACATTAGTTAATCCAATCATCCACAGTTGGGGGGTGGGGGGTATGTGGATTTTAAGAGCTACTTCCTAGTGGCTCCTAGTATAATACTTCAACTTTAACAATGTAATAATACAGATCTGCATAATTTGTGTCTTTATATATTTGCTTGAAGTCCAGCTTTAAATGAAACCTGCACTGATGAAGTACAGAGAATGTTGTTGCTGATCTACCCTTCTAAAATACTAGTTGCTTGGATGTCAGATCAAGAGTTTTAACTTTATTCAGATTTTCCTGGTGTGCATGCTTTTTGCAGGGTCAGTGTCTTAGAAAGGACCAAAGGCAGAGACAGAAACACAACAGCAATGTCTCCTTATTCCCTTCGTTATATATATTCTACACATAAGCGTTTTAGACTCTTGTAATCATTTAGGGCTATGCTATAGAGCTAAAGTACATTCCTGGCATGATTGCACTCTTTCAGTGATTTCAAGTATACACAGCTGTGATTATTATAACTACTGGAAAATACTTAATATTAGAGTGTATAAAAAGAGGAAAAATTACAAACTTGCAAATGTATGATTCCTACCCTGACCGTTCATCAATCATAGACTTCTGTTATTACTAAAAATATATTCTTTTAAATAAATAACTTGGTCACTCACAGTTTTAATCTTATAGGTCAAAATAGCCCTCCAAATCTTTCTTTGTATATTTACAAATCAGAGTAATTTCATGGTTCTGGCCACACAGCTAAACTGCAAAATTGGTGAACCAAAATAGCTTGATCATGAGTTTGAAATATTAAAAATTTGTATATAAGATCAAAAAAGTCTGTTGTTTTAGAGGTGTTTTAAGCACCAACCAAGAAAGGAAATGTAGCTGCTAGAGATTGTGGAGCACTTCCAACCATATTTATCACACCTTGCCCCTTCTGCAAGTTATTTTGCCTTAATATAGTTGAGTTTGTGATAAAATATTTATGTAAGATTTTGTATCAATTGTCAAACACATTCTAAAATCTCATGAACATGTTGACATATTCTTTTTAATAAAACATGGTAATACAGTAACCCACTAGCTAAAGCTCTCCTGAATTTCTTCCCGTAGTTACACCTTTGGAGGATGTTGTATTTTGTTCAGTCAATTTTGACATTGTTAATCTTCTTAAAATATGTCTACTGCCATGTTTTCCTGTAATTACAGAAATGCACCTTGCTTGGGTGGATGCGGGAATCTGTGAGGTTTTTTCATTTAACCTTCTGGTTGAACAAAAAAAAAAAAACGCTAAGTTTTTACCCAGTTTATGTTTCTGACTGATATCAGCAACAGGCCTCAGTCTTCCTGGATACTTCTTCTGATGGAGGACACATTCACATGTAGACTGTATGATGTTTTTGGGTCTACATAAGCCAACAAATAGCCGTAGAAAAGCTTATTCACAAGCAGAAGTCCATTTTCCATCGAAAGGGGCTTTGCTGGTTTTGTCAGTGACAGGAGTTTTTTTCAGGAGGTCATCAGGAGGCTGTGCAATCTTGGAATAGCTTCCAATGAAGCAGCAATAGTACCCACAAAACCCCAAACTTGTGGGATAAGGCCAGGTCACCACATCATCCACAGAATCAGTTCCTATCCCTTCTGTAGATACAGCATAGCCTACAAAGTTTACTGAAGAGTGTGAAAATGTACATTTAATTTTAAAGTTTTTACCTAGCTTAAGATTGTTTTTTGCTCTTCAACTTTGTCTGTGTCAATGGATGCAGCAGCGGGACTTGGGAGCGAGCCCGCATGGGTGCCCCCAGAGAAAGCAGCTTTCCGTGGGAGCACCCAATGAAGAGGAGGTGCCTGAATCGCTGGCTGGGCACCCCAGAAAAAGAGGATTTGGGCTGCGAAATCTTTGCACAGAGCAGGTACGTATAGGTATGTTTGTTATTTTAATAATAAAAAAAAAGGGTTAACAACCAGTTTAAGTATTGTTGGTATAAGGACCAGTATAGAATATTAAGCAATAGTGGGTATATCTTTAACAAGCAACAGGTGACATTTTTCCATTTTAGCTTTCATTTTCTTTTTCTGTACAACTGTCCAGCTTTACTGTGAACTTTGGGACTATCAGCCAACAGTATAAACTGTGCAGCCTGCTTGTCCACTGCATAGGGATTACATTTGGAAGAGAGGTTTATGACTGGACCTTGACAAAGCCTAGAGCTTTGGCATTGATGACGGTGATGTTACTGCTCTAGGAATACCTCACGACTGTCAGCTCTTGCAGCAGCCACCTAGGTCTATGCACTGTGCGGTCATATGACTGCTAAGAAACAGATTAAAAGAGAGGTATATACATGGCTTTTTATTAGAAATCATGTACATCAATAAAAAAATATATACTTTTACAGTCACCTCATCCTTTACCGTTTTTACCTTTTGTATCACCTGGCAATCCTTTTTTAGATGGCAGGGCCCTTTTAACCCTCTTGTATTGAATTGTATTGTTTCTGTGCTGCTTCCTTTAATTTTTAAAGTGCTGTGCAAACTGTTGGTGCTATATACAGTACATTTTGAATAATAATAATAATAATAATAAAACTGAAAAAAGGAAATGCAGTTTATGCCTTCTTTATGGTTTCCTTTTACCATTTATTATCATCTCTAAAACTATGGGTCCACTTCAGATCCTCAGTGAAGAAGTTTCCCAATTTCTTGTTCAAAGTGGAAAAATCCTAAAGAGAATGAATCCAATGGCACATAGTTCTGACAATGCAATCTCCTAACATAAACTTGTGTAAATAGTTTGCCATGAAGTATAGTGGTTTTCTCTGTGGCTAGGTGAAACATCCAGGTGTCACCTCATCACATCCACAGAATCTTCTTGCAGTTTGACTTTACAAGATGCAGAATGCACCTGGCAGTTTACAACATCTATTGAAATTTACTCCGCTGGGCAGCACACTATAATTGGCTGCTACAAGTGCTTCTAATTATTCCATTTGGTAACTGGAGGTCACATTGTGTAAACCACGGGAGTTGAAACTACAAGTGTTGGAACAGAGCAACAGCATATCAATTACTTCTCTTTAAATCTCTGTGTACAAGCCTCTGTCATTTTAAACATGTTCAGCATTCCTTCCCTAGGGGATAGGAGTTCATCATGTAAATTCCCTTTAGTGAATAGGTATGCAATATCTACTGCACAACTTTTATCACTACACTTCATCAATGAATGCATTTACAGGGGGTGGAACACTTGTTCCAAAATTAAGGAATTCTACCCTTTTAAAATTCTAAAAATAGTGTGTAATTTAGCCAGACGTTGGATAGGCCTCCTCATATTTAAGAGTTTAGCCTTTGGCAAGAGTGCAGGGCACGGAAAATAGGATGAGTGTAAGATTATCATATAACGATGCCCATGTCAACCGGGACTTAGGTATCCATTTATGGTTTGATATTTTGCCAAGATGCAGCATGGTAGTAATCATTAAATTTGATTATTTAAAATTCCATGTACAGAACAAGATTATAGCACCTAGAATTAACTTTTTAGATTTATAATTGTTACTGCTTATGCTCATTTGTTATTGATATAGTAAGTCAGTATATTCTCAATTTAAGCCATTGGTTTTTATATTAGTAAAGGGATCTAATAGCAAACGATTAAAAAGTACAATTAAAATTTAATGTATCTAATACATGTTGAAGTCCACTATATTAAATATCTGTAGCAAATGTATAACTGTTCCATAGACAGGTATTTCGGAATGGTGGAGTTAACACAGAGAGCAAAATTACACACATGACAATTGGAACAGTCTTGTATAAAGGAATCAGGCACAGTAATGGAGAAATTGGTGTGAGGCTTGTACATGCAGGAATTATTAACAAATGTAAGGCACTTCCAAGAATTATGTAATGTTAAAAAGGTTTCTGGCCAGGTACAGGTTCCATTGATGCATTTTAAAGTTTCTGACATATGGCAACTGAAAGCCTGGGGCACTATCATTTCACTTCTGTTTTTTCAGTTTAAAGTCCAGCTCCAGCACACTTGTTGTAGTATTGCATAGTGTGGGAAGTAGGCCAAGAATTGAAGAGTAATATACAGAGTTGGTACAGAGTCAGAAAAAAAATGGACATCCATGAGACAAGATAGGAAATCTCAGTAGGGTTAACCTACACTAACTAAAGCAGATGGAAGTTTAATCCCTGCCAAACTCTTTCCTAAACTAAAATACATTTTTGGCTGGATTCATGCTTAAATATATGTCATGTCTTTCTTAACTGCTTAAGGACCGCCCCAAGTACATATACTGCGGCAGGGCGACCCTTACGCGCAAATTCACGTAACCTGTATGTGATTTTTTTCTTTGGCTCTAGGGTGCTCACGTTCTGCCGGAGCCCCGCTTCCACTGTGATTGGACACAGTAGGAGCAAATCAGGAAACCCGGTAATTGTTCCGAGAGAGGAGAATGGCAGTCTGCCTGTAAACAAGGCAGATCGCCGTTGTGCTAGTAAGGAAGACAGAGATATTGTGTTTCTGCTAAGCAGGAACACAGATCTCTGTCTTCCTACAGTTAAACCATCCCCCACACAGTAAGAAAGCACACCCAGGGAATGCATTTGATCGCCCTTTGATCGCCCCCTGATGTTAAACCCTTCCATGCCAGTGTCATCAGTACAGTGGCAATGCATTTTCTTTAGCACTGATCACAGTATTAGTGTCACTGGTCCCCAAAAAGTGTCAGATTTGTCCACTGCAATGTCGAAGTTCTGCTAAAAATTGCTGATCGCCACCATTACTGGTAAAAAAATAAAAAATAAATAAAAAAGTTCATAAATCTATCCCATAGTTTGTAGACGCTATAACTTTTGCGCAAACCAATCAATATACACTTATTGGGATTTTTTTTTTACCAAAAACATATTGGCCCAAATTGATGAAGACATTTTTTTATTGGATATGTTTTATAGCAGAAAGTAAAAAATATATATTTTTTTCGAAATTGTCGGTCTTTTTTTGTTTATAGCACAAAAAAATAAAAACTGCATGGTGATCAAATACCACCAAAAGAAAGCTCTACTTGTGGGAAAAAAGGACATCAATTTTATTTGGGTACAACGTCCCATGAGCGTGGAATTGTCAGTTAAAGCAACGCAGTTCAGTATTGCAAAAAATAGCATCGTCAGGAAGGGGGGTGAACCTTCCAGAGCTGAAGTGGTTAAACACACATATAGCATTCAGCATAATTACATGCAATTTTAAGTGGAGATACAACAGGCTGCATTTGTCTCTAATCAGGCAGAAGTATAGTAAAAATGTTGATTAATGAAGCTGCATCAACCTAATGATGTATATATACAGTCTATATGCTGTATGGATGTATGGAGATGAGGTCTGTAACATGCACGCACAAGAAAGTCATTTACACAGTTAGAAAAAAACACAGAATCCTGAAGCATGGCAGGCAATGCTTACAAACTGTACTGCTGGTAAGGGTGCTACGGTGACTAAAATTGGACCTATAACTTTCCCCATTAATAAAAGAGGTAATATGCCAAGGGGGGAAGTAGCCTTGAGTTGCTAGAGTCACAGTCACAAATTAGAGAGGAAGGGAAGCAATGATAGGGTTTAAAGCAAAACAGTCAACAAGCAAGAAATCAAAGTGTACAGATACAGACAGGCGAGAAATGGCCAAATATCGCCATCAACACAACATAGTGAGAGGTGCAGATAGAGAATTCAGTAAAAGGATTTGTTGCTGTGTGCACATGGTAAGTCTCAGTGGGGACGAATTATGCAGGTGTGTGTTTCTGGCTGACATCAAAGTAACATCAGTTCCTCCTCCATAAAGTAAGATAGAATTGGTGTATATTGGTTGAGGAGGTTATGATTGGCTTGTGTATACAACCCAATTTACAGTCTGTGTTATGTAAAGTGCAATATTGTGATTGCTAGCCAATATGAAGAGATATTTTGTGTTCTGGGCAATCAGAGCGAATAGTACAGGTAGACATTATCAGTCATCCAAAGGTCAAAGACCAAAACAAATTGAGTAGACTATGGGCAGTGTGGCCTGTTGAGAGAATAGTATAGACATTAGTAAGAAGGGAAAATTGGTTTACGGTCAAAAGCCTTATTGACACTGCATGGGATTAATGACTTACTGAACTTAACTCTAGGAAAGAGCTCAAATGTTTATACATACCTTCACTTTTATATAGGGACAACTTTGGTTTAGGGGTAAGAAAATCACTTACCTACTGTGCTTCTTTTCATGTAGGCCAATTAATATTAAGAGGACTAGGAGAGTGAGGAATCCAAACACACATCCCAGGACTATTCCCAGGGTATTGTCTGAAAGGCAGATAAATTCAGATTTAGAAGGCATCATGTGTATATTCTTTATGAAGCTACACAATTTAAAAATGTCACCAATAAAAAATGTATATGACCATAATGTCAATAAATTATATTGTAAGAACAATAGGACTATTATTAAAAAGACATATTTAGAAAGACAGACGTGATAAACAGATGTCAAAAAATCTTTATGTGTAAAACTGCAGAAACTATAGCAACATATTAGATTTGAGTTATGTGACGTTAGATTGGCAAGACAGAAATTCTAATTGTTTTAGGTGACTGTACTTTGCACAAAGGAGCTCCTGCTTCTTTTCGGGTGACATGCATCACTCAAAAATGTAAAGGCGTGCTTTTCCACTTGAACATGTGAAAGCGTGCTTTTCCTCAATTGCCGTGCAACAATCGTGGCAGGATCGCATCGTGTTTGTTGTGCCATTGAAAGATAATGGCATCCAAACACGCGCAGCCTGTTATGATGCGATTGTCATGTGATTTGGGATTCTGCCCCTGATTCTGCCCGCAATCCCAAATCTCAAGATGTAAACAAGGCCTTAGAAATAATTTTGTGAAGCCAGGTTGACAGTGGAAAGAATATCCTGAGTTCTTTTGAGAAAATCAATAGCTTCTTCTTCTGTAGGCAGAGATTTTAACCCAATTTTTTTTTACACAAGTTCACATGCATCAGATTCAAAGATCAAACTCTTTTTCACCAACTGGACACATCAGGAGGGTGAATCTTCCACAAATAGCAATAAAATCCTTCCCGAAGATCTAACCCTTCCCCACTCTATCCAAAATTAAAAAGTGAAGTTTTGCCTAGATACACTAACAAAGAAACAGTAAGTTAGTAAGTAAATAATACACCTGAGACACAACCAGCCATAGTACCATACTTGTGGGCCATGTTTGGGGTGAGTTGGGCCATCAATGGTTTGCCATCTAGATTAGCCCTTTAGTCAATGCTTACTTGAGGTGCCTCCTTTGTTCCTCTTGTGACAATTAATAAGCAGTAAATACTGAAAATGTACTAATACATCTGTGATGAGGCTAGTCATAAACTTTGGCTTATGCTTTTTAAATGTCAGGGTTAATTGTTAGTCCCTGTCTGGCCAAGTAGGAAAACTTTCACTTGGACATGCATTGTTATGTTCAGTGTGCTGTTTCAATGCTGTAATCTAATTTGTGTGGGCAGACACAAAAAAGGGCCTCAGGCTAGACTAGTTTGGCAGAGTTTAAGCATACAGTGCTGGGCAAGATTTATTCAGACATTTCTCACTCTGGTTATGCACCACTGACATATAAGAAAGCACAATCAATGGTTATTCAGTCAAGATACTGGCTCATCTTTTATTTGAGCCTCTTCACTAAACAGCTTTATCATTAATACTCCAGGGTGGAGACACAAATAGAATGTTCTACTCCTTCATAAGCATTGGGCAAGGATCAGGCAGTGGCTTACAAAGAATTAATTGATAAGTTCATGAAAAGTAAAGTGAGTGATCAGAAGCCACCCGCCCACTAAGGGTTACATATGGGAACCGGTGACTCAAAGAAAAAAAAAAGAGGATTTGTCAAAATTTACATTATATCAAGCTAATATATGCAAATCAGCAAAAACAGCATATTAAAATATGGTATTCAAATTTTGTTTATAAATTGCATAAAAAAATATTTTAGCTTTTTACCATAATATAGTTTTAAACCATGAATACTTGAAATTACCATACCATGCACAATATAATGATTGTATTTAATTTTTAAGTCAAGTGGTGATTATAATATAGCTGTAAGGAATTTTTGCATCCCACGTTTTACAGCTATTACTCTTGAGGCAGTAGGTAGGAGAGTATGAAGAAAATCCACCAAAGTATAATTAATAATAACAAAAACAAAACTAAGGACATTAGATCATTAAATAACATTAGCTTGATTTTCTCTCTTTGTGAAGTCTCGGGTAGTTTTTTAACAGTTTAGCACAATCAGGAAATGTCAATTTATCTAGAAAAATTAAACTGTTAAGAATTTTAACTAGCACAAATTAATAAAACAAACCATTTGTGCTTTCTTGGCACTTTTATTCCACTAAAATTGTATCGATTTTTTTTTATAAAAGTATTACATTTCATGTTTAACCTTTTCCAGATCACATAACACATGTACAGTATATGCTGCAACAGGGAAAGTAGGCTTTAGTGCCTAGCCACTGCACATATGGTGTTCTGAGATGCTGGGAGTATGCTATCTTCCCAGCACACACTGAGCAAGCTGTCTCCAAAAACTTTCGGTCAGAGCTTCTGATCAAGAGCCAGATGGGCCAATCACAGTGGTCACATGATCAGGAAGCAGCTCCACCTCCTGACAATAAGGCTGGGTTCACATATGCTGTGGCCGTGGCTCACAGCAGGGGGTCAGGTGCGTCCTTGTTCACTGATTCAGGTGCGAATCAGGTCCAAATTTTTGCCTGAATTCGCACCTGAATCGAACCATAGACGCATTGGACCTTTTCCAAATGCGGACCACGGCCGGCGCGGAGGTGGGTGAACCATCTCCATTGCAAGCCAGGTACACTGTCATGTGAATTGTATCCCCGCATCCAACTCGCATAAGTGTGAACCCAGCCTGAAGCCCACTTAAAAAATACATAAAAACATTCATAAAGCAGTAAATGTGATTGTCACCATTTTCACTTGGTGGAGAATCAATTATTATAATTTAAAACATATGAACCTGGAAAATGCCCCTACAGAGAATGTCAGTTTTACTTCTTTATAAAGGTTTACTTTCCAGAATTCATCTATATTTAACAAACATAATGTTCATTGTTGAGACATTTGCATTTAGGCTCTCACAGTAACTGCATGTGTTCCAGATGGATAAAAATGGTAAAAAAAAATGTTGGTGACATTTAAGTAATATGTTTTAATTCCATTTTCTTTTCGGTTTCAATTTCATTTTCATTTTTTGTCTAGATACAGTTACCCTGGTCCTTTTATGAATTTAAAAATAAAATTAAGCTATCTTTTAATGGAAATGAAAACAGATTCAAAACTGCAGTATGCTGTTGTAGTTTTTTAATATAGAAAAAGAACATGAGTAAAAAATGCATTGTTGTTATCTATGTAAATAAAAAGTAAACAAAATGTAAGACAAGTATAATGCTGCAAATGTCTTTCCTTTTCTAAAAGAAATAAAATGAAGACTAAAGTCTTGTACACACGATCAGAAAATCGGATGAAAAATACTGCGATTTTCATTTTATCAGTACAGTTTTGGTCCCAAAAAAATCAGAAAAACAAGACTTGCACATGCGCAGAAACAAAAGAATACATTACTATACAATATAATATAATACATTATGTCACTTCCGAAGTTGTATTCTGTTGTATGAGAAATGTCATAACTTTAGTAACCTATTGGTTTTCGTAATAAGACTAGCATGCAAAAAACAAAAAAAAAAACAGATGATCTTTTGTCCGATATTCTCATCATGTGTATGAGGCTTTAAGCTAGACTCATACCGTAGTAGGTCCTGCGTGCTGCGTTTGCATGGGCACAGCAGCCTATTCATTTGAATGGACTGCTTTGCCTAGGGGAAATGCAGGTAAAAATGCTTTTTTAACCACCTGAGATCCGCGCCATAACCAAATGACGGCTACAGCGCGGATCTGATGTGCCGGGACGACATCTATTGACGTCGTCCCGGCAACGAGCTGCCTGCGCGCCCCCTGAAGGGCGCACACGGCGCGCTCTGTGACCCGCGAGTCTGTGAGACTCGCTGGATCACAGATCCGAGTAAGGGGTCGATCCCGACCCCTTACCACGTGATCAGCTGTCAGCCAATGACAGCTGATCATGTGATAATAACCGAGCCGGTAATCAGCTTTTTTTCCTGCTCGCGCTGACAGCGCGAGGAGAAAAAAAAAAAAAGCCGATCACCGGCGGCAGTGAGAGGGACATCAGTCCCTCTCACTGCAATATGCCCAGGGTCCATGGTGCCCACCTTTGCTAATAAAAGTGCCCCCAGTTCCATCTGTCAGTGCCCACAGTGCCATCTGTCAGGGCCCACAGTGCCATATGTCAGTGCCCACAGTGCCAGTGCTGCACATCAGTGTCACCTACCAGTGCTCATCAGTGTCCCCTACCAGTGCTCATCAGTGTCCCCTACCAGTGCCCAGTGCCACCTATCAGTGCCCATCAGTGCCACCTATCAGTGCCACCTATCAGTGCCATCCATCTGTGCCCATCAGTGCCATCCATCAGTGCCCATCCGTGCCACCCATCCGTGCCACCTATCCGTGCCACCCATCCGTGCCCATCAGTACCGACTTATCTGTCCCCACCAGTGCAGCCTATCAGTGCCCACCAGTGCAGCCTATCAGTGCCCACCAGTGCAGCCTATCAGTGCCCACCAGTGCCGCCTATCAGTGCCCACCAGTGCCGCCTCATCAGCGCATATCAATGAAGCAGAAAAATGACCTGTTTGCAAAATTTTATAACAAACTATTAAACATGATTTTTTTTTTTTAATTTTCTTTTTTTATTTGTTTAGCAAAAAATAAAAACCCCAGCTGTGATTAAATACCACCAAAAGAAAGCTCTATTTGTGGGGAAAAAATGGTAAAAATTTCATTTGGGTACAGTGTTGTATGACCGCGCAATTGTCATTCCAAGTGCATCAGCGCCGAAAGCTGAAAATTGGTCTGGTCACGAGGGGGGTTTAAGTGCAAAGTAATCAGGTGGTTAAAACAGCAGCCATATGGAACACAGTCGCATGGAACTGCATGATACACGTTTCCGGGTGGTTTCATGCAGCCGAACAAACATGCGCTGCGCTTTCTGATGCCATTAAGAATTAAAAGGCACACGTGTGTGTCTGCAAAAGAGCAGTACATTTTTCCTGCAGATTGGGGAAGGAGTGCGATATACACGCAATCCAACTACAGTGTGAACCAAGACTAAAGATTGTCAAGCAATATAATTGCAGCTGGCCAACAATCTATTTGCAAAGTTAGTAGGGCAAATTGACATGTGGTTCTGGAGGCAATAGACAAGCATATATTTGTGTGGGCCTTCTCATATAGCAATAGACAAGCACATATTTATTTATGCTTTTCCTTATAGCTATATGCTTTGTGAAATTAAAATTATTCCGTGCTTGGTTCTGTGAGAGGCAAGTGCACCACTTAACCAGACCCACCAAGCCAGTGGTGTTGTAATTACAAGCATATTAACACTAATCATTACCAGAATGACTCCATGGAAACGTTCATGAAATCAAACAACACTGAAAAGGAGTACAGATTATGCCTTCCAGGATTTTGTGCTTTTGCATTTTTAAATGGAAAGAAAAATGAGAGGAAAATGTCGTTTGTTGAAGAAGCAATTTGGCCTTTTTTTTCTTGACATGGTAAAATCATTCAATCATTTCTCATGGTGCTTGCACTAAATTACACTGGAAGTGCACGCTGTGCACGGCAACTTGTTGATGGCCCTTGCTCACTGCTTAGATTTGCATTACTAAACAGCTGCGCAGAAATAATTTGAATAGTCTGGGCTGAGCATAAAAGTACTTGAGTGAAATTAATGAAATAACAGCATTTATTGCTGATACAGTAATCTTCTTTAGAAAGAATTTGTATAAGAGACTGTATCTAAAAGAGGCCTAAATACTGTCAAACTAAAAGTACCCATGCCTTCATACAAATGTCCGTATGTAGCGCAATATGACCATTTATTAACATAAAACAATTGCCAACAACCAAATTAGCGTTAACCAGTATGACGTTGATCTAATTGCTTGTTAATGAAGTATCAAATGCCTATTGTTTACAGCTTATTAATGTAAACCTGTCACATACCTTAAAAGATAAATCCAATCATATTATGAGAAAAAGGTGCATAAGCAGATCTTACCTTTATAACAAACTGAACAAAAATAACAGTCAGCATATTTAGAAGTTAGTCAGCCGCAGTTCAAAGTTACTTTGGTCTGAAAACTCAGTAATATCTGGCAGCTAGAATTCTGAATCCAAAAAACCAGGGTGATGGAATGGTGGACAACCCACCTGGGCCCTTCACAAATGGCACACATGAATGACACACCAACTCCTCCAGAGGCCCACTAACTGCCTTCCCTGTCTGAGTTGACCAGGACAGCCGTGGACACAAAGTCCACATTATCAGCAGCCATTATGGATGTATGTAAAAATATAAAGTGCAGCGCTTCAAAGGGGCATCAAAGAAAATGCATATGTAAATATGGCATATAATATCTATAAGTGCAAATGTGCAAAAATGATTGTAATTACTGTGTGATACTGATTATGCATTTGACCAACACAATACAGAAAAAACATACATTGTATAATAAAGTGCAATTATAAAGTGCAATAGCATATGAAGTGCCAAAAAAAAGTGTGAAAGTTCATTAAATGGCTGTATCTCACCCCACGTGAGATATAGAGCCTGGATCAAATGCTTGACCACGTGATACCCGTCACCACAGTGAGATAAAAGGCTTTGCAGTGCTGCATACAGGTATTCTGACTCAAATTAAAATAAAAAGGATTCCTTGCAAGTATAAAATTCACAAACAAACGTGTGTAGGCGATCACACGTGTGCAGAGCGTGTGAGCGTGGCGTCCCGATAATTGTTTCCTCAGATGTGATGTCATCAGGGGTACGCCCACATGTCTGTGCCGACGCTCTATGTAGTCCATTGGTAAGACAGAGGAGCGCTGCCATTGGTTAGGGTCAAATGGCCCAAAAGCCCTCATTGGGTGGACAGACCAGGCCTATCAAGGATAAAGAGAGAGTGCTTCATGTAGCCATTGGCTGAACTGTAGGTCCATCAACCTAAGAGTGTATAAACTGAATTCAACAGCGTTGCTATTTTAACTGTGCTGCCATCTTGTGGTGAAAATGAAAAAGGCTATACAGATAATACTAGAGGCTAGCGCCATGTGTTGCCAACAAGCCTTAACTAATCAACAATACATATCATTAGAAACTGCATACTTTATTACAGAAGATAAAAACATATACAGTATCTCACAAAAGTAAGTACACCCCTTACATTTTTGTAAATATTTTATTATATCTTTTCATGTCATACTGAAAAGATTACACTTTGTTACAATGTAAAGTAGTGAGTGTACAGCTTGTACAATGGTGTAAATTTGCTGTCCCCTCAAAACAACTTAACACACAGCCATTAATGTCTAAACCGCTGGCAACAAAAGTGAGTACACCCCTAAGTAAAAATTTCCAAATTGGGCCCAATTAGCCATTCTTCAGTGTTGTCACATGAAAAGTTATAATAAAATATTTACAAAAATGTGAGAGAAATATACAAATTACTATCAATAATAAAAGAAAAGGAAAAAATAATAGTAAAATGAAATACAATAAAATAAAAGCAAAAAAGAGCCAAAAGTCTAGAACAGGATAAGTATGCAACAGGAAGACTGTGCAACAGCAACTATTATTGATAAAGCAGTTGATGTCCCACTCCACATTCAAGCCACTGGGCACATGAGACCCCAATTTATGTATCCAATTGGTCTCGGCCCTAGAGATATTTTGCTTGCCATTGCTCCCACGTCAATGCGGTACATATTTTTCAAGGGCAACGAAAGTAGTACCCCTAGGGTCCCGATAGTGTTTTAGGTCATAGTGCTTAGAAACATTAAGCTTATCAAAGCCTTTACAGATGTTAGTAATGTGTTACCCTAATCTAATATGCAGCATTTCGAATGATGCACCTCACATATTTAAGGCCACAAGGACAGCTGAGGAGGTAGACGACACATTTCTACATGCATGTAATGAACGTTTTTATAGGGTAAGTGAACCCTGTGCCCACTGAGGTAAATTCAGTAATTCTCCTACCCAGATGGGTATTGATTTTGCAGGCCCAGCACTTCCTGCACAAATAATACCCCTTCAGGTCCCCAAAGAAAGTGGGTCTAATGGGCGGATCAGGAACATTTGGTGCTATTGTGTTCCTTAGATTAGAAGCCGGGCCTGCAAAATCACCATTCAAATGCTGCATATTAGATTAGGTGAACACATAACTAACATCTGTAAGGGCTTTGATAAGCATAATGTTTCTAAACACTATGACCTAAAACACAATCGGGACCCTAATGGTACTACTTTCGTTGCCCTTGAAAAATATGTACACCATTGGCGTGGGAGCAATGGCAAGCAAAATATCTCAAGGGCCGAGACCAATTGGATACATAAAGTGGGGTCTCATGTGCCCAGGGGCTTGAATGTGGAGTGGGACATCAACTGCTTTATCAATAATAGTTGATGTCCCCCTAATATATGCACAGTCTTGCTGTTGCATACTTATCCTGTCCCTTTATTTGCTTTAATTTTATTTTATTTCATTTTACTATTATTCTTTTTTTCTTTTGATTATTGATAGTAATTTGTATATTTGGATTAGTTTTATATATATATATATATATATATATATATATATATATATATATATATATATATATATATATATATATATGTTTATCTTCTGTAATAAAATATGCAGTTTCTAATGATTAGTTAATGATTGTTGATTAGTAACACATGGAAGCTAGCCTCTAGTATTATCTGTATAGACAAATCACCTTTTTCTTATTTTATCACAAGATAGCAGCACAGTTAAAATAGCAATGCTGTTTAATTCAGTTTATACTCTCTTGGGTTGATAGACATACAGTTCAGCCAATGGCTACGTGGAGCACTCTCTCTTTATCCATGATAGGCCTGGTCTGTTCACCCAATGAGCGCTTTTGAGCCATTTGACCCTAACCAATGGCAGCGCTTCTCTGTCTTGCCAATGGACTATACAGAGCGACTGTGCAGACGTGTGGGCGTACCCCTGATGACGTCACATCTGACGAAACAATCGTCGGGATGCCACGCTCACACGGTTTGCGCGATCGCTCACACACGTTTGTTTGTGGATTTTATACTTGCAAGGAATCCTTTTTATTGTAATTTGCACTGGAGACTCGTTTGAGTCAGAATACCTGTATGCAGCACTGCAATTGTTGCCATTAAATATACCTTAAAGAGACAATACTGCACTATTGGATTCTGCTTCTTTGCATGTTTGCACCTCCTGATACTGTGGATATCTGTTCTGCTCTGACCATCGCCTGATGGATGTGGAGTGGAGGCTTCTGGTGGGAGATGCTCAGGACATCTGGACATCCTTCTTTGGGACCATTGATCCAATAAGCGCTTTGTGACCCCCCTTAATAAGGGTGGTTGCTGGCTTTCCGGTAAGACTTTTATCTCACTGTGGTGATGGGTATCACGTGGTCAAGCATTTTATCCAGGCTCTATATCTCACGTGGGATCTTTTCTTTAAACTCCAGCCATTTAATTAACTTTTCACTGAATGATTTTTTGTTTGGCACTTCATATGCTATTGCACTTTATAATTGCACTTTATTATACAATGTATGTTTTTTTCTGTATTGTGTTGGTCACATGCATAATCAGTATCACACAGTAATTACAATCATTTTTGCACATTTGCACTTTATAGATATTATATGCCATATTTACATATGCATTATCTTTGATTCACCTTTGAAGCGCTGCACTTTATATTTTTACATTTGATTTAGTCCCAATATGTGGGTTATGGTGCTCAGCTGCTGTTTCGTTTAATTTTTTCCTAAGCACTGATATTGATTTATATTCATTATGAATGTATGAACAGATCCTGCTGCCATGTCTGTCAGAGTCAAGAAGAGAAAAGGGATACATACATTAAATCCCTACAACAAACAGAGATTCACAACACACATCTGATTTCTTTCAATAGATACATTGAAGATCTCAACAATCGAGGTAGGAGGCACATTATCAGAATTAGAAGCCTACCTCAATTGATTGCAGAACCTCTTGGACTACCTGCTAGAGTTTCCAATAGACTTTGACAGGTTACATCGGATCCCTGTGGTTCGACAGTATGCAACAGCAAGGCTGTGCAACTGCGCAACAGCAACTATTATTGATATCTCAAGGATGATAAACATTTTAATTATATTGTAATAAAAGCAGGTATGTGATTATTTAGATTTGTAGAGAACTTTGTTTCCTTGCAACATGGAGTCCTGAAGCAGTGTTTCTGTGTTGTTCCTTATTGTATGGGTGCTTTGTTTCAATGCGCAACTTAAAATATACTGGAAGGTTATTATGCTTATTATTAAAAAAAAATTAGATACAATAAAACAAATGACAAATTATATAAAATAGTAAAATATCTTCAAGCTGTATAAAGCTTCGAGAATAAAGGTAGATGGCACATTTTCTCTCTTTTGCATCCTACCCACCATTAAAGTACACCAGTCATAAGGAAAATATGGAGGCTGCAATTGCTGCCCTCCTCCTGAAAAGGCAAGTTGCCTAGCTGTATATGTCTTTAAAACATTGGCTAACTTTAATGCATAATAATGCATAATAATCAAAGTATAGGGACGTTAGCAATATACAGTATATAAATGAAGGTAAATTGTCCATGCTCTGTATTTTGAAACTATTCATTTGATACTTTTTCAAAGGGACAAAATTGAGTTTACACGTGGTGACACATAAATGAGCAGGTAATTATTATATTATTAAAGAAATGTTCCTAACACAAATGTGCAATTTTTGAAACACACAAGAAAGGAAGAGATTACCATATAAATAATTTACGAAGCCGTCCACAACTCTGCCCCCAGCTACATCACTAATCTAGTCTCTAAATACCAACCAAGCCGCTCTCTTCAGTCCTCCCAAGACCTCCTGCTCTCTAGCTCCCTTGTCACCTCCTCCCATTGGAATTCACTTTACTAAAGTCTAGCCAATACAATATTGATTGCGATTATTGGTACGGATGCTGTTCCTTGTAATATTTTATTAAATGAGGCAATTCGAATTGGATGCCATGCTTTTCTGTCCTGATTAAAGTGACCTGGTAGAGTGCTGTTTTTGTGGATGATATGGATCCTTGGTAATCATGTACATGGCCAATATGGATGTTATGGTTTCCTAGGGAGTCATGCACATGGCCAGTATGGATGATGTGGATCCCTAAAGAATCATAACATGACCAACTTGAATCTTTAGAATCCCAAGGGAACAGTGGCCAGTATCAAGCAATAAGCTACTCAGGGCCATTAAAGCACAGTGTCTACTATTGTCTTACAATTCACTCAGGAAATCCCAGTATTCTGTGACAGACAGCGTAGCAGAACCTTTTGGGATTTTATAACTTTTCCAAAGCCCAAACAGGTGGACCCTCAGCACAGACTGGAAATTTCATAGATAAATTGTTTGCATTCTTTGAGAAACTTCATCAAGCCTCATGAAATCCCTGACTAATGTGAGAAAATAACCGTCATGGTATGTTCCCAACAGCAGTGCACAATACATCTCTACAGTTGTCTTGTATAAACGAAGGAATGCATGCAATCTATTAGTGTCCTCCCATTCATTGTAGCACACACTCTTTCTCTTTTCTGTTGAATAGCTATCTTATGGCACACTTATAACACTTTGTCATTAGAAGAAACGACAGACATGTATAGTGGCACAAAAACATATTTTAAAGGCAATACATAACAAAGAGTATCATACAGAGCATCTTAGAATTTGATTCTGACATTTTATAATATACTCAAGATAAACTTTGTATCACTTCTGATTTTAAATGTATCCTTTGCTTAAAACAAAATTGAAAACAGCAAGATCCATTTATCTGGGAGTCCCCAACACTTATTAAAAGCTAAAAAAAATAACCATTAGAAGAAAGAAATAAAAACCTTGGACCTGGACTTTCTCTTAATTTCCTAAAAATGTCTGTAATATTACTTATTTCTTCTCTCTGCCTCCTTGGAGAGCTCAGTATCCACAATCTTGCAAGAATTAATTTCTGCATTATGCTGGAGCTAATTTTTACAATATTATGGGTACTCAACCTTTCCAAGAAGTAGCAGTGAGTGATGTCATTGGTGTCTTTAGGAATTGGCAGAAGGTTGGGGTTGGATGGGGTATGTTTTTTGTTTTTTTTGAGACTATATTGCATTTGGTGGGATCTACTAGATACGCATTGCCATGCAAGATCCACTTCAATGATTATTTTTACTTAGGGCCTGTTTACTTTAGCTTGTTTTCGTGACATAAATTTAGGCAGTACTAAATTCTTAGTGATTTTTACCTTATAGGAGTTGTAAAGGCAGAAGGTTTAGATAGTAGTAGTAGATAGTAAGATAAAAAGCCTTCTGTGTGTAGCAGCCTCCCCAGCACCCCCTAATACTTACCAGTGCCCCATCTCTATCCAGTGATGTCCACGAATCCCTCGGCCATCCGTGACTCTCCCTCGTCATTAGCTGAGACACATTGCCTCCCTTGTCAATCAAAATCAGTTAGCAATCAGAGGAGAGAGGGGGCATGACTGAATGGCAGCTACGTGTTTGAATGGACACAGGGAGCTGCAGCTCGGCTAGGGTGCCCCCATAGCAAGCTGCTTGCTGTGGTGGCACTCAACAGGAGGGAGGGGCCAGGAGCAGCTGCCCTGTGCAAAATCCACTGCATAGAGCAGGTAAGTATAACATGGTTGTTATTTTCTTTCTTTTTTTTCTTTACAAATCACATTAACCCCTTAATGCCCAGCTACCTTATCCTTTTAATAGGGTCTAAATTCCCAGGGATGGGAAGAATCAGCCCGTCACACCAGCTACCCTTCGTTAGTGTGGACCGAAAGCTGTCTTTGACAGCTCAATCCCTGTGCTGGGAGCTTGCAGTGAGCGTATTCTAAGCACAGAAATATCAGCTGTCCATTGACACATATGTGCAGTGTGTGGGCGGTAAAGTCCACCCATTTTCCGACGCATATACAATGAGTTAGGTGTGGGGCAAGAGGTTAATACATTTTTAGCAAGTACATTTATATGCCCCAGTGCCCCAAGTAGGAAAATACATACCCTGTGCCCTTTGGATGCACAGAGCACAAGCAAGGATAATGCAGGCTCCAATTAATCTGTTGGAGTAAGGAGGAGCAGGGAATAGGCTTGCAGCTGGGACTATGTATTGGGTACAAGGAGACACCACTGCATTTCCAGCAAGGAGCGCGCACACAAAGATGGCTTCATGTCCAGGGATGAAGCCACCTGAAGACAGGAACCAGGGAAAGGGGGATTTGAAGAGGAGGAATTAAGAGAAAGAAAAGGGTAGAGAAAAAGAAACTCAGACATGCATGCATGGTAAGTACTGTAGGTATACAGGCCTATATGCCTAACAAAAACATGCGTTACACCATGTGCAGAGGTATGAAAGACTATTAGGGAGTTAACAATGAAGAAAAAGACATTGCCAAATAAAGCTACGGCTCGAGAATGTAAAATTAGAACTGATGAAGCATGGCATTCTACAGGAATGTAAATAAAGATGGTTATTTAATAATACAACACAAACAGCAATACTGCATGGCAACTAAGCAGATTTTAGCTATCAACAATTAGGATTAGTCAGGCATGAAAGTTAATTAGAATTAGTGGCTATGGATATAAAAAGGAGGGCTTCCGGCTGTTTAGGGCTAATTTTATACCAAAGCTACCCCAAGACTGTTTTGTCATTGGGTATGTTTGTCACTCGCTGCATATAAGGGTTTAGAGCAGTGATGGCAAACCCTGGCACGCCAGACGTTTTGGAACTACATTTCCAACGATGCTCAGCTACACTGTAGAGTGCATGAGCATCATGGGAAATGTAGTCCCAGAACATCTGAGGTGCCAAGGTTCGCCATCACTGGTGTAGAGCATTCTCTGCAATAGCAGGGGTGGCCCCACCACTGCCCAACACAACAATTGCCTTGCTTACAGGGCCATTAAGGTAGGTTTCAATGGGTATTGCATCACCTATCTTGGTTTAATGGAAAGAGAAGTACTTTCACCATTTGAAGTAAAATAGTTAAAAGAAAAAAAGACTATTTAAACCCACTGGACTTAACGCATTGTTCCACTATCAGATTTGCCTGGAGTTTCTTTTCAATAAGTGCTGCAGGCAAGTACAAACAAAAAAGTTTAGGAAATACACAAGGAATTATCAGGACAGGCTGCTAGAATAAATAGCATCAAACTCTGAAAATACATCTGTATTCACCATGTCAGAAATTAAAACGCACGCTGCTTCAGATTAAGAACATCTGATGAATAAAGTAAATGTCATAAAAGATGTGAAACACATGGGGGGATTTTTGACAATAGTGTGTGCCCTCCCTACTATAACCCTCTAAGCAGAAAGAGCAGGAAAGTTTTTGTTTTGTTCCATTGTATATAGATGTCCACATGTCCGTGGTTTAAATTGAGGAGCAAGAGGATTTCCTCGATTAGGGCCAAACAGAGCAGATTTAGAACATACTTTGCAGCCTGCCGACAGATTTTGTGGTAAACAAGTCTGTGCTTTTTATGTATTATTTCTTAATCAAGAAAAACCCACTGTTTTATGTTTATGATGGGATTGGCCTTATTCATTCTGTGGTACTAGCTTACTATGGCATCCAAAATTTTAAATAAACGTGAAAAATAAAGAAACTTAGGATGCTTCATGCAGTATATTCAGTTCTCAGGGACACTGATCCACCACTGGCCAGTACCAGACCTACTTCCTTATGACCAACTCCAGACAAATTTAAAATTTTTGACTACAGGGGGTCCCCTACTTAAAACATCCGACTTACAAACGACTCCTACTTACAAACGGAGGGAGACAACAGGAAGTGAGAGGAAATTCACCCCTAGGAAGGGAAATTCACTCCTGTAAGAGCTAATATGGGAAAAAGGTGTCTCCTCTGATGCTTTATCACCAGTCCATGCTTCCCTAACAACCCAAAATATTCAAAATCCAATTGTCATTGGGACAGAAGGTGAGGTGAAATCTTCTGAACAGGGGCACAGACAGCAAAACAAAAGTTACAGGGGTGATAATCCTTCTCTATGTTATCTAAAAAACGTAAAAATAGATTTTTTGGCTGGAGCTACACTTAAATGTACCTGTTCCAACTTACAAACAGATTCAACTTAAGAACAAACCTACAGTCCCTATCTTGTTTGTAACTCGGGGACCCCCTGTACATAAAAGCCAGAACGTCGTGCTTTTATTCCCATCTGTGTCCTTTGTCTGGGTAGGTTTTTTTCTCACTTCCATGTAAGGGATCCAGTTTGCATCCTGTACTGCAAAAATAGTGCGATGATAGTATAGCCTCCCCTTTCCCTTATGGCTGATATACCTGCTGGTACTCTGATGCTTCCAGAACTTGGGCACCTTTTAGTGAATTAACAAAGATTGGTGCAGGTTCTATGCCTACACCACTTTTCTAAGCTGTGGAAAAGGAGCAGCTCTTGCCTAAGAAACAAAAGGGGCATGTTACAGACCCAGCCGGGACAGGGGCTTTTGGAGGGGACTGCAGGATAGTCTCTTGCCTACTGACTATGGAACCTGGTTTTTGAGGGGGCTCTATTCTTTGAAAGGTGTGTGCCTGGGAGACCTTTGGAATGTTTTTGCTTCGGATTCAGGTCCATGTCCCCCAAAACATAAAGACTCTGGGAGCCTAGGACCTGGATACAGATTTGGGGACTCTGTGCACAAACCAGCATTGACTGCTACCCCCCCCCCCCCTCCCAACTCAGAGACTCAGAGCAGATGTTAATATATTCAGCTCAAAACAACCTAATGCTGAGTTCACCTGCTATAATATGTTTACTAAAGTGTCTTTCTCTCATGGTATAATTTCCCCATTGTGTGCCTCCTAGGTGTGAATTCCCATTGTTAATTGAGTAACATATTGTTTCTGTCTGTCTGCTATTCCTCTTGGAGATGTTGTGTCCACTTTTACTTGTTACCTAACTATTGTGGGATGTTTATATGTTTATGTTAATTAGCTTACTGTTTATGTTTATGGTAGCTGATATTACTGTTTATACTTTGCATTTCTCAGGGTATTGTGATCAAACTCTTACATGATTTTGTGCAGTATATATTCTTTTTTTTTTTTTTTTTTGTTTACAAACTTTTTTATTGGGTGCTAAAAATGGTACAAAAAGAGTACAAAAATATGTTGAAGCTTTAACAGTAATAAAACGTTTTACATATGTAACATTGTATGATACAAATAATTAGGTATGAATATCTAGTTGTGGTACAAAAGTTTTGATTATGGTCTATGGTACAATATAAAGGATAGACTGACGCTTTATATGTAGACATTCTTAGATTGGATTAAAAAATGATAAGGAGTGTTGAAACCATGGATCCCATTTTTTATTATATACATGAATATATTCTGTGAGAATATACAATAAAGGGTCAGTTCAGTTTGCACCTAAGCTAGTGTCGTCTAGTTCTTGGGTGCAATTGTCAGCTTTAATACCTGGTTCCTGGTTCCGGAGTGGAGGAAGCTTTATCTTGGCGGAGGAACCCAGGCTGGGTGCCAGGCGGTTGGTCACAGGGCATAAACCCCTTTGTTAATTTGGACTGATCTGCTCTGTGTTCTATGCTGTGTCTGTCACATATAAAGCACAGAGTACAAATGGAGCTGCATGCTCTGATCCCTTTGTTCGCCCCACCCCCAAGCTGAGATAAGATTGGGAAGGAGGAGAAAGTCTACGCAGACTCGGCTTTTGCAGTGTGATCACAGTATGAGCAGAAAGAGGGGTGTGAGTTGTGTGAGGATCTGCAGCAGTTTTCTATGCTGAAAAGTGCTGCAGTCTCTTAGTTAAAGAGGAACTTTAGTCTTCTCTGTAGTGGCTTTGCCCCCCCCCCCCCTCCTGTGGCATGGCATGTGCAAATGTGATCTCTTTGGGTTCTAGGACAGCCTCTCAAAACATCCGTGCACACACTCGTGATTAACCCACAAAAGATGTCAAATGTTTGTGACTTCCCTAATAGCTGTCTTCGTGTATGCACAGGAAACCTGCGTATGTGCAGATATCCAGGGAAACCTACATATGCGCAAATGTACCTCAGTGCTCACTTGGGACTCAAAGCCAGACGGCACATCTGCACACGTGCAGGAGGGGAGACAAAAACATAATTCTAAATGTAGATGTGCTGCTTGGCAGCACAAATAAATGGCAACAAATAAAAAGGGTTCACTTTAATTAGGTGCAGAACCAACATCAGTTTTTATTTTACTCTTAAACTTGGCACAGATAGACCTTAAACATGTCTGTCTGCTCTGTTAATGTGGTATGTGCCACTTTATTAGCTTTCTTGTGCCGTCATAATGGAGCAGGAAGCTTAGGTGATTATCTGATTTATTTGCCCTGCAGGGACCCCAGAGGGAGAGTTCAAGTACTGTACTTGATGATCCAGAAGGTATGCAATCCATGGTCCGAGGCTAGGTTCTGGGCAGGTGGTGATCTAATGGAAAAGCTGTGAATCAAACTGTGGTCAGCGCGAGCAGTGTTCAGAGAGAGAGTCTGTATCTAAAGCAAGGTAACAGTGGAGCCAGGGCAATGCAAGACAACACATGCACAATTTTGGAGTAAAGAAGAAGATGCTGTCAGAAGTCCAGATTTCAGGGCTTGTGATGCTCAAATAGAAAGCCACAGTGCTACAGGTAGTCAGATATGAGGAGGCATGGTGGCTTGAGTGAACTGCTGCATAGCAACTGGGACACTGCCTGTGGAGGCACAGCACTGATGAGCAATCAGAGCAGGGGGATGTGTCAGGCTGGAAAGGTTACGCTTCTAGAGGTGGCTGCAGCAAATGAAAGAAGGGAGAGAGTGCTCAGCTCTCCTAACACACCTGTAACAAAATTATAGAGAAAAAAAACCTGACAGATGTTCTAACTATCCCCACCTTCAATTAGTTGCTGTCTATCCAGAGAGAAATGCCATCACCTCCTGTCTATGAGTAAAAATATCTTCAATAGGTACGCAGAAAAACAACTAATTTCCTATTTAACACACAGCATTTTTGTGGACTGAATGGTGTCAGCCCTGCCCAGTTGTGGTTTGCTAAATTACTATATATCTCCCACTGTCTTCATCCAACAACATAGAGTCAGCCTGAGAGGAAGGATATCTCCCATGCCATGCTATGTCTAAGCACTTTGAATTTCAACTAAGAGAGCAGCACAAGGGACACTGCACAATAAATGTAAGTGCTGTCCCTTGTGCTAATTTAAAACCTTTAACTAAGCTTAGGCTTTAATAGCCTCCTGTACAAGTTAGAGATTTTTTTCAGTGATGCTAATGTATTATGATAGTTTTAAACATGCTTAGTGTAAGTATTCCATCCTTTTACATATCCGATGTCAAATAAAACAAACTTTGAAGTAGTATCCTATGATGTCACATTGCCAAAGAAATGACAGTTTATTGTCCAGTCTCAGTATCTGAACACTAACCCTTGCTGGGAGTTGTACTTTTGCTTGTCTTGAAATAATCCTTGCTCTTGATCATCCAATGCTATTTTAACATGCTCCCCACTAATCAGAGTTGGTGGGATTTGTATTTTTAGAGGCATCTGTCTTCTCATGTTGCTCCTGTGGGAAATCTGTGAAGTTTTATCTTGTGGAGGAATGCATTGTTAAATCATGTATCCCACAGCTGTTCCCTTTAGAAACAACACAAGAAATTCTAAAATGTACCAAGCAAAACATGGATAGCAGACAGCGTCTTGTCACGAGGAATACTTTTAAAATGGGATGGATTCCTTTGGCATCATGGGAGCATATAAAAGGCGTTCTCTCTGCTAGTTCAGTGATAATCATTCAGCAGACCATATGCTGTAAAACATTATTATTAACTAGATCTTTAGGCCTTTCCATTATTAATGTACGATCTGCTAATATCTATTTTATTTTATATATCTAGTAATTTATCAGCATATATTAGTACTACATTTATGTCTTCTGTTATGCAATTGATCTGTATTGACTGCAATGTATTCACTTTTGTTCTATACAAGGTGATTGATTTGAGCATTGTTACTGATATTTTGAAAGTGTTATGCCTTGAAAACACGGTCGGACATTCCGACCACAAATTCCATCGGATTTTTTCCGTCGGATTTTGGCCGAAACTTGTGTTGCATACACACGGTCGCACAAAGTTGTTGGAAAATCTGATCGTACATACGACAGGACTACGTAGATGCCAGTAGCCAATAGCTTTCATCCCCAAATTTATTCTGAGCATGCGTGGCACTTTGTGCGTCGGAATTCTATACACACCATCGGAAAAAGTCTGATCGGATTGTGCTGTTGGAAAATTTTAGACCCTGTTCTCAAATTTTTCTCGTCAGAAATTCCGAGGGAAAAAGCCCGCTAGAGCCCACACACGATTGGATTTTCCAACAACATAATCCGAACGGAATTTTCCCGTCGGAATTTCGGACCATGTGTACGGGGCATAAGATATAACAATAACTAGTATTGACAAATAAAAAGGTATGTAGTGTTAACTGCTAGGGATGGGCCAAACACCCCCCACAAAAAATGTGTGCAAACATGCAAACCCTATTAAAGTCTATGGGACACGAACATGAAAAATCAAAAGTGCTCATTTTAAAGGCTTATATGCAAGGTATTGCCATAAAAAAAGTATGGGGGCCTGGGTACTGCCCCAGGGGACATATATCAATGCAAAAAAAGTTTTTAAAACCACAGTTTTTTTAGGAGCAGTGATTTTAATAATGCTTAAAGTGAAATATTCCTTTAAATATCGTGCCAGGGGGGTCCCCTTAGCCTACCTGTAAAGATGCGCATCTGTGTGATGTGTATTATAGTGCCGCAGCAAAATTTTATTTCTAAAGAAAAAATGTGATTTAAAATTGCTTGCGGCTGTAATGTACGACTCCCGGCAAAATAGATAAAAATTAAGGAAAAACATGGCATGGGCCCCCCCCCCCCCCCAGTCCATACCAGGCCCTTCGGTTCTGGTATGGATTTTAAGGGGAACTCCACAGCAAAACTTGAAAAAAAATTGGCATGGGGGTCCCCCCCAAAATCCATACCAGACCCTTATCCAAGCAAGCAGCCTGGAGGACAGCGAGCCCCCCCCCCCCCTCCTGAACCATACCAGGCCACATGCCTGGCCCCAGATCCCACCCCCCCCCTTTAAATCTATACGAGACCCAAAGGGCCTGGTATGGACCCATGCCGTTTTTTCTTAATTCTGTCATAGGGTTCCTCTCAACCACTTCAATACACTGTATTATATGTACACTGCCTACACTGTATATATATATATATATTATATATATATATATATATATATATGTGTATATATATGTATATATATATATATATATATATACTAGACATTGTATATATAGTCTACACCGAATGAAGTGTATGTGTATAATATATATACACACACACACTACACTGTATATATATACCGTATATACTCGAGTATAGGTTGACCCGAATATAAGCCGAGGCCCCTAATTTACCACAAAAAAACTGGGAAAACGTATTGACCTGTGTATAAGTCGAGGGTGAGAAATGCAGCAGCTACTGTAAGTGGAAAAGAGGGTCAACAAAGCCCATCTGCAGCTGCATACCTCCCTGTGTCCTGTGCATTCCTACCTGTGCAGATATGCCTACCTCCCTGTGTCCTGTGTACCTCCCTGTTTCCATTGCAGCCTATCTGTGTCCTGTGCATGCCTCCGTGTGCCGTTCTGCAGCCTCTCTGTCCTTCTGCAGCCTCTGTGCCCTTCTGTAGCCTCTGTGCCCATCTTCAGTCTCTGTGCCCATCTTCAGCCTCTGTGCCCATCTGCAGTCTTGGTGCCCATCGCATTTGCACCGATCAGCGTGCAATAATTACATACGGCGGCCATAACAGTATTCAAAAGCCGCGCCTCCTCCTTGTCTGTGATAGGCGGAACATTCAATTTCCCAGCAGTCAATGTTCCGCCTATCACGGACATCCGCTCATCCTAATATCACGAACGAGGATGAGAGGATGTCCGTGATAGGCGGAACACTGACTGCTGGGAAATTGATTGTTCTGCCTATCAGAGACGAGGAGGCGCGGCTTTTGAACACTGGAATGGCCGCCGTCTGTCTGCATGACACACTGATCAGGTAGGCAGATGGCGGCGACTCGAGTATAAGCCGAGGGGGGTACTTTCAGCCCAAAAAAAAAGGCTGAAAATCTCGGCTAATACTCGAGTATATACGGTATATATATATATATATATATATATATATATATTAATACACTGCCTGCACTGTATATATAGTCTACACTACACTGACTATATATATATATATATATATATATAAACTGCCTGCACGCCACACTAACTAACCTGCCTCTAGCTAACGTTCTCTCAATCATAACACTATATACGGCCGCCGTTTAAGCAGCGTTATATAGTGGGGGCCGTGGACTTTGCCCCCTGAGCCATAATTGGCCAAAGGCACCCTGCCTTTGGCCAATCATGGCTCTCACAGCAGAGCGTGCTGTGATTGGCCAAAGCATGAGAATCGTCAGCGCTTTCTGCCGGGACACGTGTGTGTCCCGGCAGACAGCACGCCAGGACAGGAAGTGGCGTAAACTCCCAGGTATCTGCACCCCCCTCCCCCCTAAAAGGTGCCAAATGTGACACCGGAGGGGGGGGGGGGGTTCCGAAAAGCAGGAGTTCCACTTTAGGGTGGAATCCCGCTTTAAGGATATTGATCATATGAAGCCATTTATTGTAACATTGTTGTTTGGCTACTTTTTAAATCATAATGATAACAGAAATCAACCAAATGGCCCTGATAAAAAGTTTACATACCCTGGAATGTTTGGCCTTGGCACAGACATACAAGGTGGCACACACAGTTTAAAATGGCAATTAAAGGTTAATTTCCCACATCTGTGACTTTTTAAATTGCAATTAGTGTATAATTAGTCAATTCGTTTGTTAGCTGTCACGTGGGTGCACTGAGCAGGCTAGATATTGAGCCATGAGAACAGAAATGAACTGTCAAAAGGCCTGCATACAGTGCCTTGAAAAAGCCAAAAAAGTTAATGTTTTTTTGGGGGATTTTATCTGATAGATCAACACAAAGTAGCACATAATTTTGAAGTGGAAAGAAAAATGACAAATGGTTTTCAACATTTTTTACAAATAATTTTGTGAAGTGTGGCGTGCATTTGTATTCACGACCTTTTGCTGCAATTACAGCTGCAAGTCTTTTTGGTTATGTTTCTACCAGCTTTGCACATATAGAGAGTGACATTTTTGCCCATTCTTCTTTGCAAAATAGCTCAAGCTCTGTCAGATTGGATGGAGAGCATATGTGAACAGCAATTTTCAAGTCTTGCCACAGATTCTCAATTGGATTTAGGTCTGGACTTTGACTGGACAATTCTAACACTTGAATATGCTTTGATCTAAACCATTCCATTGTAGCTCCTGCTCTATGTTTATGGTCATTGTCCTGATGGAAGGTGAACCTCTGCCCCAGTCTCAAGTCTTTTGCAGACTCTTACAGGTTTTCTTCTAAGATTGCCCTGTATTTGGCTCCATCCATCTGACCATCAACTCTGACCAGCTTCCCTGTCCCTGCTGAAGAACAGCATCAACACAACATGATGCTGTCACCAACATGTTTCACAGTAGGGATGGTGTGTTCAGGGTGGTGTGTAGTGTTAGTTTTCTGACAAGTTTGCTTTTAGGCCAAAAAGTTAAATTTTGGTCTCATCTGACCAGAGCACCTTATTCCACATGTTTGCTTTGTCCCCTGCATGGCTTCTCGCAAACTGCAAACCGGACTTCCTATGGGTTCTTTCAACAATGGCTTTCTTCTTGCCACTCTTCCATAAAGGCCAGATTTGTGAAGTGCACGACTAATAGTTGTCCTGTGGACAGATTCTCCCACCTGAGCTGTGGATCTCTGCAGCTCCTCCGGAGTTACCATGGGCCTCTTGGCTGCTTCTCTGATGAATGCTCTCCTTGCCCGGCCTGTCAGTTTAGGTGGATGGCCATGTCTTGGTAGGTTTGCAGTTGTGCCATACAGTTTCCATTTTCAGATGATGAATTGAACAGTGATCCGTGAGATGTTCAAAGCTTGAGATATTTTTTTTATAACCTAGCCATGCTTCAAACTTCTCCACAACATTATCTCTGACCTGTCTGGTGTGTTCCTTGGCCTTCATGATGCTGTTTGTTCACTAAGGTTCTCTAACAAACCTCTGAGGATTTCACAGAACAGCTGTATTTATACTGAGATTAAATTACACACAGGGGGACTCTATTTACTAATTAGGTGACTACAAAAAAAAAACAGAAATGGAAGGCGCGCACACCTAGTGCATTACCAAAGATAATTTAGTAAAAAAAATGTTTTATATACAAGTGGGTACTCACAAAATGCCATAAAAACAATGCATGGACATGCACAGAACACAGGGTACAACTAACGCGTTTCGGGGGCACACCAGCTTCCTCAGAGCTAGGCCATTTTGTGAGTACCCACTTTTCTATGTATGTGCGCCTTCCATTTCTGTTTTTCTTGTAGTCACCTAATTAGTAAATAGAGTCCACCTGTGTGTAATTTAATCTCAATATTAAATACAGCTGTTCTGTAAAATTTCTGTTTTTCTTGTAGTTCCTTTCGGATTACCCCATCTGAGGAAGGCAGCATCCACCCAGTTTTGGATACCATATATACCTTTCACACTACCATTTTATTTGACATCTGTTACTCCACACCTTGGAAGACCTATTAGCGCTGGAAGTGACTGTGTTTTTTTGTATCTCTACTAATTAGGTGACTTCTGAAGGTAATTGATTTCAGTAGATTTTAGTTAGTGTAAAGGGGGCTGAATACAAATGCACGCCACACTTTTTACTTTTTACATACAATCCCAATAAAATAAATTTAAGTTTTTGGTTGTAACATGACAAAATGTAGAAAATTTCAAGGGGCATGAATACTTTTTCAAGGCACTCTAACAAGTTAATGGAACTTTATAAAGAAGGAAAAGGATATAAAACGATATCCAAAGCCTTGAATATGCCAGTCAGTACTGTTCAATCATTTATTAAGAAGTGGGAAATTCAGGGATCTCTTGATACCAAGCCAAGGTCAGGTAGACCAAGAAAGTTTGCAGCAACAGCTACCAGAATAAATGGTGTGGTTGTTTCAAGGAGCACAATACAACGATACTTGGGTCTGAATACTCAGGACCATGTGATATTTCAGTTTTTATTTTTTTAATAAATCTGCAAAAATTTCAACAATTCTGTGTTTTTCTGTCAATATGGGGTGCTGTGTGTACATTAATGAGGAAAAAAATTAACTTAAATGATTTTAGCAAATGGCTGCAATATAACAAAGAGTGAAAAATTTAAGGGGGTCTGAATACTTTCCGTCCCCACTGTATATACAATAAGTATGTGTTTTGTATAGCCATTGCTGCACAGCACATTCAAAAAAATCCTTTTGAAATCTCCTCCTTAGGTGAAACTTCCTTTAGGAAGGTAGCTACATTCACTTTACATGGTCCCATGTTGTGTTGGAATGTAGCCACCTGCTTTTGCCCACTGCCAGCTACAAAAAGCCAAGAAAAATTGCAATTTTCTTGATTATGAGAGCAGTCATCTCTTTCATACCCTGCCATCCACACTGCAGCACTCATGGCACAGGACCGCACACAGTCTTGAGAGTGACAGCGTGCAGGAGGGAGGTTTTAGAATCGATGACTTACTACATTGGCAAATGCACAGTAGTACCACCAGCATGATGTGTAATGTGCATGTGACTGCAATGCATGTGCACCATGGGCGTCCGCAGATAGGGGCAAGGGGGGTCCAGTGCCCCCCCCCCCCCCCGGAATCAGGGATCGGATCAGCACTGTTAAATTCAGCACAGTGGCATCACTATATGGGTGCGGGCAGCCCCTGACAGTGGGGTAACGCCATCAAGGTGCTGTCAAGCCCCCCTATCAGTGTAGTGTGACTGCGGGCTCTTTTCCCTGCTCAGTCCAGCAGAGAACTTGGCGGTGCTGTGACAGGAGAAAGAAGAGTCAGAGATTTCCCCTGCTTGCCCTTCTCCTTTCAAGAACAGACGGCGGCTCTCACTAGGTTCCTGCCCGATCAGTTCCTTCCCCATTGGCCATAACTCAGGGCCAATCAAAGGAGACTAGGAGAGGAGAGCATCATGGGTCATGTAGTCCCAAAGATTGGTGGCTCCATTTTCCACAGGGAGGAGGCTACAGATTGATCAAGAGAGAGAGATTGAGAGACTGCAGCCTGGAAAAAAGCTGAGGGAGAGAATAGTACAGTACAAAGAACAAGGAGTGTGCTGGGCGGGAGCCAGGGAGAGAGCCACGCTGCCCAGTGCCACCAGAGAGAGAGCCATGCTGCCCAGCGCCACCAGAGAGAGAGCCACGCTGCCCAGTGCCATCAGAGAGAGAAAGACTAAGCCACTGCCAGGGTACAGACATGCTACACTACTGACCAGAGTCGCCCCCGGGGAACCCAGAGTGAGCGATCATCCAGCCAGAGGGATCACTGCTGTAGTTTCACTGGGTTTGGTAAGAGGGCCTGTCAGCCATTATCCATTACTTATCCTAGGAACTGTACTACGTCTGCAGTCTCTGACCATGATAATGTGATAATGACATTGTCAAAAAGGGGCGGCGCATGGGTGACCCAAAAATGATGCCCCCCCTGAAAAAAGTTCTGTGGACACCCATGATGTGCACTGCTCTTACTTGTTTTCCGGCAGTGGAAGTAATGCAGGCACATGGGGGGAATGAGCAGAGGAAATAAATATAGACAAACAGGACAAAAATTATTCAACCTTATTTTACAAATTTGGGCAAAACAAGATGGTTAAAAACATTAATTTGGACTTTAAGCTGGCCACACACCAGCTGAATTTCATTTGTTCAAAATGTTAAAAAAATGTTCATCAGAGACAACTAATTTTGTCTGAAAGCGCTTAAAATTTCATCTAGACCTGCTGCTTGAATGGAATCCCAGACATATTAAACAAGCTTCCTTTGTGCCTAGAGAATGTGCATTACAATATGTATAATTTTTCCTGAATGAAAACCATATTCACAGTTAGAGTTTCTTTTGTTGAGAAATTAGTTCCATCGAACATCTTTGAATTTTCTCATCACTATGGTTAAAAAACAATGTCTATTTAACCCCACTAACCATTAGAAAATTGAACAAACATTCTGAAAAAAATGTTGTCAAACTAAATTCTACTGGTGTATGGCCAGCTTTAAAAACGAATACATTAAAAAAATAAATCAACACAAGGGATGGTACTTGGAGATGTTAATACAGCCGCTAGACCTGTCATAGGCACTCACCAAGCGTGCCGACTATGCCCACTCTTTGCACCCCCTCTTCCATTCATAAGGGCTGTACTATAGCCTTTATGATTTAAAAAACAGCTTTATGATTAGAAGAAGTGGACCTTTCATTCATCCACCCAGCCTCCATCCATAGAGAGCTTTTCATTGATAGAATATTTAGTACAACTGCTATAAATGGAGGAGGGGCCGAAAGGGCAGGCACAGGTGGCACTCTTGATGAATGTGACAGGTTCAGCAGTTATATTAACAGTGTTGGTCATCTTACTTTAAAAAAGTAATTAGTTAAGTTACAAATTACTTCTCCCAAAAAGTAATTGCGTTAGTAACTCAGTTACTACATTGGAAAAGTAATTAGTTACTCAGCAAAGTAACTGTGACTTTTTTTTTAATATTCTATACGGGTAACTAAGGGGCGGGTCTAGTATTACTGTAAGCAAGGGGCGCATTTATTATTATTGTTATATATCGTGTAACCAAGGGGCTGCTCTATTATTACTCTAACCAAGGGGCAGATCTATTATTATATCGTGTAAGGGGCGGATGGCTACAGAAGAGGGCGAATGTTAAATTAATGGGCAGAGCTCGATATATAACAATAATAATAAATGCGCCCCTTGGTTACAGTAATACTAGACCCACCCCTTAGTTACATGATAGACGCCCCTTGCAGAGTAGCACAAGCATCGGGAGCGTGCGGCACGCCTCTTACAATTACATGTTAACTGCGCCTGCGCGGTGTAGAGTTCACTCAGAGCTGTTTAAGTTCGGCAATTTTCGTAAGCTCCGTAGTCCTTCGTACTGCGCAAGCGCTGCGCCTGCGCAGTACAGGGGGTCCTTATCTGGCGGGGGAACTTTTTTGGCAGAACACCGGAATTACACTACTGCCATCTAGTGGCAGTAGATGTAATTGAGGTAACTCAGCCCAAGTAATGGGAACTGCGTTACCATGAGGGGAAAAGTAATCAGTTAGATTACTCGTTACCCTCTAAAGTAACTGCGTTAAGTAACTCCGTTTATTTTAACTCAGTTACTTACATCACTGTGTATTAAAGTGTTGCTAAACCCACAGCAGTAAAATCAGTCTGTATATGCAGTAAAGCATGCTTGTTATACTCACTGTGGAACCTGAGGGGTTAAGCATCTGCATTGTGTAAAAAGGCAGTTTGATCCTGTTTCCTCTGATCCTCCCCTTCTTCCAGAGCCCCCACTATATCTCCTGATAGTACAGATGCTAGGAGACAAGCTGCACGTGCTCAGTGTGTGTGTATTTGGTGTGTATTTCTACAGAGTTTTTTTTTCTTGGGAGAGTGTGATCAGCACAGAGCCAAGCAGCACTATCCAGACAGAGGGTCAGGGGTCCTGCATCCTCCCAGGACGATCATGAGAGAATGAACACTCCTCCTACAAGCTTTAATCAGACACTGATAGAAGTCACAAGACTGCTCTAACTGCTGATGAGAAAAGGTATTTAGCAGTTTATATTTACTAAAACTATTGCATTTCTATGTTCTGTGTATTGTGGGAGACCAGATATAGTGAATGTAGGGTTCTGGGTTTAGCAACGGTTTAACTCCCTCAGTACGAGAGCCTACTGCTGTGGGGGTATTTGGGGGGATTTAAACTAAGACAGCAACCACCAGCACAAGGGACACTTCTCATTGAGTGTAAGTGAAATCCCTTATACTGATTAAGAAAAAAAAAAAAAAAAAAGGCTTTAAAGTAAACCTGTTATGAGATAAATCGGAATGCTGCCTTCCTCTAAAAATAATACCTGGTTGTCATGCTGATCCACAGTTTTCAGTGGTTTCTGAGTCACTGGCCTGGAACATGTATGTAGATCAGAAGCTGTGCTTTACTCAAACTTTTCTTTGAGTAATATTGCATATTTATTCCAGAAATATTTTAAAAGTTGCAGAATTCATCTTCCTTACACATTGCATAGACTAAACACGCATTTAACCCTTACTATCTGGGAGGGGATGCACACAATGCATATTTATAAAGGCTGTCAGGAATTCAGCTTTAAATGCTGGATATAAGCCTGAACAATTTTCAGTGCTGCAATTGCTTCATTATTGTCTTTTGTCATGTCTCTCCATGGAAATCCCCGGCGACACAGCAGTAATTGAAGTCTGTACTTTCTGCTTTAATTAAAAATAGAAAATATTGACACTTGTGGCTGTCTTCATTTGTAACTTACACCTACGTTCAATTGGGGCACAGTGCTGCACTTGTATACTGTAGTTATACACCAAACAGCTGCAGCTGCTTAATAAACAGCGCTAATGTTCCCCCCATACAAATGGCAGTGGATGTTTCCAGTGCTGTACTAATGAGGTGTAATGTGTGCATCAATAACACATAACTATAAGATTTGTCACACAACCTTCCAGTTGTCCTGGCAGCATTGCACTGCCATTCAGCACATTTATTTAGACAATAGTGGCATTTTGACTCTTACATTGCTGCGATAACTCTGATTAAAACAACACAAAAAGGCTATATTGACAACTCGTCTTCTATTTCTCTTTCCAGACAAGTTGGTGTCAGAGCTGGAAACATACAAATGACTTTTGCATTTAATAAACTCTAGAAAGTGACTGGTGTTGAGGGTTGCAGCCACCCTCTGATATTATTGTGCATAGTATTGCTATAATGAGCTGGAAGCTTCTTGTATTCAGCAATACGCTTTACTTTCATTGAGAAATATCAGAACATGTATTTTCATAGAACAGGAAGCAGGAATATAAGAGAACACATACAATGAGAAAGATAATACTTCCTCTGATTACATTGCCGTAGAATACACACTATAATGCTGCAGTGCCACCTGCTGCTCAGATAGGTATAATGCATACAGTATTGTCAGTTTATTAGCAACCATGCTGTTCTTCCAACACCCCTTCTCAACAGCATGTGCTTTGTCAAATGATATTCAGCGTCTTCTGGAAATAACTATGATGTTCCTTCAACAAAGGTTTGGTGAGTGCATTAGCAGTCGCCTCCTCTGTGTGGCAGTATTGAATGTCAATAACACCTTGTTCTTGATTATCTCTCAGTAGGTCGATGTGTTTGGTCCTAGGATTGACCCGTTCTGATTGCGTAAGCTTTATACATCCCTGGTTGTCTTCAAAAATGGGAATTGGTTTTGACATGTCTACCCTAATATCCACAAAAAGTTGACAAATCCATATCACTTCTTGACACATGTGTGCTGCTGCGATGCACTCTGCTTCGGTTGAAGATAGACCGAAAGCAAGCTTGCTTTCGACTAGACCAACTTATGGTTCCTTCCCCATACTGGAAGATGAATGCACTTGTGGATTTGCGGCCTGTGCAGTCCCCGGCCCAATCAGCATCCACTTATCCAACCAGTTTTGGATCTGATGTTGCTGGTAACCATAACTTCATCGGAATTGTTCTTTTGAGGTATTGCACCACTCTTTTTATTGCGTTCCAGTCATGCTGACAGGGAGCTGAGACTTTCCTGCATAGTATGCCCACTGCTGCAGCTATGTCTGGTCTTGTCACAGTGGCAACATATAGCAGCTTACCGATTGCTCTGTGATACATGTCATTGTTGGGTAGCAAGTTTTTTGATTCATTGCTCTTTTGATAGCCTGGTTCCATAGGAGTTTTCACTTCCTTTGCATCTTGCATATAGAATTGTTCCAAGATTGGTTCAGAAGATAACTTCCATCTTCTTCTCTCTCTATTTGGATTCCCAGATGGTAGCTAATCTCTAGCTCTTTGATTTCAAAATTTTCTTTCTGCTTCTGAACTATCTTATTGTAACCCCTTCGTGTTCAAAACAAGTTATAATGTCATCAACATAGATAAGGATGTATATCCACCTGTCTCCTTGATTCCTGAGTAGAGACAGGGGTCTGCTTTCCCCATGATGTCAGAGGGGGGCGGGGTCACCAGGTGCCCTCCGTTTTAAAAGACCTGTCAGATGGAGCGGGAGCCTCACACAGCGGGAGCCTCCCATTGCGTGGAGCGGCCCAAGAAGACACGACACCGACGCCGACGCCGACGCCGACGGAAGAAGATGCCGGACGAGAAGGACGAGAAGACCAGCGCAAGAAGAAGCGGATCGGAGGAAGAAGAAAATGGAAGAAGAAGATGGAAGAAGATGAAGGAAGGAGAAGATGAAGAAAACCGAAGGATGAAGAAAGAAGAAAGAAGATTTTAATAAAGGAATTGTCAAAGACTGTCTCCTGTCATTTTTTCATTTTTTTTATTTATTATCACATCAGGGACTTGCAGATTGCTTTACTTCTTGAGAATCTCTCTCTGGTGAGTACTTTGTTCACTTTCTCATTCCACATCCTTGCAGATTGCTTAAGATTGTAGATGCTCTTCTGAAGTTTACACACAAGGTTATCTACTTTTTCAAACCCTGGTGGTTGCTTCATGTAGTGATCTTCCTTAATGTCTCCATATAGGAAAGCAGTTTTAACATCTAGGTGTTTGACTTGCATGCCCTTCCTGGCGGCATCGCTAAGAAGTGCTCTGATGGTGGAGTGTTTCATATCAGAAGCGAATGTTTTATCGTAATCTTCACCAAATTTCTGGGAGTTACCCTTGGCAACTAGCCTGGCTTTGTATTTGTGGATGTTCCCTTCTGTGTCTGACTTTCCTATGAAAGTCCACTTACTTCCTATTGTTTTGCAGTTAGGAGGGAGCTCTGTGGGAGTCCAGGTTTTCTTTTATTGATGTGACTTTAATTCTTCTTCTACTGCCTTTTTCCATTTATTATATGGTGAGGGTGCAGCGCTGTACTAAATATTGTCCATAATAGATAATAAGTTCATAAGCATTCAGAGTGATGTTCCTGAGCTGTTGTGATAATAGATGGAAGCCGTCACCAACACCCAATCACACTGACTCTTACCCTAAGGTAAAAACATTTAAGCGGTATGTAACATCTCAAGGCAGTCTCAGCAGTCCTCAGTTCCAAGAATATCACTTCCTCCTGAGCGAGATTAGACTTGCACCAAATAGACAGGTAATAGATGCCGATTCACATAAGTAATCCACCAACAGCCCACACGAATGCCAATAGGAACTTCCACCACAATTATACACTTTTATCTGCATATAACGGTCCTCACACAGAGTCAGAACAAGAGAGCACCTCTCACCTCCTCCCAGCGCAGCCCCTCAGCTCTGGCCACTCTATTCCTGGAGCTCAGAGAATGGACAAGACGACCACGGGAGCTCACAGATGTTTGCAGCTCCAGAACTCCTGGGCTGCAAACAGCTGTGAGCTCCCAGTGTCGTCTTGTCTGATCTCCAGGAATAGACCTATCAGCGTTGACAGCGTGCCGTTGGAGGGCTTCCTTTCAAGGTAAGTCTGTCATAATGTGCTAGTATGTGATGCATACTAGCACATTATGGCTTTACCTTGCAGGAAGAGTTTTATTTTATTTTTTATCCTGAACTTTACTACCGCTTTAATGCTTCCAATCAACATTCACGTTATCATATCATATAGATACAGTATATCTTTTTCAGCAGAACACATGCACATTAATTTGGAAGAATGCATCTGTAGCAGTACCCTCGCAGGGGCCGTAGATGTTACCAAGTTTATTCCCACTATAGGACAGAGACAGCCAGGCACACAGCTACAGTCCATACACTACAGCTCATTGAGGAGTCTAGGAGTTTGTCTTTTTCTGTATTTTATTGCTTAAAGGACTGGGGAGGGGATCTGGGGTGGTGCAGGATACTCAAAATGCTGGGACACAATTGTCAAAGGACAATTTCTCTAAAGTAGCACAGTTTTACTCACAGCTGGGGACCATGAGATATTTGGTAAATCAAATGCAGCAAGACTGGAACAGTCTATAGGTTCACGGCTGGGGACCATGAAGCAGCTTGTAGAACAGATATGCTACACTGGAATAGTCTATAGGTTCATGGCTGGGGGTCATGAAGCAGCTTGTAGAACAGATAATCTACACTGGAATAGTCTATAAGTTCGTGGCTGGGAACAATGAAGCATATAGAACAGATAGGAACAGATAGGAGGCTCTCTCTCTCCCTAAAACTATTTAATAGCTCTCCCAGCCACCATCCTCTGCACACCTCCCCAGGGATTGGCTGACCAGAATATACAATTTTTGCTCCTCTGACTACAGCAGGAGCCAAACACTAAATTTGCCTAGCAGCCTAACTAGGAGGGTGCTACACATCCTATTTAAATAATTAGAATTTTACACCATGAAGTTAAACTATACCTGTCATGAGAAAAATGGACACTACCATTGATGGATTCTTCCTGAAAGTGCTAGTTACCTGACTGCATCTCTTTTCAGTATTTATGAGACACAAACCCAGAACATGCATATAGAGCATGAGTGTTATCCCGCGTACACACGACCGGACTTTCCAGCAGACTAGGTCCGACAGTCTTCCCGACGGACTTTCAGCTGAGTTCTGATGGACTTTCCAAACGAGCGGACTTGCCAACGGAGTTACGACCGACTTCTGAATGAATGGACTTGCCTACACACGGACTAAAGTCCGTTTATTTTGAACTTGACTCCAGGTACGACGGGACTAGAAAAGGAAGTCAATCTTGCCGCTTTTAATCGGCGAGATTGACACCTTGCAAGCCCGTCGTGGGAGCCGGCGCCTGGTTTGGATTTTAAGGGGAACCCCTTACAATGAAAAAACAGCGTGGGGGTCCCCCCAAAGTCCATACTAGACCCAGCATGCCCCAGGACCCCGCCTCTTATGATGTGACCGCCCGGGTCATGCTGGGACTGTGCCGTCATAAGGGATGGGGTCACCCCGCCCCATGCCTATATAAGTCGCCGCGCACTGTGTACACAGCATTACAGCGGGAGAGAGCACCGGGTCAACATCGGAAGAACAGAAGAGGGAAGAAAAAGACGATGAAGGAGGAGCCCAGGCCAACGCTAGTAAAAGAGCTGGAAGAAGATAACGGAGGAGCCCGGCAGAAGATACCGGAGAGCGCGGAGAAGAACCGGAGACTCGCTCGTCCCCACCCCCTTTCCTGACCGGCTGGGCTGCGTGCTTGGATAAGGGTCTGGTATGGACTTTGGAGGGACCCCCACGTGCTTTTTCCGCGTAGGGGGTTCCCCTTAAAATCCATACCAGACCGAAGGGACATTGTCGCCTCTCTCTCGTGCTCGCTGCAATAGGAAAATTTGTTTTTTCTATTGCAGCGAGTGCGAGATGTACAGTATCCTGTAGCCGAGAACCAGTGCGATAGGATCACGCTGGAAACATTCTCGCGGGCAGGTGCTGTAGCTACCCTTGCGTCGTATTTGGTACGTCGGACCCGCATACAGGCGAACGGGTTTCCCGATAGGAACTGGGTCCGGCAGAGTTCTGGCGGGAAAATTTAAAACATGTTCTATTTCTAAAGTCCGTCTGATTTTTGGACAGCAAATGTCCGATGAAGCCCACATACGATCGAATTGTCTGACGGATTTGTTCCTGTCGGACCTTTGCTGTCAAAAAGTCCGGTCGTGTGTACGTGGCATTAGAAAACTGTGAGAATTTGATATCTTAAAAAATATTTAATTCCTTAGGGAATCAAGTGCCCATTGAAATCCATCCTGCAGTTGCCAAACAGTTTTCCCCTCTGCTGTCCAACCAGGCTACTTGTTGTGAGTGACAGAGCTGGTCTCTGGCAGCAGGGGCTGCATTGGAGGTCAGCACTGCCATTCAGCAGATTACACAATGGTGCTGTGTATCCATCTGCGGCTGCTTGTAAATACACAGCTATGGTAGATGGATCATACAATGTCACAGCACTTCAATCTTTTATGATGAATAGACAGTCAATGACCACTGTAGGGCTGTGTCATACACTGCATTGGTATGATCATGCAGCATTGCAGAGCTGTGTTATCTGTCAGGCTGTATATGTTTACAAGCGGTCCAAGATAGCTCACACAGCCCAGCAGCATTGGATGATCTTTTACTTTTATAAATGACAATCAGCGCTGCCTGTTCAATCACAATATTAAAAGATCATTCTGTGCTAATTGCCTGTGTGATCTAGCTGTGGCTTAATACTTGTAAACATACACAGACCTGGCATAAAGCTGAATGATTTCTTACTATTATAAACAAACATGCATCACTGTTCATTCATGAGAGTAAAGAACAGTCAGCTTAAAGAGAGGTTGCTGGCTGCATTTTCCTGCACAGAAACGCCCATAAAGGGCTTCAGAATGGGAGGCAACTACAGACAGCAACATAAATGCTTTTAATTCACAACAGAGTAGCTAATCAAAATGAGATTAAGTGCTGTATAAACTTGGTCCACTGGGGGGAATAAAAAAAAGTTTAATATTTTTCATGGGACTTCTTTTTATAATGCTTAATAGTTTTAGTGTTGGTAATTCAAAGTAGTGTAGCCAAAGTTTCAGCATAACAGCTATGTAACAAGTGTTTTTAGAGAGACCAGCATCCTACATATTTTACTCATGAAGGATATCCCCTAACCTTTTTCACATAGACTTCAGCTAAGCCCCTTAACCATTGTGGCTACAGTCTCTGTATGTTCTCCCAACCACCTATTACACTTTTGAAGGCCCTGGAGCACCAGGACAATGGAAACGCCCATAAAATGACCCCATTTTGGAAAGCTAACACCCCAACGTATAATCTATGAAAATTCTTGTGTTGTTTAGTTCATTAACTGCAAGCAGTGAGATATTTACTATATATTTTTTTTTTACACAAAGTTTATAAGATATTTACTATATGGCACCTGATTAACTGTACTCTGGGGTAAAGCATTAAAGATCACAATTTATCGTGCCGGGAAGAGCCTGCCTCTCTATAAGCTAACCTACCTGGGTAGGAATTGTCCGAATAAATTTGATAAAATTTGAGCCCTCTGGGTGTCGGTACGCAGATTGACCATAGACTAGGAAATGGTTTACCCCCTCAAACCCACTCGAGGTTGGACAATGTATATTAGATAAGGACGGCTCAACCTCCTGTCCGGATGGAAATGGTCGGCAAATGGTAGTGGACGGATGGCCCTAGCCTGTCCCCCCCCCCCCTTTTCTCTTGCTTGAAGTGATGCAACGTCAGTCATCCTACAGTTTGCTATAAATTTGGAAAGCTTTGTCAATGTATGTAATTCCAATCTCATTGTCTGAATACATGTACATTACAGCGGAGTAGAGCGGCATGTGGTGGAGGGGGTTGGTTGACCAATAGGTACGCACTTTTTTTTTTGTCGAGTCCCATATTGAGTCCTAAAAAAAGCTTGAACTCCTCCACCGTTATGTCTCTGTATGATGTTTAATACCATGTTGGTCTGTTTAAAAATAAATAAACTTTATGTTAAAAAAAAAAGATCACAATTTATGATGTTACTAGTTTCTTTATTCCCATATCTGGCCGTGTTTGGACATTTGTGTGTGGATCCAGAAAAAGAACGGCAGGGGAAAGGTGTGCTGATGCTGGAGAAAGAAAATACAAGTGTTTATGCAATATGCAGTTATCTCTGCCTCACATCATATATACTTTCTATCTGATCTAAGAGGTCTTATCCAACCTTGTTCTTTCTCCATCTGCTTACTGTTCAAGAGCTTTAAGGCACACTATTGAATTTACCATATGAATATTTCATGTGTGACAATATGTCTGGGATGCAATAGTGCTCATTTCTGCATATTTTATTATCTGAGAACTTATCTGAGAACATTTTCAGCAAGTAGGCTTTTGTCCGTCCACTCATTAAAAAACTATTCATCAGAGCCCTGAACAGGGCCACGCGACAAGTATGGAACATTTAGGGCTGGCCAGCTTCTGAAAAATAAATGCTTAGTCCCATGTCTGGAAGCATGGATGAATGACATAGAGCAGCCTTTAAACTGAAGCCAAGCCTAGCTTATCTTTAAAGCTGCTGCTTGAGCAGAGGGGACAGCTGCAAGCTTCATGTGGGGACAGACACCATAAATGTGGTGTGTGAAAAGGAACACAGATTCAGCATTTACTTTGATTAATGTGTCTCTTATTATGCTTAATATACTGCATATTTCCAACAAGCTGGCCCAATATCTTTTTCGTTGCATGCATGGGGAAACACCTGTTCACACACTTTGACTGGGCTCATTATTTCTTCTGAGCTTGTTTCCTTATCCGCTCACTTAAAAGTCAGCTATTGTTATTAAAAATCAGCGCTGACAAGATCTATTTTTAATTGATGGTCTTTCATGAAAAATAATGTAACATTTTATAACAAACATGTGGATTGTGAAAAACTAAACTAACAGCGCCTGCCCAAAAGCTGTCAGCCTGTGATTTCTACTGCCAGCTCTGTCCCCTTGGACCCGCCTGGATCTACAATTAAGTTTCTCCACTTCTTGGTCCTCCAGTTCCACAATGCAATGTTTATGCATTGTCTTTCCAAAACTTGCTTTTTGTATGTTAAATCGGGCACTGGCATAGTCTGAGGAATTTCCTGACACTTAGAACTGAAGAAGTGGCTTAGACAAGCTGCAATACATCTTCAACATTACAGAACAAGTCCAGTTGACTGTGACTAACTACTACTAGATATTAAGGTAGAATTCATAAAGGGTGTCATAGACACGTTTTCTTTTAATAAGAATAGGCCGTGCACGCATAGGGTTTACTGGATGGTTGAAGACAATTTGACTCGATGGATGAGGAAAAAAAACTTTGCAGTGCTGGGCAGGGTGAACAGAGAAGATATCTGGAGAGTGGCACCACAAGTTTGTATATCCTATATAGAAATGTGCCCAGTAAGGATAAGCATACCAATCAATTATAATAACTAGAACCCCCTTCTCTCCTCCCCATCCTGGGCACCCTTTGGAGCCTTTACTTATTTTTACTGTCCCTCTACTGCTGTAACTTTAAATATCAATACACTTCCAGATATGAGGAAGCATGTGACATGTCAAATGACTCCTCAGAATGCAGTTCTTGGGGTTTAGGCAACTAATCAACAGGTACAGCTGTGTGGCCGCAGAGGTACTGCAAATACCCTGCCATGAGCTGGAGTGTTCATTGCTTAAATGTAATGTTGAAGCAAGGCTGTAGCCAGCCTAAACTCTGATTGTTTAAGTCATCTGGTTTTGCTGGGTTTTTCCCTAAGCCCCAGAACATTCTGCTACTAGGGAATTTTCTCCAATGGATAAAATGAAAAGATACAATATTGTAGGTCATGAAGAGTCCAGCCCCCCTGGCCTTGAAAAGTTGATTACCTTGAGGCGTTCCCATGTAACGGCCTGAATCTGTGTTTATTATTGTATGTGAATGTCAATTCATGTGCCTTTGCTTGATTGGTCCCTGTGCTTGCATGTAGGGGGACCTGGTGCTGTGGTCCTCATCCTGTAGCTATGGTGGACCTGAGGATGGTTATGCTTTGCATAGTGCACCTTCTACATTGATCTCCTGAGGAAGCAGGCTATAGTCACTATGAAACGCATAAAGACAATGTGTTTGGATTAAGCTACGTTCAATATGCTTATACTTATGTACTATACTGTACTGTACTGTACTGTCAACTGGTTTTAATATATGGGTTGGAGTTACCATATATGATTATGTGGTATTTATAATTATCTACACTTCTATACATTTGGAGGCATGGGGTTGCAGAGGCTTTCTCCTAGCACCATTCTGTTATTGTTTTTCATTAATTTGAATGGTTTTAATTTGATTTGTATTAATAAACAGTGTAAGGGAAACTAGCCCATTTTTATTAACACAATCTTTCATTGTCGTGTATATTTCATGAGCACCTCTAAAGTCTTTTTTTAATTGAACCTAAATTTTCCTTATATGATCTTTGTGGGCATGGTGCTCCTGGTTTTGCCTTTTAATAACCCCCTTCAGTTAACAAATATATTTAGGGGCCTCTAGATACTTAACTATCACTGTATGTTTGGCCTACCAATTCTGTATTAGCCCATGGCAGAGGTTAAAGTTGCTACAAGATACTACAGGATGAAGGACATTTTTTCTGCTGTTTTGGGGTATACTGTAAACCCATCCCTCTCTTCCCTAGAACGTTGAGCGAATTAAATTGCAAAAAGAAGACTGATGGAGTGAAAGTCTGTCTGTCACTGTCAGTGGGTCAGTGAGTGTTTGGGTGCAGCTACAGGGCAATCGCCCAGTACAAAGGCTAAAGGGGCCCATAAAGTCCAGCAGCACCTTTGAGGTCAGGGCCACAGTGACTTTCAGTGTGATTGGGAATCAGAGCTTGGGGGGGGGGGGGGCACTATTTTAAAGACACATCAAACCTATTACTTGCCATATATCTATGATGCATAAGAGAAGACAGCCATGGATAAAGTACAGATAATGGCCATACCTCACCCACCCAAAATACAAAAAACCAGAGTATGAGGAAAGCTAGAAGCAGAGTTGAGAAAAAAGGCAGCAGCAACATAAGCTTCCAAAAGATCAATTCCTCCAAACAACTCATCTCTGTTTCTCAGCTGAACAACTTTGTTCTTGTCTCCCATTGACGTGGCAACTCTACTATACTATTATTTAACTGGGTAAAATGAGGGTAGGCAAGGAGCACCAGATACAATAACAAATTTTACTTCTAATGGGTCACCTCACTCAGTGTCTTTTGGTAAAAGTGAGAACATGATGAGGGAGTGACAGTCAGAATTTTTTCGGGCCATATTAAATGTCATTAGGTAGCTAATTGTCTGCAAACTGTACACAAAAGTCAAACATTGTTTTTTGTATGTGGAATGTTTACATAAAGCATTATGACTGGGAAAATCGTTTACTTAAAGCGGTTCGGCACCCATTTCATTTAGTAAATCTCTTTGCCTTCCAAATCAGGCAAAGAGTACTAAATGAAATGTTTTTTTTTTTTTTTTTTTTTACTTACCTTGTAATTGAAGACTTCCGGTCTTCTCTCTCTGCGGCGGCGGGCGGGGTCTCTGCGTCGATCGTCGTCACGCCGCACTGTCTCCTGGGATCTGGTGTCATTGATCCCAGGAGTCAGTGCGGGCATCTTCCGAAATCTCGCGAGATTTCGGCCACATCTTCCGAAATCTCGCGAGATTTCGGCCACATCTGCCGAAATCTCGTGAGATGTCGGCAGATGTGCCGTTACTGCGCACGCGCGAGTAACGGCGGTGCATGCTGGGCCATCAACAGTGCCTGTGGGGTTTCACATGCCCACAGGCAAGATGGACCCCAGCAGACAAGAAGAAGACAAGAAGAAGATGAAGACGAAAACCGGCGGCGATCGAGATGGAACATGGAACAGGTAAGTCCCCCAATTGAGCTATATGCCCTAGGCATATAGCCCAAAAAAAAAAAAAAAGTGTGCAGAGTGCAGAACCGCTTTAAAGATGCCAGTTAACTTTGCTGCAAGAGGTATGTTACAACAAAGACTACTAAACAGGGTGTTTTTTAAAAAAAAAAAGGCTTATATACATTTAGCTTTGAGTTAATATTTGATATGATCTTTTCTTTGTAATATGAAGTTCGTACATACTGCTCTGCTTTGCTATGACCCACTTTGTGAATATATTTATAAGTCGTTAGTTCTTTAAAAACAGTGGGTCAGGATGGTCATAGTCAAGTAACTTCTTGGTCCCTGAAAAGTGGTGACCCCATAAATTATTGGGTCTACAGATTTTTCCAGTGCCCTGAAATGACTTCAGTTGTAATATAGGTGCAATATTGGTGCTGTTCTGTCCACCATTCAGCTTCCTTCACCTGAGTGTAATTTGCATAATTGATGTCATTATCTATGAAAAATGCACAGGGCAACCAAGGTGTGGAGAGGCTGACTTCTATCAGAATGAACACAACCTGGGTAAGCAAAGACTTTCAGATGCTCATCCCCAATACCACATAATAGCTATGAGTAAGCACTCTTGGTAGTGTGAAACGCGTCAGCTATTTTCCTGCTTTGCTGTGACCTATTTTTGTGTGATTCAATATTTTACCAATAAAGGCTTTTGAATTTTTCTTGGAGTGCGGCCGTTCAGAGTCCTTAATTGGCATCTTTATCAGCTTGTGCCGTGCCTGCACCTGGGTTCTCTAACCATAGGAACAGCTGTGAGATTGAGTTTTGGTGGATCATCCTGGAGCGGTGGATCTCTTTATACTACCACATAATAGCTGCACAGCTACAACATTATAATCTGACCAGTTGTCACTAACCAAATACACTACTAAATTATCAACACCTCTTCTCTACTACCTAGTAACCACCACTGTGTTATCCTTATGTGCTAGTAGAAAAAGAATCTTCTTGCTTACTGAATGCACTTATCAACTTTAATCTTCACATTCCTAGGTTCCCAAGTATGAAAAAGTTGCAGAAAACTAGGAAATTGAAGGGTATCCTCAACACCCCCTCCTTCACCTCTCAGAACTTTTATATTGCTAGAATGTAGATTTTTTAAGTCTCCACTTTGTTGCTAATCAACGACATAGAAGCATTTTGCCTTGCTTATTTCTACGTAGCACATAAAATACACCTACTAATATCTGACATATTCACTAATTTAGTCCAATATTAAATATTGACATTAACAGTTATTACTAAATCTCTACTCTTACAATCCTGACTAACTCTGTGGCCTGTGAGATACATTCCTGTGCTTCTATCCACAGTAAGCAAACAGTGGGATCTACAGTGGTGTGAAAAAGTGTTTGCCCCCTTCCTCATTTCCTGTTTCTTTGCATGTTTGTCACACTTAAGTGTTTCGGAACATCAAACCAATTTAAACAATAGTCAAGGACAACACAAGTAAACACAAAATGCAATTTGTAAATGAAGGTGTTTATTATTAAAGGTGAAAAAAAATCCAAACCATCATGGCCCTGTGTGAAAAAGTGATTGCCCCCTAAACCTAATAACTGGTTGGGCCACCCTTAGCAGCAACAACTGCAACCAAGCGTTTGCGATAACGTGCAATGAGGCTTTTACAGCGTCCTGGAGGAATTTTGGCCCACTCATCTTTGCAGAATTGTCCTAATTCAGTTACATTAGAGGGTTTTCGAGCATGAATGGCCTTTTTAAGGTCATACCACAACATCTCAATAGGATTCAGGTCAGGACTTTGGCTAGGCCACTCCAAAGTCTTCATTTTGTTTTTCTTCAGCCATTCGGTGGTGGACTTGCTGGTGTGTTTTAGGATCATTGTCCTGCTGCAGAACCCAAGTTCGTTTCAGCTTGAGTACACGAACAGATGGTCGGACATTCTCCTTCAGGATCTCTTGGTAGACAGCAGAATTCATAGTTCCTTTTATCACGGCAAGTCTTCCAGGTCCTGAAGCAGCAAAACAGCCCCAGACCATCACACTACCACCACCATATTTTACTGTTGGTATAATGTTCTTTTTCTGAAATGCAGTGTTCCTTCTACGCCAGATATACTTGGACACACACCTTCCAAAGAGTTCCACTTTTGTCTCATCGGCCCACAGAATGTTGTCCCAAAAGTCTTGGGGATCATCAAGATGTGTTGTGGAGAAATTGAGACGAGCTTTGATGTTCTTTTTGCTCAGCAGTGGTTTTCTCCTTGGAACTCTGCCATGCAGGCCATTTTTGCCCAGTCTTTTCCTGATGGTGGAGGCATGAACGCTGACCTTAACTGAGGCAAGTGAGGCCTGCAGTTCCTTGGACGTTGTTGTGGGGTCTTTTGTGACCTCTTGGATGAGTCGTCGCTGCGCTCTTGGGGTAATTTTGGGCGGCCGGCCACTCCTGGGAAGGTTCACCACTGTTCCATGTCTTCGCCATTTGTGGATAATGGCTCTCACTGTGGTTCGCTGGATTCCCAAAGCTTTGGAAATGGCATTATAACCCTTTCCAGACTGATAGATCTCAATTACTTTCTTTCTCAATTGTTCCTGAATTTCTTTGGGTCTCGGCATGATGTGTAGCTTTTAAGGATCTTCTGGTGGACCTACTGTGTCAAGCAGCTCCTATTTAAGTGATGCCTTGATTGTGAACAGGTGTGGCAATAATCAGGCCTGGGTGTGGCTAGAGAAATTGAACTCAGGTGTGGACAACCACAGTTATAGTATGTTTTAACAAGGGGGGCAATCACTTTTTCACACAGGGCCATGATGGTTTGGATTTTTTTTCACCTTTAATAATAAACACCTTCATTTACAAATTGCATTTTGTGTTTACTTGTGTTGTCCTTGACTATTGTTTAAATTGGTTTGATGTTCCGAAACACTTAAGTGTGACAAACATGCAAAGGAACAGGAAATGAGGAAGGGGGCAAACACTTTTTCACACCACTGTACATATTTTTGTTGTGATTATAAAGGATTACAGTAATTTCCCCTGTGATCTAGGGTTCATCAGAAGCTAATCCATGTACAGCCAAGTGGAACCAGTGCCAAGATAAATATGGAGACTACCATCGCTGACCTTTCTTTTATAAAATGCTACATGCCTGGCTTACATGTCCTGAGTCACTGACCTGGAATAAGTAGGCAGATCAGGAGTTTTAATTTCAGTCTGATTTCACTTGCTTCATACTTTTCCGGGTTAGTGACTCAGAAATATTAAAAGAAATAATAAAGTACAACTAAAGACATGTTGTTGTCGTTTGATGCTCGTTGATGTTTTCGTTTTTGGATAACGTGGAGAGGGATTAGAACATCTGCCAAGTTTTTAATTCCCTTCTGTGCTCCTAATAGGGAGATTTACCCTGTCTATTTGTCATGTTTACTGGCATCTCTAAGACCCCTTTCACACTGGGGCGCTAAAAATAGTGCCTGTAAAGCTCCTGAAAAAAACGCCTGAAAAACGCCTCTCATGTCTCCCCAGTCTCCCCAGTGTGAAAGCCAGAGTGCAGGATGCGAAAAAAGTCCTGCAAGCAGCATCTTTGGGGTGGTGCGGGAGCGGTGTATACATCACTCCCAAACTGATGTGCCCATTGAAATGAACGGGCAGCGCTGCCGAAGCGCCTGCAAAGCGATTTGGCAGCACTGCAACACGGGCGCTTTTAACCCTTCCTCGGCTGCTAGCGGGGGTTAAAAGTGCCCCGCTAGCATCCGAAAAGCATCACTTAAATAGCGGTAAAGCACCGCTAAAACTAGCACTTTACCACTAACGCTGTCACCGCCCCAGTGTGAAAGTACCCTAAAAGTTAAAGAAAATCCCAAATTTTGGGTTGTCCACAGAACAGGAAAGGAATAGAGGGGGGATTTTCCAGTGGGGACACTAGTACTGGTAATCCTGGTGACAACAAGGGATTTCCTCTAACTTCCTGTTATGGCTTTGAGAATGAATTCTCCCCAACACAGATACACAGGTACAAAAATCTATAGCAGCAGTAAAAAAAAACAGCATAGTGTAATGTAAGTACCTCAAGGTGCTTGGATGTGCAGATAGATTTTCATCAGAACACCCCATGAGCTCCAGAACCTGTGGTGCTTTGCCATGCAGCCAACTTCCTGGATGGCCAGCACTGCCCACTTATGTCAGACTCCTAACCCCATGGCTAGTAAGTCCATTCGCCACAGTGATGAGCTAATTGCAAGATTCAGTGAAAAGAAGATTGTGGTCAGAGCTGACAACTAAAGATGACTAACATTTGCAAGACAGAAGGCCCTAGAATTTGAGTTTTATTTAGTGCTCTGCTAAATATTCTATAGCATACCTAGAGGAGCCTATACTGTAGTACACAGTAAACGACAAATTTTCCTTTTACAGTAGGTGCACTGTAAAGCGTGTATTTAGAAATGAATTAATCTGATATTTAACAAACATGCACTGCTGGAGAATCTTAATGGTGCATGTGGTTTAAATGACAGTGACCAATTCACCACTAGTTAATGTTTGGTGAAAGTCACATTCACTGCTTTATAAATACTCCCCTAAGCAGGGCTCGAGTCCTGCCGGAAACGACGTTCCTGTACTTATTCAACAGCAGGAACGCCATTTCCATTAGCAACTGCATCCTGGTGGATTCATCATTTGATCCTGTACCTGGGCTACACCACAGCAGCCCCCCCCCCCCCCACGGATGCATGGACTTCGGCCGGGTTGGCCAAAATTAAGGCTGCGACTTTGAGGCCTGCTGGAGCAGGATACACGCAGTCTGTGAACCAGCGGCCCCCGGTGGATGGTGCTGTGATGAGTGCGGCTCACTCTCACGGCCCGCCCACCTCCGACATCATCTTCCCAGTTTGACAGCTGGGGTTGAGGAAATGCTGCCTGTCAGTGTCACCTGTCAGAGCCATCTCAGTGCTGCCTGTCAGTGCCACCTGTCAGTGCCCATCATTGCCACCTCAGTGCTACCTATCAGTGCCCATTAGTGCCACCTGTCAGTGCCATCTCAGTGCTGCCTATCAGTGCCACCTGTCAGTGCCACCTCATCAGTGCCCATTAGTGCTGCCTATCCGTGAACATCAGTGGAGGAGAAAATGAGTGCCACCTGTCAGTGACCATCAGTGCAATCTCAGTGTTGCCTATCAGTGCCACCTGTCAGTGCCCATCATTGCCACCCCAGTGCCACCTATCAGTGCCCATCATTGTCACCTCAGTGTCGCCTATCCGCGCACTTCAGTGAAGGACAAAAATAACTTATTTGCAATCTTATAACACATTTTTTTTTTTATTCAGTCTTTTTTCACTTGGCATCAGGCATGATCAATTATTATTGCCTGAAGCCCTGGACATGAAGTTCTGGGCATTGGGCAGCTGATTTAATAAAAAAAAGACTCCTAACTTTTTCAGCTGGCTCCTAGATTCTAAGCAAATTTTTAAGCCCTGGTATAGCATACAGGTTAAATTATTTAGTTGTTACATCTGTGCTATATTTATTTGTTTAACCACTTCAGCCCCGGAAGGAATTTCTGACCAGGCCATTTTTTGTGATACGCCACTGCGTCGCTTTAACTGCCAATTGCCCGGTAGTGCAACATTGTGAATAAACAAAATTGATGTCCTTTTTTTTCCCACAAATAGAGCTTTCTTTTGGTGGTATTTGTTCACCTCTGCGTTTTTAGTTTTTTTGCGCTATGAGCAAAAAAATAGCGACAATTTAGAAAAAAAAAAAACACAATATTTTGTACGTTTTCCTATAATAAATATCCCAAAAAAATTAATGATTTCTTCATCAGTTTAGGCCGGTATGAATTCTTCTACATATTTTTGGTAAAAAAATCGCAATAAGCGTATACTGATTGCTTTGCACAAAATATATAGCGTCTACAAAATAGGGGATAGATTTATGTCATTTTTATTATTATAATTTTTTTACTAGTAATGGTGACGATCTGTGATTTTTATTGGGACTGCGACATTGCTGCGGACAGATTGGATACTTTGGACACTTTTTTAGGACCATTGACATTTATACAGCGATCAGAGCTAAAAATAGCCACTGATTACTGTATAAATATCACTGACAGGGAAGGGGTTAACCCTAGGGGGCAATGAAGGGGTTAACTGTGTTCCCTAGGTGTGTTTATAACTGTGGGGGGGTGGGACTGACTGGGGAGGAGACATATCTTTGTTCCTACTTAGTAGGAACACACAATCTGTCTCTACTCCCCTGACAGAACCAGGATTTGTGTGTTTGCACACACAGATCCCCGTTCTTGCTCAGTCAGGGGAGATCGCGGGTGCCCAGCGGACATCGCCCCCACTGGGTATACGCATCGGCACCGAAGACCCGCCGCGGGTGCGCACGCGCGCCTTCTATAGCATCTTAAAGAGGCGGTGTGTAGCTACGGCAATTTGCGCAGTCGTGCCAACCTGCCACAGTATAACTGCAGCGGCTGGTCAGCTAGCAGTTAATGCAAGTGAATTTTGGAGGTGTCCTCATAAACTGGCACTTTACAATCAATTTTGCACTTTATTTGTTCAAAATATAAATACACATACACACACGTTTTTATTCTTGAGGTGGGGGGGGGGGGGGGTTTGGGTGAGTTCCCACACTTTTTTTCCCAGGACTTGACCCCTGCCCCTAAGTGTATATTATCTCTCCTTTTAGTATGCTAGTACATATGCAAGATGGCCTGTTAGTAGGCCTCTATACTTCTAGGAAGCGGTGATTAGTAGAGAACTGTAGATAGATAGATAGATAGATAGATAGATAGATAGATAGATAGATAGATAGATAGATAGATAGATAGATAATCTATCTAAGCATAAATTACTGTAATTCAAACTAAATGTATTAATTTCTGAATGACTTTGAAACTATTTGAAAGTTGGAGTTTAATAAGTGTATTTTTCCTGGAGTTTGTTTTGATTGTTTTGATTGTTGTGAAGAAGAATTTTTATAGCATAAAATTTACATATACAAAAGCACACATCCATTGACAATGAATATATATTAACCCCTTACCACCGAGTGTACGTATATGCGGCCTCACATGCAGCCCCAAATGGGTCTTAATCCTGTGGAGCCACATATATATATGTACTTGTGTTTGTGCTGGGAGCGCACTCCCAGCACAGAGGTCTGGTTCCCAATCACCTGATTGCTGTGATAGCCTCTGATTGGATATCACTTTGACCACTATAAAGCCCTCCCTGGTGAGTTTTTATCCTCTTGAATGGTAAGTTTTATCTTTCTATTCTTGCTAGAGGAGAAAAGTGTAAACAAAGAAGTGTGTGTAAAAAGAAGAGACAAATAAAAACAGCTAGATCAGGGTTTGATCTAGGTCAGGGTTAGGGTCAAGGTTAAGGTCAAAGGTCAGGGTTGGTGTATTTTAGCTAGGATTAAAAAAATATTTTTCAAAATTAGTATCAGTGTCAGTTAGTGTCAGTGTGTTTTAGGCAGGATAAAAAAGGCAAAATGTGCACTATTGTGTCTTGGCCCTACTACTACAAACAACAAATAATATAAACATATGTGGTTTCCTTTTTTAAAAAAAATTAAATAAATGATACCCATCACCAATACCACCAAATGAAAGCCCAGTTTGTCTTGAGAAAAACTAGGTATAATTCTCCTGGATACACTAAGTAGTTGTGTGCAGTTTTACTAACACGTCAAAGTTGCAAAGCTGTGTTCAGGCTTTAAGATTTGTTTTACCTTCTGTCATGAAGGGGTTAATAATTTACTACTTAAACTGTGTTATTAAAAAAATAAATAAAAAAAAAAAAGCAAAAGTACAGATTTGCATTAGATGGGTTTATCTGCACTGCAAGCTCAGATAAGGGGAATCCTCAGCATTAAGTTCAGGTGTGATTCAAGTACATCATACCAGAGAGATGATTAAAGCAGATTTTCACCCTCCATACACATTTTTTTAACCCCTACTTATTTGGTTACGAGTTCTGCACATTTTGGATACTCATCCACCCAGCAGATCTAGCGTTGTCCAGCTGAGAACCTATTCTCTTCTGGCAGCACTTGGTCCTGCACCACCATATTTTGGTGCAACGTTCATAAAGAGCCTGCCGGCTGTTCCAGGCTTGGCTGATGATGCACCTCTAGGCCCGCCCTCCTTCTTTGCTGAATGAAAGGGTTGGCCTTCTGGGATATGTGAAATGCATATCCCAGGAGGCTAAAGGAGGACAGTGCACATCATTTGCCTAGGCGAATGATGTGCAAGGAGGGGTGGGGCCGGACAATTTACTAAAAAAGGAAGGTAAGTAAAGAAAAAGTGATATTTGTGCAGAGGACCAGAGGAGAGGTAAGGAGGAGGAGGGATAATGTATTTGAGGAAGAAGATCTGACATATATTTTTTCTTGTCTCATGTCCCTTCACAACCAACATGAGCAATAAGCAAAATTATCCACACATTTCAACAATGTTGTTGCTTTAGGTTTAGGAGTGACAATTTAGCTTTGTGTAAGGTCAAGAAACTTGCAGAAGCCCAATATTCCAAATGATTGTGTGCAAGTTAATATGCATTGTTTCTACATGTAATAAGGTAAGCTGACAAATACAGCATCCACTAAATCCAAAGGTTTCTAAAGCTGGCCATACACTAATGTCGTGTACACACGATTGGAAATTCGGCCAGCAAAAGACCGATGAGAGCTTTTCGTCGGAAAATGCGACCATGTGTATGCGTCATCGGAATTTTGCTGGCCGAATTTCCCTCAGCAAAAGTTTGAGAGCATGTTCTCAATTTTGCAGACGGAAAAAGTTTCTATCGGAAATTCAGATCGTCTGTGGCAATTCCGACGTGCAAAATTCCTATGCATGCTCGGAAACAATTCGACGCATGCTTGGAAGCATTGAACTTCATTTTCGTGGCTCGTTGTAGTGTTGTACGTCACCGCGTTCTTGGCGGTTGGTGTGACCGTGTGTAGGCAACACAAGCTTGAGGGGAATTCCGTCGGAAAAACCATCCAAGGCTTTTCCGACGAGAATTCTGATCATGTGTACGCGGTATAAGAGAGATTGTTATACAATATGAATAGTGACTATTGAGTTTGAGTTGAACACCCCCAAAAAAACAAAACTTGTAATTTCAGAGGTCATGTTGTTTCAGAGAAAGTCAAGAAATACCTATAAGAAGCTAATCATTGATTTTGACACAATCGTACAGCAATTCCATATTGTAGAATTCAAATTGTAGATCTGCTATTGCTTTTGCTGTTGAGGCAAGCCAGTACTGAACTTCACTTACCCATATCTCTCATTTCTTATGAATGGCAGATTCATAAGACCTCTGATCATCAACCTGGTCCCATTATGTATGGCCAATTTTTATGCATAAGTGTTGACCACCAGACTCCTACAGTAGTAAGGAGTCAGCATAGCAATATCATAACAAAGCAAAGTCAACAGAACACTTACCATGTACACACTGACTTGTCTGCCCACTCCATGTGCCGTCTTGCTGACATGTGCGTGAAGAGGAACCCTTTAACCCATATCCTTTGTTACAGGTGATTTTCACTTGAGAGTTAACCAAGTAGCTTATTCCATCCTTCTTTCCATTCTTTGGGGGTTCTAGCCAGCCGCATGACACCACTGAGAGAAAGCAAAGATGATATTCAGTTAATAATAACATCTTATATGCTGATGATGGATATTGTATGCATCACTGCCCTCAAATCACTTTAATCATTCATTTTTTGAAAACACTTATGACACTCTCTATTATAATATGCAGAATCAAGTCTTGGCATGGGAGGCTGTTTGGAACATTCCCCACACTCAAGCTTCCAATGAAAACTATTCACGATTGTCTGACATTGTTTTGCTGTTGTGAAGAAATTGCTTATTGTCTATGTGTAATTGTGTATGTTAAAATTGTAGAGGCTATACAAATACCGGTACTTTGATTTCAAAGAAATTTTAGTATGATATAAGGAAGTATTGTGATTTATTGTATTATATTGAGATGTACTGTATACTCCAAAATATGCTGATAAACACATTTTCCAGGCACATTAAATAATTTTTATTGTCCTACCTGGTTGCAGAACCTGGACCAATTTTTGGTGATTGTCATGTGCTAACTTTGTTGCATTTCCAACCCAAAGGGATCTTGTGGTGAGAGCATCAAATCTACAGAAATGATCATTTCCACACATTTTAATCACGTCTTTTGTAAATGGGTCATTAGGATCTTCTTGGACTGAAAATGTGGGTAAGAAATCTGGATCATGTTTAACCTGATAGTTATCTAATAGGAACTTTGAATCATAGGTGAAGAGGGAGCTGTTACTGGTCACTTGCCCTGAAAAAAAGGAGACAATATAAGCGAATGAAAAATGTTACCACTTTATCTTAACTTTTATGTTGTGGACCTAAGCCATCATTAATCCACAAATAAAAAAAAACACAATAAACTGTAGTTCCTCTTTCAACACAGGTATGGTATGACTAATCCATTTGTGTATTTAAATACTGATATATGGATTGATGTATGGGGGAAGGCCATGCTAACAAAGCCATTGACGATTTTCGTGCCTGATAGCTGAGAAGAAAAAAAATGCAATCACTGTAGTCAATTTAAAGTTTAGTCAAAATAAAAAACAAACATTTGCACACGGGACTTTACTTACTATTGATCGTATGTGTCCCTTGTGCTGCTGGATCCTGCTTTCCTTGAGATCTTCACCCTTCGATGTCCCCCTACCGTCGCAATCTTTTGGTGAGACAAGGGTTAATAGAGCTAAGGGAGCTGTGACAAGCAGTCGTCAAGAGTGCCCGGCTATGCCCAGCCCAGCTCCTCCATTCACAGAAGCTGTATCACAACTTCTATGTATGAAACATGATCTATGAAAGGCGGACCTTTCAACCATTCACCTGTTCTCCAATCATAGATCAGGTTTCATTCATAGAAGCTGTAGTACAGCTTCTATGAATGGAGGAGGTGGGCGGAAAGGTTGGTCATAGTCGGACCCACTTGATGAGTTCCTGTCACAGCTCCCTCAGCAATATTAACCCCTGCCGTACCTGAAGATTACAGGATTACAAAGTAGCGGTGGGGGGGCGGGTTGAGGATGAACATTTCAAGGATAAGCAGGAGCCAGCAGCACAAGTGAAACATCAGATTAATAGTAAGTAATATCCCTTTTTTATTCTTTTTTATTTCAGCTAATCTTAGGCCTTAGGAAATTTTCTATGTTTTAATAATGCTGATTGGGGATAAAGTTTTTAAGCATTTTTTTTTTTTTTAATAGAGTCCCCTGGCTAATTTTATTTTTATTTTTTACTAAAAACCTTTGTCTTCCTTTTTACTCCAGTTAATTGGATATGGATAACATATCAAACCATTTATCAATGCTTAATAAATTTGTTAAGAGTATGACTTCATATTATAAGGTTTGTATATACAGTTTTTACCTTCATACACAGTATATGTTTTGTTTTATATACTCTGTCTTGTAACCTTTTATTTGTAAATCTTATCCAGAATATAATACAATTTTGGAAAAGATTTTTTAAAAATGGATGGATGCTGGTTGGGGGGGGGGGGGATATTAGGGTTGCCACCTGTACGGGATTTGAATCATGTGTCCGGTTTTGAGCACCCCTGAAAACCGGACACATTCAGATAGGATCGTGGCTCATAGCTGGAGAGAGGATTAGGTGTTCTCCTCCCTCCAGCCTGCAGGTGGCAATAGAGAGCGGTACTGACTGAACAGTCTCAGCAGCACTGCTGAGGAAGGAACACGGAGTGTGTGGAGCCTGGAGAGAGAAATGAGGAACTTCTCTGCAGTGAGTACAGGGGGAAAGGGGGTCTCTGTGGTGTCATATCTGATGTGGGGGGGGGGGGGCTCTGGTGTCATATCTGATGTAAGGGGGGGGGGGGCTCTGATGTCATGTCATATCTGATGTAAGAGGGGGGGGGGGGCTCTGATGTCATATCTGATGTAAGAGGGGGGGGGGCTCTGATGTCATATCTGATGTAAGAGGGGGGGGGCTCTGATGTCATATCTGATGTAAGAGGGGGGCGGGCTCTGATGTCATATCTGATGTAAGGGGCCTGTGGTGCTTTTGTTTATAGCTCAAAAAATAAAAAACGCAGAGGTGATCAAATACCCCCAAAAGAAAGCTCTATTTGTGGGAAAAAAAGGATATACATTTTGTGTGGGTACAACGCCGTATCGCAAAAAATGGCCTGGTCAGGAAGGGGGTAAATTCTTTCGGGTTTGACTTGATGAAAAGGTGGCAACCCTAGGGGGATTATTGATCTACTACTACTGCAGCAGCCAACATCTATACAATATGGCATGGGTGGCACTGTCTGCAGGTAGCACATGCGTTATGGGCCATAACGCATGTGCTGCCTGCAGAGACAGTGCCGCCAATGCCGTAATGTGCTGCAGACAGTGCCACCTATGCCCCTAATGCATGTGCTGTCTGCTGAGACGGTGTCACCCATGCTCCCAATGGCATTATTCCATTGGAGTCATGGGGGGCACTGTCTGCAGCACAATATGGCATTGGCGGCATGGGGGGCACTGTCAGCAGGTAGCACATGCGTTATGGCATTAGTGTCATGGGTGGCACTGTCTGCAGCACATTACGGCATTGGCGGCATGGGTGGCCTTGTCTGCAGCACAATATGGCATTGGAGGCATGGGTGGCACTGTTTGCAGGTAGCACATGCGTTTATGGCCCATAACACATGTGCTGCCTGCAGAGACAGTGTCACCCATTCTGCCAAGGGCATTATTCCATTGGCAGCATGGGGGGCACTGTCTGTAGCACAATATGGCATTGGCGGCATGGGTGGCACTGTCAGCAGGTAGCGCATGCGTTATCGCATTAGTGTCATGGGTGGCACTGTCTGCAGCACATTACGGCATTGGCAGCATGGGTGGCCTTGTCTGCAGCACAATATGGCATTTGTGGCATGGGTGGCACTGTTTGCAGGTAGCACATGCGTTATGGCCCATACTGTATATTGTATATTGTTATATTTTAACAATGTAATATTCTCTTCAGAATGTCTGACCTGGCCCTTGACTCACCTTCTGTGGCAGGCTGTGGCAGGTTTATGTGGGATACAGATGTAGTGCTATCATTTACATTTTTCCACATGACATCCTCACACAAGTATTCATGACTTAACCCTTAGGTCATTGATTTGTATTGTAGATGACTTGCATTGTATTTTTCTTTTTTATTAAATATTTCAATAATGAAGAATACATTATTTTACAGTGCAGCTTTGTGGTAGAGCTGTATGAACATTGTAACATATCTGACAAATTTATGTGCTCATTAAAATGGACCTAGAATCAGATATATTTTTGAGTTCAAGCTGAACTTCATCCAAACATCCATATTCACAAATGAAACACAAGTAATGGACCTATTTTATCGTCCAAATGATTTGCATTTCTGTCCATCCAGTGCTGAGATTTACATAACTATGCCAGACAGTAGAGCCAGGCTTGTGACCAGATTTTTCTATACTCTAGTTAAAGTTATTATAAAGATAAAAATGGTATTTAACCTTTTTGAATTCTCTGCTTAAGGCAAAACAACCTTTCAAATGTTGTTCCCTCCCAGTCCCCTTTAAATATTTGCCTGGGTCTGATCTTGATCCAGTGTTGTGTCCATCTGCAGCAGCTCGTCTTCTCCCTATCTATTCTCACAGGAAACTTGGCAAAGGGGGCCATTGGCTCCTGGTGTTGTCAGTCAAATCCTGTGAGGAGGGAGTAGTGGGAGAGGGGCGAGCCATGCTATGTGTGTCTATGGATGCACTCACAGGAGACTTGGCAAAGGGGGCCATTTTCTCCTATTGTTGCCAGTGAAATCATGTGCGGAGGGAATAGTGGGAGAGAGGCGAGCCATGCTACGTGTGCCTATGGATGCACTCACAGGAAACTTGTCAGTGGGAGCCATTTTCTCCTGGTGTTGGCAGTCAAATTCTGTGAGGAGGGAGTAGTGGGAGAGGGGCGAGCCATGCTATGTGTGTCTATGGATGCACTCACAGGAGACTTGGCAAAGGGGGCCATTTTCTCCTATTGTTGCCAGTGAAATCATGTGCGGAGGGAATAGTGGGAGAGAGGCGAGCCATGCTACGTGTGTCTATGGATGCACTCACAGGAGACTTGTCAGTGGGAGCCATTTTCTCCTGGTGTTGGCAGTCAAATTCTGTGAGGAGGGAGTAGTGGGAGAGGGGCGAGCCATGCTATGTGTGTCTATGGATGCACTCACAGGAGACTTGGCAAAGGGAGCCATTTGCTCCTATTGTTGCCTGTCAAATCCAGTGAGGAGGGAGTAGTGAGAGAGGGGCGAGCCATGCTACATGTCTCTATGGATGCACTCACAGGAAACTTTGCAGTGGGAGCCATTTTCTCCTGGTGTTGCCAGTCAAATTCTGTGAGGGAGGGAGTAGTGGGAGGGGGGAAAGCCGTGCTACGCGTGTCTATGTCTTTTCTCACAGGAGACTTGGCAGCAGTGATGTTGTCAGTCAATTCCTGTGAGAAGGGAGTAGTGGGAGGGGGCGACCCATGCTACGTGTGTCTATGGATGCACACACTCAGAATTGAGCCTGCATGTCTGACCCCATAACAAGTGATTTGGAGAGGACAGCACTCTTGGGGGACCCCAGAAAAGGAATTTCAGGGCTGTAAGTATGACATGTTTGTAAAGCTTTTTTTTTTTTAATAACAATAACTTAAAGCAAAAAAGATAGATCACCTCCCTGCCTCCAGCTTGTTATTGGATAGTGACTGAGCAGTGGCAGCCCATCGCTTTTTTTATTTGATTTCTCCTTCTGTAAGCTTTTACTTTGTCAGTACATATACATTTAACATACCTGATTGGCTCCTAGTGCTTTACTTACCTCTCTCAGTCTAAATGCTGCTATAGAGGGAATTACAAGAGGCTGATATCAAGCCAAATGCAGGTACTTATGCTCTCTACATTCAAAATACATTTCTTTTTTGGTTAAGGAATACATAACTGCATAAGCTGCATTTTATATAGTATGTGCCTGCATTGCTTCTTTAACTGCATATATGTTAAGTAATGAGCAAGTGTAATTCAAAGAGTTGTAGTATATACTTGCTTTCATCTTCCTTCTTTCTCTGACAAATAGAACCATCTTTATTCAGGTCTTTATCCTGTGTCACTTTTTACTGCTTAGACTAAGGTGCCGACACAATTATAACTCAGTCAATGTAAATTCCTACATGTGTAAGCAGCCCTTATTTTGGTGGCTTGCCTCTCATTCTGTGACCATAAATTTACAATATACACTCTGTATGAATAAGCACTGCACAGTCGATGTCACTGTTCTAGGAAGACTGGGGAAAGAATGCCTCCTGCCTGCAGCAGACTGATAACATTGTTTTGTTATGGCCAAAGCACATTCACTTAACTGGAGCTCGAATACTGCTTTTTAATTGTATAATGGTTTATTTTTGCAGACTTCTAATGTTACTGATGGGCCCACTTTTGAAAAAAAAAAAAAAAGATAATGCAATAAAAATATATATATATATATATATTTTTTTTCAATGCCCTAAACAAAACACATTGGTGTGAACAATATCTATTGAAAAACAATCTATTGTTTTCAGCCCTTTCGAACATAATAAAAATAGCTTATCTCACACATAGCTGAAGTTACTTCTAGTGTGACCATTACTTACAGTTGGCGCCAAGCTGGAACAACTCCTCAGGGTTGGCATTAGTTGGCAAACTAGTTCCATTTCTGAATGTAAAATCATCTGTAGGATCATTGTTCATATTTCCCATAAGTCCTTGTGTTTGATTTATAAACTCATGAGGTAGAAGAGCATTAATGCTTATGAACCCTCCTTCTCCTCTTACTTCCACTCCAGCCCCAGAGGAGAACATTGCTGTTATACTTTGGTTAGAGCCAGCAAACAAAAATACCCCTTTGGGAAATACAGATATACATATTATTACTTTTTTTTCTAGTCAATGGATGTTGCTGTTTTAAAGATATACAATAATACATTTAAAGGCACTGGGGTTGGCTTAGTAAGGTAAATAGATAATTAATTTAGCAAATGCTGTTGAATTCTGCAAGCAAATTATCCCCAGAGCTTAGTGAATGAGGTGAAGCTTGGCTGACTTCCATCATCTAATCATGTGCAAGCAAAAATTTAGTTTTTTTGTTTATTTCCCTTGCTTGTGATTTGGTATTCTTTGTAAAGTGAAGCTTCACCTCCTTTACTAAGTTCTGGGGAAAATTGCAGAGTGCAACTTCCCTTGCAAAGTGAATGGCGTATTTGCCTTTAGTAAATCAACCCCACTGAGTTAAAGTATATTTCCAGGCAAAAATATGTCCACAGTGCTGGTGCATTGAATCCCAAGAGTATGTCCACACACTGTGTATAGGTAAAATTAGCTCAGTAGGTAATGATTTACCAGTAAAAAATTGAATATTAAACTCAGCGCTGCTCCTATGGCTTAAACCAATACAATGTCTAGCATACCTATGTCAGCATATGCAATATCATGATATAACTTAACAATATGGTATTAAAGTGCTCAGTGCAAATTTAAAGTGCAGAAAAATAAAGTGCAATCATATAAAGTCCATCCAATATGGTGTGCTGAACTTGTGAAATTAGTTGCAGTGGTTCACAGGTGACAGTTCGTGCTCCCCTCCTGGGTCCCCACTCACCAGAAAGAAACTTTAAACATGCTTGTAAGTATATCCAGAATAGTATCTCCCATCACTGGTAAAGTTGAGATGTATTGACACTACATTAGACATGTGCGCTGTCAATGAATTAGTTTTGTTTCTTTCCGTTCCGTTTCGTATTAGCCGTTAATTCGTATTTGTGTCCGAAATTCAATTTGGATTCGTACGAATTTTTGTTAGGTTCGTTAACTTTTCGTAACAATTACGAACGTTTGTTATAATCAATTTAAAAAGCAAAAAATACCTTTCTCAATATGGCAGTTGTCGACTCATTATGCTCATTATGATGGGCTCCCACCATCCCTGTGCTGTGCTGACTTCCTCCTGGGGCTGTACCCCTGCTGTGCTCATTATGTGGGGCTCCTACCATCCCTGTGCTGACTTCCTGGGTTTGTACCCCTGCTGTGCTCATTATGTGGGGCTCCCACCATCCCTGTGCTGTGCTGACTTCCTGGGTTTGTACCCCTGCTGTGCCCATTATGAGGGGCTCCCACCATCCCTGTACTGTGCTCATTATGAGGGGCTCCCACCATCACTGTGCTGTGCTGACTTCCGCCTGGGGTTGTACCCCTGCTGTGCTCATTATGAGGGGCTCCCACCATCCCTGTGCTGTGCTGACTTCCTCCTGGGGCTGTACCCCTGCTGTGCTCATTATGAGGGTCTCCCACCATCCCTGTGCTGTGCTGACTTCCTGGGTTTGTACCCCTGCTGTGCGCATTATGAGGGGCTCCCACCATCCCTGTGCTGTGCTGACTTCCTGGGTTTGTACCCCTGCTGTGCGCATTATGAGGGGCTCCCACCATCCCTGTGCTGTGCTGACTTCCTGGGTTTGTACCCCTGCTGTGCCCATTATGAGGGGCTCTCACCATCCCTGTACTGTGCTCATTATGAGGGGCTACCACCATCCCTGTGCTGTGCTGACTTCCTCCTGGGGTTGTACCCCTGCTGTGCTCATTATGAGGGGCTCCCACCATCCCTGTGCTGTGCTTACTTTCTGGGTTTTTAACTTCATCATAATGAATAATCATAATTATTATGACAATAATTAAACGATATTAACGAACATTCTTATTTTGTCCGATTCTGAATCTCCCATCGACTACCAGCACCACTCCCACTCCCATATTAAAAAGGTAATTTTCCAAACCCTCACTCACTCCGAATGTACGAATTTTCGGCCCAATGTTGCCTATTAAATTCAGTACAGAAGGTAAGATCATATTTTTTTTCTTCTTTTTTAAATTTTGGGGTAAGTAATTGTTTCCTATCCATTAACCCTACTTCACTTTGTGTTGTAATGAGTTGTGGGCGTCTGTATCCCTTTTGTTCAAACCTATTCAACAACATGTTGGATTGTGTTTCATAATCTTCTTGGAGATCACAATTCGGTCCCAGATGTCCACCAATACTGAAGGATAAAATTGTTAAAAGCATCCCAGACCCCCCTAAAAAGATGGTTACCTTTCTTGATCAGACAGGTTTTTTGAGGAAAAAGAAAAATAACACACTTCCAATCAAAAACTACAGGACAGATATATGAGATACCAAAATGTTTTACATGTGGTACCACACATGTCACATACCTATTGGAATGTGAATGGTGTAATGTCTCATTTTGAGTATTAAGATGATGTTTTGAACACTAATTCCATGCTGACCTCCCATGTGGGGAGATGGTGATTGTGTCACTTCCGGTTCCAGGGGTAACGTCACTTCCGGTTTCAGTGAAAATGCCACTTCCGTTTCCGGTGGAAACCAGAAGTGATTTTAGGAGTAGTAGGTGTAGTAGGCGGGACTAATATATAAAAGACAGCCAGTCATAGGCTCCAGGAGCTTCTGATGATGCCCAGTGGGAGGGGCGAAACACATCAAGCTGAGGAGACCTAGTGACAATTGTTTGCATGCCAAGGCGGCATTTCTCTGCATGTTTTTTTTTTTTTTGATGTAAGTGTTATATCTTTGGATTGCCATATACTTTAAATGGATGTCCGATCATCGTGAAAGCTGGGAAGGATCCAGGACATTCACATGTTTTAAATACACCGGTGGAAGATAGGAGACGTCCCTATGTAGTGTCAATACATCTCAACTTTACCAGTGATTGGAGATACTATTCTGGATCTACTTACAGGCATGTTTAAAGTTTCTTTCTGGTGAGTGGGGACCCAGGAGGGGAGCACGAACAGTCACCTGAGAACCACTTCAACTGATTTCACAAGTTCAGCACACCATATTGGATGGACTTTATATGATTGCACTCTATTTTTCTGCACTTTAAATTTGCTCTGAGCACTTTAATACCATATTGTTAAGTTATATCATGATATTGCATATGCTGACATAGGTATGCTATTCATTGTATTGATTTAAGCCATAGGATCCGCGCTGAGTTTAATATTCAATTTTTTGCATTCTTTGGGGTTCTTTACCATTCACTAAAACAGCAGCCCTAATACGTGGTAAATTTATTATCACATACACTTTATTTTCATAGCGCATGTTTTTTCTTTTAATTTTTTCAGTGAATTATCAGTAGCTGACCATGCAAAGCCTTTCCAAGCTTGGCAATGATATCACAGGGAGGAATAAAGCCTGTTTCTTACTACAGGAACAAGGTGGAAGAAAAGATGAATGCTGTGGCATGATCTAGAAAGGGGTAGGGAGAATAGGGGGTCAACGTGGCTCATGTCTACACAATTCCTTTATTTTGTAAACACAGTAAATGTCACCCTGTGCAAAAAGTGTAGCTGTAGACTGGATATTAATAAGTCAGGAAATGTCCAATCTTTCTCTGGAACTCTCTTCTAAGGGAAACTTTGGATTGCGAGCATAATTTGTTCCAGAAACATGCTTGTAATCCAAAGCACTTACGTATATCAAAGCGAATTTCCCCATAAGAAATAATGGAAACGCAAATGATTCATTCTACAACCATTACCTCATAGGTCTTTCAGTTTATAGTCCATAAAAAAGATTATAGCTAAGTGATAGGTTGTGTAACCATAAAATGTCCATTCCCAAATGGCAGCCTCCACAAGGGTATTAGAAGCAAAATCCAGCAGGAGCTACAGAGTATAAAAGAGAAGAGAGGCGCTTCTAAGTGTAGCAATATGGTTATATTTAATGAAGGTACAACATTTAGCAACTCACATGGTTGATGATTTAAAGAGGCACATCTAAGTATGCAGACATCCGGGGTAAAGCTGTCCACACAGACCGTCCTCCGCACTGTCGGCTCTTACCGCTGTCAGTCTGCAATTGTGACCGGGAAGACTATACTGCGGTAGAGTGATCCAAAAGCGAGGCGTGAATCGCTCGTGGAGCGCAGTGTGGACGAGATGACGTTGATGGTAGTGCGGAGGACAGTCTACCCCAGATGCCTGCATACTTAGATGTGCCTGTTTTAATCATCAACAATGTGAGTTGCTAAATGTTGTACCTTCATTAACCGCTTCCCGACCGCCTCATGTACATATACGTGAGCAGAATGGCACGGGCAGGCAAAATCCCGTACCTGTACGGGATTTTTTAAATGCCTGCCCGTGGGTCGCGTGCGCGCCGCCAGCGGCGTGCTCACGACCCGGTCGGGAGATCCGTGACCCCGGCCGCGGGACCAGCGGACACGATCGCCGCTGGTGTCCCGTGATCGGGTCACGGAGCTATAGAACGGGGAGAGGTATGTGTAAACAAACCTCTCCCCGCGCTTCCTACTCTGCCTGTCATTGATTGGCTGTTCCCGGTCATCGGGAAAGCCGATCAATGACGTCAGATGTCAGCCCCGCCCCCTAATTTAAAAAAAAAACACACACGTCACAGCCCATAACCCCTCCCCTCCCCCTAGTGGTTAACCCCTTCACTACAACTGTCATTTATACAGGAATCAATGCATTTAAATAGCATTGATTGCTGTATAAATGACAATGGTCCCAAAAATGTGTCAAAAATGTCCGATGTGTCGGACAGTCACAATAAAAATTGCTGATCGCCGCCATTACTAGTAAAAAAAAAAAATATTAATAAAAATGCTATAAACCTATCCCCTATTTTGTAAACGCTATAACTTTTGCGCAAACCATTTAATAATCGCTAATTGCGATTTTTTTTACAAAAAATATGTAGAAGAATACGTATCGGCCGCAACTGAGGAAAAAAAATGTTTTTTTATATATTTTTTGGGGATATTTATTACAGCAAAAAGCAAAAAATATTGCATTTTTTTCAAAATAGTCGCTCTATTTTTGTTTATAGCGCAAAAAATAAAAACCGCAAGGACGATCAAATACCACCAAAAGAAAGCTCTATTTGTGGGAAAAAAAGGACGCCAATTTTGTTTTGAAGCCACGTTGCACGACCGCGCAATTGTCAGTTAAAGCAACGCAGTGCCGAATCGCAAAAAGGGGCCTGGTCCTTTGGCTGCCAATTGGTCCGGGGCTGAAGTGGTTAAATGTAACCATATTGCTACACTTAGAGGCGCCTCTCTTCTCTTTTATACTTAGTTGTGACATGACGCTACTTGTGTATCAAGACATCGCCTGTTTATCAAGTCAAAATTTATTTTAAAAAAAGGTGCTTGTCTTGCAAAGCACTCTCAAACCAAGTTACTCTAAAACCTAGGTTTTACTGTATTGCCAAAAAATCTGGATATGCATGGTACTTATGTTGGCCTTAAATGTGGCAGTTTCCACCACATTTACCTACATTTCAGTAGCACAAACATTAAAACAGATCATCTTACTATCTTACTGCCAATCTATGTATATTGGGACATGAATGTTGACTGCATAATCCATTTTGGCATTATTTGACAAAAAGCTTGGTAAAAGTAGTTGAGATTGCAAAAAAATACATCCAGCACAAAAGACATTAAAAAAAGGTTTGGCTAAAAATCAGGTTATATATAGATTACAAATACTCAGGACACCATTGTTCAGTAAAAGCTGTAGTAAGAAGGTGAAAAATTATTTTCTATTAACAGTGTATGTATAATACCACAGAGGATTCAAATGCACATCTATATTTGTATCAAAGTTAAAAGTGTTGAGACTACTAACTAATGACCGGTTGTAAATGAATGTACTGTATATGTTCAGCAATATCAGAGATTATACTAGTTTGGAAACTATACTAGAAAATGTAAAACAACTAGGTTTTACCTATGTACAACAATACTTAGAACAGATATTTTATAGATATTTTATGTTAAACCTCAGCCAGAGATATATGATTTTATCCAAAGTTAGGGTGGTTACACGCCAGTAAATTCTATGTTCTACTTCAATGTAGAGCGCTGCTGATTATAATGTCATAAACAACATTTGTCAGACTAATAAAGCATGTCTGCTGGAGCACTCACCCTTCAGGTCCAACCAGGTTCGATCAAGGTGAAGGACTTCCTGATTTAGGAGAACCTCCAGAGTTTTGGAGTCTTCTGCTAGACGTACCTCTATCAAATCTGAACTTTCCTCTTGCATAGCCACAGAGGAAAAGCCAGTTACTGAAGTAAAAGAACCTGCAGAATAATAGAAAATATACCTATATCAGGTAGAGCAAAATGTCCAGATGTTGACTATACCTTCCCTCATAAAAATGGTTACATTGACCTGCTGATCACAGACTATTAAAATGTAGCATCTTACTGGAAAGTCAGAATTCCAGTTAGACTTTTCTAAGTCTTTTTTATAACTTTTTTAAGTAGGGCCAAGCACGTAATTTTTTGTTGGTAAATCTCCTTGTATAAAATAACATATAATCCACAAACAATCATTTTAAAATTACCGGTGCTTGAAATTGCAAAATAAATTAATAGCAGTATTATAGTACAGAAGCTTTTGTTAGTTCCTCGGGTAGTAGGGTTAGTTCATGTAGCAGGGTCTACGGCCTTGTCCAGTCTAATGAGGACCTCCAAGGCCAAAGATAGCTGACATCCTTCAATATGTGGTGGTTTTCAAGGCATAGTGGGTGTAAAGATGGTGAAAGTCATTGGGCGCCAGACACTTCTTGGATGTAAAAGAGGTTTTATTTATTTTAACAGTCCTTTTTGTATTTTTGGGGGTAAGGGGGTTAGGGCCAGGACACCCTTAAGTGGTTTTAGATTCAATTGGCAGACTCCGAGACTGCAATAGGAGGACAGCTGTGCAGGGAAAGGCCCCAGCAAGGCGCCACTTCTGCACATGCAGGAATGCTGTCTCCTATGGCAACAGTCCTTTAACAGTTTCTAACTCAAACGTAACAGTTCCTTTAGCTCCACTACAACTGCCTCTTGTAGTTCTTCAACACTGAGCTCCTGGTCTCTCAATAGACCCTCTAAATCACTGATCTCCCTCAAGCGTCACCCAGGCATCCCTGCTGGGTCCCTAGCTTGGCACTCCAGATACTTCTCAAGCTTCACCCCTGCTAACCGGAGAGGTCCCTGGCTTGACTCACAAGGCTGCCCTGCAAGCGTCTCCTCCGCGGGCTGGGTCCCTGACTTGTTTACCGCCTGAACCGTGCACATTTCAGTGAGAATATGGTTCCAGTAGTTCTTCAGTTACTCACTGTGGTCCCTGGTAAAGGTGGTTGGTCCCTTCGTGGTGACAGCTTCCCTTCTCCAACCGACAGAACCGTCACTTTCGGTTGGACTGCAAGCCGCAGTCCCAACCCTGGGTTACCCTCTTACTTCTGGATAGGCCCTCACAAAGCCTGGCCACCAGATGCCCCTGGGATAAGCCCAATCTCTGGCCTAGCAGCCAGGGGTGTACGACACATGTCCACCCAGAAAGCCATCCAGGTGGCACAGTACAGCGATCACCTGACCTCACCTGAATATATGGGTTCTCCCAGCAGGCCAAGGGATTCAATAAAACCCCTGCCTATTGGCTGAGATACCCCATATACACATAACCGGACCTCATATCTAGTACCACCAAGTTCCTGTCCACCTAGTGGTAGAAGAGAAAAGTGCAACAAGGCCAAACAGGGAGAAATCAATAGATCTCTATCAATCAACCAAGATGACTACTCTTGGCAAGTAAATTTGTAAGGAGCTCCCTGACTAATCCCCAGGGTGCTACATCCAGTTTTGGGCATCCCTTAAAGTGGTCATGAAATCTGAACAAAGCACATATATCTGTAGTGTTTACCGTTCTCTCTCCAAAGCTCCAAGTGTCATTTCTCCCTGATGCTTTGTTCCTCTGTTATCAGCATGTGTCACTTCTGAGACATTTTTCTGGCACATGAGATAAATTTGTGATGGAGGAGAGCTCAGCACACAGATTGCCTATTCACAACACAGCTCTGCATGTTCCTTCATTCCTTTGCTGTGTGACAGGGGTGTGTCCCTTTCTTTCTATCAGCTTTCACACATTGTACAAGAGCTATAACTGCAGCTCCCTCTGTGATTCTGACAGATTAAGAAGGAGTTTATCCAAATTCTGCACTTTTGAATGGAAGTAGAGAAGAAAGGTTTTGCAGATATACAAGTAAAACTTATGTAGGAGGATATGTTTAAACTCTGTGTATCATCTAAGGCTATTCACTTCACTGGGTATACAGTATGTGAAGATTTACATCCACTTTACCCGCTTGCCGACCAGTCGCCGCAGTTGTACTGCGGAAACATGGCTTGGCTGTGCGAATCACATTATGTTACATCGCTTCCTTGTAGACACTATAACTTTTGCGCAAACCAATCAATATACGCTTATTGCAATTTGTATTACCAAAAATAGGTAGAAGTATATATCGGCCTAAACTGAGAAAAAATTAACTTTAAAAAAAAAAAAAAAAAATGGGGATATTTATTACAGCAAAAAGTACAAAATATTGTGTTTTTTTTCAAAATTTTCGTTTTTTTTTTTTTTTGTTTATAGCGCAAAAAATTAAAACTGCAGAGATGATCAAATACCACCAAAAGAAAGCTGTATTTGTGGGAAAAAAAGGACGTCAATTTTGCTTGGGTACAACGTTGCACGATCGCAAAATTGTCAGTTAAAGCGGTGTGTCAGCCTAAAAAAAAATTTTTAAAAGTCAGCAGCTAAAAAAAAAGTCGCTGCTGACTTTTAATAAGTACACTTACCCTTTCAGGGCGCCCGCGATGCTGTTCGTGGAGGCAGAGATGTCCCTCGGCGTTCCGGATCCAGCGCCGCCATCCTCAGTAAGGGAAACGGCTTCACGCGGCCTACTGCGCATGCGCGAGTCGGCGCGCGGCCTACTGCGCATGCGCGAGTGGGATTTGTGAATGGGGAACGCAATGTGTTGTGGGACACAGTTCCCATAACACACTGCGCCCCATTCCATAGAAGACGGAAGGAGAGAAGATCACCGCGGCGCTGGAGGAGGCAGATTAGGACAATCTGCCTAGCAACAGCCATTTCTGGTAAGTAAAAAAAAAAAATTTTTTTTTTCTTTTTTCATTTGAAATTGTTATTAACCTTTTTAAAAGTTTTTGTTTTCAGGGTGTCCCACCACTTTAAATCGACGCAGTGCCGAATCGCAAAATAAATTCCCGATTATTCAGCAGCCAAATCTTTCAGGGCTAAAGCGGTTAAACCTTTTGTGCTTCCGTAGGCCTGAGAAGCAATATTACTGACACAAGTCTGACAAAAGAGTAATTTTACATCAGTCAAATATTATACAAGGTGGCAAACACTTACCATTTTCAAATCTAGCAGCCTGAGTGCGGCCTTGAATCTTCAGTAAATGATTAGTGGATTCAATCAATGTGTATTCACCTCTACCCTTAAAAGTGAAATTAGACCCATCAGAAGTGATAAAGTGTGGATCCCCAAATGAAGATGCTGCAACATAAAAACATAAAAAATGAAGTTACAAAAACAAAAACTGGTGTACTCTTCACCTCAGTATAGTGGCTCAGTAGTTATAATCATTATCTTTACTTTTTTAAACCCCCATAATTCTCTGTACACAACACACAAAATAGGGAAAAGAAAACAAGAGGGCAGTGCCCACAAGAGATGGGTAATTCTGGATATATTAGTCAGGAAAAAGTGCAGTGATTGGAGGCAGTGGTATGTTTATTGATAAAGGCAAAGAGGGAAAAGAAATAGCAAATTGAATAAATAGGTTTTGAACATTTGAAATTTAGTTAATCCAAAGAGAAACAAAAATCTTGCAGTAGTGTATGGGATGAATATACTGTATAAGCGAATCTAAAGAAGGGAATATTTATAAATTGATTGAGAAATGTAGGTGGGGAATGAGTTATGTATTTTGAAAGTGAAATAAAAAGCTGACTCCTTTTTTGTGTTGACCTGCTTGCCTTTTCCTGCATACCTCCCAGTGGTGACAAGCCATAATAAATGGAAGAGACTTATTATGTACAACTACTGGATATCTATATATATATTTACAGAAAGAGAGAGAGAGAGAGATATGTACTGTATATTGATCTTTAGCGGTTGAATTATATACAAAAATGCCTTGCATATTGGAGTGTTGGTTTTAGTTAATCTTTTTCTTTATAAAAAGATTAATTGTTTATATACTGTATAGAGAGAACAGTTTCCCACTATTTATCTACCAAAAGGATAGTTCATAGGCCATGTTAACACCTAGTACCTTGGCATGCAGGAACGGGTTTATAGTTGTGCCATTGATCTTGACAGAGAAGTCAGAGAAAGAGGCACGTGGGGGAGGAAATATTACGAGTTCAGTTTTGGATAAATTGAGTTTGAGGAAGTAGTGTGACATCCAGACTGATATGTGTGTTAGCAAATAAGTAATGTGTGTGTTAGGTTACATTTTTGTGTTCCAGCTAGGGAAATTCACCCTCTTTCTATTTGTCTATTTTTCCTGGTGACAATTGTTACTGGGACAGAAAGTGATGGGGAATCCAACATTTTACAGTTGTCATCAGAATAAATTAGGTGACCGTTAATCTTCTGATTTTGACAACTGTTTAAGTAACAATGGATTTAAGAGGGGTATGCCCCTCAATATAGAGACAATTCTACTCACTTCCCGTTGTGTTTATGAGACTAGGAGTGAAAGGAGATCTCAGAGATGGGGACATAAGCAGTAAAAAAAAAAAAAAAAAGAAAGAAAAAAGACTTTCCAACACTCCCTCACTCTTTTCAAAACAAAGAAAAAAGTTTTGGTCAGAGTTACTACCTACCAGTATGGCTCTGCCCCATGTACATAGAAACTACTGGTTTTCCATAGTTAGCATTCAGTTTCTACCACTCTATTCTTGTCATTCAACTTCTACTTCAAGTTCTACCTTTGTAACACAGACAGTGAACAGGTTTTTACATAACTCCCGACTGTCCCTGATTTCGAGGGACTGTCCCTGATTTGGAACAAAGTCCCTCTGTCCCTCGTTTATCCTCATTAGTCCCTCACTGTGGTCGGATCTATATATTTGTATATAAAACTACTTATCCATCAAAAAGTGTTTTCCAGTGCTAAACCTTTCATCCAATTTCTAAATGGCTGCATTTGTAAATTTCAAATGCCAATATAAAGGAATAGTAGTAGTATACAAAAAAAAAAGCACTTTTGGGTTTACCAATCATATTTTTGTAGAATTCTCCTTTAAGGGGGCGTGGCAGGGGTGTGTGTCCTTTGCCTATATACTTTTGCTAATAAGTGTCCCTTGTTCCAATCTCAAAACGTTGGGAGGTACTGTATGGTTTTTATATATTCTACACTGTTTGATTAATGGACCAAGTGTCCAGAACAATTTCTCTAAATTCTTGAGACATTTATATTTTACATGTACTAAATTGGGACGTTATCTTGTAGAATATTTTTCTTTAATGTAATCATTATATTGAAGAGCTTGTTTTACAAATTGAGTGTAATGAAACCTATTTTTACCACTAGATGGAGGTATTGCATAAACAAAAACAGTCACAGGCTGTGTCACAGGCTGTTCAGAGCACACATTTCACTTGATATGTTCTCCTACACCAGGTTTAGAGTAAAAAAAAAGCTGCAGTTTACTGGCTGAGCTACATATATGATTGTGATAAAGCCCCTGTACATGGCTAACTATAGCTGCATACACCCCGGATTAACTGAAGGTGTGAGAATGTGCTGCACAAAACTACATAAAGATCTATACAAATGTCATATAAATCAAATAATGTCATATGAAGCAATAAAAATCTCCATAAACAATGTGTAAATGTGTAATAATTTATCCAAAAACAACTCTTATGTTACCTAAAGCCTCTCATATATTGCAGACAAATAAATTGTTGAAAATATATTTAAATAAAGTCTAAAAATATAAATAGTCCAAACTGAAGGAAATCATAAATCCCAGTAGTTCAAAATCATACTTCATCAATGAAAGTGTGCTCCAAGTGACAATCCTCCATATTTAATTGATAACAAGCTTATGGGAACCCTAACCAAATTTGCAATCTGCAAAGAATAGCTTCCAACTGTTTTTCTTTTTTGAATTGCCTGACCCTTTTTTTTGTACCAAATTCTTCTACCCCTCCTTTATCAGTTGTCCTGCTGTCCTTTTTAGTACATAGACTTCCATACACAAATTATTATAAAGTATTATTTAATTATCAAAAGTCTTTTCCTACATTAAACATTTCATTCAACCTCTAACTTTACATTGTTAGTTTAAAAAGCCAATATGAAATAAAAGTATAGGTAAAAAAAAATACTTCTAAACCTTTGCACAGTTTTAATAAGTTGCTCCCACCCTGTTGAGGGCTGCTCACTGGGTTTGCCACTGTTTAGCTCCTTTCGCACTGCACATGCAAGCTGTAGCCCCATTTCTAGGAAACTACCATACTTATGGCAACCTCAAGTAGTAGCTCGCAATACGAAGTGGCCAGCAGGACAGTTAAGATCACAAAATGGAGGCTAAAAGTAAGTATAATACAAGTGGATACTGTGGGGGCAGCCTAATAAAGTAAAAGAGTACAAAGGTTTAGATGTACTTTAATCAATATTTTGTTGCATATCACTTTTTCATGGTCCACATAACGAGAGAGTGACAGGGGTGTATTCTTTGCCTACATAGTTTTTTCTATGTGTCCCTTTTTTTCAATCTCCGAATGCTAGGAAACATGGCAAAGCGCTGCAGTACATAGCATTAAACTAAAATTGTGTTGCAACTTGCCATTGGCCACTGCGTTTTTCACATCATCTTTTACTTTGAAGTGTCAAACAGGTCACTGTTTATAACTGTGTAGCAGGCACACTTTAATAAGTGTGCGCTATACGTGGAAATTGAGTTTTTACCCTCAAAACAGTAATGGGGTTCTGAGGGTTAATTGTACAGGTTAACTTTGGCATCAGTTTGACTGGGCTGGATTAGGGATCTGCCTGGTCATGGGTGCAGTGAGGTACCCATGACAGGCCTAGAACCAGGCCTGGTTGGAAGTCTTAGGTATCAGTCATCACGGGAGCCAATCAGTGGGCGCGTCTGGCCCCGCTGTGTAGTCTCAGGAAGGGTACTTAAGGTGCTGAAGTCACGTGTTCGGGGTTCGGCCGCAGTCCTGCAACCTGGTTCTGGACCGGGGTAGCCCCGCGAGGGGTCCCGGGCCTAGAAGCACTTGCCGTCCCGTAAACATGGTCAGTTTGACTAGCCCCATAGACCCGCATGGTCTGGGGCAAGGATCCATCTGTTCCTGAGTCTCGAGCCGGTTAGCCCGAGGCCCAGTAACTGAAGGAGAATTCAAGGTGTCCCGGTGTGCTCTCAGTATTGGAGGAGCACCATAGCTCATACAAGTGACCGGGGAGGACTCTTCGGAAGAGGGCCAACAAGCTGGCATCTCAAGAAAAGCCTGGAAGCTGAGTTGTATGGACACTAAAGAATCCACATTTGCATAGTACCGCCGAGGAGACAGCTAAAGTTCCAGGTACTGTGAGAAAGGTTCCTATTCACCTTCGGTTGCAAGATCATTCTGTGTCAGAGACTTTTAGCAAGTTTCCGGATCACATTGTCGGCTGCCATACCTCTGGCTAGAGGTTTGTCTGGCATTGAAGTACCCAGCTGCGAATGGCTACTCTCTGGGTGTATTAGAGACATTCTGTGGATGTCAGCAGTTCAAGGTACCTGAGTTTCTTCACCCTTGCCCTCTATTCCTATCTGAGACTGTGTTTTGTTGGATGTTACCACTGCAGAATAAAAACCTTTAAAAGGACTTTTTATGTGTCAGCATCCAAAGTTGTTGGGTACTAACTCTGGGAACCCCTGGACATTCATCGACAAGCCAAGAGGAGGTAACCGGTAAGCCCAAAAGTCAAGGCCACCCCTCAGTGTGTTATGGTCGCTACACATGGGGGCTCGCAGTCTGGGATTTACAGTTACCTCGCAGGGCATTGGAATAGATGGTGAAGTGTTTTTAAACTGCGCCATCAAAGATCAGCGCCATTTTGGAGAGACTTTCACTGAGGTGCGTAAGCGTGGGAGGAGCCTGTACCGAAAAGCCCGCAAAGTTACACAGCACCAGCTCCCAGTGGGAGGAGTTTATGCTGATCTTTCCCTGCACGAGGCACCGTGTGAGAGTGTGTTGCGGAAGGAGAAGAGGCTTGGTTGATTTCTCGGAGTTGGAGAAAAGGATACCAATACCTTCTCAGTGAAATGCACCATATCCCGAGCATGCAGCCTGCATCCGGACCCAGGATGCCTACAGCAAGGGGTCCAGCAAGTATACAGATGCCCGGCACCGTGATCACAGACACAGGCATTTTTCTGCTGCCGCAGGGGCGGTTCGTTTTGTGCACCATTGGAGACATGGAGGCCCTCGGAATGTTGTGTGGGAAGTGTGACGGCTTGGTCGCAAGCCCCAGGCCATTCGCCAGGTGCCGAAGGTGTGGCGAGTATACCTTCAAAGTGGAGCAGCCCACCGAACTGCCTCGGGCTTTCCACATGGACTGGGTCACAGGTGTGGCCACCGAGGAACACATTGCTTGTGTTCCGGCTAAAAGGCCCAAAGTTGGGGTTTCATTCACGATTGCCGGTGCCCCCGACAAGGACATTGCTGCTGCACGGGCTCGAGAGTCAACCCCTGAGGTGATGGACACAGCCTCGTCCACCCTCACAGATTTCACCACCATGCCTGCCTTGGAGGAAGTGGAGCTCCTACAGCCTTCAATTATTCGCAAGAAGGGTCCACAGCCCTCTCCAGTGGCAGCTCGTCGGGCAAAGGCCATTGCCCTGGAAAGGCCACCGCCGTCTACGAGAGAGAGCACAGAGGGAACTGTGAGTACTAAAAACGTAAAAAGATTTGTTTCGCGGGACTCTGACTTAGAATCTTTTTGCTCCTCGCCGGAGGTCGAAGAAGTTGAGGAGTTGTTCGATGCAATGTCTGATAAGTTGTTGTGGTCATGTGGGGATGATGTGGCTGCTGCTTGCAGTGATGTTGCGGGCTGGTTAACCCTGACCAGGGGGGATGAAGTGCCACAAGTAGAGACCCCCCTCGGCCCGAAACATCCTGATGCCCAAGCTCGAAAATCTGCCAATGATTTCTAATAGTGCCACGGGATTGGTGAAGAGATCCCCACACTCTTGCATACCCCCAGGGGATGGAGTCACCCGTAATTTACAGAGACTAGCCAGGTCTCAGAGGCTATTGCATAAGCGGGTGGCAACAGAGTATGGACTTGAATTCCCTTACATGCCTAGGGAAGTCATGGACATTGTGGAAGCAAAACGGGAAAAGTGGTATGCGGAAGATGTCGGGGACTACCTTAAGGTCCCAAAGCCACTGCGAAAGAAAGCATTTTCACGTGAAATGTTTGACCGATTCCAGGGATGTCTGTTGCATTGGAGTTATGGTCGGCACATCTATTGTGACAAGGTTGTGATCTGCAGACCGGATAAAGACAGTGCTGTGTACTACATCACCACTTATGATGTTCAAACGGGAAAAAAACTTGGTTTTGCCCGACCCACGTTTCTATTGGTGAACTGTTACTTAGTCAAGCCTTCGAATCTTGCAAGAAAGAACTTCTTTGGGTCTTCATCTTTTTTTGCGTTTTTCTGCAGAAATTACAAGGACTGTGGGAGTTAGGCAGACAGGTAGTTGCTGTAAAGAGAACTATGTGTGAAGATCTAGATTGCCGGATCACAGTACTTGGTTTCATGAGGACTTGTAGTTACAGCGGCTCTGACCACTAGGTGGCGTGAGTCGGCAGAAAGGGACAGAAGTAGTGAGAACTTTCCTTTACATCTTAGGTATTAGTTAATGATTTTAGGGGAAAAATTGTTTTTAGGTGTCTTTAGAGAAGGAAATTTCACTGAGCATGGGGTGAAATTTTGCTTTCTAAAAAGAATTGGACAGTGTATAGTATTCCATTTGTCTGTTGTTTTTTTTTTTCAGGATTCACAGAGATCGGCTGTCAAGCTCACCGGAGATTGGGTGGGGTAGTGAGTTAGTCTGGGTGGTATACAGTGGTGTGAAAAAGTGTTTGCCCCCTTCCTCATTTCCTGTTCCTTTGCATGTTTGTCACACTTAAGTGTTTCGGAACATCAAACCAATTTAAACAATAGTCAAGGACAACACAAGTAAACACAAAATGCAATTTGTAAATGAAGGTGTTTATTATTAAAGGTGAAAAAAAATCCAAACCATCATGGCCCTGTGTGAAAAAGTGATTGCCCCCTAAACCTAATAACTGGTTGGGCCACCCTTAGCAGCAACAACTGCAACCAAGCGTTTGCGATAACGTGCAATGAGGCTTTTACAGCGTCCTGGAGGAATTTTGGCCCACTCATCTTTGCAGAATTGTCCTAATTCAGTTACATTAGAGGGTTTTCGAGCATGAACGGCCTTTTTAAGGTCATACCACAACATCTCAATAGGATTCAGGTCAGGACTTTGGCTAGGCCACTCCAAAGTCTTCATTTTGTTTTTCTTCAGCCATTCGGTGGTGGACTTGCTGGTGTGTTTAGGATCATTGTCCTGCTGCAGAACCCAAGTTTGTTTCAGCTTGAGTACACGAACAGATGGTCGGACATTCTCCTTCAGGATCTCTTGGTAGACAGCAGAATTCATAGTTCCTTTTATCACGGCAAGTCTTCCAGGTCCTGAAGCAGCAAAACAGCCCCAGACCATCACACTACCACCACCATATTTTACTGTTGGTATAATGTTCTTTTTCTGAAATGCAGTGTTCCTTTTATGCCAGATATACTTGGACACACACCTTCCAAATAGTTCCACTTTTGTCTCATCGGTCCACAGAATGTTGTCCCAAAAGTCTTGGGGATCATCAAGATGTGTTGTGGAGAAATTGAGACGAGCTTTGATGTTCTTTTTGCTCAGCAGTGGTTTTCTCCTTGGAACTCTGCCATGCAGGCCATTTTTGCCCAGTCTTTTCCTGATGGTGGAGGCATGAACGCTGACCTTAACTGAGGCAAGTGAGGCCTGCAGTTCCTTGGACGTTGTTGTGGGGTCTTTTGTGACCTCTTGGATGAGTCGTCGCTGCGCTCTTGGGGTAATTTTGGGCGGCCGGCCACTCCTGGGAAGGTTCACCACTGTTCCATGTCTTCGCCATTTGTGGATAATGGCTCTCACTGTGGTTCGCTGGATTCCCAAAGCTTTGGAAATGGCTTTATAACCCTTTCCAGACTGATAGATCTCAATTACTTTCTTTCTCAATTGTTCTTGAATTTCTTTGGGTCTCGGCATGATGTGTAGCTTTTAAGGATCTTCTGGTGGACCTTACTGTGTCAAGCAGCTCCTATTTAAGTGATGCCTTGATTGTGAACAGGTGTGGCAATAATCAGGCCTGGGTGTGGCTAGAGAAATTGAACTCAGGTGTGGACAACCACAGTTATAGTATGTTTTAACAAGGGGGGCAATCACTTTTTCACACAGGGCCATGATGGTTTGGATTTTTTTTCACCTTTAATAATAAACACCTTCATTTACAAATTGCATTTTGTGTTTACTTGTGTTGTCCTTGACTATTGTTTAAATTGGTTTGATGTTCCGAAACACTTAAGTGTGACAAACATGCAAAGGAACAGGAAATGTATTAGATGTATGTACAGTATGTAAAGTGTTGTTGTAAAATGTCAAACGTTTAACCATATTTTCCTTCCTTTCCTTATCCCAATACCCATTTAAAACTCAGGTACCGCATGTTTTTTTGTAAATTATGTTAGGATTTTTTCCTTGTTGTAGCCTAGACGATGAGGACATCGTCTAAATAACCAGGGGGAGTGTGTAGCAGGCACACTTTAATAAGTGTGCGCTATACGTGGACATTTTTTTTTTTTCCCTCAGAACAGTAATGGGGTTCTGAGGGTTAATTGTACAGGTTTACTTTGGCATCAGTTTGACTGGGCTGGATCAGGGTTCTGCCTGGTCATGGGTGCAGTGAGGTACCCATGACAGGCCTAGAACCAGGCCTGGTTGGACATCTTAGGCATCAGTCTTCCCTGGAGCCAATCAGTGGGCCCGTCTGGCCCCGCTGTATAGTCTGGGGAAGGGTACTTAAGGTGCTGAAGTCACGTGTTCGGGGTTCGGCCGCAGTCCTGCATCCTGGTTCTGGACCAGGGTAGCCCTGCGAGGGGTCCTGGGCCTAGGAGCACCACAGCTCACACAAGTGACCGGGGGAGGACTCTTCGGAGGAGGGCTAACAAGCTGGCATCTCAAGAAGAGCCTGGAAGCTGAGTTGTATGGACACTAAAGAATCCACATTTCCAGTACTGCTGAGGAGACAGCTAAAGTTCCAGGTACTGTGAGAAAGGTTCCTATTCACCTTTCTGTGTCAGAGACTTTTATCAAGTTTCCGGATCACATTGTCAGCTGCCATACCTCTGGCTATAGGTTTATCCGGCATTGAAGTATGTCAGCAATTTAAGGTACCTGAGTTTCTTCACCCTTGCCCTCTATTCCTATCTGAGAATGTGTTTTGTTGGATGTTACCACTGCAGAATAAAAACCTTCAAAAGGACTTTTTATGTGTCAGCATCCAAAGTTGTTGGGTACTAACCCTGGGAGCCCCTGGACATTCATCGACAAGCCAAGAGGAGGTAATCGGTAAGCCCAAAAGTCAAGGCCGCCCCTCAGTGGGTTATGTCCACTACAACTGTATGTAACTTTTACAATGGTCTTGAAGGTTCATGTAATGGTCAGGGGACTATGGCCATATTTTTCCATATGGTGGCACCGCCAAAGAAAAAAAACACACATTTGCTTTGTCTGGCTGCCTGTGCACAAAAAACATTAGGAAGAAGGGAATGAAGAGGCTGTAAGGGGGAGTCAGGTGGTGAGCTCTAGCGGGGGACAGCAGATGTGTACATTCATTTTTTTACTTTGTAAAACAATTTCATAATACGATTCCACAGCCAAGCACCATTTACCCCCAGCCATTCCACAAGTGGATGAAAGCACTTTGGCAACTCAGAATGTGAGCTCACATACAGAAATTCGAAACCAATTGAGCTCCTGTTTTAACTGGTGGTTAGGTTTTCTACCATCAGCTCTTGCCCCAATGAACACTACTTGTATAATGGATATGACTTGGTGGCTTCTGCAATTGAAAACTAGCTTTGCATATAAAGCAGACAGCACGCTGCTTCAAATATTCCATTCCGATTTCATTTTTTATAACAGTAATTACATGATAAAATGGGTGGAGCCTGTACAAGAGAATCATCATTCATGAGTGCCTGGGGCAGTATCTCATGTCTCTGCGCAGAACGAATAATAGCTTTAATAAACTGGGTCAACCTTATACATTTAAATGGGTCAAGCTATTATTTATTAATTTATGAGATTATTTTATTATAGCTTGAAAACTAAAATTTGGTAGCATCTCACAAGTCTTTTGTTAGCTTTCAATTCAGCCATTTCTATTCTAGACAGTGTTAACAATTTTGGAAAATAAAGACTCTTGTTACAGATCAATCTGGTCAAACTCTAGTGGTGCATGTGACTCATCCTGCTCTGATTGCACAGTGTTAAAGGCTGCACCTCTGAGTATTGTATCATTATTCCCTTTTTGTAAGATTTCTTGTCTTGTTGAAGTACATAATAAACATTTAACTTAAAAAAAAAAACTCTAGTGGTGCAGATATGATTTTTTTATAAAACAAATCTTGCTATTGTTAACACTGAACCATATGGGTGATTTCTCTTTCAGAATTTTTTTCAAAAGATATGTTTTCATTTTTTAAATATTTGACTTAACCCATGCATGCAATAATATAAATCTACCAGTATCACCATGTTGCAGACAGCTCACACAACTACTTGCTGTAAAATAAATTAAAGATCATTTGTTTCTGTTTTGTCCAGACCATTGAAAATTTGAACTCATGAGATTATCTATGAAATTTGTGCAACATTTAGTCTACGTTCATTGAAAAAACTCTTTCACAGTTGAATAACCAGTGGACAGTGATGCCCTGGCCTTGCTCCGCTCACACACCATAAAATGTAGACTTTCAGCCAAGTATTTCACAGAAGGACCTTGAGGTCTATAAATGTTGTAAAGGCCCATGTATGGCTACACCTAAAGTTGAACTCCAGCCAACTGGACAGTTGAAATATATTATGAAAGTTGTTTTACCAGAAAAAGGGTTGGTGACCTGACTTCTCTCTGCTTTAGAGCAATACCACAAGATCACCTTTCTGCCCCATCCTGTGGTTGGACAATGACAGCTACCTAATGAGCTCAATCCTCTACCCTTTCTGCTTTCACCTCCTGAACTTCAGCTGATTGGCCCCACTGATGCTCCTTTCGCCCTCAGTTTTACAGTACAGGGCTGAAACCAACACAAATACACCTACTTACATTGGTTGCTTTTAGAAATACATTACATTCTTTTTAACAACTATATACCTGCATTTTATATATGCTTCAGCATACATGAAAAGAGTTCAGCTTTAAATGTATCTATAGTTTATGCTGATATTGTAATACTTCTTTAGCTCGTGCCTTCACAAACCTGGCACCAAGCTCAATTCTATATTTGTAACTGGTAACAAAAAGGTACTTACCAACTTTTGGGGGTTTGTACTTGCGACAGTCACTAGAAGGCCTGAGTTTCATGTAATAGTCACAATTATTTGACCACAGGCAACAGTAATAAAAAGAGATGACATCATAGATCCAATGAGAAAAGCCTGGTACTCTGGGGGGCTTCTTGTATGGTGGAGAGCCCCAGTCATGACCTCGGTCAGGGGTGCTACCCCCTATAGAATCATTAGTGAGGACTTGGAAACCATCTTTATCATAACAGCACTGCTGACCTGCTGCAAAGGTGGGACTGAAAAAAAAAGAACATTTTATTGTTAGCAGTATATTGCTTTGATTTATTTTCTCAAGCATTTCTATGTATCTCAAAACTATTATTTTTATATAGCTTGTATATTTCACATATTACTAGGGTCATAATTTCATAACAATATTTTATATAAAGATTTGTAGTAGACAAGGCAGAACAGTTGACTGTTGTCAGAATGACTAGGTTTCAAGTTGAACAATATTATGAATGGGTTCAGTCAGAGGATCTGCAACTTTTATGCTTGAGAATTCCCTATTCTTTGTGGTCATTTGCAATCTGCCTTGCATATTCCTTTATAGGAAATCATATAATTACACCTATGCAACACTGGTTGTGTGAAATGATGCACAAGCCCATAAAGATCTGTTACAGATTATGATATAATGTATCACAGCAAATTTTAGAATACTGGAATAAAATTTACCTGCCGTAGATGCCTCTGACACAGTGCACAGCTCCAGGATGGTAAGTACATGTGCTTCCAGTCTCTATGTTACATCCATAATCTGGCTGCAACATAGAAGCATAATTCTGGTTATTAAGTATTGGAAATTTGACTGTATTATAGCATTACACATATTGTAAATAGTTGTATGTTTTGTTGCATTGTTACCAGGCATACGTTTTTAGAAAGGTGACAGAGGACAAATGTTTGGGATACACAATTTCAGCAATTTTGATTATATATTATAGTATTATAGTATAGTACTTAGTATAGTATTAAATCTGTACTTCATTTTCCAGATTTAAAGAAATACAGTTTTGCCCCTAGTAGACATATACTCTATGATAAAAGGTGATAACTGTCTGGATTAGGTAAAATGAGCAAAAAAAAAATCTGAAATACTTACCCTTGCTGGAGAGCATGCTGCTGCAGGCTTTTTCCAGTGTTTGTAACATGACCAAAAGCCTAGCTATTTCATTGTGTGACCTTATTTAATAGGGTGAAATACCCATTCTGAACTCTGGTCTTTTCCTACAGTAGATGTCACATAAGTAGTGCTTAGGCCATATAGTAGATATTCCACTAGGTATGGACCAACCTTGTTGAGGCATTTGTCTGAATGGCAGACTTTCAGTCTGTTTGGCAGATGCCAGACATCACCTATAGCAATGGCTTTTTCATCTGCTACTATACTGTATATGTGGCATCTTCTTTCTTCTTCTTGGTGTCTGCACCTGTCATGGCCTTAGTAACCAGTGACATTACCCGACCCCATTCATTGTAATTAATTTATTATCTAATTGCCAGGATTCCACAGCCATGTAAATAAAGGATCTGTGGATAGTAAAAAAAAAAAGAAAGAAAAAAAGACTCTTCAGGTCTGGTATCATTTTTAAGGAGGCCCCCATGCAAAATAAAAAAGAACAAAAGGGGTGAGTTCCCCCCCAAAAATCCTCACCAGGCCATTATTTGTTCATGCAGCCTGGCAGGCTATGAAAGGAGGGGGATGGACATGCATCCTTTCCCTCCTGAACCATACCATACCCCATGCCCTCAACATATGGGGCACTTTCCCAGGGGGCACTCCCCTGGAAAATTACTGTGTCCCCTTCCCCGCAACCATGCTCCAGTGATTGTTGGGGGTCTGTGGGCAATAGGCTGATTGGAATCTGAAAGTCCCTTTTTACCCTTTTCTTATTTACAAAACAAATGTAAAGTATAAACAAAACACGCATACACAGTTTTTGAGAAGTCCTCAAAAGGTATTGCAATAAACATCTATCATCAATCAGATCATCCAGCGATGCAGATCCACGTCAATCATGGCGCCCAGAGCCCAACAGTCGGCCAAAAGAAAAAAATACCCAATGACCGTCGACACATGCCTGTTCCCATCACTGGAAAAACTGATCAACCATGGTAGTTTTTGCCTCCTGTTCCCCCAGAGAAAGGACTGCCACTATAGGTCTTCATTGGCCATAAGCACGTATAAATGGCCAGTAGAGTCATGCATGTTTATGCCTAGGTTCTCCTACAAGCCGACCATGTGGCAAGTGTATCTTCCTACTGCAACTGGGTAACTGCAAGCATGTGTTTAAACTTGGAGGTTGAACTGACCTAATCTTTACAATGATTGAGTAAAGATTGTGCATCTTTATTTAATTAACCTCCCTGGCGGTATGATTCTGGCTGGAATTTAGTGCTGAAAGCGGTACAATTATTTTGCATGGAAATTTGGTGTTTTTATATTGTTGGCATGCAATTCTTATGAATAACTCACTTAAATCTGTCCGAACCAGAGTCTAGTAGACATCCCGGGTATGATAAAGTTTGAAACACAAAATCATAAATTATAATATAATAAAAATATATATAAAAATTATTCAATAATGTAATCAAATCAAAAACACTGAAATTTGCTCAGTTGCAGAATAGTCGCTGTCATTAAATTTATTGTTTGATGATAAATTGTGATTCTAATTTATTATCGGTGTTTTCTAGCTGGTCTAAAACCCCTTTTGACATAAAGGGACACTTTTTGGTTGCTATGGACAATCTCCAGTTTCCAGGCAGAAATTTTTTTTTTTTTATTATATAAAATGACATGCAGGGCACTGGGCAGACCACTAGGGACAAAGGGGATGTGTATTTTTTGTATACAGTACTGTAATCTGTAAGATTACAGTACTGTATATGTGTTGTGTTTTAAAACTTTTTTGAATTTGGCGCCGATCTCCGCTCCCGTGCGTCGTAACGTCGCAGGGAACGGAGATCGGCGGCACCCGGCACTGTGTGAATCGAGCGAGTGGACGGCTCGCTCACACAGCGGGGAGACATCGCAGGATCCAGGGGAAAAGGTAAGTAACTTCCCCCCTGTATCCTGCAACGCAGCCCGAGTCTGGCTCGGGGTTACCGCTCTCAGCATAAAAAACTGGACCCGAGCCAGACTCGGGGTTACCGCTAGGCAGGTTAAAAGAGAGCATATTTTTTTTTACCTCTGGTGGTGCTCATTATTGCACAAAGAGATTTTGTGTCTTGTTGGAAATCTCTGCTTGAGAGGACAACAATTGTCCCCTTTAGTATAGGAAAAAAAGAAACATAATTGTTACAATGTATGAGCTGCAGTAACACACAGGTCCTACAGTGGTGCTGCTGCTCTTGGTAAGTTGGTAACACATCTTGCTGGTTCGATCAGCACCTAAACATTTTTTCCTTTAAATTTACCAAAACCATATAATAGGAGGTCTTTCAATTGTATGCAATCAGACAGGCCCTTGCACTGCATAGTTGAAGGTAAATCTAAAGGAAATAGAACAAAAAACATTGTATAGTGCGTATCCAGCTTTAGAAATATTTATCCATGAAAACATTTTATAAAACCTGTCTGTAGACCATTAACCCTGTTAGAACAAATGTATTTCCTACTGAACTTTAGATGATCAGTTAAAGAGTAACTCCACTTTTGTTGAAAAAAACAAAAAAACATTGGGTGATTTATCTACATTGCAATGATTTTAACAAACTTTGTTGCAGATTCCTACCTTTTGTTATTCTGGATAAATAACTGTGTGTCCATGTGCAGAGTGAATCTGCATGGGAGTGGTTTTGTAATTATCAATCAGCTGCTGCACCTACAGGGCTCTAATGAGAAAAATTGCAGTGTCTGAGAGTATCTCACCAAAAATGAAATTTTTGTTGCAGGGGATGCCCAAAATTGAATTTGTATCTTAGTGCAGATTTCTGTGAAACTCAGTACACCAATCACACAAATAGGAAATGACATACCTGTGGGGCATTGTGTACACCATCTGTGTACAGAATGCTTCCATGTAGCGATATTGCAATGTGTTTTACAGAAAATTACAGCTTTGCAGATTGAAAAGGAAAGGTCATTTTTAATAACATTCAATTGCAATATGACTTGTGTCGCAATTGTATATGCTATATTGTTTTTTTTTTTATTTGCAAATTTTTTTCACACAAAATTGGAGTTACCACTTAAGGTTTTTTTGTCACCCATACTTGGCCATTCTGCCAAAGGAAGAATGACAAATTTGCAATGGTGTACAAGATACTTACACGAATAAAATTATTAGCAATATACAGTTACATTTATCGCTATGTCGTGCACCAAGTATTCTATTATGACCACAGAAATAGTTTGTAAATAACGTACATGAAATCTCCCAGTATCAGCTCTGGCTTGTTCCATAGTGCAGGGACAATCAATGATTTCAGAAAGAAAATCAGGAAGACTCTTGTCACTTTCATGCCAATCTAAACATTTTTTATATGCCCAGCTAGCAGAGTCCTTGCGAAAGTCTTCACCCAGGTGCCAAGCCATGGCATGATCCACACTCCATAATGAATGGACATCCCTGTGATTACAAACAAAGTCTGGTTTACATTATATAAACCCATTTATTGGGCATTTATTATACTTTCATTGTTTTGATAAGTTCATTGTGAGACAAAGCAGAAAAGCACAACAGGTAATGTTAGCCATACATTTGCCAATCCTGACAGTGGGCATCCCAAACAGTAATGCTAATGCATTAAAATAATCCTCACCATTAATGACCTATTATGTTTAATGAAAATGTAAGCCATCTGTAGAACACACCTTTGGTTTAGCTCATTACTAACTGGATATGGACCTGCAGAAGTTGGGCAGTAGGTTTACTAAAGAAAAACAAAAGACAGCCCAGAGGGTGGCCCCTGCTGGAGGCTAAAACCCCCTCCACAGCTGTGAGGGTTAATGTATTAGGTGTATAGTTCCCTTTAGCATTTGGGTTACCTGCATTAAGACACAGCTGTATGGCAGGTATTGCAGCTTAGTGGTTCTATAAAGTGGAGTCACTGCTGGATGCTAACGTGGGAAATTCTGTGCTTTTGGGATGCCTGCCTCTGAAAGACATGCCTCTCTGGCCACAGAGGGAGTGCCAGGCATTGCTTTGTGTGTTTTTCTTTTGAAGAAGCAGCAGTGGCCACCCCTATTAAGGGCTTCTGCCCCAAGAGGAACAGGAAATACTGAATGGAGGAAGGGGTGTTCCTGAAGTACTCACTTCCATTTTGAAATCTACATGGCTGCTTCTCCTATGTTTGAAGTCAGCACACCAGGTTTCCTGCTGACTGCCCTGTTTTCAGACTTCACAGAGAACATCGCAGTACTATATACTCTAATATCTGCTAGTGTTCAGAGATTTTTTTTAATTTAATACCTTCACTTCTCCACTGACTGGATGGTTGCCAGATTCTCAGGCCAGGGCTGCCACACCTGGAACTGTAAGTTTCCCAATGGGGGTGGGAGGTTGGGGCAAACCCTGTACTAACAAAATCTGGTGGGCAGCAAGAGAGAGATATTTTGCAACACCTGTAGGCCAACACCTGTAGTGTGGCTCTCTGGGTCACCTCTCCCACCCTGAGGACATTTAGCTATAATATTTCCTTGCAACCATGTTGCAGAACTTTGTTTGGGATTTGTCTCAGGTGGAGAGCTTTCAGGATGCACAAGCCTAAGCGCTCCACAAATGTTTTTCAGGGGATGGGGATGATGGGACTGTATAGGAGTACAGGGGATGGGTATGATGTGATTGTAAAGGAGTACAGGGAATGGGGATGATCGGACTGTATAGGAGTACAGGAGATGGGAGATAGGGATTACATCAGTGGCAGAGGGATTGTATAGGAGTACAGGGGATGGGAATGAGGGGAATGTATAGGTGTACAGGGGATGATAGGACTGTATAGGAGTACAGGGGTGGGGATGATAGGACTGTATGGGAGTACAGGGGGTGGGGATGATGGGACTGTATAGGAGTACAGGGGATGGGGATGATGGAACTGTATAGGAGTACAGGGGATGGGGATGATGGGACTGTATAGGAGTACAGGGGATGGGGATGATGGGACTGTATAGGAGTACAGGGGATGGGGATGATGGGACTGTATAGGAGTACAGGGGATGGGGATGATGGGACTGTATAGGAGTACAGGGGATGGGGATGATTGGACTGTATAGGAGTACAGTGGATGGGGATGGTGGGATTGTATAGGAGTACAGGGAATGGGGATAAGGGGTTTGTATAGGAGTACAGGGGATGGGGGATATGGATGACATCAGTGGCAGAGGCATGGTGGGGGGATGGGATTAGTGGCAAGGGGGCGGTGGTGGGGGGGATGGGATCAGTGATGGGAGGGATGACTTTTTATGTACAATAAAGGAATGCTCTCTACACATAGCACTGTGTACATTTCAGAGAGCAGACACAGGGCACAGGTTACTATGCTCCTTACCATGTCTCCTCTTCTGAAATAGAGAGCTTACCAATGTTCATTTCTGGACATGAGAAGTTTTTAGTGTCTCTCCCCGCTCCCCCCATCGGCTGAAGGAGACGCTGATACAGACTTTGAATGAGTGAGAGAGGAGGGGGAGGGAATTCTGAGGACACAGGAAGGAACATCAAAGCCCAGGGGAGAGGTGCTGGAGTCTTGTAGAGGAGAGCTTGCAGATAACAGCCAAAGAAAGGTGGGGAGACTTCACTTGTATCACATTGCTCCTGCTTCCGGTTTTAGCTGGGAACATGCTGCCATGGAAACAGAGGCATGTGAAGAATGTGCCCGTTCTAGATAGCAGCCTGGGTGTGTACCTCTTCAACAAACACACCCACATGTCCTCCAGAGGGAGGGTGTGAGGGAGGGGCTGGATTGTGGAGCTGTATCCACCCCCTGGAAAATTTTGAACTGAAAAAGAACCGTTAGAGGCTGATTCTGGACTCTTCAAATTACTATTCTACAAAAACTAAAGGACTGGGGAAAGAAAGAAGTGCAATGCAGGTATGAGGGTAGCATGTACTACCTATTTTTGCATTCCCATACTTCTCCTTTAAACTCAGTTCCAAGATCATTTTAGCTAACGCTGAAGAGCTTGATGAGGTTGAAATAGTCGGGGGTGGGAGTGGTTCAATCAGCGGGTACATCACACTATTAAAATCACCCAAATATTAATGTATGCACGTTCTGTTTAACCATCCAGGATTGAAAAGTCATGTTATTGTGCAGAGGACTATATAAGAAGTTGTATTCATATTAACTGATTCGCATATTTCCAGAGGAAGAGGGCTACTGTAACTGCTTTCTCCCAGTGATTTATTGTAGCTCTAAAGGCTGGTACACACTATAAGAAAATCGGGCAGACGATCATCTGGTTTGCCTCAATGTTTCATAACAAGTTGGAACTGAGGAAGGAAACACAAAAATTCTCTCACGACAACATTTGTTTATTGTTTCTGATAATGCGTGAAAATCGTCCGAAAATGGTACACATTAAACAAACATTGTTTATTATGTTCACGTACGAGAAAAATTTTGGCGTTTGTCCTTTTAGAAATTTTCGTTTGCAATGTCAGAATCGGATGTCGAAAGTTGTGTACAAACTATAGGAAAATCAAATGATCGTGCCTCGTACGGAATTTTTCTCCCGATTTTCTCATAGTGTGTATCCCCTTTAGCCTACGAAAAGACACTGGGAAACTCATAAAAAACTTTGGATTGCTATAGCCTGCCCTAGAACACAAGCTTACTCTTTTAAGATAATCTTTTTTTATTCTTTGTTATAATTTTCAATGCAAAATGGATTGGGTGTGTTAATTGCAGCAATAGCAGATCACACCTTATTATAACAAGTAATACTTGTTATAAATGATATGTTACACTCATTTTTTTTTCAAGGTCCTGCATAAATAAATATATAAGTATATTCGCAGACCAAATGGTTACTTTTGTCAACGTTATAATAAAGGCAGGTTTGTTTTTTCTTAAAAATAACAAACATGTCATACTTCCCTGCTCTGTGCAGTGGTTTTGCACAGAGCAGCCCCGATCCTCCTCTTCTCTGGTCCCTTGCCGGTGCTCCTGGTCCCTCCCTCCTGCTGAGTGCCCCCATAGCAATCTGTTTGCTCTATGGGGGCACCTTAGCAGACTCGCTCCTGAGCCGCTGTTCTGTGTGTCCATTCACATACAAAGCGCAAATAGGGCCTGCACCCCTACGCTTTCCTCATTGGCTTACTAGCTGTGATTGACAGTAGTGGGAGTGCGGACTCAGCCAATGAGGAGGAAGAGACTCAGGAGAGCCACTGCTCTCATGCACATCGCTGGATCGAGAGGTAAATATTTGGGGGTGGGGAAGCTGTGGGGCTGGGGGGGCTGCTGCACATAGAGGGTTTTTTACCTTCATTTATAGAATGAATAAAGGTAAAAAACCTTGAGCTTTTACAACCACTTTAACGCTATGTGTTTTATATAGTATTATGTGAAAACTCTGAGATTAATTAGTTAAAGCCCAACTCCAGCTAAAAAATATTCTTTTAGTTTTGAAAAGACTTAAGTCTTTTTTAATTTTTTATTGGTGTCAATAATCTCACTGGCATAATTTTAGTGACACCAAGAAAGAAATCAGGGGAGCGGTTGTCACTGGGTCACAAAGATGTTGACAGTAGCAGCTGCCAGATACTGCCCACATTAGAAGGATTTCCCATCACATTCTGTCCCATCACATTCTGTCGGAATTGAGGGGAAATCTTTTAATGGGTGATTAGACACAGGTATAGACTACAGGTAAAATTTGACAGGGGTTTTGAGCCTTTGCCACATGAAAAACATATAGCACAATTCAAATAATGTCAATGTATTTTATTTATTTTTTTGTTTAATTACCTCTCCCCATTAGAATGTTGACTTGGCACAATCCTTAGGCTTCCAAACTCATAGATGCTATGTTCTGGCAATGCTGGATGAGGGATAAAAGTGTAACTCCCGTTGTTAGCATATTTATGTACCAAGGTATAGAGATATTTCCAGGCTGCTGTCCAGGACTCTGTATAAGGCTTTCCTGTCCATTATAGAAAAGAAGACAATTTATGAAGAGAAGACTAGAACAACAAATTGAACTTCCTACTTTAGTTTCCATGCTCTCTAAATAAAGAGGAAAACAATCTCATCGGTTAATGACTGGTAAAACTGATAATCTTACAGCTAAACACAGACATTAATAAACCAATAAATATTTAAACTATCCAAAACCAAGCTTGTGATATTTAGTCCCCCACGTGCCTCTTCCCCTGATTTCTCTGTCAAAATCAACGGCTCAACTATCAACCCATCCCGCCATGCCAAGGTCCTAGGTGTAATCCTGGACTCTAAACTATCCTTGCGGCCCCGCATTCAATTGCTGTCCAAAGCTTGCCATCTAAACCTCTGATACATCTCCAAGATACGCCCCTTCCTAACCAATGTAACCACAAAGCTTCTAATATACTCCCTTTTCATCTCTCGCCTGGACTACTGAAACTCATGCCTTATTGCCTTATTGGCTTACCTTTAATTAGGCTATCCCCCCTTCAGTACATCATGAACGGTGCTGCCAGGCTTATCCATCTTACAAAATGCTCGGCATCTGCTACTCCTCTCTGCCAAACCCTCCATTGGCTGCCATTCAACCAACAAATTAAACTCAAGATACTAACAACAACTTACAAAGCCATCCACAACCTGGCCCCAAGCTATATCACTAACCTGGTCTCAAAATACCAACAAAATCTTTCTCTTCGCTCCTCCCAAGACCTCCTGCTCTCTAGCTCCCTTGTCACCTCATCCTTTGCTCACCCCCAGGACTTCTCCCAATCCTCTCTCATCCTCTGGAATGCTCTACCCCAATCTGTCTGAATATCTCCTACTTTGTCCACTTTCAGACAATCTCTGAAATCTCATCTTTTTAGAGAAGCCTATCTGACCCCCACCTAGCAACTGTACATTTATTTTCTCCATCAGCACATCCTCCACAGTTATTACCTCTTGTATCTCTTGACCCTCCCTCTTAGATTGTAAGCTCTAATGAGCAGGGTCCTTTGATTCCTACTGTATTAAAGTGTATTGTATTTGTACTGTCTACCCTCAAGTTGTAAAGCGCTGTGTAAACTGTCAGCGCTATACAAATCCCGTATAATAATAATAATACTAATAATAATAATAACTAAAAGAACATAAGGCATTGCTTTCACGTTACCTGATTCCCCATAGCCCCAGACCTCAATGTTAATTGAGTTCTCCTTAAACGTGTTTGGATCCCATTTAACTGTCAAGGTGCCATCATAACTGGGTGTGCCATAGTACTGCCATTTTGTTTCATTCACGAGAGTGCATTTTTCTGACTCTGACACTTTTCCAGGATGCACTGTAGTAACAAAAGGAAAAAATATGAGTTCTCAAAACAGTTCCACACATTCCTTATTGAGTCACAATATTTTAAAACCCATCTCTAGAAATTGCTATTCATTTTCTAACAATACTCTTTATTCTAGCATGCAAAGAGAAGTGAGTATTTCAACTGTATTTAATGTCCACATCAGAATAGATTTCATAAATGCCATCTGCTGTCAGCAAATATCTGCAGGCTGATTTTCAAGACCCCCATCTACGTATGTCCATGCAGATATTGTATATTTTTACTAGCACTATGGCACTGATTGTTCCTGGCTGTGTGAGTATGGTAATGATTCTGCCTCTGTGAAAATATATATCTGGTTCTTTAATTGCAGTATTGATTGTAGCTCTTTGGAAACATTTTAGGTTATGTCAGTGTGTCTCTGCAGACATATTTCTAGTTGTGTTAGTATGCTGATTACGCCTCTGTAGGCATGTTTCTAGCTATGTCAGTACTGTACTGATTGTGTCTCTGCAGATAGGTTTACTTGTCCTATTATTCTATTTTTCAAAACGGTTAACTAAATATTTATTTATTTTTTTGTGCTTTGTTTGTGTCTGTGTGTGTAGATGGGTGGACAGTGTAAAAAACATTTATTGGGGTAATCGTTACTGTTTTTAAATGTTATCTAAATGTTACCAAGTAGTCTATGGGACAAAAATTGTGACTATAGTAAATTCAGTGCTTCCCACTGGGCATTTATTTTGAAAAAAAAAGAACTTTACCAGCATAACAATAATTTTAGGAACAATGTATATTCTACAATAAAGATCAGAAAAAAACTTTTCAAAGTGTAGTTAATCTTGTTTTATTTATTTATTTATTTTTTATTAAATGGAAGTCCTCCCAGAGCTTTGTTCTAGTTTAGAATGGAGTGGGCAAAAATATGTCTCTTTTTCATTGGAGAGTTTATTAATCACTTTCTGTACAAGAGACACCACAAAAATTAAAAAAAAAAAATCTCACCAAAGTAAGCAGAAATGTTAGGTTGGAGAGTTTGCCTGGAAACCTGATTTAAGATATTATAACCACTTTGTTCATAAATGGAAAGACATTTTTGGCTGGAATTCAAAGGGTGTAAAGTTGCCCTGTAAAGGGTAGTATGTCCCAGTAACAAGAAGGTGCTAATCTTTACACTGGAGCTACTCTTATCTTGGATATACACTGCAAAGGTTCACATAATTACCTGACAGCCAAGTGCCAGAGTGGGGATATGTTTTCCCTCCATCCACAGATATTTCAAATGGAATACGCCCAGTCTCATACAGTAGAGGTGACACACAATGGGCTTTTCTCATTTCATCCACATAACCATTCACAAGGATTTCTTCGTTAAACCTGATAAAAGATACAGCATGCAATAATCATAAAAGTATACTTTTTGTACATTTTAAACTTCTGAAAATTTAAAACAATGAAAAGTTAAAATCAAAAGAGAATACAATACAAAGTACCTGTGATTATCTTTATTAGTGCTAGAAACTGCTGTTACCTTTATTAGTTCTAGGACCTCTGAAACTGGTTTCCTTTTGTTACTATGGGTTTGAGTTCCCTCACTAGGAGTAAGTTCCACCCAACCACCATCTCCATGTCCAGATAGAGTTTCCTAGTTGGTTATGGAGGCTGTCTGACTGAACAGAGGGACAGTAGTTTGGTATAGCCTTATCCCAAAAAAACTCAACCCTTTGTAACAAAATGGGTCAAGGTCAAGGTGGTGCACACTTTTCTAAAGACTAGACTTTGCTAGCTGGCAAAAATAATAGGAACCACCTTCTGGTGCCTGCTCTTTTACAAAACATTTATCTAAAAAGTATTTGACAGTTGTGCTTTAGGTTGAATTTTAGAGTGGGGAATGGTTAGAAGACCCATCTGATTTTATTAATTATGTGTCCCCCTAGCTATATTAAACCTCTCAATCCTGGTGACCATTATCACCAAAGAAGAAAGTGATCTAAATTCCAAAAGTTTTAAATTTTCTCCATAAAAAAAGGTAAGGTTAAAATATATAAAGGGGACCCGTTCCAGTCAAAACTGTCTTAAGAGGGAAATTTCCTTTTACTTTGGAGTGATTTTCTCCTACTTGCTGTTGCATCTACAGGAGAGAAAGCGAAAGGGAAATTCTTCAAGGAAACTCAGACAGCAAAAGGATTAACTTACAAGGGTTTTAATAATTCCCTACTCTATCTAAACCAAAAAAGCTATTGGACTTACATACACGGTAAAGTAAAGTCAATTATTTTAAAGGCTGGCAAGCTAATCAAAAGGCATATTACTTTCTCCAATGTAAATTCAATTATAGGCCCAGCGTATTTATCATGGACATTGGTGATGTATGTTTAAATTATGCAGGAATTTCAAAACTTGCTTATTCCCGATGAGCACTAACATTGTAGTTTATTTAGAAGCGTACTTTATATTTTAGTCCTTTATCAAGTTTGATCTTTTTTTTTTTTTTAGAACAAACTTAATTCTGTTAGAAAATACCTGAAGACTTGCTTTCTATGATTATACTGTATATAATTACCGTAGGTTATAAAGAGTAACATTATCAACATGTTTCCTTATATTATAGCAGAACTATCCTTTCTTCTAAAACAGGCTTATAAAGCGAGGGTAAACATATTTTCTTAAATATGGCACTTAAAGAGTGGGGTACAGGGATATCAGAAGCAGATGCCCTAAATTGGGTTATGTGTGCTATATGTCTACATATATTACTTGATAAGTAATGTTGATAAGTAAATAACAAATATTCATGTTGCTCATAGTTTGCCAAGCTTCTTTTATGAAACAATGTTTATAGACTTTTTTATCTGCATCTTGTGAATGAACTGCTGAATGGAAAACGTTTATTGTTAAAAGAGCATACAGTAATATAACATCAAATTCACTACCGTTGTTTGGCTATGCCTTGCGAGTACTTCCTGCTGAACTTACTCTATCAAAAACCGAGCTTATAATTTTTCCTCCCCCACATGCCTCTTCCTCTGATCTCTCGGTCAAAATTGATGGCACAACTATCAGCCCATCCCTACATGCCAAGGTACTAGGAGTAGTCCTGGACTCTGAACTCTCCTTTAAGCCCCAGGTCCAATCACTGTCCAAATCTTGCCGCCTCAACCTCCGAAACATCTCCAAAATACGCTCCTTTCTAACCAATGATGCAACAAAGCTCTTGATTCACTCCCTGGTCATCTCCCGCCTCGATTACTGCAACTCCCTCCTCATTGGCCTACCTCTGCATACTCTAACCCCCCTTCAGTCTGTCATAAATGCTGCTGCCAGACTTATCCATCTTACCAACCACTCTGTCTCTGCTACTCCTCTCTGTCAAGACCTCCACTGGCTTCCGCTCACCCAACGAATTAAATTTAAAATACTAACCACCACCTACAAAGCAATCCACAAGTCTGCCCCCAGCTACATCACTGACCTAATCTCAAAATACCAACCTAATCGTTCTCTTTGTTCTTCTCAAGACCTCCTGCTCTCTAGCTCTCTCATCACTTCCTCCCATGCTCGTCTCCAGGACTTTTCCAGAGCTTCTCCAAGCCTATGGAACTCCTTACCCCAACCAATCTGTCTATCTCCTACTCTATTAGCTTTTAGACGATCCCTGAAAACTCTCCTCTTCAGGGAAGCCTATCCTACCCACACCTAACAACTGTATTTTCATTTTTTTCCATCTGATCATCCCCCACAGTTATTACCTTTTTGTTTCCACTTGATCCTCCCTTCTAGATTGTAAGCTTTAACGAGAAGGGCCCTCTGATCCCTCCTGTATTGATTTGTATTGTAATTGTACTGTCTCCCCTGATGTTGTAAAGCGCTGCGCAAACTGCTGGCGCTATATAAATCCTGTATTATAATAATAATAATAATAATAACTGTGTTGGATGACTTCTTTGTATTTAAAAATGACACTCTTGGTAAATCCTACACAATAATCTCAAAGGAATGCAATGATATTTTTAGTTACATTCCTAGTTTTACTTTTTACATACCATACCTGCATTTCACTACAGAGCTTTCATCAAAGGTCACACCCAAAATTACAAAGTCTCTGCCCCCCATCAACAAGCCAGACTCTGGTGTAATACGCACACAGTATGTGCGGTAGTCTGGACAGCAGTTGCCAAGATTCTGACAGGTTACATGACAGGAGCATTGATGCAGAATTTGTCCACACTGCATAGAACAGGAATTGTCACTTCCTAGTTAATAAAAGAAAAAAATTGGATTAATATACAAGCCTATATTTGCGACCTACAGTACAGGCATACCCCACTTTTAAGTACACAATGGGGTTTATTTACTAAAGCTGAAAAATGCAAAATCAGGCTCACTTGGTGGACGGTGTTGCCACAAGACTGTAAGCTCTCACAGTTACTCTTGGTGGGCGCAGGAATGGGCCCTGCTGTGAGTTATTAGATCAAGATTTGTAATTGCAAGCACCTGATGAACAGGGCAGAAAAATTGGGCCTTTGGCGGTGGTGGTGGACGGTGTTGCCACAAGACTGTAGGCCCTCATAGTTACTCTTGGTGGGCGCAGGAATGGGCCCTGCTGTGAACTATTAGATCAAGATTTGTAATTACCCGCCCCTGTTAAACAGGGGCTGAAAAATTGTGCCTTAGGCACTGGTGCTGGTGCCACAACACTGCAACCCCTCACAGATACTGTACTTGGAGCACAGCAGTCACACGTGTTGCGAAGCATTTTTTTTAAAAATTGTAAGTACACGCCCCTGTTAAACAGGGGCTGAAAAATTGTGCCTTAGGCACTGGTGCTGGTGCCACAACACTGCAACCCCTCACAGATACTGTACTTGGAGCACATTGTTGCGAAGCATTTTTTTATAAAAATTGTATGTACACGCCCCTGTTAAACAGGGGCTGAAAAATTGTGCCTTAGGCACTGGTGCTGGTGCCACAACACTGCAACCCCTCACAGATACTGTACTTGGAGCACAGCAGTCACACGTGTTGTGAAGCATTTTTTTAAAAAATTGTAAGTACACGCCCCTGTTAAACAGGGGCTGAAAAATTGTGCCTTAGGCACTGGTGCTGGTGCCACAAACACTGCAACCCCTCACAGATACTGTACTTGGAGCACAGTGTTGCGAAGCATTTTTTTTATAAAAATTGTATGTACACGCCCCTGTTAAACAGGGGCTGAAAAATTGTGCCTTAGGCACTGGTGTGGTGGCATGGATCATTGAGGAGGAGGAAGAGGATAGTCAGTGAACATAAGAGGACAGTCACTCAGCATCAGCATAGGCAGTCTTGAAGGGATGTGATGTGACATTAAAAATTATTCGGTTATATCCGCCTCAGGTGCCTGGTAGCTGGTGGTGATCCAAGACTGATTCATTTTGATGAAGGTCAGTCGATCAACCGAGGCGGTGGACAGGCGCACCCTATGATCAGTCACAAATCCTCCAGCAGCACTGAATGTGCGTTCGGACAGAACGCTGGAGGCAGGACAGGCCAGTAGCTCAATTGCATACTGTGCAAGCTCTGGCCAGTGATCCATCCTCAGGACCCAGTAAGCCAGAGGATTTTCGGTGGGAAAGGTGTCCAAGTCTGACCTTGCCCCAAGGTATTCCTGCACCATGTATATCAGACGCTGGCGATGGTTGCTGGAACCGATCATACCTTGGGGCTGCGGACTAAAAAATTGTCTGAACGCATCGGTCAGACGTCCACCTTCCCCACCGCTCCTTCTGCTACTGACCGAAGCCTCAGCAACTCGTCGCCCAGGACCAGGAGTTTGTAGCCTCCCAGTTTCTGGGAACGCGTTGCACAGACCTTTCTGCAAGGCCTCCCTGAGATGTCTCATCCTCTGCTCCCTCTGCGACGGCAAGATAAGGTCCGCAACCTTACCCTTGTACCGCGGATCAAGGAGAGTGGCCAGCCAGTAATGGTCCCTCTCCTTGATCCGAAGAACACGAGGATCCTTCCGCAGGCTTTGCAGGATCAGGGAGGCCATGCAGCGTAGGTTAGCTGAGGCATTCGGTCCGGAGTCTTCTGGGTCACTGAGGATGACATGATCGCCAGCCACCTCCTCCCAGCCACGTACAAGTCCACTGGTTTGTTGGGACTGTACATCATCCCTAAAAGACTGCTGCTGCTGATGCTGAGTGCCAGGCTCCACCTCCATGCTCCCACAATCCTCCTCCTCCTCCTCCTCCTCCTCCTCCTCATCCTCTTCCTGTGTGATGGGTGGGACAGAAGGAACACTGTCCGGATAAAGGGGGCCTTGAGAGGCAAGGAAGTCCTCCTCTTCCTGCCTCTGTTCTGCCTCAAGTGCCCTGTCCATTATCCCACGCAGCGTATGCTCCAACAGGTGGACAAGAGGGACAGTGTCACTGATGCATGCACTGTCACTGCTCACCATCCTCGTGGCCTCCTCAAATGGTGAGAGGACAGTGCATGCATCCCTGATCATGCTCCACTGACGTGGGGAAAAAAAACCAAGCTCCCCTGACCCTGTCCTGGTGCCATAGTCGCAAAGGTACTCATTGATGGCCCTCTGCTGCGTGTGCAGTCGCTGCAGCATGGCCAACGTTGAGTTCCACCTGGTGGGCATGTCACATATTAGGCGGTTCTTGGGCAGGTTCAGCTCCTTTTGCAGCTCAGTCAGCCGAGCACTGGCATTATAAGATCGGCGGAAATGCACACAGACTTTCCTGGCCTGCCTCAGGACATCCTGTAAGCCTGGAACCTGCCCAAGAACCGCTGCACCACCAGGTTGAGGACGTGAGCCATGCAGGGCACATGGGTGAGCTGCCCCTGTCGCAGGGCGGAGAGGAGGTTGGTGCCATTGTCAGAAACGACCATTCCTGGCTTAAGCTGACGTGGCGTCAACCACCTCTCGGCCTGCCCCTGCAGAGCTGCCAGAACCTCTGGCCCAGTGTGGCTCCTGTCCCCCAAACACACCAGCACAAGCACGGCATGGCATCTTTTTGCCTGCGTACTTGCGTAGCCCCTTGTACGCCTACGGAGCACCGCTGGTTCCAAGGACAGAGCACTGGAGGAAGAAGAAGAGGAGGGTGTGGAGGAGAGAGGTGTGTCACAACCAGTAGCAGTAGTAGCGTTTTGGAGGCGTGGTGGCGAACAACCTCCAACACTACTGCACCTTGTCCTGCATCCCTCCCAGCTGCCAATAGAGTGACCCAATGGGCCGTGAAAGAAAGGTACCGTCCCTGTCCATGCCTGCTGGACCATGAGTCAGCGGTAATATGCACCTTACCGCTGACCGCCCTGTCCAGCGAGGCATGGACATTGCCCTCCACATGCCGGTAGAGAGACGGAATCGCCTTCCGTGAGAAAAAGTGGCGTTGGGGAACCTGCCACTGAGGAACCGCACATTGAACAAACTCACGGAAGGGGGCCGAGTCTACCAACTGAAAAGGCAGCAGTTGAAGTGCTAGCAATTTAGCCAGGCTAGCATTCAACCGCTGGGCATGTGGATGGCTGGGAGTGTACTTCTTTCTACGGTCCAGCAGCTGGGGCAGGGAAATTTGCCTGCTGCAATCGGACGTCGGTGTACTGCAAGTACTTGGTTGTGACACACCTAATTCTACACCTTCAGTCCTCTCAGAGCAGCTTTCAGAGAGGACTGAAGGTGTAGTGGGGATGGAGATCCCAGCTGAGGAGGAGCAAGGAGAGGTCCGCTTAGTTCTTTGGTGTGGGTCTTTTATGTGTGCCTGCCAACGAGCTGCATGGCAGGTCGCCATATGTCTGGTCATGCTTGTGGTGCCCAAGCGGCTGATGTTTTGGCCACGCGAGATACGCTTGAGACAAATATTGCAAATAGCAGTGGTGCGATCTGATGCACTCGTCTCAAAAAAGGCCCACACCAAAGAACTTTTCTGATAACGTGCAGAGGCAGCGCCCGGCACAGGCGGAGCTCTGCGGTGTTGTACAGTTGCTGTGCTGGCCTCTACCTGGCCTCCAGGGGGCACCCAGCCTCGTTGGACATGTGACGCCGCATCCTCCTCCTCCTCGTCCTCCTCCTCATCCTCTCTCCCTTCAGGCACCCACGTGGAGTCAGTGACCTCATCATCCCCTCCCTCTTCACCACTAGAGCAAACCTGGCAGTAAGCTGCAGCTGGTGGAACAGTACTGCCAGGTTCCTCAAGCTGGGTATCATCATCCGAGCCTTCGAATCGTTGGGCATCCTCCTGGAGCATGTACCCAACACTGTGCTCAAAGAGTTCGGGGGACTCCTCAGGAGGACATGGTGGGTCTAGGGAAGGGGTGGCTGATGATGCTCTGCCAGTACCCTGAGCCTGGGTGAGAGAGGATGAGGAGGATGAGGAGGGCTTGGTCATCCATTCTACCAAGCCTTCAGCATGATGCGGCTCCACATGTCCAGCTGCCGAAAACAAAGACGCGCGTGTCCCATGGCCACGTGCTGATGACGATGCGCGACCACGTCCACGGCCACGGCCACGTCCACTAGAAACAGACCCTGCCTGCCCTGTGTTCTTGGCTCTGCACGCTCTGCCTCCCCTTGGCGGTCTTCCAGCCATTGTAGTCGGTAGTCCTGTGGGTGCTGCTGAGAAGAAATATATAGGAGCTCTGTGTGATGCCACTAACACACTAGAAGTCCTGTGGGTGCTGCTGAGAAGAAAATATAGGAGCTCTGTGTGATGCCACTAACACACTAGAAGTCCTATGGGTGCTTCTGCAAAGAAAATAGAGGAGCTCTGTGTGATGCCACTAACACACTAGAAGTCCTGTGGGTGCTGCTGAGAAGAAAATATAGGAGCTCTGTGTGATGCCACTAACACACTAGAAGTCCTATGGGTGCTTCTGCAAAGAAAATAGAGGAGCTCTGTGTGATGCCACTAACACACTAGAAGTCCTGTGGGTGCTGCTGAGAAGAAAATATAGGAGCTCTGTGTGATGCCACTAACACACTAGAAGTCCTATGGGTGCTTCTGCAAAGAAAAAAGAGGAGCTCTGTGTGATGCCACTAACACACTAGAAGTCCTATGGGTGCTTCTGCAAAGAAAATAGAGGAGCTCTGTGTGATGCCACTAACACACTAGAAGTCCTGTGGGTGCTGCTGAGAAGAAAATAGAGGAGCTCTGTGTGATGCCACTACACACTAGAAGTCCTATGGGTGCTTCTGCAAAGAAAATAGAGGAGCTCTGTGATGCCACTAACACACTAGAAGTCCTGTGGGTGCTTCTGCAAAGAAAATAGAGGAGCTCTGTGTGATGCCACTAACACACTAGAAGTCCTATGGGTGCTTCTGCAAAGAAAATAGAGGAGCTCTGTGTGATGCCACTAACACACTAGAAGTCCTGTGGGTGCTTCTGCAAAGAAAATAGAGGAGCTCTGTGTGATGCCACTAACACACTAGAAGTCCTGTGGGTGCTTCTGCAAAGAAAATAGAGGAGCTCTGTGTGATGCCACTAACACACTAGAAGTCCTGTGGGTGCTGCTGCTGAGAAGAAAATATAGGAGCTCTGTGTGATGCCACTAACACACTAGAAGTCCTATGGGTGCTTCTGCAAAGAAAATAGAGGAGCTCTGTGTGATGCACTAACACACTAGAAGTCCTGTGGGTGCTTCTGCAAAGAAAATAGAGGAGCTCTGTGTGATGCCACTAACACACTAGAAGTCCTATGGGTGCTTCTGCAAAGAAAATAGAGGAGCTCTGTGTGATGCCACTAACACACTAGAAGTCCTGTGGGTGCTTCTGCAAATAAAATAGAGGAGCTCTGTGTGATGCCACTAACACACTAGAAGTCCTGTGGGTGCTGCTGAGAAGAAAATATAGGAGCTCTGTGTGATGGGACTAACACACTTCAAGTCCTATAGGTGCTTCTGGGAACAAAATATATGATCTCTGTGTGATGGGACTAACACACTTCAAGTCCTATAGGTGCCTCTGGGAAGAAAATATAGGTCTGTGTGATGGGACTAACACACTTCAAGTCCTATAGGTGCTTCTGGGAACAAAATATATGATCTCTGTGTGATTGGACTAACACACTTCAAGTCCTATAGGTGCTTCTGGGATCAAAATATATGATCTCTGTGTGATGGGACTAACACACTTCAAGTCCTATAGGTGCTTCTGGGAACAAAATATATGATCTCTGTGTGATGGGACTAACACACTTCAAGTCCTATAGGTGCCTCTGGGAAGAAAAATATAGGTCTGTGTGATGGGACTAACACACTTCAAGTCCTATAGGTGCTTCTGGGAACAAAATATATGATCTCTGTGTGATTGGACTAACACACTTCAAGTCCTATAGTGCTTCTGGGAAGAAAATATAGGTCTGTGTGGTGGGACTAACACACTTCAAGTCCTATAGGTGCTTCTGGGAACAAAATATATGATCTCTGTGTGATTGGACTAACACACTTCAAGTCCTATAGGTGCTTCTGGGAAGAAAATATAGGTCTGTGTGGTGGGACTAACACACTTCAAGTCCTATAGGTGCTTCTGGGAACAAAATATATGATCTCTGTGTGATTGGACTAACACACTTCAAGTCCTATAGGTGCTTCTGGGAACAAAATATATGATCTCTGTGTGATGGGACTAACACACTTCAAGTCCTATAGGTGCTTCTGGGAACAAAATATATGATCTCTGTGTGTGTGATGGGACTAACACACTTCAAGTCCTATAGGTGCTTCTGGGAACAAAATATAGGATCTGTGTGATGGGACTAACACACTTCAAGTCCTATAGTGCTTCTGGGAACAAAATATATGATCTCTGTGTGATTGGACTAACACACTTCAAGTCCTATAGGTGCTTCTGGGAACAAAATATATGATCTCTGTGTGATGGGACTAACACACTTCAAGTCCTATAGGTGCTTCTGGGAACAAAATATATGATCTCTGTGTGATGGGACTAACACACTTCAAGTCCTATAGGTGCTTCTGGGAACAAAATATATGATCTCTGTGTGATGGGACTAACACACTTCAAGTCCTATAGTGCTTCTGGGAACAAAATATATGTCTGTGTGATGGGACTAACACACTTCAAGTCCTATAGGTGCTTGGGAACAAAATATATGATCTGTGTGATGGGACTAACACACTTCAAGTCCTATAGGTGCTTCTGGGAACAAAATATATGATCTCTGTGTGATTGGACTAACACACTTCAAGTCCTATAGGTGCTTCTGGGAACAAAATATATGATCTCTGTGTGATGGGACTAACACACTTCAAGTCCTATAGGTGCTTCTGGGAACAAAATATATGATCTCTGTGTGATGGGACTAACACACTTCAAGTCCTATAGGTGCTTCTGGGAACAAAATATATGATCTCTGTGTGATGGGACTAACACACTTCAAGTCCTATAGGTGCTTCTGGGAACAAAATATAGGATCTCTGTGTGATGGACTAACACACTTCAAGTCCTATAGGTGCTTCTGGGAACAAAATATATGATCTCTGTGTGATGGGACTAACACACTTCAAGTCCTATAGGTGCTTCTGGGAAAAAAATATATGATCTCTGTGTGATGGGACTAACACACTTCAAGTCATAGTGCTTCTGGGAACAAAATATATGATCTCTGTGTGATGGGACTAACACACTTCAAGTCCTATAGGTGCTTCTGGGAACAAAATATATGATCTCTGTGTGATTGGACTAACACACTTCAAGTCCTATAGGTGCTTCTGGGAACAAAATATATGATCTCTGTGTGATGGGACTAACACACTTCAAGTCCTATAGGTGCTCTGGGAACAAAATATATGATCTCTGTGTGATGGAACTAACACACTTCAAGTCCTATAGGTGCTTCTGGGAACAAAAATATATGATCTCTGTGTGATGGGACTAACACACTTCAAGTCCTATAGGTGCTTCTGGGAACAAAATATATGATCTCTGTGTGATTGGACTAACACACTTCAAGTCCTATAGGTGCTTCTGGGAACAAAATATATGATCTCTGTGTGATGGGACTAACACACTTCAAGTCCTATAGGTGCTTCTGGGAACAAAATATATGATCTCTGTGTGATGGGGACTAACACACTTCAAGTCCTATAGGTGCTTCTGGGAACAAAATATATGATCTCTGTGTGATGGGACTAACACACTTCAAGTCCTATAGGTGCTTCTGGGAACAAAATATATGATCTCTGTGTGATTGGACTAACACACTTCAAGTCCTATAGGTGCTTCTGGGAACAAAATATATGATCTCTGTGTGATGGGACTAACACACTTCAAGTCCTATAGGTGCTTCTGGGAACAAAATATATGATCTCTGTGTGATGGGACTAACACACTTCAAGTCCTAGTGCTTCTGGGAACAAAATATAGGAGCTCTGCCTGCCTGAAAAAATGCAAAATCAGGCTCACTTCTGCATAGAAACCAATGAGCTTCCTGCTTTTATTACCAAAGCTTAATTGAACAAGCTGGGATTAGAAGCTCATTGGTTTCTATGCAGAAGTGAGCCTGATTTTAAACTTTCCAGCTTTAGTAAATAAACCCTTTGTGTACTTAAAAGTGGGGTATGCCTGTACATATCCAGGTATAATATATACAATAATTATATTCACTGCACATTATTTTTGATTTTGAAAATAAGTTATTACTTTATAAGTTGAACTATTGAAATTGTATCAAGTGCTGTGTTTGTTACAACTGTTCCTGAGTCCCAAGAACTTGGACCAGGAGACTTCATCTGTGACTTATATTGGCTGTTGACACCATGCTGATCCAGAAGGTCAGTGGTAACACATAAAACTGTCACCTTCATTAATGAAATAAAAATCTTTTGGTGCCTTTGTACAAATTGTATAATACTTAATTTGGTTACACCAAAAAATTATAACATCAATAATCCTTTAGTGTAATCTCATCACATTCATGCTTTGATTATCTAAAAGACAAGGCTTCCCTTTCTACAACAATAAAGAGAGCAGTCTTCTACAGTCTTCTGGTCAACCCTTACTGGGGTTATGTCTTGGTCCTACTCAGATTTGGGTGCTAGTTGTGATTGCAGCACTGAATATTAAAAGATAAATGCAGCATGTATACAAGTAATCAGAATACTATGTACGGTATATAAATCGTCTTGATATTGAGACCTGAAAACAGTAGCCTTTATTAAAAAACTTGAAGATGTTCATAATAGATTACCCCCAGTTACAAACAGCCGCAAACAATAGTATAATAAAACTTAAAAAAATTTTTTTTTCTAAATGTACTATGTAGTCTTACATTTCTTACCTAATAAACACTGAGCTGGTGCCCCAGACCAATTTCCATTAGATTGGCATGTTCGCTGTTTGGACCCAGACAGTACAAAACCACTGTTACAACTAAATGTGATGGTAAAGCCAGCTAGGTAGTTTGTTCCATTCTTAGATCCATTTTCTGGTGACCCAAGCCAGCCACATGTGACCACTGATAAAATAACACAAGAAAATAATTTCAGTTATTACAGAGAATATAATGTGCACCTTAGTACTACTGCATGACCACTGTTTCAGACAAAAATTGTTTTTGAAGTAAATATTGTTATGTTATTGTTAGCTTGTCTGTTTTAGGTCTGAAAAACAACTTGTCCATTCTTCCATTAGATACAAAATAAAATGGTCTGGTGCTGCCAGTGACACAGCTCCATCCCCAAATTAAATGCAATAAAGAAGAATTACGCCCTTGAGACTTTAAATGAGGTGAGCACAAAAAGGTCAATGAGAGTATACAAAGTAAACATGGTTTATAAATTTATTAAAAATGTATAACATTTGTCGTATATGAGATGCATGAACAAAGGTTCCATACACCATAAGAATGATCATAGTAGCTGTTCCACCAATTGATCGTTCTTACGGGACGCCCCCCCACCCGCCGCCCTCCGGTGCTTCTAACGACTCACCGATTCCATCGGTGAGTCTGAGACTGGATCCGCCGGCCCCGGACTTTTATCATTACCATTTACCATGATTTCCGGTGGACCAGATGGTCGCCAGAGACTCTATGATCGTTCGGAGGCCAGGCGCGATGTTATGACGTCACGCCCGGCCTCTGCATTCAAATGAATGGCGCTGTCTCGGTCTGCGAAGCTGAGATCGTTTTTCTTTATTTTATTTCAGGCTTCCCAGCCTAGAGGTGAGATGTGGGGTCTTATTGACCCCATATCGAACTGTAAAGAGAACCGATCATGCCATATTCCTATTACAAGGGATGTTTACATTCCTTGTAATAAGAATAAAAGTGATCACATTTTTAAAAAATTTTTTTAAAGTGTCAAACTAAAAAAAGGAAAGTAAAATTAACAATAAAAATGTTTTTAAATTTAAAGTGCCCCTGTCCCCGTGTGCTCGCACGCAGAAGCGAATGCTTACGTAAGTCCTGCCCACATATTAAAATGGTGTTCAAACCATACATGTGAGGTATCGCCGTGAATGTTAGAGCAAGAGAAATAATTCTAGCCCTAGAACTCCTCTGACTCAAACCATGTAACCAGTAAAAAAAATGAATGGGGATTTTTAAGTACCGAAGTTTGGCGCCATTCCACAAGCGTGTGCAATTTTGAAGCATGATATGTTAGGTGTCAGTTTACTCAGCGTAATTTCATCTTTCACATTATGCAAAATTATTGCGGAAATACCATGCGAGATAAAAACAACCACCATTGTATTCTCTAGGGTCTTTGCTATAAGACCAAATATAATGTTTGGGGTTCTATGTAATTTTCTAGCAAAAAAAATTATGAATTTTACATGTAGGAGAGAAATGTCAGAATTGGTCTGGATGGGAAGTAGTTAATATATAAACCTCTGGCAACAAAAGTGAGTACACCCCTAAGTGAAAAGGTCCAAATTATGCTCAATTAGCCATTCCCCCCCAGTGTCATGACTCGTTAGTGTTACAAGGTCTCAGGTATGAATGGGGAGCAGGTGTGTTAAATTTGGTGTTATAGCTCTCACTCTCTCATACTGGTCACTGGAAGTTCAACATGGCACCTCATGAGCTCTCTGAGAATCTGAAAAAAATAATTTTTGCTCTACGTAAAGATGGTCTAGGCTATAAGAAGATTGGCAAGGCCCTGAAACTGAGCTGCAGCAAGGTGGTCAAGACCATACAGCGGTTTAACAGGACAGGTTCCACTCAGAACAGGCCTCGGCATGGTCGACCAAAGAAGTTGAGTGCACGTGCTCAGCATCATATCCAGAGGTTATCTTTGGGAAATAGATGTATAAGTGCTGCCAGCATTGCTGCCGAGGTTGAAGGGGTGAGAGGTCAGACTGTCAGTGCTCAGACCACACACCGCACACTGCATCAAGTTGGTCTGCATGGCTGACGTCCCAGAAGGAAGCCTCTGCCTTAAGATGATACACAAGAAAGAAAGCCTGCAAACAACTTTCTGAAGACAAGCAGACTAAGGACATGGATTACTGGAACCATGTCCTGTGGTCTGATGAGACCAAGATAAACTTATTTGTGTGTCTTGCTTACAGTCAAGCATGGTGGAGGGAGTGTCGTGGTCTGTGGCTGCATGAGTGCTGCCGGCACCAGGGAGCTACAGTTCATTGGGGGGACATGAATGTAAACATGTACTGTGACATACTGAGGAAGAGCATGATCCCCTCCCTTCGGAGACTGGGCCGCAGGGCAGTATTCCAATATGATAACGACCCCATCACACCTCCAAAATGACCACTGACTTGCTAAAGAAGCTGAGGGTAAAGGCCAATCGTGTCTGCAGACCTAAACCCTATTGAGCATCTGTGGGGCATCCTCAAACAGAAGGTGGAGGAGAGCAAGATCTCTAACATCCACCATCTCTGCGATGTTGTCACGGAGGAGTGGAAGAGCACTCCAGTGGCAACCTGTGAAGCTCTGGTGAACTGTGCTGGAAAATAATGGTGGCCACACAAAATATTGATACTTTTCCCAATTTGGATATTTTCACTTAGGGGTGTACTCACTTTTGTTGCCAACGGTTTAGACATTACTGGCTGTATGTTGAGTTTATTTGAGGGGACAGCACATTTACACTGTTATACAAGCTGTACACTTACTACTTTACACTGTAGCAAAGTGTAATTTCTTCAGTGTTGTCACATAAAAACATATAACAAAATATTTAGAAAAATGTGTGGGGTGTACTTACTTTTGTGAGATACTGTATATATTTAGAATTGTTGATGTGCATTGATTGTTGATGTACAGTAATACACAGGCATCATATAACTTAACGAGTTTTGCGAATTGATGCTTGCTTCTTCAGGAGTAGATGTAAATGCAGAGTATATTGGACTGAGCCAACGTCTTAAAAGCCAATAAACCAACAGGTGGCAGCAAGATGTGTCTATCCCGGGAGCTGAAGGGAAGGAACCAGCAAGGACCCACGGGGGACAGATGGAGGGCAATGTCCAATATGATTTGCAGCATGATGCGTGTGTCCTCAACATGTGAATTGAGAAATCCAATGATGCTAATCACTCCTTGCCTCCGCCTGTTGATTGAGGCAACAGGTGGAGGCAAGGAGTGAGATTCTTTTTCATCATCTGTGCCCCATTGCAGAGATTTCCCTTCACTTTCTGTCCCATATCAGAACAGGAAAAGACTGGAAATCCCTGAAAACTAAAGGAATTCCCTAGGGACCTCCAAGTCCCCAGAACTAGTGTCCCCTTTGGAAAATGTCCCCTATTACTTTTCTGGGGACAACCCAACATTTTGGATTTTATTTTACTTTCACTTTAAATTAAAATGGTAAACAGTGCAAAGAGAAGGGAAATCTCCCAAATGGGCACAGACATTAATAAAAACCAGGGGGTCTAATCCCTCTCCACTCCAAAACAAAAGTTTTGCCTTTAAGTCAAGTTCTTAAAAAAGTGATGCATCTACAAATAGGCACAATCTGTTAACCCAATGTGCAATATTTCAGGCTTTTGTAGGCACATCTTGTGTCAGTCTAACTTATTGCATTTGCTCAGCTTTATCATGATTCTGCATTTAGAACATGCTTATACAGCATAGATAATAAGGAACATTTAATCTACCTGGTTTAAGGTTCTGCACCAAGATGTGGTGACTTTGATGTGAAACCTTGGTAGCATTGCCAACTTCCAGTTTTCTTGTAGTAAAGGCATCAAATCTGCAGAATGAATCATTACCACACATATTTTCTACATCCTGGAACATTGGGTCACCTTGCTCATCCTCAATAAAAAATGTAGGTATGAAACTAGGATCATGCTTCAAAGCGTACTGTTCAAGAAGTATTTGAGAGTCATACTGAAAGAGTGAAGTCTGATTGGTTACTGACCCTAGAGGAAGAAAAAAAAAGGGTTTTGAAAATGCAAGAGAAAAAAATAATTAAAAAAATGGCACAAATTTGTTTAGCAAATAAATTAAATTAAAGACTAATTATACATACTGTAGTACAGTATACATTTGCCAAATTTTTAAGGAAATCTACATAAGTAAAGAAAGACCTCATGGATAGAGCACTTACTATTACAGGAACTTCATGTGTAGACGGCCAACTACAGAATTGAAAGTCTACTAACCTACTCTAAGGTGTTGATGTTGAATATTAATATATAAAGGTTGATGGGAAGTCGTGTGGGCACCACATCCCCAGTAAACTTGTGTAAGTATGCTATTACACCAGTGACTGAGGCCAGCTCTCTTTGCTTCAGGAGCTGGCAGATTTTGTAGGCACCCCTCTGTGTAATTCACCCTGCACCCCCCGTGTCTGGCTCTTCATTCTGATTTTAAATTGGGGGTACTTGGTCCTTGTCTGCTTCCCCTGCTGTTCACTTATGCCCATGCCCGGGCAATGGCTGCAGCTGTCTCAGAATTGTGATCTTTGACAGCAAGCCTTCTCCTTGAGTGGATATGACACATTCTTGTCAAGTAGTATTTCTTCCTGAAGGAGCTCATCATGAAACACGTTGAAAAAAACTACTTGCTAAAACTCCATTAACAATTATTTGTTATGACAGAGTTCAATTAAACAGGTTTATCTGATGGTATAGGTCACAGACAATATGTACATAATATGTACAAGGGTTTTGTTACAAGCATCTACCGTAGGTACCCTAAAAAAATGTATTTTTATATTTGTAATGAATGATACATATTGTAACACAGTATCTTTTTAACATTTACTGTGTTCTATTTCCAGCTGGAACCTATAAAATCCCATTATTTATAATGATTATTTATATGTTTACTCTATGGTGTTGCTGAATCAATGTTGGTCCCTAACTGGCTGGACTAGTTAGATGTTGCTCCGTCACTACTCACTAGGCAGCAATGACATTTCTGCAAAAATTCTGCTTATAAGGAATTAACTACCTTCAGGTAAAGTGGTAGGTGCACCTTGGTAAGGTGTCGCCAGTGGCAGATTTGCCAGTGTGACATGGGCCTAAATGATTAACGATCACATGATCCATCCTTGATTGCATTAAAAGTTATTTGGGTCCCACTAAAAACGGAGTGAGATGTCAACCCCACATCTTTTTTTGTAAGACCAATATAGAAAATCAATACAGCAAAGTAGACATTCCTCTAATGTAAACATGTTTATTAGAAGTGTCATAGTGGTAATAGCATGAGATAAATATTTTTTTAATTTTAGGAGCAAGAATGCGTGTATAAGTGTAACACTAATGCCGCGTACACACGACCGGACTTTCTGGTAGACTAGGTCCGACGGAATTAGTCCGTTGGACAATCCGATCGTGTGTGGGCTAATCTGATAGTTTTTCGTTATAAAAATCTGATGGACCTAGAAATAGAACATGTTTCAAATCTATCTGACGGACTCAATTCCTATCGGGAAAACCGTTCGTCTTTATGCTGGTCCGATGGACCAAATACGACTCAAGGGAAGCTATTGGCTACTGGCTATTGAACTTCCTTTTTTAGTCCCGTTTACATCATCACGTTCAAAACTAACGGACTTTAGAACGGACTTAGTCTGTTTGTGCGTGGCCCAGTCCGTTTGTTTGGAAAGTTCGTCGGAACTCCGCCAAAAGTTCCTTTGGGAAGAGCGTCGGACCTAGTCTGCCAGAAAGTTCGGTCGTGTTTATTACCTCTCACAGGGATCACAGAATTCCACCTGACAATGCCTTTACCTGATTTTCTCTCCTGATTTCTGCCCCAGAAAATGCTTAGGAAAGCCTTCTAAGCTTTTTAAACAGATTTTCATTAAGTTATACACCCTGTAACTAGTATTTGTTTGCAACGTTAAGATCATTGACCTTTGAAGATGCAGTTACTGTGAACCAATTAATTCTTAACGTTCAGAATGCAAGTCCTAAAGTGGTTGAAGTTGTTCTCTCAGAAGTTCAGCTCTCCCTGCAGTGAGTCAGCAGCCTTCAAGTCTTTTAATCTCTAAAGTTAACACACAGGTGCTCTGTGAGAGAAGCAGAGGGAGCTGAGCTGTTAAGAGAACTGCTTCAACGACATGTGCTTCTCCTTTGAAGGAAGATATATTACTATACAAATACCAAATATCCTGACCACAGATTCATTTTAAGGCTTTGAATGAATTACATTTCTTTGCTTCTCCTAACTTACTTGTAGGCAGGTACAGATTTTTCATCCATTAGGTAGTGCTGTACCATCATACAGATGGAGGCGAGTTTGTTAGGAGAAATTGTGCCTCATGGACTCCATCTGTGTCTCAGAGGGAGTAGCTGTCTGATTGGATGTTACAACCTCTGGTGGCCATCTTGGGTAAGGGAACCCTTTGAATAAGAGGCCCCATAGTATTTTGGCACACTTCTAGCAAGTGAATGGTAGGGAGAGGAACCTGCTTGTGCGGGACAGTGATTAGTTCAGGGTCAGGTTCCTGGCAAGGAGGGATAACTTAGGGGAGAGGCTTCCTTCTCATTATGCACATGGTGAACGGTGCAGAGATGTGGAGCTGGTGCAGATTGCAGGAGCATTCTTTGCCTTTTCCCAGAAAGTACACTACCTCTGATAATAGATGCCATCCTCTAGTAAAATGTACTGTTTTTCTGAGGATCTGTATATTCCCTAAACTGTTGATAATGGTGCTGAAGCTCAGTTTATCTGTTGCTGCAAACCAACTGTGCAAGTGTTATATAAAAGACATTAGTGCCATATACACTGTATTTCCTCCCAATAAAGGGCACTCAACTTAGGCCTACACACTGGTGTGTGACAATAGATAGATTTTTGGCTTCCTTGTGCTTTGTTATTTCAATAGGCGGGGCTTATTTAACCCTGGGAACACAAGTTAACTGGTCAGACTGTTTAGACCGCTTAGATGTCAGAACATTCTGTTTACACAGATATACAGTACATTACTGGAACTGCCATATGCACATAACAAAGGAAAATATCCTAGAAAGTACTCAATATTGAATATTGTATGCCTGCCATTCATCCTGGCGCTTACTTACAATCTGCACCAAACTGGTAAATTTCCTCTGGGCTGGCAGTAGAAGGTAAAACAGTTCCATTTCTTAGCGTGAAGTCATCTGCAGGATCATCATTCATAACTCCCAGAAGTCCTTGGGTTTTGTTTTTGAAAATCTCAGGAAGAAGAATTGACAGACTGAGAAATCCTCCTATTTCTCTCACTTCCACCCCAGCTCCTGAGGCGAACATTACTGTGACATTGGTGTCATAGGGTGAGAATAAGAAAACCCCTAAACAAAATGAACAGAAATATTTTTTTCACTGACAAGGTAAAATAGCCAGTTTCAATTGTTGTAGACAGATTTTACAAAATCAGCAAAATAAAAAAGTGATTTTTCTCAACTTCCATGTACAGGTTATCACCAAAGTCAATATGCTTGTATTAACTGTATCCTGGATTTAGCAGCAGATGATAGCTAAATTACCAGAGCAATTAATTTTGGTGCAGGGAACTGGACAGTGGCAATGTTTGGCACAGACCTGTATGGAGTTGTTGCTGGTAATCTGGTACCTGGCTGTTTAACCTCCCTGGCGGTATGATTATTTCTGATTTTAGGTACTAAAAGCGGTACAATTATTTGGCATGGAAATTTGGCATTTTTTTATATTGTAGGCCTATAATTATTAGGAATAACTCACGTAAATCTGTCCAAACCAGTGTCTAGTAGACATCCCGGTATGATAAAGTTTGAAACACAAAATCATAAATTATAATATAATAAATAACTATAAATAATTATAACAAATAATAATATAATAATAATAATAAATTATTCAATAATGTAATCAAATCAAAAACATTGAAATTTGCTCGGTTGCAGAATTGTTGCTGTCATTAGATTTAGTGTTTGATGAGGAATTTCCCCACAAAAAGTGTTCTAATTTATTATCGCTGTTTTCTAGCTGGTCTAAAACCATTTTTGACATTAAAGGGACACTTTTTGGTTGCTATATACAATCTCCAAATTCCAGGCAGAAAAAACAGTATTTATAATATAAAAGTGCATGCAGGGCACTGGACCGACCACTAGGGACAAAGGGGATGATTACAGTGTACTGTGTTTTAACTTTTTTGAATTTGGTGCTGATCTCTGCTCCGGTCGCAGGGAACGGAGCTCATCGGCACTCGGCACTGTGTGAATCGAGTGAGGAGACAGCTCGCACACACAGTGGGGAGACATCGCGGGATCCAGGGGACAAGGTAAGTAAATTTCCCTGTATCCTGCGATGTGATCTCGAGTCTGGCTTGGGGTTACCGCTAGTGGTACTGAAATTCCACCCCGAGCCAGATTTGGGAATACCACCAGGGATGTTAAGAAATACTTTTTTTGACTTACTTGTACAATCCTTTTCTTGGAATATAGTACAGTACACACACTTTTTTTTAAATCTTGACCATAGATTATATACTGCCAACCTCAGGTGATGACACTGTCAAACAAAGTTGCTAGGACAACACATATAACAACATCTCCCACTGCCAGCAATCCTTAGTTTTTTGCTAGTTTTCTTTTGTGGTGGACTACCTCTTTTTACTGAGAACAGGTTTCTGACTTGTAATGTTCCAATATTCCTGGAAGACTACTGTTGGTTCTTCAAATTGAGCTATCCCTTCTCCCCTGGCTGCATTCACAATACTGCGGAAATATGATTGCAGCTTTTAGATTGGTTGCCCCTCAGAAGCGCTTCAGGGAATTTTAGCTAGACCCATCTACGTGGGAGGTCTGGCCTGCCAATAATGTTGCCTTTGCCACTAGAATCTGCATTTGGTGCTCACTCATGGTACAGCAGTACAACATAGTGCAAGTAGCTGCAGAGTGCTCTACTGGCCCAAGGCAGTGGCAATCCAAATCCTGGTAACCGCAGTCCCTGAATACCATTTCCATGGGGTATGCATTGCCTTAGAGGACAAAAGAAGGCAGTCCCCACCTGGTAGGTTCTTCCCTGGTTAGGAGCCAGTACCCTGGGTGGTAAGTGTGGGGGTTAGATTATTTATATCCTGGATCTAATAGCAGATGATAGCTAATTTACCAGAACATTTGATTTTGACACAAGGAATCAGGCACAGGTAATGCTTGGTACAGACCTGCATGGAGTTGTTGGTCATACATTTGGTATCTGATAAGGTTAATTTGGCTGTTTAAAAAATAAAATGCTTTTCATGGAATACAGTACAGGACACATGCTCTTTGAAGTCTTGACCATGGGTTATATGCTTTCACATCCTTAGGTGAGGACACTGGCAAACAAAGTTGATAGGACACCCATATACTGTAACCCCTCACAGTCCCTGAAATCCTCAACTTCTTTAGCAAGCAGGAGAATGCCAAGACAAAAGAGAAGGTGGCCTGTGTTATGTACTGTAATTCAAGAAAACGATTTTACAGGTAAATCAATAATCGTTATTTTTATTAATCTTACATCACAGCCTGAACACCCACCTAAATAAACTTCACCAATATGTGAACAGAAGATCAGTTGGCAGGCTTTCACATCTCTGAAACAGATGCCTAGTGCTGAAAAGCCAAGAGACAATGACTGAAGGTGTCAATTGAGTCTTAACAGGGAAAGGAGGATTACTATCTTTCAAGGTGTAAGCCTTAGTGATAACCTGCCTAATCAACCTAAAGATAGTGGAATGAGGTGCAAAATAGACCTTGTGAGAGTACGCAGGCAGGACAGCAAATAATCCAAGGTTTGGATGGAAGCAGCAGCTGTGAGGAAAACTTGCACTGTGCGTACTCTAAACAATGTAGAGCAGGGCTGTCAAACTGGCAACCTTCCAGCTGTTGCGGAATTACAAGTGCCATTATGCCTCTGCCTGAGAGAGTCATACTTGTAACGGTCAGCTTTGCAATGCCTCATGGGACTTTTATTTTCGCAACAGCTGGAGGGCAGGCCCAGTTTGATACCTGTAATGTAGAGAGATATCTTTGAGATGCTTTGGAGCAGGACAAAAAGAAGACAGGGCAATGTCCTGAATAGAGTGAAGGAGGAAACCACTTTAAGGTAAAAGGAGGCCCGGAGGACTCAAAACCATCTTTATTAAGATAACCTTACAGGATAAGGCCACCAGTTCTGACAGCACAAGAAAAGACATCTTACAAATAGGGTAAGCCAATATCCAGAATGGGCTCAAGAAGACCTGTCAGGACCAAACTGAGATACCAAGGAGAGGTGTGGGAACAGGAGGGAGTGATGTGACCCACCCTCTGAATAAAGGCCTTTATCAGAGAATGAGAGTCCAGCAGTCTCTGAAAGAGAATGGCCAGTGTTGACATTTGACCATTCAGGGTGCTTAAGGCTAAATGTTGATCTTGCCCAGATAGGAGATAAGTCAAAATACATCCCATGGCCTATATTCTAGGGTGAAACTCCCATGCCTTGCACTAGGGAAGTAAGCCTTCCAAGTGCAATGATGTGTTAGAGGTCAATTTCCTAGCGTTAAGCAGAGTATGAATAATTATGTCAGAGAGACCTCACAAACCATGGGTTTCAACAGCCAAGCTGTCAAAGGCAGCAACTGTGAAGCAGAATGGTAGGTGTATAGGTGTATATGAACTGAAGGTGTATATGGTGAAAAATGTAATATAATCGCGCTGAAAGTGAAAAAAAATCAAAAAAAAAAAAAAATTTGATGATAATTGCAGCTGCTGTACACAAAGTGCTCTTCACTTGGATGAATACAATAAAATAATTACATCGCTCACAATAGTGTATGCATTATTCCAATAAAATGCCAAATAAAAATAAAAATCAATAAAATAACCATATTGAAATATTGCAAAATGTCCCAAATAAAAGTGCTTTGGTTCTCCAATCCTCATATAGTGCTCCAAAATTTCCACTCCGTGGTGTGGCACACACTTCTCCTGTTTCCCCACTCACCAGATAAAATGGACCCCTAGCTTTTCAGTCTAGGGGTCATAAGAGCTGTAACACTGGCCAGGAATGGTGACTCACAGAAGGTCCAATGGATATCTTCCCCAGCATGATATTCACAAGTTAGTACTAATAGTGAAGCACAGTAAGGCTGGTATTTATTGTAAAAATACAGGTTGGTACTTACAGGACAGAGATGTAAGATAAGCATATAATGCAGGGATAAAATCCAGGAAACACTGCATCCATCGTGCGTTCCACCGAAACCAGAAGTGACATCTTTTGTACTTGACATTGGAAATTACGTCAACGTGTTTCGCTCTCTCACAAGGCATCATCAAGGACCTCCAAGGTGTATATGAACTGATTCCACAGATTCACCAGTGCATTCACAGCAAATGTCTTTGGATCCTGGATTCTGGCCACAAACCTGTCCACCTTATTGCTGAAATGAGGTGGCAACAGGTCTATATTCAGTGCCCTCCCAGCATTGACAGATGTCCTTGAACATCTCTTGGTAAAGGGGCCTTTCCCTGCATCCAGGCTCTGGCAACTAAGAAAGTCTTCTTGTCACTTGTCTACTCTGGGAATCTGGATTGCTGAGAAGGCTTGAATGTGCCTGTCACATTCTCACGTACCTTGTGGATGAGCCCGATAATGCAGAGGAAGGCCTCCCTTATGTATCTGACTCGCACCCCCTGATAGAGCAGACAAGAGACCTGAGAGTGCAGAAGGGTATGAGTGCCTGGCAGATTGGTTTTCAGAGGGGCTGCTCTGGAATTTTTGATGCCCCAGGGATGAGGACCAGTGAGATGAGAGGTCAGGACAGAAGGTAGTCTTGTACTGGATCAGCGGATATCAGGACACCATACACCTGGATGCTAGTGGCAGCCCACTGCGGATCAGCCCTGAGGGATATGGATCACAGACAGGTACAGGCACACTGCGTCATACACAGGCTTGAGATTTCAGGACAAGTGCAGATGCCAAGGCAGATCAGTGTACAGGCCAGGTTGGCAACAGGTGGACAGCGTGGTAACAAAGGCGCAGGCAGGATCAAAGTCAAGGACAAGCTGGGGTCAGATGCAGGCAGAAGGCAGGAAAAGTCAAAGGCAAGCCGGCTCAAACACAGGAACAGATCTCTGAAGCAGGTTACAGGTAGCAGGGGTCATGGGAAAGCTTCAGATCAGACAGCACTGGCTCTGTTTACAAGCCCTGTTTAAATAGCTCATCTGTGCTCGCAAACGTGCACCAGCAGCAGGTTTCCTTCTGTAGAGCATTTCCTGACAGTGCCTTTTGGTCAAGCTACAATTAGATCTTCATCTCAAAGGGCTGTGTGGCTTTTGGTTCCACCAAGATGATTGATGTAAGCTATAGTTGTGGTCCTACTGAACCCTTGGGGTCGCTATGAAGCTGCTTGGTTGACCGAAGCAGGGATAGGTGAATGAACCTTAGTTCGAAAATGTCGATGAGAAGTCTAGACTTTCTTAAGGGCCATGTCTATTGGACTATTTCAGTCCCTAGAGCACCTTGTTAGCCTAGCATCTATTATGAGAACTGTCAAGGTTATTGGGAGAAATTACTTCCCTGATTCCACCACAGGGCTGGTTAGCTTTTCTCATGCAGTGAGCACATTGAGCTGCACAAGCCTGGAGTGAAATTGGGTAATGGGTGAACATCACTGCCTCAGATAAGACCACTATGTAGCCCATGCAAAATCAGACTCCTGGAAGGTTTTTGGAGTGCATGATCTGAACATGAGCTTGGAGGGTCAACACTGATTTCTGGGGAAGAAGCACCCAGGCTTGGGCCGTTTCCAAGACTAGGCCCAGGTACTTCAAGTAGCAGGTTGGATACAACTTTCTAGGCTGAGAATCCCCTGAAAGCTCTAAAGCGTCTGTATTATCTGTTGCACATTGGCAACCAGGGCCATCCAAACAGTCAATAATCGTGCTTTCCTAAAAGTGCAGCAGGAAGAGGATCAATGCAAGCACCTTGTGAAGACCAACGGCTATACACACGCAAAAGAGAAGAGACAAAAAATGGAAATGCTGCTTGTCTACCACAAACTGCAGGAATTGCTGATGTGGGGAAAAATGGGAATATGTAAACTTGCAACCTTGATGTCTATCAGTGCTAGAAACCCTGTTTGTTTCAGCGAAGCAGTTACAGACCAGGTTGATTCCATTGAGCAATTTTTGGGTATGCAAGAAAATGTTGAAGACCTTCAAGCCTAGGATGGGACGAATGCCACAGCTGAGCTTTGGAACCATAAACAGGTTTGAATAAAAGCCTTTTTCTTGGAGAGAACAATCACTCCCAAAAAGTGAGGTGTCTCTAAAGCAGTCAGAAGGGCGTGCAATCTTGATGAAAAGTGGGTAGGTGGTAGCCAGCAGATCTCCAGCATATACCCTTGGAATTAAGGCTGCTGATAAGGCAGTACAGCCAGCCATCATGTACTGGGCTTGGGCCCCATCAGTTCAAAAGGGGGGCCCAGGCACTTACTGAGCAGGAGGGCGGCTGTACTGCCTTATTGCTGACACATGTGAATCCAGTGCAGCTGAGACTGCAGAGAAATCAATCTCTGTCCTCAGTCCCTTTCTGTGTCCCAAATGTGAGACATCAGGGGTCTGTTTAAACCCCTGATATTTCACCAAAGCCCCCCCCTTAAAAAATTAAGAACTTGTTTGAATGTTTTATATTGCCCCCTCCCTGCCTGTTTTAACCCCAAACTAGCACACCACAACTGCATGCTTTGCATGTGGTTTTAGGGCACTTGCAAAGCAACGCTATACAATTAAATGGGGGTGGGGGTGGCCCTGTCAGGAAGGCTGTATGGGGCCCATGATTTCTAACAACAGCCCTGCTTGGAACACCCCATTCTGCATCCAAAATGCCTAGTCTAGGCAGCCAAAAAGGCCTATGGATGTTCCCTCATTTGCAAAATTTGGGACATGCCTTTATTATGGGAAGTGCTTGGCGCCAGACTTGATTGGCTTGGATGTCCAGGACTTGAAAAAGATTGGAGGACTTGGCTTGGTCTGGGAGAGATGATAGAAATCCTCTAAATTCAAGAAGCAGCATACATTGCCTTGGGCATTAGTAATGAGCCAAACACTGCTGTGTTCAGTTTGAGCAGGGTTCACAAACATGGCTAAAGTTCAGGTCCTGAATCTGAACCGAACTGAAATCAATGGTAGCTCAATGATAAAAAATAAATTAAAAAAAGGGCTATTTTCTATGTTAATAGGCAAGGTATTGTCAAACAAATAGCATGGGGGTTCATTTGGCTGGGAGGAGCGATTTTTGTAGTGCTTAAAGTTAAACATTAAAAATGCAAACTCTGTTAAATGAAATGTCTGGGGGATACCCCGATCCTGCTTGTGTAGTGGTTCCTCTGTGTAATGTATACAGCTTACTTCAGCAACACTGACATTTACAGAGAAAAAAGTGTGTTTAAATTGCTGGCAAAATGAAAGCTTCCAGCCACTTACTTCTGTTTGTAAACCAAGCAGCATTTCATTCATTTATACCAGACCCTTTGAAAAAATAGTCAAAGGGTATCCTCTGCGTAATCCACTCTTAAGTGCTAAACTACCAGTGATAATATAAAATTAGAAAATAAACCCAAAAATATATTTTTCAACATAAATGTTTGCTGCTTACACAGTCATGTGTATTCTCACAACTTTGAAAATGTCAAATAGAAAAAGTGTCGAGCAACACAATATTGAATCAAATATCAACAACAACGCATGCAAGGATCCATCCGTGCACAAAATATGTGACAAATCTATAACTATAGAGAAAAGGAAACTGCTAGCATTTGTAATATATGATCAGCATATAAATGAACCATGACAACGTGCAGTGCCTTGAAAAAGTATTCATACCCTTGACATACCCTTCACATGACATCATCATCTTGTGGACCTACAATACTTCCTTGCTATTCCCAGTGGTTATCATCTATGTATGCTACACACAGAGAGTCTGCTGCTTCTGATGGCTTTTCCTAGTGTTTCCCTGGTTTACTTCCTTACATCACATCTACCTGGAGGGGCTTGCTCACCATTGACCACCTGGAAGGTTGCCACCTGCTGGAGACTTATTGATGTGCTTTTTAATATCTTGTAAATGTGAGTGCATATTTATTGTTTTTCATTTCATAAATATGTTTTAATAAATGATAGACTTAGGTAGTGTTATTTTTCTCTCCTTGTTTATGTTTTTACACGCTTTGCTGGTGAAAGCCTTCCCAGATCTTGCTTGGATAAGAGAGACTGCTAACGCTGCCATAATGTGAACTTCATGCCACAGTGTTTTAATATGGACTTTTCTCGAAGACTAAAATATTCTCTCTTTTTATGTTGTTTATCATTCTATGCCTTTTGTTATTTTTGGCAGTTGCTCCCCCTTTTCTTGCACCTGGGTATGTTCAGGGTGTTAATGCCCTTTATAAATCCTTTTGTAGTTAAGCTGGGTACACACTACAGTTTTTTTTCTCCCCAGATCTCCCCAGCGATCTCCGCGCTGAGCTGTTGTGTTCTGACAGGGGGGCGGCTAGCCTCCCCGCCAGAATACTCTGATCATCGATCTCCGACATTTTTTTTGGACTGGCAAATGTCCCCCGACATTCTGCCCATGTGTATGGGGCTTTACTGACCTCTTATAACAATGGGGGTCCATCAATGAAGCTTTAGCCCTCGGAGATGAGAGTGAAGCAAGCTACTGATGCTGTGGATCGAAATCTGTGCTTTAAGCCTTTTAGACTTTTTATAACAATGGAAGTCCATCAATGAAGGTGAGGGCACACCTATATCATTTGCACACGGTAGAACACATGCTGGGATCTTGGTGCACTTGCTATAGTTTGAGCTTTATTTTCACTTTTGGTGAATGTTGAAAAAAAGCAGGACGTTTTAGGCACAATAGACATTTTTTGTGATGTTTCCTATTGAGAAAAATCTTTTTGGACTGGCACACGAAACATGTTTTACACATGAATCTTGTTAATATTTATGTTGTGTATAATCAATTGCTAATCACTATAATTTGATGCATGAGTCCTTATGCAATTTAAATTAAGTTTACATGTATTCAGTTTATGGTTTTTATAAATCATATTTGTATGATGTATTAGATTTTTGTATTTTTATTATTAAGGTGTAAGAAAGTAACACTTAAAACCTTTTTTTTAAAAACAAGTGCTACACCATTTTGTATACATATTTTTTTTATAGGTAATAAAGTGCTCTTTTCACCTATGACTTCCTGTCTAATAACCCTCCAACAGAATAATTTTTAAACATTTCTTATAAACTGTCTCCACAGATCACAGCCAGAAGAGAATTTGTACTGACAAGAGTGACAAGAGTGCCAGATGAGAATTTTGACATAGGGAATCTGTCAAAACATCTGCTTAGTAGCTCAAGGCTACTTGGAGGAGCTCCAGTCTTTGAAGACTGGGACATCCTCAATCAAAAACCATAAGGGAATTGTTGAAGTAGAAAATAGCTGGATCCACCACAAGCATTTTCCACTTTTTGTAGTGGGCGTACTACACTTTGTACTGCTGCTCAAATCTCCTGAGGCATATACACTTTGTCTGGCTACAGCCAGTCCTTGTACAGAACATCTAGTACTAGTGGGTGCACTGGAAAGGACCTGGTTAGTTTCTTGGACTTGGGAAGAGATCCCATACTGGTGACCTTATGTCCAGAAAGTGGGTTAAATCTTGCTTCAAAAAGGAGTGCCCCTCGTCCACCAGAATCTTAAAATGATGTTGAACTCTCTGTTTTTAAGCACTTTCAACAGCTGATCTAATCACTTATTGTACATACAGTGTCTTTATCTTTTAATGTTTGCCTATGTTCCTGTTTAAGCTGGTGCCATAATTGCTGCTTGAGGATTTCTGTTCTAGCTCTTTTCTCTTGCAGTAAAAAATGAAAAAAGGGAAAACCCTGAGGTGCCAATTACACAATTACCATCCATGATCCAGAGATACAGGCTTACATGAAAACTTTCATTACAATGCAAGAAGTTGCAGCTATGGGCACCAGATAGAGACTGGTGGACAGCATAAAACAGAAAAACAACCGAAAAGCACACAAAACCTGCAAAATCAACACTCCAAAATAAAAGAGATAAAGTAAATATTCTGCCTAAAGAGTTAATTAATGAATTATTACATGAGTAGGGAAATATTGCATCATTGGTAGGCAATGCATTTATCCTGAATAAATTTAAACCTATGTAGCACCCTGATGTTTAGGCAGGGTTCCTAGTAATTTTACCTGCCAGGTATAGTTGCCTTGGCCAATTAATAGATCAATTGATTCCACCCTAATTCTGGAATTGCTGCACTTCTCTCTTCTGTCGCTAGATAATTGGGTATCTGCTGGCATTAGATAAGACAAGGGCATTGCAAGGAAAGATTAGGAATAGATGGAGTATCTCAGCCAATGGGCAGGGATCTTCTTGGGTCCCTTTGCCTGCTGGGAGAGCCTATTTATTTAGGTGAGGTCAGGTGATCGATGTTCTGTGCCACCTGGACGGCCATCTGGGTGGATGTGTGTTGTATTGCCCCGGACTGCTAGGCCAGAGCCTGAGGCCTATCCTGGGGACATCTGGCTGCTAGGCTGTCTGATGGCCTATCCAGAAGCAAGAGAGCAGCGCAGGGTTGGGACTGCTGTTTTGCAGTCCAACCAAAAGTGACGGTTCTGCCAGCCAGAGAACCTGTCATGGTCGGAGGTAGAGGGGAAGCTGTCACCACTAAGGGACTCTCCACCTTGTTACCAGGGACCATCGTGTGTAGCTGAAGCACGTACCAGTGCAGTATTCTTACCAACCGGGGAGGGTGAAGAATTGGAAAACTTCAGCAGGTGTCAAGTCAGGGACCCAGCCAGCAGAGGTGACACTTACAGAGCAGTCTTGTGTGCCAAGCCAGGGACCGAGCAGGCCAGTGGGGTGAGGCTTGAGGAGTATCTGTGAGTTCCAAGCTAGGGACCCAGCAGGGACGTGGGGGTGACGCTTGAAGAAGATACTCAGTGAGAGAGCTCAGGAGATCCAATGGCAGTGGATCAGCATGTCTAGTGAGAGAGACTGGAAGCTCAGTTGAGTGAAGATCGAAAGAGGAGAATGTGGAGGAAGTGAGAGAGTTCATTACAACCTTTGTTAGAAACTGTTCAGGATTGTTGCCATAGGATACAGCATGCCTACACATGCAGATGTGGTGCCCGGCTGGGTGCCTTTTCCTGCATGGCAGTCTACCGATAGAAGTCTTGGAGTCTGCAATTAACTTTTCATCTGCTAAAGGGTGTCCTTGCCCTAACCCTCTCTCCCACAGTTCTGTTTAAGAGACAATAAATCTCTTTTCATTCAAGAAGTGTTTGGCACCCATGAATCTACCTTGCATTACACCCACTATGCCTAGTAACCCACTCTACATAGAAGTATGTCAGCTGTCCCTAACTCTGGATGTCACTATTAGGCCTAGAGAGAACCGGGACTTGGCTACATCTACAAATGCAATATATCTGTTCTCATGTAATAATGTATTCATTTACTCTTTAGATGTACATTATATTTATTCTATATCTCCTATTTTGGAGTGTTGATTTTACAGGTTGTTTAGCACTTTTGGGTTGATTTTCTGTTTCTCCTTTCTCTTGCAACATCCTTTAGAGCCAATGTTGCGTACAGGCACAAGAGTTGTGTCTCCCCACACTGTGCATCAATACAGCCCCAAGACGGCAAAGCACTCCCCTACTCCTCCCTCCTCCTTTCCCCTCACTTCTCCAAGCTAACAGACTGCACTGTCCACTGCTAACTATTTACTGTAAAGACCAGAAGTTCAGGGAAGCAGCACTGAGAGCAGGAACCAGTAGCACTGAAAGTTGTAAAGTGCAAGTGCTGGGGTACAAAATGTAATTGTTTTTTCACAAATGTTTATTTATTGTGCTCTATGTGTTAAGAAAAAAAAATCTAGGGGTTTAATACTACTTTATTGGTTTATTTCAGCTTAGGGGAGGCAACTGTCCATCCTCTCAGGAGGAGTTCTCAGACTCCAAAGATTCTCCTTCCAATTCCTCATCTTCCTTCCCCTCCTCATCTTTATCAGGAAGACTGCTGTTATGGAAGCTGAATATTCTTCTCTAGTTAAAAAAGGAAGAATTGGGAGTACCCTTGGAGAGCCTTGGTTGAGTGCAGACTGAATTCCAAAGACCTAAGTGCAGAATTTTGAGAGGAACCCTAAATAACCTTGTCATGGCCCTGTGCACAGTGTGTGCTGGCCAACTGCTTCATCCCATTTCCTTTCTGACGTCCACCACGAGGTGATGTGGTCCCCTGAGGAGTGCTCACAACCTTAATCAATCAGACTGATGGCTGCTGGATAACCCGGTAAAGACAGATGCTGACACCTGGACCCCAATACAGAGCAGGGTAGCTGCTGCAGCAGTGGTGTACATGTCTGAAGCAGAGCAATGTGCTCAAGATTGCACCCTGAGTCAGGTGGAGGGAAGGACTTTTCAGGGACTGTGCAACATCTCCTTAGCATGGGTAAGATAGCACACATTTTGTTCAAGACCACAAAACTGGGTGGTGCTCACTAGGGTATGGCCAAAAAAGACCATTAAAAAGTGTTGCAGCCCCTATGCAACACACTGCTCTAGGCCTAAGGTACTCCTACTGCTAGCCCCACTGTGCTTAAGGCAGGGGCCAGTGCCCATGGACTACTCCCAGGCTGGGGCTGGTGCATGAGAGGGTTTTTTGGGGGGAACGCACAGGTGAAAGGGGCAAAGCCCTAGACTCACTACACCAGGGTGCTGGCTCCTTCCCAAGGAAGAACCCACTGGACAGAGGGAACTCCCCACTTCATGCACAGGGTCTTTAAGGACTGTAACTACTGGGTTTCAGTTTGCCACTGCCCTGAACTTATAGAGCACTCTGCAGCTAACTGAACCACGTTGCAATGCTGTACTGAGGGTGAACACCAATCACAGAGTCCAGTACCAAAGGCAACATTATAGGCTGGCTCTGCGTTTTCCATGTGACAGGATCTGAGTACAGTTCTCCGAGAATCAATCTATCTGAAAGCAACAATCCTACTGCCGTAGTGACATCAATGTAGCCAGGGAGAGAAGGGATATCTCCATGTGAAGAACAAACCATAATCTTTAATCTTCCATTATTATTGGAATAACAAGCCACAAACCTGTTCTCAGCAGAGAGAGGTCATCCATCACTGGGATTGGGAAGAGTTATATGGACTGTCCTAGCACCTTTGTTTGACAGTGTCCTCACCTAATGGTGGCAGCATATAACCTACAGTCACATGGAGCCTATGTCCTGTATGCTTACGAAATAAGGTTAGTGTTAGAAATGAGGATAATCTTTGAAAGAAGGGTTTGAGGTTAATGTTAGGGTATAGGGATTACGTTTTAATGCTAAGGTATTTTTTTTTTTTATAATAATTTCTATGAGCTATCTTTTGAACATGCACAGTACAGCAGAGGTGCCTAGCTTGGTTTCTGGTCAACACAATTTACAGCACTGTGCAGTTGTTGGTGGTGTAACATGGATGAAGGCTGCACTTGTGTACTGTATTGCACTTTTTGCAAAAAACCTAATGTGCTAGGACATCACTATTCCAAAAGTGAAGGTAAATGTCAGGGCTAAGTAAAAAAACTAAAAAAAATGCAGTACATTTATACAGACTGTGTACATTTCCCCAAGTTTTACTCCCTTAAAAACACTGCAAGTACTGAAAAATACCTGTTGATCCTTGCAGACATCCAGTGTGCTGTTTGTACTGATGATGTTACAGAGAGCAATACAAGCTTTTGTTTTTAACTACAAGGTTAAATAAAAAAGAAATATGCTGAAACAGGCTCCTGAGGGGGAATGGGAAGCATGGGAGTTTATTTGGGATGTGTCGGTGCAAATTCTTTAAATGGATTACCTCACTGAAAAATACAGTATGTATATGTATACGCTACTATGTATAAGTACTTGCTGCTTGCAGTTCACAGAGAGAAAGTTATGAAGACTTACTAAAAATGTCTCTTGGCTACTATACTAGATCTATAGACTGACATTCATAGAAAGGTTCCTGGTATGTGACTGCACACCAAATAATTGGACCCTCTAATAATTGATTGTTTTCACCTAATTTCACCTAAACCTAGTGCACTTTGGCCAGCTCTGCAAAAGTTATAAAAAGTTAAACATGCTTGCCTTTGCTTAGTCAGCAGAGATAATTAAAAAAAAATGTATGACTGTGGTTTGGATTGAGTGAATCTGAAGGGATTATCCCCGTAACATACAGTACATGGACAGAATGTCACACAACATAACTGCATTGGATTGGATTGTTTGACAAAGCCTGCATATTGATACCCAAGTCTGCTTGCATGATTGAGCAAGTAACAATACTGGTAGTGAGTATATCAGTTTACTATTTACTTATTTTTATTGTTGATCTAGTTAAGCAATCTACAAACTTGCAGCAACTCTTTTTTATGTTTATATCAGGACCGAATCTGTCCATCCAATGAAGATTTCCTTGTAAATGCTGAGTGCGATACATTCACATGAATGTCAGGCTGACCTACCTTTCATGTCCATCCAACTTTGCTCTTCAAAGCTAATGACCTCCCCATTCACTAGAACTTCCAGTGTATTTATGAATTCATCATGATGGCGCACCTCAATTACATCAGAATCCTCTTCTTGCATAGCCACTGAGGAAATGGCCGTTATATTAACATTCTTAGGGAGTGACCTCCGAGATCGAATATCATCATCTATATGGATGGTAAAACTGTTCAGTGATGGTGCTTTAATAGAAGAGGCATTAAAAACGTTAATGGTATTTTTGTTTAATATTGTATGTCCCAGATATACATGACAAGAGTGCCAAACTGTAAGGGGAGCTAAGGTCTGAATAAAATAGATGCGGGCACAGGAGGGTTAGGCTAGGCATTTTTTCCCCTCAAAATTATAAAACTTCTAAATGCCATCAAAAGTAGTATTAATACCATTACAAATTAATTATAAAGCATTATCCTGTCTAGTTACAAAGTAAGTGATGCAAACAAGGGTGAGTTATACAGATAACTACATAAAAACACTGCAAATGACAACAACTTACAATAGTAGTGCAAAATACTGTATAACGGCAAATAGGCAATACAAATTGGGAGAGCCCCACTCACATAGGTTAAGAAGCAGAAACAGGACATAAGGAAATGAGTGAGCTATGTATTAGCTCAAATGGGTGCTTTGTAAAATAGTGGAGGAAACCATGCCAGAATCAATGACTGAGGATGGAGAGTATTGAATAACATTTAGATGATATTTTTAAAGAAGTAGATATGTATCTGAGAAGTCATGCTTTGCATCAGGAACGGAAAAATTTTGTCAGGTAAGTATAACATTTTCCTCTATTCTGTAACCAGGAGGATGATAGCAACCTGGTTGCTGCCTTAGGAATAGCTTGAGAAGAGAACCAGGGCCATGAACAGAGTGATATGATAAATCACCAGGGCAAAGATAGGAAACAGTATGCAAATTTCTATCCAGAACAGTAAAAGGAAAAAAGTACAACATCCAAGATATTTAAGAACAGAGCCTGGAGTACAAAGAAGTATTATACAAGAGAAAGGAGAGGCGAAAAGCATAAGGAATGAAAATGAATGAAAACAGTTTTGGATTGTAGGCTAAGAAACAGGAAAATACCACTTTGATTGTGGAAAGGAAGGCATTGGAACAGCTGTATATATCAGGCACTCCTCTTTAGAATTGCTTTTACTACAACACTGTTCAGTGTTGTGGAATCTCTCTCTAGTTCCCTCCTCACCTCCTCCAGGACTTTTCCAGAGCCTCTTCAATCTTATGGAACTCCTTACCCCAACCTGTCCGATTATCTCCTACTCTATTAGCTTTTAGACGATCCCTGAAAACCCTCCTCTTCAGAGAAGCCTATCCCACCCACACCTATCTGTACTAATTTGTACTTTAATTTTCACCATCAGTTCCTCCCCCACAGTAATTACCTTTTGTTTCACTTGACCCTCCCTTCTAGATTGTAAGTTCTAACGAGCAGGACCCTCTGATTCCTCCTGTATTGAATTGTATTGTAACTATACTGTCTGCCCTCATGTTGTAAAGCACTGCCCACACTGTTGACGCTATATAAATCCTGTATAATAATAATAATAATTAAGCTCTGTTTAGCTTACAAGGGTTGCTGACTGACTGAATGAGAGTGGCTTCTGGTAAAAGGGCAATTACATCCAAGGCTGAGGCCTTTTTCTTATACTGCTAAGGCGCAGCTGTCTTGGGGTAAGTAAAAGACGCTCATAGGAGTTCTAAAGTGAGATTAAAGGTGTAAACTACAAATATTATTGTATAGGTGTAAGCTGCAAAAAAGTAAAAGTGTGGAGGAAAAATTACAAAAGCTTGAGGGAAATAAGACTTTGATATAGAGTGTGGGTATGTATATAATATATATACACACATGCCCTGTGTTTCAAAATAAGGGGTGGGTGATAGAACTAATTTATTTGGGATAGGGCTATTAACAACAATAACGTTATTAACCACTTCCGGACTGCCCATCGTCGTTATACGTCTGTATTTAAAGAGGAATATTGTTGTTATGGCAGCAGCTAGCTCCACTTCAAGATAAAAGTAGTCTCTGTGGTGGATTCACAGCGAGATCACTTGTATCGGCGGCGAGAGGGGCCCATCATTGAAGAAGAAAACTTACTTATTTACAAAAAAAATTAACAGAAACAAAGAAAAACGTGTTTTTTTTCATATTTTTCGGTCTTTTTTTATTTGTTGCGCAAAAAATAAAAAGAGGTGATCAAATACCACCAAAAGAAATCTCTATTTGTGGGAACAAAATTATAAAAAAATCGCTTGAGTACAGTGTTGTATGACCGCGCAATTGTCATTCAAATTGCTACAGCGATGAAAGCTGAAAATTGGCCTGGGCAGGAAGGTGTCTAAGTGCCTGGTATTGAAGTGGTTAAATTAGTTAATCTGAATTTAGTACTGTCACACTTGCAAGGATCAAATCTGCCCTGCAACAAACATTGGAAATAATGCTTTTGTGGGTTGCTAGAAAACATTACATGCATTCACTTCACCTCATTAAATATACGTATATAATATCTGATGGTGGGGGCACTGCAAAAATACGAGTGCAACTTCTCTCCCTCCAATGTCAGTAGATCTTTCCCCAAAGGAAATAAATAATTCTAATATTTGTTAATCCATCAATAGATGGAATGTGCATGCTTTCTTTATCCAGAGAATTAGCGTCTAATACTGGATTCAGCTAAAGGAACACATTTGTCACCACTTACAGCTAGCCCCAACCACTCAGAAAACGGCGTGTGTGCGTTTACCCCTCAGTTAACACACATCAAAGTTTGTGCTGCAACCATTCATGATTAGTCCTTATGTGTATTACCGCCTCAATGCTTACTTTCAAGATTATGTGGATTGACACGTTAATGATAAAACTCCACAGTATGTGCATTAATCCATCAATGATTAGTCCCCAGTGTATATGTATCAACACCTCCGTGATCAGTCCCAGCAGACACAGTAGGTATGTTTCTCCCTCAATGCCCACTCTCCACTCTCCTGTGTGTCTGTTAACCAGTAACCAGTCTCCAGAGTACTTGCATGAACACAGAATTAAGTAAAAGTCTCCCTGCTGCATGCTGTTACTGGAAGGAATATAGTATGTCAAAGAGCCTGCAAGTCATACCTGCAGCTGTTTGCCCCCCCCCCCCCATTCTTCCTACCAGTGAAACAAATCTGTTTAATAAAGACATCATCAGACAACTATATTAAAACGTCATTAGTTCACTGATGTATTTCTTAAATGGTTGCAAACCTCAATCATGAAATATGAACAAAGAATATCCCTCTATAGTGTGTACTTGTCTCTAGCCAGAGCACTAAGTGTCTGCTGCCTCAATTCTCTGCTATCAGTATGAGTCACTTCTGGCAAGTTTTCCTGACACCAAGAGACAAAAGGTGACAGTGAAGGGATCTTCAGATGATTGACAGCCTTAGCTCTGTTCCTGGGTGCTGCGCTGTGTGTGTGTGTGTTTGTTGGAGGTGTCCCTTCCCTCCAATCAGTTCTCCTCACTGAGCTCTGCAGAGTGTGACTTCAGCTCTCCGCCCCCTTTTTCTACTGGCTCAGGCAAGCTTTATAAATTCAAGACTTTAAACAGATGTAGAGAAAAGAAGACCGCAGATAAATAGGTACAACTTATGCAGGAGGATTTGTTTAATCTCTGTGTATTACCTGAGGCCAATCAGTTCACTGGGTTAATGTAAGGGTTTACAACCACTTTAACCACTTGCTGTTGTACTGCGGCAGAATGGCACGGCTGGGTGAAACAACGTTATGTTACGTCGCTTCGCCCTGTGGCCACTAGGGGTGCGCACGCTGCTCGCCCCCAGAGCCGACGCGAGTGCCCAGCGCTCACGATCACCGCCGGGGTCCCGCGATCGCTACTGACACACGGAGAATCGGGATATGTGTGTGTAAACACACAGTTTCCAGTTCTCTGAGGGGAGAAGAAACAGATTGTCTGTTCATACAGAGTATGAACAGCGATCTGTCATCTCCCTACACAGTCCCCTCCCCCCTTCAGTTAGAACACACACTAGGGAACACAATTAACCCCTTTATCTACCCCTAGTGTTAACCCCTTCCCTGCCAGTGACATTTTTACAGTAATCAATGCATTTTTATAGCACTGATCGCTGTATAAATGCCAATGGTCCCAAAAATGTGTAACAATTGTCCGATGTGTCCACCTTAATGTCGCAGTCCTGATAAAAATCGCAGATCGCCGCCATTACTAGTAAAAAAAAAATAATAATAAAAATGCCATAAAACTATTTTGTGCAAACCAATCAATACTGTATATGCTTATTGCGTATATTGATTTTACCAAAAATATGTAGAAGAATACATATCGGCCAAACTAAGGAAAAAAAATGTTTTTTTTATATTTTTTTTATATATATTTATTTATATTTATTATTATATTTATTATAGCAAAAAGTAAAAAATATTGCATTTTTTTCAAAATTGAGAGGAGTACTGAAGCAGAGTGCTGTGATGTATTCAGGAAGGTATGCTCAGCACCCTGCTGGAGCCTCCCACTGACCTTGATTAGTTTGCATTCCATAGAGAAGCACAATAACCCAGTGATGACATCACTGGCTCTAAAATAAGGTATGTAATGAAAACAGAAAGGTTTTGCTTAAAATGTTCTTAGCACTGATTGAGAGAGGTAAGAAGGAATCAGAAAGGAAAAAAATAGGCTGATTAAACCTTTGCATTTACATATAAAATATGGTGCATTTAGCATGCCCCTGCAAAAATATTGACTTATTTTTATTAATTAAGGCACATAGGTTCACTTGTGTGAATTTCCAAAGGTCCATGATCAGAATATGCATCTATCTGATTTCCTGTAGTTGACATACCATAAAAAGGTGACGTCCGACACTGAATCCTTAGATTTGGGTTTGTAGAAACCACCATGTCATATTCCCCTTTACCTTTAAAGGTGTAAGGCAGATTATCAAAAGTATAAGCATGAGGCTCACCAAATGCTGAAGCTACAGAAGAAGAGACAAAAATATTATTATTCAATTAACAATATAAATTGTAAAGCAATGTCCTAAAACAAACTTTCTAACATACCAACTTTTGGTGGTTTATAAGTGTGGCAGTCGCTGGAGGGTCTAAGTTCCATGTAGTACTGGCAGTTATCTGACCACAGACAACAGTAGTAGAATGTGATTACGTCATACAGCCAGTGAGAGAAGCCTGGTATTCTGGGAGGCTTTCTATATGGTGGGGAACCCCAGTCATGTCCACGGTCTGGGGTGCTGCCCCCTATTGAATCACTTGTAAGAACCTGTGCTCCATTGGCATCATAACAGCACTGCTGCCCCGCTGCATACAGAGGGCTATAGAGAAAGAAAAAGCCCCAGATAAGCAACAGACATTTGTTAATACACACTTGGGTAACAATCTAATTTCATTCATATTAGTGATAGATTACACAGTGCTTTACAGGAAGCATGGAACCAGTCATTCTAGTTTCTATATTTAAAAGAGTTTAAAGAATAACTCCAATTCTAACCCCTTGTCCTCAAAGATGGCTCCTTGTTGTAAAAAAAAAAAAGTTAGAAATTGCAGTCCAATAATCAGTTAGTTCCACTTCCTCTCTTCTCTGGCAGTGGGTGGGGGGACTACAGCACTTTCATTTAATTTATGTGGGTGTTACTGGGCGAGCTTTAAAAAAGATGACTCCACCACAAATAGCACCCATTAGCTATGTTAGCCATTTAATTACATCGCCTCTGTATTCTGTGAAACTACAGGAGGGTGTGAACTCGACAGGGTGGTGTAAATTCGGCAACTGGCCAGGTTAAATAGAGGCTGTGCAACACTGAATGTCACAGCCAAAAGTATATTAGAGCCTATGCATGTTTACTTTGGTAATGAAGTTGCACTTTGCAAGGGAAATTGCTCCAGAGCCTAATGAATAAGGTGAAGCTCTGCCGACTTCCACCATCTAATCATGTGCAAGCAAAATTGTGTTTTCATTAATTTTATTTATAATAATTTTAATTATTTTCCTTGCACATAATTGGGTATTCTTATTTAGTTTCAATGTTCTGCCCATCTATGAATAAAACAAACAAAGCTGTGGAGCTTGTACTAAAAGTTTCTATCATTCAGGTGTGGAAAGGTCAGAATGACTAAATACAGCACTGAACATGTACAGTCTGTATAAATTGAGAAACAAAATTAAAATGGACACTAGGAATCATTATACAAAGAATATATATCAAGGCTGATTTACAAAGGACCATTATAATTATTGGCTACAAGCAAAAAATATTGAGGGAGATTTGCTAAAACTGGAGCACTCAGAATCTGGTGCAGCTGTGCATGGTAGCCAATGGGCTTCTAACTTCAGCTTGTTAATTTAAACTTTGATAGTAAAATCTGGAAGCTGAGCTACACCACATTTTGCATGCTCCAGTTTTAGTAGATCTCCCCCATTGGCTGCAAGCCCGAGCAAAATTGAGAACATAAATTTTGCTTGTGCTTTCCTTATACCAAGTCAACTACTCTTACTCCATGCTGACAGATTTCCCTTTGGGCATTTTAGTAGTAAATAGTTAATCTGGCTATTATACTGATACACCATGAATGAAATAATTTAGTGGAGTATGATCTCTACACATTACCTTGCTTGTATGCTCCTCACACAGTGCACAGCACCAGGATGGTAGGTGCACACACTTCCCTTTTCAATGTTGCATCCATAATCTGTCTGAAAGGTCCATAAGAAAATATATGAATTTCATATAAAATGTACTTTTCTATTTGTGTAGAATAATGTATGAACTATCTCTGCCTCAATTGTCTGTGGTGTTGGTATTTCTTGTGAAGGACTGACCAGGGTACAAATGATGAAAATTGCATATCATTTTTTTGTTCTCTACTAAAACTGGGGTGCTTTATGGTCCCATTTCCAGTAAACTTTTCCTTCTGCACATTATACTTATTTTGTTCTTTAGGTGAACCCAATTTCAAAGGCACAGTCTCTTGGTGCTGCAGATATGTAGTTATGGATAATGTTATAATTAGTGAGCACTTATATTTGTATGTTCACCAGAGAAGTCTCAATCTTAGCTCTAATTTGGATCTATGAATTTCCACCAACCATCCCATAATGCAACCTTGCAGGCACCTTGTATTAGATAATGAAACAGACAAGGAGCACAACATGAGCTCTGAATTGGCGCTAAGGTTAAAACCTACCTACTGTGATAGCGGGTCTCAGACACCATGGAAAGTTTAGATTCACATTTAAAAGTATATATAGACACTTTGCAGTAATATCTAATCTCCCGTATACTCTGGAGTTACACACTAAAGCCCCATACACACGGTCAGATTTTCCGATGGATTCTGTCCTATCGGACAATGTTGTCGGAAATTCCGACCGTGTGTAGGCACCATCGGACATTTTCCATCGGATTGTCCGACGGACAAAGTTGTATCTCCTGCTCTAAAGATTTTCCGACAACAAAGTCCGATCACACCAATTCCGATCGTGTGTAGCGAATTTCGACGGACAAAGTGCCACGCATGCTCAGATCACATTACAAGACCAAAGCTATTGGCTACTAGCCTCTACGTAGTCACGTCGTAGTCAACAAACGTCACCACGTTCAGAATGATCGGATTTTCTGACAACTTTGTCCGACCGTGTGTATGCAACACCAGTGTCGGACTAAATCCATCGGACCAAATCCGATGGATTTGGTGGTCGGATTTTCCGACCGTGTGTATGGGGCTTTATTCAGGTTTTCTCCCAGTCTCCAAGAAACTCCACTAACTCTCCAGAGTTGCTCCCAAGACTGTCATCACCCAGTCTCATGAGAGAACAGACTCCCAACCAGTTCCCACCTCTGCCCTAATTTTATTCCCACTGTTTAACTCAACCTTTCTGTGCACCTGTCTGTGCACTCATGAGATGTAGAAGAATTCCCATGTCTGATTGAAGGCAACTGGTAAGAAATAGAGTGTTGGCATAGATACTAATTGGGAAGCAAGTTAAAGGCCTGGATGCTGCATTTGAAAGACTGTACAACCATATAAGTAGGGATAAGACTTCAGTTCAAGGGAACCCAGCCTGAGATTTGCAGACCTAGTAAACTAATGCATGGTTTTATTGCCATAGCAACCAACTAAACATAATGAACTTCCTGGCCTTTGAACTTAGGTCAGATCATTTAGAAGGACCAATCAGTTGGTGTTTGATAAGGTTGGGTTCCAAGCAGCCATACTGATAATGTTCTTATCTCAGATAGGGAAAGCATAGAAAGTGCTGCTGATAAAATTCATAAGAACAAATTAGTGTAGAGCTTGTAGGCACTGTGGAGTGTTTTAACCCCTCCCCGCCGGCAAAACACATATGTGCGGCCCTACTTCACTAGGCTTTTTTCAGTGAGGCTGCATATATGCGTATCTCCCTTTGTGCTGGGAGCACGCCGCACAGTGCACTGGGCCCCATACTAACGATCGGGATCTGGAACTCCTGATTCCAGGTCACCTGATTGCTCTGGTAGCCTCTGATTGGCTACCACAGGGATCAGTCACTGTGAAGCCCACCCCTGTGTTTCTCTCTCTGTGAATGGAGAGGAAAGATACAATGTATCTTTCTCTTTCCTTGCAGAGAGGAAAAAAATAAGTGTTTGTAAAAAAAATATATATAAATATAAAATAATAAAAACAAAAAAGAAAAAATACCTAGATCAAGGTTTGATCTAGGTTAGTGCCAGGGTTAGTGTTTGGGTCAAAGTCAGGGCCAGGGTCAAAGGTCAGAGTCAGTATATTTTGAACAGGATTTTTTTTTTTTTTTTAATTAGCATCAGTGTCAATTAGTGCCAGTGGGTTTTAGGTAGGACAAAAAAAAAAAAAAAAAAGCAAAATCTGCACTATTGGACTGTACTACGGGTACAAACAACAAATTACATACACATACATCTTATCATATCACTGCAATCGTCAGGAGCAGGAGAATTTATTTTGATTTGTTCTTTGGTGGTAGGTTATGGTAGTAACAAGAAATATACAGCTAAATAAAAAGAAATTATATATTTTTTTTACTATTTTGGGCCAATTTTCCTTTTGATAATATTGATAAATAAATCAAGGAGATATCCATAACCACTTACCACCAAATGAAAGCCCAACTTGTCCTGAAAAAAACAAGTATAATCCACCTGGATGCACAAAGTAGTTGTGGTAATATGTATGGCTTTACTAACACATGTCAAAGTAGCAAAATTGTACTTAGGCATTAGAATATGTTTTACCCTTAGGTGTGAAGGGGTTTAAGTAGATGTAAATTTACTAAGTATCCAAAAAACTTTGCTTGAGTTTTTCAAACTGCATTGACAAATCCATTATCTGGTGACAAAAACTGATGCCTAGCTCTTCAATTGGCAACACATTAGGCACTTTTTCTATTATAGGGGTCTGTTCCCTTATTTTGCTTTGTTTGAAAAAAAAAATGCAAAAACAGTGTGCATCTAAACCACCTCACATAATATTACTCACATTTCCTGCTTCCCCTATACCCATAGATAAAATAAAAGTTAGGCGTAAGTCAGGTTAAGAGTATTTTAACTACTTTCAGACCAGACCAATTTGCAGACTTCCGCCCATACTGCTCTTAACCACTTCCCGACCGCCCCCTGTATATCTCGGTAACGGCAGCAGCTGCGGCCGATAATGGTGGTCATCGCGGTCCGTTCCCTGCCTGTGCTTAGAGATGAGTGACGCTAAGATGGCCGCCACTCATCTCTATACCATAGGAGGGCGGAAGCGACGTCAAAAACGTCACTTCCGCCCATACGTCTTAACCACTTCCCGACCGCCCCCTGTATATTTACGTCGGCAGAATGGCACGTACAGGCAGAATCACGTACCTGTACGTTGGCCACCCCCTCGCGATCGCTCCTGGCCAATGAGAAACTTCCCCTTCCTGTCTATTGTATAGACAGGAAGGCGGAAGTGATGTCACGCTCGGTGCGCCGGTCTATGTGACCGGAGACGCCGAGCGGCGAACATGTACAGGTTAGTGCACAACACTACACTGACACCAGTACAGTTAGGCACATATTCCACCCCCCTGCCCCTTTTTGCGATTCGGTTTATAGGTCAGGTACCCCCATATTACAACCTAAATAAAGGTTTTAACCCCCTGATTGCCCCTAGAGTTAACCCTTTCACCAGTGATCACTGTATAACTGTCACTGGTGACGCTGGTTAGCCAGTTAGTTATTTTGTTATTTAGGTTCCCCGTCAGGTTTTTATATAGCGTCAGGTACCCCCATATATTACCTAATAAAGGTTTTAACCCCTTTTTGCGATTCGGCACTGCGTCGCTTTAACTGACAATTGCGCGGTCGTGCAAAGTGGCTCCCAAACAAAATTGACGTCCTTTTTTCACCACAAATAGAGCTTTCATTTGGTGGTATTTGATCGCCCCTGCGGTTTTTATTTTTTGCGCTATAAAAAAAAAGTGCGACAATTTTGAAAAAAAAAGCATTATTATTTTTTATTTTTTGCTATAAAAATATCCCCCAAAAATATATAAAAAAATCTTTTTTTTTCCTCAGTTTAGGCCGATACGTATTCTTCTACATATTTTTGGTAAAAAAAATAGCAATAAGCGATTATTGATTGGTTTGCGCAGAAGTTATAGCGTTTACAAGATAGGGGATAGTTTTATAGCATTTTTAATAATAATTTTTTTTTATTAGTAATGGCGGCGATCATTGATTTTTTTATTGTGACTGCGACATTATGGCAGACACATCGGACATTTTTGGGACCATTGTCATTTATACAGCAATCAATGCTATTTAAATGCATTGATTCCTGTATAAATGACACTGGCAGTGAAGGGGTTAACCACAAGGGGGCAGTGTAGGGGTTAAGTATGCCTAGGGGTGTGTTTCTTACTGTGGGGGGGCGTGGCTGTCAGATAGTGAATGCTGATCTCTGCTCCAATCACAGGGAGCAGAGATCGGCGTCACCAGTTGCTAGGCAGAACGGGGGATGCTGTTTATCTCGGCATCTCCCCGTTCAGCCTTCCCGTGAGATGATCGCGGGTGTCCCCACGGCGATCGAGTCCGCGGGACCCGCGACCGGCCTCACAGGGGTCCCGACCGGCACGCTCCCGATGGCACGACAGGCATTAAGGAGGGACTTATATATACGCCCTCCTGCCTGTACGTGCCATTCTGCCGACGTATATCTGTGTGCGCCGGTCGGGAAGTGGTTAAGGTAAATTATTAATTAAAACTATCCTGCTGCTGGCCCCTTTTTTTATAATGCTGTATCCTTTACTGCAGAATAAGAAAAGAAAATTGATACTTAGCACCATTGAAGAGGAATGGGAGGAGAGGAATAATGCATTAGCAGCACTTGCAGACAAGTGGCTGCTCTGAACCCTTTAAAAGAAGAAGAATGAAAGGGTGCATTAGCAGCACTTGGCAAAGTGGCTGCTCTGTGGCAGTGAGGATTAGAGGAGGACAATTTAAGAAATAGAAGGCAAAAAGGATTATCTTCACATGAAAGTGCAGGGCAGGCTTGATCTGCTTGGCAGAGGATTGGTGGGATTGGAAGAAATAGAGGAGGGGTGGACTGGAGGTTGTGGAGGAGACGATGGAGATGGAGAAGGGGGTGGAATAAAAAAAGAAGAATGTGCTGGAAGAAGAGGAGGAAGAGAGCACATCAGTTTATAGCTAACATCCCAAGGTTTAAAAATCTTTTGAAAATATATAAAAACGATATCCTTTGTGAACTAATTCTATTTTTAAGAGCCATACTAAGTTTTTTCTATCACTGTAAGGTTGAAAATAGTGAAAATATGCAGTTGCAAGGGTAGTACTGGAAATGTGACTTAGGCCACACCCTCATACAGTAAAGAGGGCAGTCCTGCAGTGCACCTAGCATGTTGCTGAAAGTGGGCCTGGCCAGATCATGCCTAACAGTGCTTTAAGGGGAATAGTTAAATAGAGTCTGAACCTATTCACAGTATACAGTACATTGCACATGTATGCTGCGGTCCTTGTACCCACAAAATACAATTTAACCACTTTAAATTTTGAGCATTTAAAAAAAAAAAGAAAATTCACACAATATATTGCCATTTTTTTTTTTTTTTTAATATGAAAGATGAGTTTGCATCAAGTAAATACACACCAAGACCCAAAATTGCATGCACATGTAACGTGGCAAAAAACTATGTTATCTAGAATTTTCATAAGTGATATTTAAAAGCCTTAATAGCTTAATAGTTCGGAGTTAGCCACGAATTATGACCCTACAATTATTGCTCTTACTCTGATAATGAGTAGGGGTCGCTGCAGGGATTATGAATACCAGTATTTTGTGTGTTAATTAATATCCCATTAAACATGTTTGTTATTCTTTTGATAATCACACACCTGATATATTATGTTAGGTGTGTGATCAACTAGCTGGGTACTTGCATCAGCTCCCCATACTTGTCGGTATAAGGATATACACATTTAATTCACCTTTAGCCTTAGAATATCGGGTTTCGATCGTTCATTTGGTCTATTCCTATATTTATATTTATTCTTTATCTTTCCTATCTATGCATTGTATCATAGGAGAAGGCCTAAATAGACACATCCAATAGTGGGATATTTGCAATCTTACTATTATGCAGCTTTTTTTTGGGATGTGTCATTTTTAGGGAATATTTGTGCTTTTCTCTGGCAGTTCTGATATTCAATAAGCCCCATGCATCGGCATGCACACACATTGAGAGTTTGTTTCTTTCTTTTTTCTGTGTGTCTGCCGATGCGTGCGATTTTTTACATACAAAATGAAAAATGTTTTTACATATGTCAATTTTTTTTTTTTTTTTAGGTTGCACCTGTACCTCTTCACCTAAAGATAAGATTCATCATGTTATTTATTTATTACCATTATGTATGCTTTCAACATGTCAGCTTGATTTAAGTGTTTTAGGTGAAAAAGGTATTTTCCTTCCATCCATTTAAATGTTACCTTCAGATTTTGGATGCTCACAGGTGCTTCCCTAATTGCTATCTTGTTATACACATATTTTATTCATTTGTTTAATTGCTTGTGTGTGTATATAGCTCTGTATGTATATTCTGCTCATTAGCTATGACTAAGCACCGTGTTAGTCTGTTAGTTAGTCTGTACACAAGCCTAGATGCTATGACTTTATTACATTTTTTTAAATAAAGTTGAATAATTCGGAGTGCGGCTATCCAGCTACATCTTTTCTACTTCAGTTCCTGTTGCAAACAGAGCCGGCACCCTGTGGGATTGTGGAGACAGCTGTTTTGGGAGAAGTCATTACCTTGAAGCCGTGATTCTTTGTATTTCTTACTCTGATAATCATGGCAATACCTCACATGTGTGAATCCCAATCACCAAATGTCTCCCCTGCCCAACTTTGCAGGCAATCAAGAACAGATCATGCATAAATAGCTGTTTCTGCAGCTAGAACAGCCAGGGAATGACACCTCTGAAACCAAAAGTGATAAAATGCTTGTTGATTTCTGCTCTACTTTTTTCAGAGGAGATCAGGTAATGATTGTTCCACAATCTCCTCTAGCATCCACTGTCTGACCAGTCTATTGTGGTACTAGGCTACCCAGAAGAATAGGAGAGCCCAGGAACCACTGCGGGCAGTGGTGGATTGGAGGGGGATGTTCTTTTCACTACCATAATAGCGATTGGGCAGCAGTAGAGCCGCCCAGATCACTTTCACTAAGCAGCAAATCACCATCTGAAAAACAGCTGCAGCCATGAGCTTGTTTTAACCACTTGAAGTCTAGGATGTTTTAAAATGGCCTAAGGACTTCAAGTGGTTGAATAGTGAGCAAATGTTAAGAGTTACACAGACATGCAAACATCAGGGCAAAGATTATTTTATTTTTTTATAATAATCATTTCTATTATATATGCATTTCTGCACACAGAATATGGACAGACAGCTGATCCTAACCTTAAAGAAAAATTTAACTGAACATTTTGGGTGACCTCATACATAGCTTGTAGCACCTTAGATCATGAGGGTTTATGGGGTGTACAGAATGAGTTGGGGTATAGTATAGGAATGCATAGCATAGTGTCCAGTATAAGATGGTGTGGAACAGGGACAGCATACAGATACTGCAATACATACTTTGCAGTGAATAACTGTGCATTGCCTTGCATGTTGATGTAGGTTGCGTTTAGGTAGCCCATTAATTATGATGGGGCTGCCAATGCACTGAATGTTCATTGCGATTCTGCATGATATTGTGGTGCACTGCATTGCATTTTACATCACAATTTACTGTGCTGTCCCATTCACAGTTAATGGCACCACAAAGCATCAAATGCAGAGCATGTGTGTTGTGGTAATGCAAATGTTTCCAAAATGCACAGGTGTAAATGGGGTCTTAAAGCACAAGCACTGTGTGAATGAGCCCTTTAAGATAAAAATAGGCTTACTGCATGCTTTATAGGATCATGTGAAATATATGAAATGTATTTTGGCAAGTAATTCCAGATTACGGTTCCTCTCACTCCTCATTCAGGTACAGCCTCCAAAAAAAACAAGTTCCAAAGGGTTCAGGAAGGGACTTGGAAGGGACTTCCTGAACTGGCAAGGGGGCCCTCTGATGGCTGGAGCTTCCATCTCCTAAGCGGCCTGCTGCTTGTTGGACTCACACAGCTGCTGCATCCGATGTTTGACAGGCAGCAGGAGTCTTTTCTGAGCACAGACATGGCAGAGAGACACTGACCTGTATACATTGTGACTGTCATTCAGTCCTTGCCACTGCAGATGCTTTGGGGGAGTTTGGACCCTCTTATCTACACCCCAGCTGAAATAATACACTCTAATATTTAATTCAAAATAACACCTGTCCCATCTCTCCCTCTTATATTGAGACCTAACCAAGCGGCTTACATACTGTCCAGTGATTTCACAATATCTGTGGCTATTGTATCTCAGATAATACACTCTAATTTTTATTGCAAGATAAAACCTGCCTTGTGTCTTTCTATTTGCTGCTCTGCATGGAGGTACTGTGAAAAAAAAGTTCACAAACTATACCAGGATCTCAAGGCCTAATCTGCGAGGAGCTAATCCCTACCACTCTCCTGGCCCTCTTATGTGCACCATTTAAATGATGGTTAGGTTCTAGTCAGTGCAATAGCTTTTTCCTTATTTTTTTTTGGTATCACACTTGCCCATATTTATGTTAAAGCAGGGGTCTCCAAACTTTCTTAACAAAGGGCCAGTTTACTGTTTTTCAGACATTAGAGGGCTGGACTGTGGTCAGTTTGAGTTGAAAACATCCTGACATTGGTATAAGTGAACAAGGTCCCATCATTGGTGTCAATGAAAGGAATACGCGCCCCATCATTGGTGTCAGAGATTGGAATTGTGCCCCCTTATTGGTGTCCGTGAGATGTAAAGTGCCCCATTGTTGGTGTCCATGAGAGAAATACTGGCCCATTTTTTAATTGTCAGTGGGAGGAATAATGCCCCATAAGTGGTGTCATCATTGTAAATGTCAGTGGGAGGAATAGTGCCCCAAGGGCCAAATAAAAGCAAGAAAAGGGCTGCATTTGGCCCCCAGGCTGCAGTTTGGAGACCATTGTGTTAAGGTATACACCTTCACTTAAAATTATACTTGTATAACTATACCAAATGTTGTATTGTTTGAACCCATTAGGCACATACATGGTATCTACCAATGTCAGCTCTGGATTGTTGCAAAGTGCAAGGACAGTCTGCAACTTCTGTCAAGAAGTCAGGCAGTTTGTTCTTCTCATCAGATCTCCATTCCACACACTTATCTGTTGCCCAGCGAGCAGGATCAGCCCTGAAACTTTCTGATAGGTGCCAGGCTAAGGCATGGACAGGACTCCATATCGCGTGAACATTCCTGTGTATACAAAAAAAAAATGCTGTACTGAGATTATGTGTAGGAAACTCATCATGCTGAATGTGTTAGAAAAATTATAACACCTCCAGTTATCTTTGCTCAAATACTTACAAAAAGTCCTTTATCAGCTTCATGCATGAGAGGAGTTTTTAAGAAATAAGTAAATATGAATAGCAAAGTAACAGGGTAATGTTCAGCTGCACTACACAAATTGTGCCTCACTGAACACAGAACAATATTAATGGATCTGGATAGTATGTAAGTTGCATAGATTTGTAGCCTCATTGCATATTATGCCAGTTCCAGTAAGATCCCTCTGAAATGTGTGTCAAAAATGGCACTCGACTAGAGTACATTAAAAAGAAATTCTTATAAAAAAGTGTAAACCGTGCCATCTAAATCCAGAGAGAACTCAGAAGGCAAGCACTTAGCATACTTTGTACAACGCTGGCACAGAAATAGATCTATGAGTGCAATAGTCTAAATGTGCAAAAAGAAACCTGCCTTAGGGACTTTAAAGGCCCAAAATGGTAAAAATTAAGATGTTAAAAGTTTACATAGTATCAAATATGAGTGCAAGCTTTATTAGGACAATCAACACATTGTTAAAAGCAGATTGTGGCTGATGTAGTACAATAACATAAAAAAAAAAGTAATCCAAATCATTATAAACAGGTGTTCCACGATATTTGTTGACAACGTGGTGGTCACCTAGGGACCAGTCAAGCAGAAATCAACCAACGAGTTTCAGAAAGAAATTTCTTTCTTTGGGGGTGTAGAATATGCAGAACAACATCATTCTAGTAATAAGTGGATGTGTAATAAATCCATATGGCTGATAATAGATATCATATCATATAAGGAATCTCAACCGGACTTGATTTTAAGTTTGCACTTACAATATGTGTTTTTTAGATAGCACATATACAGCAGCCGACCAGATTAAAAGGTGAAAATAATACAATATGTAATATACAACAAAATAATACATAATATGTCTACAATAGTGTCACTGAAAACGAGAGAATGGGAGTTTTAGGGACTTTAAGGAGACCTAGACCTGGTAAGGTCAGGTATGTCCATCCCTATGGGACTTTACATGAAATTATGGCCCGGTGAGGTCAAGTATTTCCATCCCTTAATATGTTGAAAAAGAGGGGAATAGGGGGTTTGGGACTTTATATGAAGCACGGAAAAGCAAATAGGTAGTAAGGCTGAACAAGGGAATTTTATTGGTATATAAAAATTGGTAAACATACATATACTGTTATTGTCAAGGTGGTTAGTAGGCACAGTAACAATATCCATAATAATAATACAGTTGTCTCAAAAAGTGGCAACTGATATCACATAGTAAAACTTTAAGCATGATAAAACAACAGTAGACGATTGTCATCAAATTCCATAGTTCCAGCCATATTCAAAAAAGGTAAATGGATAATTGTAAAATATTATTTGCCGGACCTAAGGCCTCGCTGAACCTGTGAGGGTAGTGTGATGGTATCGTAGCTTGGAGATCTCGATATGTCTAAAAATAAAACACGGCATTATACAGCTCTACGCAGCCACGAAACGCGTAGAGCTGTATAATACCGTGTTTTATTTTTATGACAATCGTCTACTGTTGTTTTATCATGCTTAAAGTTTTACTATGTGATATCAGTCGCCACTTTTTGAGACAACTGTATTATTATTATGGATATTGTTACTGTGCCTACTAACCACCTTGACAATAACAGTATATGTATGTTTACCAATTTTTATATACCAATAAAATTCCCTTGTTCAGCCTTACTACCTATTTGCTTTTCCGTGCTTCATATAAAGTCCCAAACCCCCTATTCCCCTCTTTTTCAATAGTGTCACTGAGTTCATGTGAATATTGTATCCTCAACATTCTAGAATTCCATTAGTGCTTTACAGATTACATTATGAGTGTATCCAGAAATTACTATAAATAAAAGGAAAAAAATATATTTTAATATACCAACAAAAGATTCTACAGATTTTACCATGCTGTTTTCAGTGTAAATGTGTCAAAACAACTAAACTGTTCATTTTGTTAACTACAGTTGTAAGAAAAATGTTTTGGATTTTCTGTTTCTCTGCATAAATGGCTTCTAGAATGTGACTGGACCTTAAGTAATTACTGAATTACTAATTACTTATGTAATAGTAAAAAAAAAAAAAATGTTTTCTATCAACCAGCGTTGACACCAATTTTCATAGTCTATATTTATTTAAATGTATAATTAAGACCCCATTCACACCTAGCTTTTTTGAAACGTGCGTTTTTTTAACACATTTTTCTGGCACACATAGGTCAGACCATTGATTTCAATAGGCTGCCCCACATGCAACAAACATGGCAAGGTAGCCCATGGAGCATTTGCTACGTTTTGGTTTGTGCATTTTTTTTGCTGCACGTTTTGAAGCGCCTGTCACACATTTCTGTGCGCCGCAAAATGCGTCTTTGCTTTCCGAATTTGGGGTGCCATTAACAACAAATGGATGTGCATTTTTCATGTATTCACAGATGTGAATTTAGCCTTAAAGAATCAAGTCACTGATGTTATAGGCATGTGACCATCTAGATAATAGTAATAAAACCTTGAAAAGAGAAAAATTGGAGTCAGTATTGCAATTGCTAAGTGAGTTTTCTATTCATTTTAGGAGTTGACCCACTCTTTCAAATAAAGTTGCACAATTTTGGTTACTACCAGGTTTTCAAAATAGAATTCTGTTGAAATATAAAATAGCTAAGAGCTATTGTACTGAGCAGTGGTCATGCTGCAAAAATAACTGCAGTGTATACAATTATTAAAGCCTTTACTTTAAGCACCAAAAACAATTGCAGTTTCTTTAACTTAACTTTAAGCACAACAAAAAAAAAAAACATTCCCTAAGTCAAGGGGGTTGCAGAAAAGGCTGTATTTCTTACCAGACATCCATTCTGGCAGGCTTTTGTGCTGTTCTCTTCTCCCTGAAGCTCTGGTCTGTGGGCTGAGCCTTGGCGGCATCATGTTTAGTGCACCGCTATTAACCCTGTACCACACATGGTGTAGGCAGCAGGAAGCAGCTGTCAGAGGGACTGTGGTAGATTGGTCACTCAAACTGAGGGAGCCTACAAGAGCTAGGAGAAGGTAATGCAACCTCTTTTGCAACACCCTAAACTTAATGAGCATTGAACCCTTGTAGTTTGTAGGGGAGGGCATGGGCACTGCAAGGGTACTGATTTTGTACCAAGAGGTGGGCTTTAAACAGACATCAAAGATCCCAAGGGTGACAGGCAAGGATCTGCAGGCATCTTGTATACTTGACAACATATGTGTTTATTAGTCTTTCATAAGAAATATACAGAGCTTCCTAATAACCACCTACCCCTTTGAAACCCAGACAATGTCCACCTCTATTCCTTGTGATAGGGGTAAGACTCGTTTTCATCTGGGCTCTTTTTGAAAACGTTCAAAAACTGGAGGAAGCAAAACTTAGTAATGACTATAGCACTTACAGAGCATATCACAAATAACATAGATATATAATAAGAATCAGTGATAAACACAACATGCTTAGTAGGATTTCATAATACTGTTACCGTACATCCATATAATAAATGTGACTTATTGTACCATTTGACTTCTCTCTTGAATGAAACAAAGAATAATAAAAAAAAAACATATACAGAATAAGAGTCACACTTATAGGAGAAACAACTGCTCCTTGTGTGTTTTACCACACTACTGGAACAATATACCACGGCGAGTTGATAAATGCACACCATATCATGTTTGGAGAAAGCAAAGCAGAAATCTCAAATAAGTGAGTTAGATGGCTTGCAATCATTATAGGGACCAATAAATTCCAAGTTGCATCAGGAAACTCTACACCAAAATGTTAATGCACATGTCAATCATCTTGAGTTATAAATACGTTAGGTTATGCAGCATGACAAATATCCAAACTGCAGGATTAAATCAAAATCAGAATAGCTCAGACTAAATGACATGCCATACTATAGAAAAGCTGAGTCTTGACCTCAATCCCATTGAAATACTATGGCATGATCGAATGCAGGGTATTTAAGTCAAGCTGGCCATAGACGGTACGAATCTCGGCCGGAGATTCGAACCATGCATGGGCAGGCTGAATGTACCCATATTGATTGATTGATCAAACTTGGGTACAACCAGCCTGCTGGATTTTACATGTGATTATTGCTAGCGGCAGTTAAAACACAATGGCTCGGCAGGAGGCATTCCCCTGTCAACACTGGTTGCAGGAAAGAAATTTGCTCTCTCTATGGCCTCCCCCAAAAAAAAAAAAAAAAAAAAGAAACAAGCCTTATATTAGTATATTCCACTATTCCACACATCCAATAAAACCAAGGGATGAAAAATATGAAATAAATATTGCAAGCTAGTGTGTTACATTAGTAAATTATTTAGGCTCAAAAGCATACAATGACAATAAAGATAATTGCAAACTGATCCTGTTCCAAGTAGATCTCAAATTCTAAAAATGTAAGTCTTACACATTGATTTGTCAATTAATTACAGTCCTCACAAACTCCAGTTAACAACAATTCTGGTTGTTAAATTCATGTACTTGAAACAATTGTATTTGTTAGAAGCTAATCTGCTTTAACGTGTACTGTACCTCTCCCCAGGATTTGTGTCACTTGCTATGATCCTCAACATCCCTACATCCCACTGATCAAAGGGAGATTTTGCAGGAACTGGAGTGAATGTTAAGTTGCCGTTATTTGGATGAGACGGATCAAGTGTGTAGAGGTAGGTCCAATCGGCTTGCCATGTTTCATTGTATTGTTCCCCTGCAAAATTAGATGGATAATACCTTAATATTCAGGGTTGAACTGGCACAAGCAAGATTTACAGCAAGCAAAATATACCGGTACATTTCCATTTTCTGAGTTGTTTGACTTTCTTTCAGGCCTGTAACAACGACGGTAAAAATTCCAGTCACTCTCAAATAGTAAAAGTTATTTTGTAAACAGTGCAGAGAGAACCCTGTATAATGGCTTTCAGACCCACAAGTGAAGATACAGTATCTCACCAATAACAGATATAAGAAAATGTCAGGTAGTTTTACTTTTCAGCATCTAGCAAAACCTGGTATAACAGTTTTGGGTAGATTAGTGTTTTTAAAGGGCCTGAATTTAAGCTTGAAAATCTACCTTGTAGAGAATGACTAGAAATGATAATTTTGCCAAAACTGAATCTATTTTTCTTTAAATTCTTCCCTAAATTCAGTAGTTCACATTTTGACATGTGACTGTACCCTGGTATGCATGTCATGTAGCCTCATAGCTGCAGTGTGAGATCATTTAAGGCACTTAAGGCACTAGGTGCTAGTCTCATGACATTTAAAACCACTGTCGGGCTGCTAGTTTGCTGGAGAAAATGTTGTACCTGGGGGCCTGCAGTGTAATGAATTAAACTGCTTCTGCTTTATTTATCTGTGCGCCTCACCTTTTGCCTCTTGATATAGGTGTGCACACAGGGTGTGCCAGGTGTGCCTGGACACACCCTAATCACCATGTGCACTGCTGATTTCCCCTGCTTCTCGTCTCCCCCTTTCAGTGCTGACAGCTTCCCTCCTCTCCTTTCAGGAGTGGGGAAGGGGCTGGTAAATATGTCATTAACCGGCCTTCCTTTTCTGAATAAATTGTACCGATCGCTCCTATCTTCATTCTTAACTAAATCTCTTGTGGAAGCAGGGGGTAATGTGGTTATAGATACAGTTGCTGATTCTGCATCAAGATAATAGATGGAATAATAGGGCAATACCAGTTGCGATTGTTGAGAATCTTCAAACACATCGCCTGGTATTGTTCATGTGTCATTAGGACAATATTTCCGCCCTTGTCCGACTGTTTAATGATAATATCGGATCGTCTCTGTAAACTTTTAAGGGCCTGTAACTGTCGCTGATCCAAATTAGGGGAGGTCTCATGCCACTGTTGTGTCTTGTGGTCCCTAATGGTGGCCTGTAAAAAGGCCCAAATTGTGGGACACGTCATTAGGTGATTTAGGTTTTGACTCACGATTACCCTGGGGGTTACTAGGAGCTACCATATGTAAATTCGTTTGTACGACTTGGGAGCTATCTACTGCCCCTTCGTCGTACAATAGCATGAGATCCCGAAGTGCCCGAAATTCCTCCATGCTAAAATGCTTGGTACGTTCTACAAGTTTGCGTTCAAGATTTGAGTTGGTACGTTCCTTATCAAAAGTAAATTTAAAGTTGAGATTTCGTGCAAAAAGATAAAGATCCTTGATGGTTTCATTGACCTTCAAGGCATCATAGGGACAGAAGCCTAGACCCAGTGTTGGATGGGGGCTGTGTACTCTGTACTGCTTGTGTGGGTTTGAGTACATACGTATCCAGGTTTCCCTGCTGTTTCTTGAGATCTAAAAAAATTAGGTCTTCATTGACCTTAGTATATTTGTTAGTCATAATACCTGAATTAAGTACCTTGAAGGGTCGAGTTACCTGTCGCTCCTTCTAATGGAGGGTCAGTAGAAATAGGTGCCAACTGTGTACGTGAAAGTTTGGGGATCTTAGGAACTTTTTTGTTTTTCTTGGGGTTGGTTGGTGGAGTACCACCACCATAACGTAGTCTTTTTTGTGTAGAATTTTTTGCTGGTGTATTTATAGGGCGTATATTGCTCTGGAGTGAGAGGGTAGGGGAGAGAGAGGAATCGGATTCAGCCTCCATGTTGGAGTTTCTTGGGGCATTATTCCATGGAGGTCCCATTCTACCTAAACTCCTCTTAAGCCCCATACACACGGTCGGATTTTTTCATGGATTCTGTCCGATCGGACAATGTTGTTGAAAAATCAGACCGTGTGTATGCACCATCGGACAGTGTACGTCGGATTGTCCGACGGACAAAGTCTTATCTCCTGCTGGATAGATTTGCCGACAACACGGTCCGATCACACCAAATCCGATCGTGTGTACGGTTGTCCGACCGGACAAAGTGCTACGCATGCTCAGATCACATTACAAGACCAAAGCTATTGGCTACTAGCCTCTACGTAGTCCCGTCGTAGGCAACAAACGTCACCACGTTCAGAATGATCGGATTTTCCGACAACTTTGTCCGACCGTGTGTACGCAAAACCAACATCAGACAAAGTATGACGGACATGGTCCGACGGACCTGGTCCTCGGATAATCCGCGCGTGTGTATGGGGCTTTAGACCAACGATATGCAAATCCTTCAGCAAAAGCAATTTTGTCCTTGTTGAATTTGTTTTGTTTTTTAACAATCATGTCTTTGTTCATTGTCTCCAAATAGTCTTTTAATTCCTTCCATTTGGTGTTGAAGACTATATTGTCCGCCAAATGTAGATATGTGGAATTTAGACATTCTATTTCAATATTCAATAGATTCATCTCATCCGAATATTGTGTAATAACAGATTTCATTAGATCGATACTACAATTAGTCAGGATATTCTCCCAGGTATTTTTGAATTCTATAGATGGATCTTTGATAGTGGGGAAGATCTGACCCCATAATCCTAGGGGGCAGATTTTCTCCATCACATACATTTTAAAGTACTCGATGTGCCAATGTAAGTGCGACTTGAGTTTCAGAAAACCAAACATTCTCGCAAAGAAAGGGGGATTTGTTGGGTTCCACGAACTTCTGCCTCTGCCTGTATTGGTGAGCTAGTCTCCTTACTTCTGAAAATTTGTATGCTGCTCATGTACAAAATGATGTGGCTGTGTTTACGCTGTATATTTAAAATTATGATTCATTTCAGAATATACTCCTGACGAAGCGGTTCAGACCGCAAAACCAGTAGAGGAACCGCCCCCTACGCTTGTACCCGACATAAATTTGTATTGATCTGTAACGTTGTGGTGCAGTTAAAAGCTGATTTTAAATTGAATTTGTCTGTACAGATGTACATATTTTATTCATATATGTGTTTTTCTATTGAATATATTTTGCATTTTCTTTAACTATTATGATTTATTTGACTCAATACAAAGTACCGAGATAGTCCACCCCCCAAAAAAACTCTTGTGGGTAGAGGTTATCTTGATGCAGAATCAGCAACTGTATCTATAACCACATTATAATATAGATTGTGAATGAGTAGTGAAAAATCAATATATGCTGAAAATTATTGATAATAAATATGCTGAAGGATATTAATAATAAATATTCATAATCAATTAGAAGTGATTATATGAGACAATAATAAAAAGCAACAATATTACACCAAAAATAGTGACATAGGTGTGTGCAAAATATTATAAAGTGACTTGTGCGGCTTGTCTGAAGTTTTCAATCACCAACTGGACAAAAGGCTTACCGACTTTCGTGGACTCAGTAGGCTTATGCCGTGTGAGTCAAACGTGCTGAATGGTGTTTAGACTACACCTAGATGAGCAGCTGTTCCAGGATTATGATGCAGTGAAGACCCCGGATAAATGCAGACAGTGGACGCTCAATGAAAGCCCAAGATGGGGGTGGTGGAAGGTGTACAGTGTAGTTCATCCCCAGCAGTATTACTGGCAAAAAAGGAATGAGGCCATATAGTGTGATACCGTATAGGCTAATAAAATTTATTTTAAAAAAGCACTTGGGTACTCACATGTGCAGAGAAAATGCAAGCATATATGGAAAGAATTGGCAGCAGTGGCATCAGCAAATTAGTCTCCCGACATGTTTCGCCTTATAGAGGCATCATCTGGGGGTCACCATTCTATCTGGGGGGGTCACCCCCAGATGATGCCTCTATAAGGCGAAACATGTCGGGAGACTAATTTGCTGATGCCACTGCTGCCAATTCTTTCCATATATGCTTGCATTTTCTCTGCACATGTGAGTACCCATCTGCTTTTTTAAAATAAATTTTATTAGCCTATACGGTATCACACTATATGGCCTCATTCCTTTTTTGCCAGTAATACTGCTGGGGATGAACTACACTGTACACCTTCCACCACCTCCATCTTGGGCTTCCATTGAGCGTCCACTGTCTGCATTTATCCGGGGTCTTCACTGCATCATAATCCTGGAACAGCTGCTCATTTAGGTGTAGTCTAAACACCATTCAGCACGTTTGACTCACACGGCATAAGCCTACTGAGTCCACGAAAGTCGGTAAGCCTTTTGTCCAATTGGTGATTGAAAACTTCAGACAAGCCGCACAAGTCACTTTATAATATTTTGCACACACCTATGTCACTATTTTTGGTGTAATATTGTTGCTTTTTATTATTGTCTCATATAATCACTTCTAATTGATTATGAATATTTATTATTAATATCCTTCAGCATATTTATTATCAATAATTTTCAGCATATATTGATTTTTCACTACTCATTCACAATCTATATTATAATAGTTTTATTTATTTACCTGTTCAAATATTAATTTTTTGAAACACTTTAGGAGCGCCGCACTCTATATTTATTCACGTTTCTCCCATACAATCATACAATCATTGTTGTGCAGGCTGCTACATTCACCATTGTTAGCGCGGTTTTTCATCTTTCTATATAACCACATTACCCCCTGCTTCCACAATTATTGATATGGATGATGGTACTTTAAATTTTGTTCTTGTTATTTATATTATCTGAGACTATACTCACGTTATTGCTTAACTAAATCTCACTAAACTGTTTGCTGCAGAGAAGGGGACTGAGGAATTTCTATCCTCAGTTTCTTTCTCTGTCTCATAAGTGAGACATCATCTGTTTAGACCCTTGATATTTCACCAAAGTCCCAAAACGGGGCTCCAAAAAATGTATAAAAAATAATATTGTAAAAAAAAATAATAAAAAATAAAAAAAAATACTGACACCATCCACTGCCCTTCTGACGTCAATCTTTGCTTTACTGACACCGTCCACTGCTCTGCTGATCTATACACATGTGTGTTTGTGCTTTAGGGTGCACACCCTAATGCACACCAATGCTTCTTGATCATTACCTCACCAGTCATGAATGTCACAACTATGACACGAGGAAGAAAAGCCATTCTCCTCTACCCAGAAGGCCACCTTCACAAATAAACAAAATGCGGAACAAGGTAACATGGTACGTCAGTATTGGATTAATAGGAATGGCCCAAAATGAGACCCCATAAGAGCTGTCTCAGAAAGAGCTACTGCTGGTACTTATCTTCCAAAATAGTACACAGTCACTTGGATATTTCCTCCAGCCATCCCTATGTCCCAGGACAACTGCTCAGTTTCTAGTAGGGATGAGCTTGATGTTCGGGTCGAACATAAGTTCAACTTGAACATCGTGTGTTCGCCCGTTCGCCGAAGAGCGAATATTATGGGGCGTTCACGGCAAATTAGAGCGCCGCTCAACACCCCATTATGCACTGCAAAATCGCAGTGCATTGCTGTATGATGATTGGCCAAATCATGCACCTGACCTGCATGCTTTGGCCAATCACAGCGCCCTCTGCTAATATATATATATATATATATATATATATATACACACACACACACACAGTCTCGTGTGTGTGTATATGTACAGGGGGTTTACACAATATCTAATACAGTGTGTACAGTTTCTACTAAACTTCTGGTGGTGTACACAATAGAGTGCAGCCGTAGTACAGTTGCTAATACAGTGCAGGGGGTTTATACAATATATAATACAGTGTGTACAGTTTCTACTACACTTCTGGTGGTGTTCACAGTACAAAATACAGTGCAGCCGTATTACAGTTGCTAATACAGTGCCAGCGGTGTACACAGTATCTAATATAGTGTGAACAGTTTCTACTACACTTCTGGTGGTGTACACAGTACACAATACAGTGCAGCCGTAGTACAGTTGCTAATATAGTGCAGGTGGTGTACACAGTATCTAATGCAGTGTGTACAGTTTCTACTACACTTCTGGTGGTGTATACAGTACAGTGCAGCCATAGTACAGTTGCTAATACAGTGCAGGCGGTGTACACAGTATCTAATACAGTGTGTACAGTTTCTACTACACTTCTGGTGGTGTACACAGTACACAATACATTGCAGCCGTAGTACAGTTGCTAATACAGTGCAGGCGGTGTACACAGTATCTAATACTCTGTAGTGTGGTGTTGCAAAACAAAATATACATTGTGTCCGGAAGGCCACCAAGGAGAGGCATCCTCTGTGTCTACAGTCAACAATGTTGGTCGTGGACATGGTGCATCTTCTGCAGGTGGCTGTGGGGCACGCTTGTCCTTTTTTTTCTGCTGCTGGCCGTGTTATTGAGTCAGAACATGCAGAAGAGTTGGAGGAGTGGATAACAAAGCCGTCTTCATCCTCCTCATCCTTTGCCCTCATCCTTTTCCCCCCAGGCTCAGAGTAGTAGTTATTCCACCAGCTCCTTGTCCACAGTCACTCCTTCCATAGCCCCACCATCACGCACGGAGGGTTCCCCAAAATGATTTGACCACAGTGTTGGATACATGCTGCTGGAGCGATTTGAAGGCTCTGATGTTGGTTCCCATGTTGAGAAAGGGAGTAACGTGAGCATAGAGAGAGGGGGTGCCAAAGAAGGGCAAGAAACTGGCAGTCATGTTCCCCCAGCTGCAGCATACTGCCAAGTTTGCTCCAGTAACGAGAAGGGAGGGGATGATGAGGTCACTGACTGTACTTGGGTGCCTGAGAGAAGAGAGGAGGAGGCACAACTCCAACGAGGCAGGATGTCCTCTAGGGGGCAGCTTAAGGGCAGCCACCCCAATGCATCAAACCGCAGAACTCCGCAGGTGCAGGGCCCTGCTGACTCCCGGCTGCCTTTTAAAAGTTCCTTGGTGTGGGCCTTTTTCGACACGTGTACAGCAGATCACACCGTTGCTGTTTGAAACCTATGTCTGAAACGGATCAAGCGTGGCCAGAACAGCAGCTGCTTGGGCACCACATGCTTGACCAGACATATGATGACCTGCCATGCAGTCTGTTGGCAACAGCACTTAAAAAGACCCACATCAAAGACAAATGCAGACTTCTCCTTGCTCCTCATCTGGGATCCCCAACCCTACTATACCTCCAGTCCTCTCAAAAACCTGCACTGAGAGGAATGAAGGTATAGCAATAGGTGTCCCATGTACTAGCAGCCAATCTGCTAGCAGTACGCCAACATCTGATTTTAGCAGGCAAATTTCCCTACCACAGTTGCTGAACCGTAAAAAGAAATTTGGTCCCAGCCCTCCACATGCCCAGTGTCTAAACGCTTGCTTAACCAAATTGCTAGCACTGCAACTGCTGTCTTTTCAGCTGGTAGACTCTGCCCCCTTTCATAAATTGGTGTAATGTGCTGTACCTCAGTGGCAGGTTCCAAAACGCCATTTCTTTTCAAGGAAGGTCATTCCGGCTCTCTACCGGCATGTGGAAGACAATATTTTGGCCTCGTTGAACAGGGAGGTCAGCAGTAAGGTGCATATTACCGCTGACTCATGGTCCAGCAGGCATGGGCAGGGACATTACCTTTCCTTCACAGTGCACTGGGTAACTCTGCTGGCAGCTGGGAAGGATGCAGGACAGGGTTCAGTGTTGTTGGAGCTTGTTCCGCCACCACGCCTCCAAAATGCTAGTGGTGATTCTGCCACAGCTCTCTCCTCCACCCCCTTCTCTTCTTCTTCCTCTATGGCCTCCTCTGCAGATTTGTCCTCTAAACCAGCGGTTATCCATAAGCAGTCAGGCTAAAAGATGCCATGCGGTGCTTGAGTTGGTCTGCCAAGGGACAGGAGTCACACTGGGGCAGAGATTCTGTCAGCTCTGCAGGGGCAGGCTCATAGGTGGTTGACACCACACCAGCTTCAACCAGGAATGGTTGTATGCGACAATGGCACCAACCTTCTCTCTGCCCTCCAATAGGGACACTTGACCCATGTTCCATGTTTGCCACACATCCTGAATTTGGTGGTGCAGCGGTACTTGAGCAGGTACCCAGGCTTACAGGATCTCCTGAGACAGGCCAGAAAAGTGTGTGGTCATTTCAGCCGGTCATACAATGCCAGTGCTCGGCTAGCTGACATTCAAAGGGTATACAACCTGCCCACCAACCGCCTCCTTTGTGACATGCCCACCAGGTGGAACTCAATGTTGGCAATGCTGCAGCGGCTGCTCACACAGCAGAGGGCCATCAATGAGTACCTATGCAAGTATGGCACCAGGACAGGGTCAGGGGAGCTTGGCTTCTTTTCGTCACGCCAGTGGCTACTGATCAAGGATTCATGAACTGTCCTGTCACCATTTGAGGAGGCCACAAGGATGGTGAGCACTGACATTGCATGCATCAGTGACACTTTCCCTCTGGTCTTCCTATTGGAGCATACGCTTCGTGGAATCATGGACAGGCCACTTGAGGCAGAACAACGGGAGGAAGAGGAGCACTTCCTTACCTCTCAAGGCCCTGTTTATCCAGATAGCATTCCTGCGAGACCGCCAAACCCACAGGAAAAAGAGGAGGAGGATTGTGTCAGCATGGATGTAGAGGATAACACTCATTAGCAGTCTTTAATGGGTGGTTTTCAGTCCCCAGAAACACAAGGAGTTGTACATGGCTGGGAGGAGGTAGTTACAGATCATGTGACCCAGAGGAATCGAATGCCTCTGCAGCCGACGTACAGCTACGATGGTTTTCTACCAGACATTCTTCAGTAAGCTCTCCAGACCAGATCCTTGCATGAAACTGCTTAGATAGCTTAAAAATTGATTAGGAATACCCACCCCCCCCCCAAATCTGCAGCTGCCGGGACCCCAATGAACTGTAACAACTCCAGCAAGTTGCCCCAAAGGGGCAATAGCCCCTGAGGCTGGGAACTTTTCCAGCAGGACAAGAACCTGCTTAAAGTCCACCCTGTAAAGTGAATTTGTCACTTTTTCCAGTAAGGGCAGGGAGCACAGGCAATATAGGTAGTCTGCATTAAGTATTCCCCGTCAATTTGTGTATTACTGTGTCTATTATGGGCAAAGTACAGGTTTACGTTATCAGATTTGAAAATCATAAATTAGTACGATGTCTACTAAATTACAACTTACAAAGTTGATTTTCTTATTTAGTCAAGTTTGACAGAATGTAGAAGAAGATGGAATTACACTTTAAACTAAGACATAGTAAATGCATTTTTTATTAATTAATTTGAGTGGTGATGCTATTTACTGTATATAATAAACAAAGGTTATTATCATGTTTCATCACATCATATCACCTGTCTCATTATAGCCCCAGACTTCTATACGGATGTGTTGAGTGGTAAGAGTTCTACCATTCCAGATCATGGAGAGTGTCTCATTATATCCAGGTGTTCCATAATATTGCCATTTTTTTGAATTAACCAGCACACTCTTCTCCAGTTCTGAAGCTTTGCTGTGATGAACTAGAGTAAAAGAAAACAGAAAAACCAATAGGCTTTATAATGACAAATGTTATCTATATAGCACCAACAAGTCACTCGTATTAGTCCCTGCCCTTAAAGGAAATCTTTGATCACATAGCATTCATTTTCATTTTCCACCATAAGCATTTTAAAAGCAATAAAATCAATAATTTTATTTGACAATCCAATATAAACCTACTTAAACATTTCCTTTCATGTTACAAGGGCTGTCTCTCTGCTGTTCATCTCTTTCCACAACTTCCTGAATTCCCTGCATGCTTTGCAACTTATCCTCTTTTGTTTCTAAGGACTACATACCCCATGGTCTCTTGTTGCCTGCAAACAGTGATTCCTGTACTGACTCCACCTCCTAAAACTCCTCCCCCCATCACATCTGTAGATCAGAAGGTAGGTTCTGTGAAATGTGTGACACAGCAGCGCCTTCTCACAGGGCATAGTGAACACATCATAGTATTTAAGGAAATAAATGTGTGGAGATCTTCACATAGTAAGTCCACAATTTTTAAGATGTTTCGGATTAATAAGAGCAGGCTAGAAATAATTGAAATACAATGCTGAAATAAATTTGTTATTTTATATTTTGATAAAAGATATGCTTTAAAAGCTCCTAAAAAAATGGATGCTCTACCAAAGTCCCAAGTAAACAGGTATTTACATGTTTGCAATTATAGGGGCTCAGACTGTCTGTAAACAATTTAAAGCGGATCTCCATCCAAAAGGGGAAGCTCCACTTGTTCGCACCCTCCTACTGCCACATTTGCCACTTTTGGGGGAAGGGGGAACGGGTACCTTGTTCTTAGAGGAACCCACTTCCTGGTAAGATCACCGCACAATGATCTGGGTCATGTCTGACCTCTCCTCCTTCCCCCAGTGCCTTCTGGGACCTGTGTGTGTCCCAGAAGATGACGGGACCATTCAGAAAGCGCAGTGCGACTTTCGCATGTGCAGTAGGAAACCGGCTGTGAAGCCTGAAGGCTTCATTGCCAGTTTCCCTTACTTGCAATCCCGGCGCATGCACCTAAAGCCGATTGACGAATCGGCTTGGGGTGCCGACATTGTGGGATCCCTGGACAGGTAAGTGCCCTTATATTAAAAGTTAGCAGGTACAGTCGTTGTAGCTGCTGACTTTTTTTTTTTCTTTTACAGGCTAGAACTCTGCTTTAACTTATAACACCATCTGATTTAAAAAAAAAATTAAACTCCTCAATATCAGGAGAGGCAATTTGTAAGACGTGTCAATAGAATATGAAACAACAAATCACATGTGAAGAAAAACGTTAGCACTGGCACACATATGAGATGCTTTTATACCGTTTTAGTGCTCTAGTACTCACCTTTAAATGAAATAGTGTATTTCCTATCTTTTTATGTCATTTCTAGTTTGCTAGATGTAATATTATCAGGTGCTTTCACAACCCTGTCCAATCTAATAAACGGACTCATAAGTCAGTGTTTTGTGGAATAGACAGGATGACTACTTGAAAGTGTTGCTGTGTGAAACTTAATGCATCTATGCACACGAGGTTTTAACAGGCATCTTATATCACTAACTTTCCCAGTGCTTTACCATGTGCATGTGCCACATACAGCTTGCCATACAAGTAAATGGCTGTAGGTAGTTTAAACTCGTAAATGCCATTGCTTGTTTGAATCCATTATTTTGTAATTGCATTTGCATTTTACTGCGCGTGTACTGTACATCCAAAGTATTTTTTTTTTAAGCAAAAAATCCTACATTTGGAAACTACGTTGAATGCACATGCACTGCTAAACACCAATGTTTGTTTACAAGAGCAATTGTGTGTACAGACATTTACTTGTATGGCAGGCTGTTCTTGGCACACGTCAAGGTACAGGAAAAAAAAGCTAGGGATATAAAATGCCTGTTACAAACACCATGTGCATGAACCCTCTATCTTGGACAAAAAACTAGCCCATCGTGCTGCAACTCCCTTCAATTTTTTTATTTTACTAGCTGGTGTTTTCCAGGAATCCATCTGGCTGCACGCATGAACTTATTTAGGCCCCTTTCAGAAGGAGCGGAACTCGTCAATCGGATCTGCCTGCTCAGAGGACATAGGTTTCATCAGACACGTGCCCCCTGACATCCGCCGCTCCATAGAGAACAATTTGTGGTCCGATCAGGTCCGCCTGAAAAATGGACAGGAGGGCCTAAAGAGAACCCCACCGAAAAAATAAAAAAATAAAAACGTTGTTGGGTCCCCCTCAAAATCAATACCAGACCCTTATCTGAGCATGCAGCCCGGCAGGTCAGGAAATGGGGGGACGAGTGAGTGCCCCCCCTGAACCATACCAGGCCATATGCCCTCAACATGGGAGGATGGGTGATTTGGGGCAGGGGGGCCGTCCCCCCCCACCCTAAAGCACCTTGTCCCCATGTTGATAGGAACAAGGGCCTCATTCCCCACAACCATGGCCAGTGGTTGTAGGGGTGTATACACAGGGGGCTTATCAGAATTTGGAAGCCCCTTATGTGAATGAGTATGGGGTACATAGTACCCCTACCCATTCACCAAAAAAGTCTCAAAAAGTAATAAAAACACAGATACAGTTTTTGACAATTTTTTTATAAAAAAAAAAGTTTCTCCTGATAAAGCCATCGTCAATCTAGCTGCCAGCTACACTGTTGACTTGAAAAAGACAAAAAAAATTAAAAATGCTCCCGCCATCAATGAAGGCTGGCTGTCTACTGAAGGCTCCGCCATTTGAAAGTTCTTATATAGGTAAGGGGCAGGGCCATCAGGTGATGTGGCCAGGTGGCCCTGCCCCTAACCTATATAAGAACTGCCAAATGGCGGAGCCTGCAGTGGACAGTGGATTGATATCATGAACAAAAGGTGCCTAGTTCATGAGTGTCTAAAAACACTAGGGTTCACGTATGCTTTGTAATTGCTGACTTAACCATAGTGGTAATGTTTCCCTGCTGATCAATATGATTTCATGGAATGCCTTTTCTATTTGCTTGGGGATGTTCTCATTTAGAAAGTTTGGTGTAAAAATCATCTGCAGAATCTTACCAGCTAACCATGTTCCTGATGGTCCAAAGTTCTTCCCTCCATCGAACGACAAAGAAAATTTTACATGGCCAGTCTGGAACAGTAGTGGAGAAATGCAATGAGCATATCCAGATTGATCAACATAACCCTGAGTATTTATTTCATTGTTGAACCTGTTAACAGAGAAATACAGAGTTAATTTCTTAGCTTAGCCCAATGAAATTGACATTTTAGTTTTTATTAGATGCAAAGAGATAAACCAGTTGACAGTTTTTTATATTTTTGTTTGTGAGATCTCTGCACATAAATTGGAACTTTAACGCTAGTAGCTGTGGCAGCATTTCATGTAATGTTGGGTAGGGAAGATGAATAGTGGCCCACCGATATGTTAGTGGGCCACTATTCATCTTTCCTGAAACAGTGAATGCCAGTGACAACTGTGGTGGTTAAGGGTGAACTGACCTGGAGGGACACCATAGTTTGTTGATAAAGCTGGGTAGGGGCAGGGGGGGTTAAAGGGACAACTGTTTTAACCCACAATCAACTGACAATCTCTAGTTCTCCCATCTCTATGACTCTACTACCACAGATCAAAAATCATCCCCTTGCCCATAAAGTCATCTTTATTGTGCTGGCTCTTGAATTCTTTTGAAGCCATATAGATCTATATACTTTGCATAAGTTAAGTGTTAGGCTGGGTTCACACTAGTGCGAATTGGATGTGGCTTTGCCGCATCCAATTTGCAATAGCAGGAGATTGTGACCGGCTCTCTATGGAGCTGCTTCACACATCTCCGGAGCGGCTCCAGTGTGATTTGCAGTGCTTCTTTTGGTCCGTTTCAGGTTCAAATTCAGCCAAAAGCTCAGGCTGATATCGGACCTGAAGCGGTGAATAAGGACGCACCGAAATCGTGCTGCATGCTCATATGTGAACCCAGCCTAATCTAAACATATTTAGATTATCCTTATTGTCGCATTCTTTGAAAACGTATATATATATATAAGAAAAGTCAAAATGCAAACAGACAGCCAGAAAGATTCTGGAATGTTTGTTACTCTAGACAAAAATCTTCCAAAAAGCCAGCGCTATCCAGGATTCATCACATTCAGGGAAATCTGCTGAAGAAGTATTGTGCTGCTAGCTTCGATGGGATCAATTTGTCTAATGTTTCTATCTATCTACAGTTGTATGCAAAAGTTTAGGAACCCCTGACAATTTCCATGATTGTCATTTATAAATATTTGGGTGTTTGGATCAGCAATTTAATTTTGATCTATCAAATAACTGAAGGACACAGTAATATTTCAGTAGTGAAATGAGGTTTATTGGATTAACAGAAAATGCACAATATGCATCAAAATGGTGCATAAATTTGGGCACTCCAACAGAAAAATCACATCAATATTTAGTAGAGCCTCTTTTAGCAGAAATAACAGCCTCTAGACGCTTCCTATAGCCTGTAATGAGTGTCTGGATTCTGGATGAATGTATTTTGGACCATTCCTCCTTACAAAACATCTCCAGTTCAGTTAGGTTTGATGGTTGCCGAGCATGGACAGCCGACTTCAAATCACCCCACAGATGTTCAATGATATTAAGGTCTGGGGACTGGGATGGCCATTCCAGAACATTGTACTTGTTCCACTGCATAAATGCCAGACTAGATTTAGAGCAGCGTTTTGGGTCGTTGTCTTGTTGAAATATCCAGCCCTGGCGTAACTTCAACTTTGTGACTGATTCCTGAACATTCTTCTCAAGAATCTGCTGATGTTGAGTGGAATCCATGCGACCCTGGCACTGGCCACAGAACCTCCACCAAATTTTACTGTGGGTAGCAAGTGTTTTTCTTGGAATGCTGTGTTCTTTTGCCGCCATGCATAATGCCCCTTGTTATGACCAAATAACTCAATGTTTGTTTCATCAGTCCACAGCACCATATTCCAAAATTAAACTGGCTTGTCCAAATGTGCGTTTGCATACCTCAAGCGACTTCGTTTGTGGCGTGTGTGCAGAAAAGGCTTCTTTCGCATCACTCTCCCATACAGCTGTTCCCTGTGCAAAGATGCACAGTGACACCATCTGCAGCAAGTTGATGTTGTAGGTCTTTGGAGGTGGTCCGTGGGCTGTTTTTGAACGTTCTCACCATCCTTCACCTTTGCCGCTCCAATATTTTATGTGGCTTGCCACTTCTGGCCTCAACAAGAACTGTGCCTGTGGTCTTCCATTTCCTCACTATGTTCCTCACAGTGGACACTGACAGTTTATATCTCTGTGATAACTTTTTGTAGCCTTCCCCTAAATCATAATGTAGAATAATCTTTGTTTTCAGGTAATTTGAGAGTTGTTTTGAGGCTCCCATGTTGCCACTCTTCAGAGGAGAGTCAAAGAGAACAACAACTTGCAATTGGCCACCTTAAATACCTTTTCTCATGATTGGATGCACCTGTCTATGAAGTTCAAGGCTTAATGAGCTCACCAAACAAATTGTGTGTTCCAATTAATCACTGCTACTGTAAGTAATTACAGGTATTCAAACCAACAAAATGACAAGGGTGCCCAAATTTATGCACCTGTCTAATTTCGTTTTGATGCATATTGCGCATTTTCTGTTAATCCAATAAACCTCATTTCACTACTGAAATATTACTGTGTCCTTCAGTTATTTGATAGATCAAATGAAATTGCTGATTCAAATACCCAAATATTTATAAATGACAATCATGGAAATTGTCAGGGGTTCCTAAACGTTTGCATACAACTGTATCTATCTATTTATCTACATATTTTAATAAATGATTACTCAAATGACTATGTTAAGCAAAAATATAGCCAATACCTCTTTCATGATAATATGCCTGATTATTCTCAAAAATTTACATACATGACAAAATATATTTAGTTAGCCAAGAAAGGTCATCACTTAAATGTGTGTTTTCCTGCTACTGCCTATGGCACAATACTTTACAGATTTTTACAAGTATTAAAAGTGTCAATACTCACCGGCATGTCACATTTACATTAGGACTGTAAGTCATGTTTAGAATTGTAAAGTCTTTCCCTCCCATTAGTGTTCCTGAGTGGGGTGAAATTTGGAGGCACATTTTCTGATAATCTGCACAGCAGATACTTAGTTTCAAACAACTTGAATGACAGGAGCATTTCTGGAGCTGTTTACCACACTGCGAATTACATGACTCCAGTTGACCTATAAGAGAACAAACATTTAGAATACATCAATTTTACTGTACAGTGGCTCAAAGTGGTTTAATTACAAATAGGGAAAATTCTGAGAAAATTGAGAGCTGTTGCTCAATTATCACATTCAGCTGGTGGCTTTTAAGAGTGTATATGACTTTAAATGGTTCTGGAGTGTTACAGAAGTTTCCATACTCTTGGACCTGTTATTGCGCTACAAAATGGCCCATATTAACATCATTAGAGAACAAAAATAGTGAAAAATCTAAAATAAAAAAATAGAAGCCATAGTTTTGCTGAACCAACCTTGCTGTTGAGAATTCCAAGTTGGGAAATTTCCACTACTCAGAAAAAATATTAATGTGACTTTTTGCTGGCTGCCACAATGAATTTGAACATAGTTGCCACATACACTACAGTATATTCATAATCGCTTCAATGATATTAATAATACATCCATACCATTGCCAAGTATCTTTAATTGCTGAAATAAATGTGCGTAAATAAATACCTAATAGAAGTTCCAGAGTGAGTTAGCCATTTCATCAGAACAAGGCCCAATTGTATATAAATCAATCTTTTGTTGTTGTTTTACGATAGAGCAGGGTTAGCACTTGTTGTTACTTTCTATGTCCCCACTGGGGAGATACAAGATGTATACAGTGCTAACAGTTTGCACAGTGCTTTACAACATGAGGGCAGACAGTACAGTTACAAAATAATTTAAATATTATTATAATAATTCAATAAAGAAGGAATCAGAGGGCCCAGCTTATTAGCGTTTACAATCTAAAAATAGTCTTTCATTTGTCCTGTGACCATTGTGGCCAGGACTAGGGATAGCCAAATAAATCCCGTTTCGGTACGCACCTGAACACCTTCGAACAGGCAAAAAGTTCTAGCGAACATGCAAACCCTATTAAAGTCTAAGGGACACGAACATAAAAAATCAAAAGTCCTCATTTTAAAGGCTTATATGCAAGTTATTACTATAAAACATATATCAATGCAAAAAAAAGTTTTTAAAACATTCGTTTTTTCAGGAGCAGTAATTTTAATAATGCTTAAAGTGAAACAATAAAAATTTAAATAAAAAAAAAATTTAAGATCGTGCCTGCGGGTACCCTTGGTCTGCCTGTAAACTGGCGCATCTGTGCGATGTGTAGAACAGTGCTGCAGCAATAATAACATTTCTAAAGGAAAAAATGTAATTTAAACTTGCTTGCGGCTGTAATGTATTGCCGGCTCCTGCCAATATAGATAAAAAATCGATGAAAAAAAACAGCGTGGGGGTCTCCCTTTGGGTCTGGTATGGATTTTAAGGTGGACTCCAAATTTTTAAAAAAAATTGGTGTGGGGTCCCCCCCAAAATCCATACCAGACACTTGTCCGAGCATGCAGCCTGGAGGTCAGGACAAGCGAGAGCCCCTCTCCTGAACCATACCAGGCCACATGCCCTCAACATGGGGGGTGGGTGCTTTGCGCCCCCCACCCCAAAGCACCTTGTCCCCATGTTGATGGGGACAAGGGCCTCTTCCCGACGACCCTGGGCTGTGGTTGTGGGGGTCTGCGGTCAGGGGGGCTTATCGGAATCTGGAAGCCCCCTTTAACAAGGGGGCCCCCAGATCCCACTCCCCCCCCTATGTGAATGGGTATCGGGTACATTGTACCCCTACCCATTCACCAAAAAAAGTGTTTAAAAGTTAAAAACCACAAGAGACAGTTTTTGACATTATTAAAAAAAAAAAAAAAAGTGTCCCGTGATGTAAATCCATCATCAATCATGCCACACGATGTACCCGAAAAACAGTACAAACTCCGCCTCCATGGGAGGCCTCCCAGCGACTGCTATCTTATGGCTTTGAAAGCTCTTATATAGGCAAGGGCCAGGCCATCTGCTGACATAACTGGATAACTCCAGCCCCCCTCTGATGGCACACACAAATGCAAACACACAAATCCCCGTTCTGACAGGAGAGGAGAAACAGATCGTCTGTTCCTAGTAATTAGGAACAGCGATCTGTCTCCTCCTCCAGTCAGTCACATTCCCCCACAGTTATAAACACAGCTGATGTTCAAGTCAAACTTACATTCAAACCCATTCCTAGCCAGGACTGAACGTAAGGCTTATAGCAACCAGGCCCATCGCTCCTAGATACTTTTCTTCCTTGCAGAAGCCATTTGGCAGAAATACGCTTGACGCTTGTAAATGCGTCTAATCGCATTAAGGCGCATTAAGTGCTTGAGAGTGAATAATTTCAATGGCCAAAACCCCCTACTCTAGCAATAACAAAACAAAAAAAAGAACATTTTAAATGTATGGCTTTTGATATAGAATAATGCAGACATACATTGGTCAATGTGAAATGAACAAGTGTGTGATATTTAGCTCCGTGATAGGAGAACAAGGAATCCAGGTTAGATATAAAAGTATATTTCCAAGGAGGAATATCACCAAATTGTGGTTATTTGCAATTGTCAGAACTTTTCTCTATTGGTTGAGTAGATAAATATGCACGCTCATTTCCCTGGATTTTCCATTTTTCAATAGTAACTCCAAGATCCATGGAATCTTTACAATCCATTTGATGTCCAGTCTAGAATTTGTGGTCAGTTAGAATGGTATTCTGTATAGCATTGAGCTAATTAGTAAATTACCATTCTGCTGATCTGCTGTGCTCATTTCAACTCTCGCCTTGGAGCTGAGCTTGCTAACAACTTATAGTTAGGATATTTAATATTTCAAATATTTAGTATAGTAAGACCTCTGAACACTGAGCAGCAATTTGTTTTGTTTTAAGCTTCACTGAAAGGTAGCAGAAAGACGTTTAGTTCTAGATTATGTAGTTGTAGTTGTAATGAATGACTCCCACATATCACCATTTTATTTCCACTGAAGTAATAACAGCTCATTTACTTAGCTTGTTTACAGAACAAGCTTACTTGCCTTCTTAAAGCATAGGGCCAAAAAAATCCTCTTTGATCACAGCACCAGATTTACTGTTTCATACACAATTCAACACTGGTAGGATTTTACACTTCACCTTAAAGTGCAAGTTCACCTTAGAATTACTCTATGAACATTAAACAGCCCTATTGTGTGGGCGCCGGCGGACTTTTTTTGGCCAAAGTACGGCGGACTAAAGTTTTAAGTTTTGTTTTAAAATTATCAGCGCATGCTCAGTAGCAAGTATTTTTCTAGTATTTTTCGTTTTCTAGTCCCGTCGTACGTGCTGTACGTCATCGCGTGAACCGTCAGACTTTTTGCGTGATCGTGTGTGGTCAAGTCCGTTCGCTTTTTAGTCCAGCGGACCCAGCTGGAAAGTCCAGCGGATTGTCCGCTGGACTTAGGTCCGCCGGGAAAAGTCCCTTCGTGTGTACGCGGCATTAGAATTACTCTATGAACATTAAACAGCCCTATAACAAGTGTCAATTTATAAATGCATAGCCCCATGCTTGACTTATGTCTGGTTGTAAAGCATTCAACATAGGTAACTGCCAGCCATTTACCAGCAACACCATGCAGCTCATGGTGTCACTCAGTCTCCCTTGTGCTATCCACATCTTTGATAACTTTCAGATAGCATTTCAGAATCAGGCATTTTGTATTTAAAGCTTGCACATTGGCCTTGACAGAAAAAATAACAAGAATGTTTAATCATGAGCTATAGAAACTCTGTTTTTTAATTGCCATGTGCAATATTGGAAGTCTGTGCTTACTTCACACTCTAGTAAATCCGGTATGATGGGTATTAAACAGTCATAGGACACATGTCTTTTGATAAATGCTTAAATGTCGGGCACTTATCAACAGAACCATACAACTCCTGATGTAACCTACTTTCCTACAAAGCTAGAAAACCCCCAAAATATCACCCCTGAAACAAAAGCCCACCTTTTAAAGGGAAGCCTTGCAGAGAAAAAAGCAAAACAAGCGTAACCTTATAACCTCATCAATGTACAATAAAAATCAATGTATCTCCAAAATAAGTGAAAACCCTAAACTACCAGCTGAAACAAAAACTATTTTTTCCAGAGAGATTTGCTGCAAAAACAGTTAGCGATCAGAAATAAAGTACACTTTTCTAATTGTCCTTAAACTCCCACTAAGCAGTTTGACAGCTTTCCATATCCTTTTCCTGCAACAGCTTCCAATATACTGACACTGTGACTGCTCTACCCCTTCCCCCCCATCTTTTATAGTCAGGGGACTTGCACATAACAAAGTCCCTATATTGCCCCTTCTACACCAGCTGGCTTAAATTCATAGGCTCTGGTAGTGCATTATAGTTACAAAGAATTCAGCCCAGCAAAATTCACCATCAATTTACCAAGACCACAAATCTCGAACCTGCAGGTTTAGCCTCAAACCCATGGCAGCACCAAACCTGAGCCTTACCCTGATTATAGTTAAGAAAAGAAAGTATGCTTTAAAAAGTGGCATGATAAATCTTTGATATTTTCATGAATGTCTGGATTTCCAATTCCAGGCCTTCAAATCAGACAGCCAATTATTATACAAACGTTGGCCTTAACATTGTGCTCCAACAGTGTCCCTTCTTACCTTCCACACCAGTTCAATGATCAACGTCCCCTATTGTTTAATAATATAAATGGGTTATAACCCTCTGGGCTAATGGTGTAAAACCCCAAACCAATGTCTATAATAAATCAAAGAAGCAGCCGTATATAAAAATCCCTTAATTACAGAGACAGTAAGGCTATTCCGTCTGAAATACAGAGCTATGCTCAATATGAAAAATAGTGTTGCTCTTCTCTGCTGGCTTCTAACGCGTTTCATTGGGATGACGACTTCTTCAAAGGGACGTGACCCCGACGAAACACGTTAGGGGTGAAGCCAGTCCATGTGTGTGAACCAGCAGAGATGTGTGATGTCTAGCAGCAGGAGTTTTGTAGAGAGCATCTGCATGTAAACTCCAGGAGTCAAATCAAACGCTGCTGAGAGAGGAGTAAGATATGCTTTATTTCTGGTCTGGTGCAGGATTATTTTTAACTATTTTATGTGAGTGCATAAGATTTTAATAAAAGGATTGAGTTTTTGTATCATGCTATGTGTTTTTTTATTGTTTTCCGGCATCCAGAAATGTTATCATCCTTACTGATCTGTGTGGAGAGACAAGGCTGGGGGAGCTGTGATTCATTCATCAATTCATCCATCTATATGGTGTATTATGCTGTAGTAGTCCATTAGTCCATTATGCTTTACCTTTGCAGGGAAACAGAGGAAGTAAACCCATCAGGGTTTACTTCCTCTTTAAGGGCAGCAGCTGCACTAGTGTATTGCTGTCTGATCTGCAGCTTTACCCGTGTTCCTGTTCCTGTACCCTGTATTTTGATTCGTGTGTTTGACCCGGCTTATCCTGATCAGGCTTGCATTCCACCTGTACTAACCTTGGCTTGCCTTAAGACTTAATTTATATCTTCTCATCTGCCTGTTATCCTGTTGCCAACCTCTGCCTGCATTTTGACTATTCTCTTCCTGCCATTTATGCTTATATCTGATCATCCATTGCTGATCTGGCTTGTCTGAGCTGCATCCAGTCATCCATCTGTCCTGCTCTGCATAGTGCCTGGTGACGCTGGTCCTACATAGTGCCTGCATCTGCTGTTCCTGCTGCCATCCTGTGCTTCAACTATCCAGCCCAACTCTGGTGACGCACGGGCCACACACCTCTGCAACCAATGGAAGATCTTGCAGGCATTCTTACCTCACTGCCCTCTCATAGCCACTGATGCAACACCAGTGGCCCTTGAGTCGGGCTGTATGAGAGGTCACTCTCTACACGTCAGGCTCTGCCACAAGGTACATGACAAACACACAGCAGGTCCATAAGAATCTTCACAGAATGCTGGTCTGATACAGAATTGTTTTTAACATATGCGACTACATAAGATGTTAATAAATTAATGGAGTTGTTTGTACGGTATCATGCTACATTTTCTTTTCTGGTATCTACATATACTATCATCCTGATTCATCTCTGTGAGAGCCTGGAGGAGAGACGAGCCTGTGGGAGCTGTGATTCATCTACCCATATGGTGTATTATGTTGTTGGTGTCCAACATGCAATTGCTAGGCAATTTTAGTGAGTGGGTGTGTGTCCAATATTAGGTGGTGGGCTGTCTTCTGGTGAGTAACACACAGCAGGTTAATAAGAAGCTTCTAAGCAACAACTAAGAAAAAAGAGCGCATGGCCGTATCCAAAGTAGCATGTAAGGGAAAGGATAGGCGTTAAACCTGGGTCGCTGCTCCCCAACTCATGAGACCAAAAGGGGCAAAAATTTTTCAATAAGGGGGCACTGTTCCAGGGAGTAGGCAGAGACAAATTGCTGAAAAGTCCAATGCAGTAAACACTTTATTGGAGAGCTTGACAGGCAGATAACTTGATAGGCAGATAACTCAATAGTACTCGCACACTTTTGAGTAGCAATCTCTGAATGGATATTAGGTCTACTATTAAAGAGCAACTGCAGTCTGCTCACATAATTTGTAATAAAAACATCTTTGCCATTCTGAAGTTTCTCTCCAACCACTTTGCATATTATTTTATATATACTGTGATTCTGTACTTGCCAAATATGCTGCAGTAAAAAAGTCTGGCTGCAACCATTTTAACTGTGGGCAGCTGAAACTGCTGCCTGTTCTCTTACTTGATTTACACAGAGGCACACCTACAGCTCTACATCTCTCATTGGCCTTCTTATGACTCATCCCCCCTCCCTTCCTGGCAAACTCTCACGAGAGTGAGAGAGAGAGAGCTGTGCATGATGTCATATATAGTGCATGATAACTCAATAGTACTCGCACACTTTTGAGTAGCAATCTCTGAATGGATATTAGGTCTACTATTAAAGAGCAACTGCAGTCTGCTCACATAATTTGTAATAAAAACATCTTTGCCATTCTGAAGTTTCCCTCCAACCACTTTGCATATTATTTTATATATACTGTGATTCTGTACTTGCCAAATATGCTGCAGAAAAAAAGTCTGGCTGCAACCATTTTAACTGTGGGCAGCTGAAACTGCTGCCTGTTCTCTTACTTGATTTACACAGAGGCACACCTACAGCTCTACATCTCTCATTGGCCTTCTTATGACTCATCCCCCCTCCCTTCCTGGCAAACTCTCACGAGAGTGAGAGAGAGAGAGCTGTGCATGATGTCATAAGCCTAGGCTAATGACGAGACAAGAAACAGAAAGTGGGCTTTATAAGGTATTTACTGGCAGAAAAAAAATATTTTACTATCCAAAGTTAAAACAACAAGGGCAGAAGATTTTATAGATGGAAAGATGAAAAAATTAAAGTTCCGCTTTAAGTTATCTGCCTGTCAAGTTTTCCAATAAAGTGTTTACTGCATTGAACTTTTCAACAATTTGTCTCTGCCTAAACGGAGCCCCCTTATGGAACATAATAAGAAGCCTCACAGAGTTTGTTTGATAGTTCGAAGGAAGATGTGAACTTTTTCACTGAAGAGATACTTTTTTCCACTAAAGATGCTTTTTGATTTTTTCATGTTTGTTCAAAATTGCAACACTTTTTTTTTTTTAAAGTTTAGTGGTGTATTTCAGAAGGCATAACCTAAATTCTTGTACAAAGAAAAATGGGCAAACATTTTTGTCCAAAGAATTTTCGTACGATTTTTGTATAGTGTGTACACGACTTTCGACAGCCGATTCCGAATTTTTGTACGAAAATCCCCGAAGGGACAAACTCCAACATTTTTCTCCTACGGGAACAGAACGAAATATTTTCGTATAATGTGTACCATTTTTATACGCTTTTCGTACAAGAAAAATCAGAAAAGACTGCGCATGATCAGAAACAATAAACAACAAAAAAAGCCTTTGTGGAGAATATTCGTACAAATTTTCTTTATCGGTTCTGATTTGCTGTGAAACATCGAGAAAAATCGGATGAATGTTTGCCGGATTTTCTTATAGTATGTACCCCACATTACAGTCACTGAACAACTTCCCTTGCCTTCTCTCCTTAATCAGTTTCCACTCTGTCTCATAGTGATTTCTAGCAGGAAGGTTTTTTTTTTATTGCAGAAGATGTTTCTTCTGAAATAAAAGCTTATTACATGCCTGCTCACAAACATCTATAAAATATACACTGAGGGTTTGTATGAGTGGGATTTACATGATCCTGGGCCACCCAATTAGGATGTCCAAAGATTCCAAACCTGGGAAAAAATGTTGGCCAAGGCAAGGGAGCTTGACATCATATTGATGGTGGGGAGATGAGAGTTTAGTTTAATTTTAATACATAGATAGACATTGCATTAATAATTTAAGACTCAATATACTCTGGCACAATGAAACCATCTGAAAAGCAGCCCTGTCCAGAATAGATATATTTCGGCAGTAATGCCCAGAAGGTGAAGCTGTTTCAGCTGACTTTGTACATCTTTTTCTGTACTGTATTTGCTTTCTTAAAAGCAGTTTCAAATGTGTTGTAAAGAATCAAAGAGGAAAGCAGTTACTTAGTTTCATAGTAAGCTGTGTCTGGTCACTTTAGTTCGGAGCGTGTGTGCTTATCCAGCTGACTTCAGCTAAATGTGTGTTTATTACACTAGGTATCCAAGGTGCCTAAGCCTGAAATGGCTAGTTTACCTTGTAGAAATTAGTTTATGATGTGTGTTATGCTTAATTATGTGAAGCAAAACACTGTACTTACATTTCATATTCCTGCTAATGCATGGATTGAGTTACAGTACTTAACAATAAATATAAAACTGTCATCTGTTATAATTAAATGTTGGACATAGACATTACATAAGGACAATTGGATGTACAGTATATGGATTATTCAGGTGTCAAATAATGTTGTTGTCTTTTCAAATACATGTACAAGGACATTTATCTTAGATTAGAATGCACAATGGCCCAATTTATAATAGAGTCTATTGTTCTCAGTCTGGCAGCCTCTGTGTGGTAGGTATACAGTAAAAAAAAAAAAAAAAAAAAAAAAGATCAGCATGGAGTAGAGTCTGCTAAAATAACTGCTTCCATGTATAAATCTCCTAAAAACGAATATACAGAAATATGTTTTTTTTTTTTTAAACATTAAAAAAATAGATATATAATGTAACAAAGCACCAAAACAGTACAACTGACTGGCTCATCGTGCTGCTTCTGCCTCTCGCAGTCTGAGTTCTGTGGTATAGGAACTGATACCAAATTTAACAGGTTAAAAAAGAAAATAATAATCATAATATGTTCATAAATAACATTAAGGGGAGTTGCCTAACTTTGACAAAATAGGGACTATATTTAAATGTACAAATCAATGAAACAACAAAGCCTGCAAGGGTGTGGGGTGGGGGAGTTGGGCAGGTGCTAAACAAAAACTTCAATTTTTCTGGCAGATATTAAAAGGTAGTCCAATGTAGCACTAACCCCCACAGGGGCCACTGATTTTGTCCCAAGTTCTTGTTAATGGGGGGATCTATTGTTGCTAGAGGGGGCTTTATTGTTACTGGCTACATGGGATCTATTTTACTGCTTTTCTTGTTATCATTAACAAATTCCATACAGATTACTTATCACCACAAAATTATACTTGGTTCTGTATTATCTAAAAGGGCAGTAATGGAAGGTAGGTAGAGGGTGCTCGGAGGTGGGTAGAGGAGGAGAAAAGGGGTGACTCAGTAAGGGGGAGTTCCTGCACCTATTCTCTGAGAAAAAAAAGCCCTGGTCGGCATGTACTGTAAATTTTAACAAAATGCGGTTATGGGAATGCAATATTTTTTGTTTTTTAGAACAAGTTGGTCAGCATGTAAATGTGAAGAAATAAAGAAATGTGAAATGAGGAAAATAAATATGATTCTAAATGCTATAATTATAAGTATTAACTAAATGTGGTTACCGTGATGCAGTATTTTTTGTAATAGTGGTCCTTTTAATTACAACAGGAGGGCAGAATATTGCAATTACAAGGATATATATGGAAATTGCCTGTAAAGGAGACATCCAGCTGAGGTGTCATTTTCCAGAAGTCAAAACCGAAAAAACAATGTATGATACTGACTGCAAACAAGGTTCCCTTTGAATGTTCCAAGTGTTTCAGGAGGCTTAGCAGTAAATGACTTTCACTTAGACAGTAATGTAAATATCCTATTTTGGCAGAGGATGAAAACACAGGGAGTGCCTAAACAATGCCTGTGTCTTAAAGCGGTAGTAAACCCATCAGACTATTCTTCTGTATATGGACAATTGCAGGTTATGAAGTTTATTGTGCTAGATGAATATCCCCTTACCTGATTGCTTTGCGAGGAATCTGTATTTTTCTTTCTTATGACGTCACCCGTGCATGCGCCATATGTCGCAATTTTCCGGCAAGCATAGACCCTGCCGGAAAAATGCAGGGTCTATGCCGGGGCTGTGTAGTTTCCTAGTTTCAACGTCAGCCCCGCGATACTCCCATTGAGAAGCTGAGCCTTGACCCCATGTGACTCGCTACGTCAGAGGGGTTGTGAAGAGGAGACGAGGCTTCGCTTCAAGGAAAAATGTGCACACGCGGGATTATAGCCACAGCTACATACTGTGGGCGGAAATATATTACTGTATAGTCACGGAAGACAGCAGTAGTAATGGCGGCGGTGCGGTACAAGCAGGAGCGTTTACAAAAACTTATATTATAACAAGTAAGACGTTTTTTTTTAGGATACTATATATGGAACTTTGATTGAAAACACCTAAATTAAGTTTTATATTGCGATTTGTAAGTACATTGTCTGAGTTTACTACCGCTTTAACCGGATATGTGCTTCTTCATAAATTGTGCACATAACAAAGCATATAGTTAAGTACTTTATTCCTGGATAGACCTGTTTCCCCATGCTGAATATTAAACAGACGCATGTTGCGCACAATATTAAACACACACGTTGTGCACAGTCTGGAAACAATGAGTCGTTGCAAAGCACAGCTCAGTACTTTAGTCATTTATTTCTTGCTGTTTTTATGAAGACAAAAAGATTCATGCTGAACCCTTATTTCTAAATGAAAGTGGAATGCTAAGAGGTGTTCGTGGTTAGGATGAGGAACAATTGTTCATTGGTATAAAAACTGCTTTAGGAATAAAAATCCAGCATGACCTTAAAAAATATGCTATTTTTAGTCCAGATATTTAAGTAATTTTTGATTCAGAGACATAAACTTGACTGAAGACTTATTGTGAGTTTTCCACTATATGACTAGTAATGTAGAAGTATCAGCCAAATGATCAGACAAACAGAAATGTGCAGCTAGAGGTTTACAGAATAAACGCAGGATGAATTGACAATGAAAACAAGATGGTAATGGGGGTATGCAATATATACAGAACACATAATAACAGGCAATGTAACTATTGCAATAACATGAGCTGACTAAAAGCAGTTTCCCAATAAGAATACAGGTAGCAACACAGTACAGTTTATAATACTCTCAGAGAAACGAATAGAAAAATAGGAATGACTACTTGTGTTTTTCTTGGGGAAATGCTTCTCTCTCACAAGGAGATAAACTGTCTCTGACAATCCAGTTTGCCAGCTGGAGAGTTCCATTGACCTGGCATGAAAAATCATTGTTCTGGACATTGAATGGCTGTAGGCACAGGACCACCCTGCTGAACACAGTTTTGTTTACACGCCTGTGTGCCTGGGCACATTACAATTACTTGAATATAAAGAGAATTTCGCGCAATATATAGCTAAAAATAAAGTGCAATAAGGAATAATCCAATAATATAAATACAATAGTGATCTCAATACTACTGGTGAGAAATAATAAATAATACAGTATTAATAAGCATCAATATCTACATTAAGTAGTAAATAAAGTGACGGGTGCATATGTGCAAAACCTTATTAAAAGTACCCTATAAGGTGCTGTGGAATACAGGTAAAAATAAATTCAAACAATCAAATAGATTCAAACAATCATAGTGCATTCAAGTGCTATGCGATTAAAGTGCTATGCAATTAGATGATTAATAGTGAAACGTCAAATAATGGATGAGTAATCAATGACAGATGAATGGTTATCAGATGCTAGTGGAAAAAATATTAAATAAATAAATATATATAGTCCCAGGTTGGATAAAATATATATGAATAAAACAGTGTCCAAGTTAGTCCATCCGGTCCTGATGATATATATAGTCAGGTACCGTATTCGCTCTAATTATGCAGTAATGATATATTCCATTCATTCAGGTTATCAGCATTAACTGCATGATATAGATATTAAATCCTGTATATTTTCTGCAGCGGGTACTTGGTCCTGATTTTCATAAAATTCAATCCAATCGCTAGTCTCTCAAAACTCTCACCTCAAATATGAAAGATTGTAGCTTTTCGGGCATATCCTATAGCCCCATGGATTGTGGATACAAGTTGTTCAGCATAAAACTGGTAAGAGTAAAAAACTTCTCCTTTAAGAACGTTTAAAATCTTGATTCCTGCAGTGCTCAGTGTCAAAGTATGACAAAGGGCAAAGAAACAAGAAAGGGAAGCCTCCACTAGTGTAGTATCTTGGTTAAATATGGGCAAGTTTATTTAAGTACAGTGGGTGGACTCTTACATTAAAATCAAGGTTTAAAAGCAAAAAACGGCATAGACATATATAGAAGTAAGTAGCTCCTAGGCGTTCTCAGCGCCTTCTCACTTCTCACGTCTCCTCTGCCTACGGCCACTCCCTACGCGTTACGACACGTCACGTGTCTTCATCTGGGGAACCGGATTGGCTAATTGGGCTTTGTTTATATTGTGTACAACCGGAAGTTAGTATTCGGCCATCTTAGTTGTGGTCAGGTATCTACTAGGCGGCGGCCATTTTACCGGTGGTATACTTATTAAGGCGGATGTGTTTTCAACAGTGCGTTCCACCTCTGCGTTCCACCAATTATGGCGGCCATTATCTTGTAGATTAATGGGTTGTTAAGGCGGATATGTTTTCAACAATGCGTTCCACCTCTGCATTCCACCATTATGGCGGCCATTATCTTGTAGATTAGTAGATTGTTAATGTGTGACAACAATGTTAAGGTATCTAACAGGAATATTATAATGCAAATAGTATTATTGCGTCCCGGGACCTAATAGTGTCATGGTCATATTATACTGTCCCCACCTGAGTAGAGTATATATGTTAATAGAAGCCACATATGTTCCGTATTTATAATAATACATATCAGTAATGCATATAGGTTACTCCTAATGATTATGGTGGTGTTCTTATTAAATTGCCATAGATAATAGACCATAGGGAAATTATTGCTAAAACTAGATAAATAATTTTAAAATGAATAATGTCCTATATATAAATGGTCTGTTTAGTCCCAGTATATAGATACTGATATTGCTAAAATTAAATTGGTAATTTAATGCTGGATAATATCCTGTATATAAAAGGTCTGTTTATTCCCAATACATGGATACTGATATTGCCATGTCATCGGACATTGTATAGATGTAATGGATACCAAAGCTATTATACAGTAAAAGTATTTAAATAATTAAAATATTGTTAATAAAATCTATGGTACATGAAATGCACCATGAGAAATGTGTAATATTCTACCAGGTCTACCTGGTAGAATATTACACATTTCTCATGGTGCATTTCATGTACCATAGATTTTATTAACAATATTTTAATTATTTAAATACTTTTACTGTATAATAGCTTTGGTATCCATTACATCTATACAATGTCCGATGACATGGCAATATCAGTATCCATGTATTGGGAATAAACAGACCTTTTATATACAGGATATTATCCAGTAGGGATGGGCCCGGTGCTCGATGCGAACCCACGTTCGCATCGAGCACCGGGCGTTCGCTCGCTCGGCGAGCCCAGAACTATTTTGGCCGCTCGCATCACGTTCGTGTGATGCGAGCGGCCCCGCAATGCATTGCGGCCGGCGCGGCCGGCGCAGTGCATTGCTGGCTGATGATTGGCCAAGCATGCACTGTGACCCCGCATGCTTGGCCAATCACAGCCCCGGAAACTCGAAGAGCCATAATTGGCTACAGGCAGGACGCCTGTAGCCAATTACAGCTCAGGGGCTGTAGTACACGCCCCCCCCTATAAAAGGCCGCCACGCCGTCTGCGCCGGTCACATGCTGTTCCGGCGCAGATTGAGCAGGCTGATTCTGTGACACTCTGCTGGATTTAGTTAGGTAGAGAGATTCACTTACAGAGATTGAGTTAGATAGATTCAGTTACAAAGATTGATTGAGAAAGAGGGGCTTGTAGTGTGTTCGTGGCAGGCAGGCAGAGCTCCTATATTTTGTTACCAGAAGCACCTATAGGACTTGTAGTGTGTTTCGTGGCAGGCAGGCAGAGCTCCTATATTTTGTTCCCAGAAGCACCTATAGGACTTGTAGTGTGTTCGTGGCAGGCAGGCAGAGCTCCTATATTTTGTTCCCAGAAGCACCTATAGGACTTGTAGTGTGTTAGTCCCATCACACACACAGAGCTATATTTTGTTCCCAGAAGCACCTATAGGACTTGAAGTGTGTTAGTCCCATCACACACACAGAGCTATATTTTGTTCCCAGAAGCACCTATAGGACTTGAAGTGTGTTAGTCCCATCACACACACAGAGCTATATTTTCTTCCCAGAGGCACCTATAGGACTTGAAGTGTGTTAGTCCCATCACACACACAGAGCTATATTTTGTTCCCAGAGGCACCTATAGGACTTGAAGTGTGTTAGTCCCATCACACACACAGAGCTATATTTTGTTCCCAGAAGCACCTATAGGACTTGAAGTGTGTTAGTCCCATCACACACACAGAGCTATATTTTGTTCCCAGAAGCACCTATAGGACTTGAAGTGTGTTAGTCCCATCACACAGACCTTTATTTCCTTCCCAGAAGCACCTATAGGACTTGAAGTGTGTTAGTCCCATCACACACACAGAGCTATATTTTGTTCCCAGAAGCACCTATAGGACTTGAAGTGTGTTAGTCCCATCACACACACAGAGCTATATTTTGTTCCCAGAAGCACCTATAGGACTTGAAGTGTGTTAGTCCCATCACACACACAGAGCTATATTTTGTTCCCAGAAGCACCTATAGGACTTGAAGTGTGTTAGTCCCATCACACAGACCTTTATTTCCTTCCCAGAAGCACCTATAGGACTTGAAGTGTGTTAGTCCCATCACACACACAGAGCTATATTTTGTTCCCAGAAGCACCTATAGGACTTGAAGTGTGTTAGTCCCATCACACACACAGAGCTATATTTTGTTCCCAGAAGCACCTATAGGACTTGAAGTGTGTTAGTCCCATCACACACACAGAGCTATATTTTGTTCCCAGAAGCACCTATAGGACTTGAAGTGTGTTAGTCCCATCACACAGACCTTTATTTCCTTCCCAGAAGCACCTATAGGACTTGAAGTGTGTTAGTCCCATCACACACACAGAGCTATATTTTGTTCCCAGAAGCACCTATAGGACTTGAAGTGTGTTAGTCCCATCACACACACAGAGCTATATTTTGTTCCCAGAAGCACCTATAGGACTTGAAGTGTGTTAGTCCCATCACACAGACCTTTATTTCCTTCCCAGAAGCACCTATAGGACTTGAAGTGTGTTAGTCCCATCACACACACAGAGCTATATTTTGTTCCCAGAGGCACCTATAGGACTTGAAGTGTGTTAGTCCCATCACACACACAGAGCTATATTTTGTTCCCAGAAGCACCTATAGGACTTGAAGTGTGTTAGTCCCATCACACACACAGAGCTATATTTTGTTCCCAGAAGCACCTATAGGACTTGAAGTGTGTTAGTCCCATCACACAGACCTTTATTTCCTTCCCAGAAGCACCTATAGGACTTGAAGTGTGTTAGTCCCATCACACACACAGAGCTATATTTTGTTCCCAGAAGCACCTATAGGACTTGAAGTGTGTTAGTCCCATCACACACACAGAGCTATATTTTGTTCCCAGAAGCACCTATAGGACTTGAAGTGTGTTAGTCCCATCACACACACAGAGCTATATTTTGTTCCCAGAAGCACCTATAGGACTTGAAGTGTGTTAGTCCCATCACACAGACCTTTATTTCCTTCCCAGAAGCACCTATAGGACTTGAAGTGTGTTAGTCCCATCACACACACAGAGCTATATTTTGTTCCCAGAAGCACCTATAGGACTTGAAGTGTGTTAGTCCCATCACACACACAGAGCTATATTTTGTTCCCAGAAGCACCTATAGGACTTGAAGTGTGTTAGTCCCATCACACAGACCTTTATTTCCTTCCCAGAAGCACCTATAGGACTTGAAGTGTGTTAGTCCCATCACACACACAGAGCTATATTTTGTTCCCAGAAGCACCTATAGGACTTGAAGTGTGTTAGTCCCATCACACACACAGAGCTATATTCTCTTCCCAGAAGCACCTATAGGACTTGAAGTGTGTTAGTCCCATCACACACACAGAGCTATATTTTGTTCCCAGAGGCACCTATAGGACTTGAAGTGTGTTAGTCCCATTACGCACACAGAGCTATATTTTCTTCCCAGAAGCACCTATAGGACTTGAAGTGTGTTAGTCCCATCACACACACAGAGCTATATTTTGTTCCCAGAAGCACCTATAGGACTTGAAGTGTGTTAGTCCCATCACACACACAGAGCTATATTTTGTTCCCAGAAGCACCTATAGGACTTGAAGTGTGTTAGTCCCATCACACACACAGAGCTATATTTTGTTCCCAGAAGAACCTATAGGACTTGAAGTGTGTTAGTCCCATCACACACACAGAGCTATATTTTGTTCCCAGAAGCACCTATAGGACTTGAAGTGTGTTAGTCCCATCACACACACAGAGCTATATTTTGTTCCCAGAAGCACCTATAGGACTTGAAGTGTGTTAGTCCCATCACACACACAGAGCTATATTTTGTTCCCAGAAGAACCTATAGGACTTGAAGTGTGTTAGTCCCATCACACACACAGAGCTATATTTTGTTCCCAGAAGCACCTATAGGACTTGAAGTGTGTTAGTCCCATCACACACACAGAGCTATATTTTGTTCCCAGAAGCACCTATAGGACTTGAAGTGTGTTAGTCCCATCACACACACAGAGCTATATTTTGTTCCCAGAAGAACCTATAGGACTTGAAGTGTGTTAGTCCCATCACACACACAGAGCTATATTTTGTTCCCAGAAGCACCTATAGGACTTGAAGTGTGTTAGTCCCATCACACACACAGAGCTATATTTTGTTCCCAGAAGCACCTATAGGACTTGAAGTGTGTTAGTCCCATCACACACACAGAGCTATATTTTGTTCCCAGAAGCACCTATAGGACTTGAAGTGTGTTAGTCCCATCACACACACAGAGCTATATTTTCTTCCCAGAAGCACCTATAGGACTTGAAGTGTGTTAGTCCCATCACACACACAGAGCTATATTTTGTTCCCAGAGGCACCTATAGGACTTGAAGTGTGTTAGTCCCATCACACACACAGAGCTATATTTTCTTCCCAGAAGCACCTATAGGACTTGAAGTGTGTTAGTCCCATCACACACACAGAGCTATATTTTGTTCCCAGAAGCACCTATAGGACTTGAAGTGTGTTAGTCCCATCACACACACAGAGCTATATTTTGTTCCCAGAGGCACCTATAGGACTTGAAGTGTGTTAGTCCCATCACACACACAGAGCTATATTTTCTTCCAGAAGCACCTATAGGACTTGAAGTGTGTTAGTCCCATCACACACACAGAGCTATATTTTGTTCCCAGAAGCACCTATAGGACTTGAAGTGTGTTAGTCCCATCACACACACAGAGCTATATTTTGTTCCCAGAAGCACCTATAGGACTTGAAGTGTGTTAGTCCCATCACACACACAGAGCTATATTTTGTTCCCAGAAGCACCTATAGGACTTGAAGTGTGTTAGTCCCATCACACACACAGAGCTATATTTCGTTCCCAGAAGCACCTATAGGACTTGAAGTGTGTTAGTCCCATCACACACACAGAGCTATATTTTGTTCCCAGAAGCACCTATAGGACTTGAAGTGTGTTAGTCCCATCACACACACAGAGCTATATTTTGTTCCCAGAAGCACCTATAGGACTTGAAGTGTGTTAGTCCCATCACACAGAGATCCTATATTTTGTTCCCAGAAGCAACTATAGGACTTGAAGTGTGTTAGTCCCATCACACAGACCTTTATTTTCTTCCCAGAAGCACCTATAGGACTTGAAGTGTGTTAGTCCCATCACACAGAGCTCCTCTATTTTATTTGCAGAAGCACCCATAGGACTTCTAGTGTGTTAGTGGCATCACACAGAGCTCCTATATATTCTTCTCAGCAGCACCCACAGGACTTCTAGTGTGTTAGTGGCATCACACAGAGCTCCTCTATTTTCTTTGCAGAAGCACCCACAGGACTTCTAGTGTGTTAGTGGCATCACACAGAGCTCCTCTATTTTCTTTGCAGAAGCACCCATAGGACTTCTAGTGTGTTAGTGGCATCACACAGAGCTCCTATATATTCTTCTCAGCAGCACCCACAGGACTTCTAGTGTGTTAGTGGCATCACACAGAGCTCCTCTATTTTCTTTGCATAAGCACCCACAGAACTTCTAGTGTGTTAGTGGCATCACACAGAGCTCCTCTATTTTCTTTGCATAAGCACCCACAGGACTTCTAGTGTGTTAGTGGCATCACACAGAGCTCCTATATATTCTTCTCAGCAGCACCCACAGGACTTCTAGTGTGTTAGTGGCATCACACAGAGCTCCTCTATTTTCTTTGCATAAGCACCCACAGGACTTCTAGTGTGTTAGTGGCATCACACAGAGCTCCTCTATTTTCTTTGCAGAAGCACCCATAGGACTTCTAGTGTGTTAGTGGCATCACACAGAGCTCCTATATATTCTTCTCAGCAGCACCCACAGGACTTCTAGTGTGTTAGTGGCATCACACAGAGCTCCTCTATTTTCTTTGCAGAAGCACCCACAGGACTTCTAGTGTGTTAGTGGCATCACACAGAGCTCCTCTATTTTCTTAGCAGAAGCACCCATAGGACTTCTAGTGTGTTAGTGGCATCACACAGAGCTCCTCTATTTTCTTTGCAGAAGCACCCACAGGACTTCTAGTGTGTTAGTGGCATCACACAGAGCTCCTCTATTTTCTTTGCATAAGCACCCACAGGACTTCTAGTGTGTTAGTGGCATCACACAGAGCTCCTCTATTTTCTTTGCAGAAGCACCCATAGGACTTCTAGTGTGTTAGTGGCATCACACAGTGCTCCTATATATTCTTCTCAGCAGCACCCACAGGACTTCTAGTGTGTTAGTGGCATCACACAGAGCTCCTCTATTTTCTTTGCAGAAGCACCCACAGGACTTCTAGTGTGTTAGTGGCATCACACAGAGCTCCTCTATTTTCTTTGCAGAAGCACCCACAGGACTTCTAGTGTGTTAGTGGCATCACACAGAGCTCCTCTATTTTCTTTGCATAAGCACCCACAGGACTTCTAGTGTGTTAGTGGCATCACACAGAGCTCCTCTATTTTCTTTGCAGAAGCACCCATAGGACTTCTAGTGTGTTAGTGGCATCACACAGAGCTCCTATATATTCTTCTCAGCAGCACCCACAGGACTTCTAGTGTGTTAGTGGCATCACACAGAGCTCCTCTATTTTCTTTGCAGAAGCACCCACAGGACTTCTAGTGTGTTAGTGGCATCACACAGAGCTCCTCTATTTTCTTTGCATAAGCACCCACAGGACTTCTAGTGTGTTAGTGGCATCACACAGAGCTCCTATATATTCTTCTCAGCAGCACCCACAGGACTTCTAGTGTGTTAGTGGCATCACACAGAGCTCCTCTATTTTCTTTGCATAAGCACCCACAGGACTTCTAGTGTGTTAGTGGCATCACACAGAGCTCCTCTATTTTCTTTGCAGAAGCACCCATAGGACTTCTAGTGTGTTAGTGGCATCACACAGAGCTCCTATATATTCTTCTCAGCAGCACCCACAGGACTTCTAGTGTGTTAGTGGCATCACACAGAGCTCCTCTATTTTCTTTGCAGAAGCACCCACAGGACTTCTAGTGTGTTAGTGGCATCACACAGAGCTCCTCTATTTTCTTAGCAGAAGCACCCATAGGACTTCTAGTGTGTTAGTGGCATCACACAGAGCTCCTCTATTTTCTTTGCAGAAGCACCCACAGGACTTCTAGTGTGTTAGTGGCATCACACAGAGCTCCTCTATTTTCTTTGCATAAGCACCCACAGGACTTCTAGTGTGTTAGTGGCATCACACAGAGCTCCTCTATTTTCTTTGCAGAAGCACCCATAGGACTTCTAGTGTGTTAGTGGCATCACACAGTGCTCCTATATATTCTTCTCAGCAGCACCCACAGGACTTCTAGTGTGTTAGTGGCATCACACAGAGCTCCTCTATTTTCTTTGCAGAAGCACCCACAGGACTTCTAGTGTGTTAGTGGCATCACACAGAGCTCCTCTATTTTCTTTGCAGAAGCACCCACAGGACTTCTAGTGTGTTAGTGGCATCACACAGAGCTCCTCTATTTTCTTTGCATAAGCACCCACAGGACTTCTAGTGTGTTAGTGGCATCACACAGAGCTCCTCTATTTTCTTTGCAGAAGCACCCATAGGACTTCTAGTGTGTTAGTGGCATCACACAGAGCTCCTATATATTCTTCTCAGCAGCACCCACAGGACTTCTAGTGTGTTAGTGGCATCACACAGAGCTCCTCTATTTTCTTTGCAGAAGCACCCATAGGACTTCTAGTGTGTTAGTGGCATCACACAGAGCTCCTATATATTCTTCTCAGCAGCACCCACAGGACTACCGACTACAATGGCTGGAAGACCGCCAAGGGGAGGCAGAGCGTGCAGAGCCAAGAACACAGGGCAGGCAGGCTCTGTTTCTAGTGGACGTGGCCGTGGACGTGGACGTGGTCGTGCATCGTCATCAGCACGTGGCCATGGGACACGCGCGTCTTTGTTTTCGGCAGCTGGACATGTGGAGCCGCATCATGCTGAAGGCTTGGTAGAATGGATGACCAAGCCCTCCTCATCCTCCTCATCCTCTCTCACCCAGGCTCAGGGTACTGACAGAGCATCATCAGCCACCCCTTCCCTAGACCCACCATGTCCTCCTGAGGAGTCCCCCGAACTCTTTGAGCACAGTGTTGGGTACATGCTCCAGGAGGATGCCCAACGATTCGAAGGCTCGGATGACGATACCCAGCTTGAGGAATCTGGCAGTACTGTTCCACCAGCTGCAGCTTACTGCCAGGTTTGCTCTAGTGGTGAAGAGGGAGGGGATGATGAGGTCACTGACTCCACGTGGGTGCCTGAAGGGAGAGAGGATGAGGAGGAGGACGAGGAGGAGGAGGATGCGGCGTCACATGTCCAACGAGGCAGGATGCCCCCTGGAGGCCAGGTAGAGGCCAGCACAGCAACTGTACAACACCGCAGAGCTCCGCCTGTGCAGGGCGCTGCCTCTGCACGTTATCAGAAAAGTTCTTTGGTGTGGGCCTTTTTTGAGACGAGTGCAGCAGATCGCACCACTGCTATTTGCAATATTTGTCTCAAGCGTATCTCGCGTGGCCAAAACATCAGCCGCTTGGGCACGACAAGCATGACCAGACATATGGCGACCTGCCATGCAGCTCGTTGGCAGGCACACATAAAAGACCCACACCAAAGAACTAAGCGGACCTCTCCTTGCTCCTCCTCAGCTGGGATCTCCATCCCCACTACACCTTCAGTCCTCTCTGAAAGCTGCTCTGAGAGGACTGAAGGTGTAGAATTAGGTGTGTCACAACCAAGTACTTGCAGTACACCGACGTCCGATTGCAGCAGGCAAATTTCCCTGCCCCAGCTGCAGGACCGTAGAAAGAAGTACACTCCCAGCCATCCACATGCCCAGCGGTTGAATGCTAGCCTTGCTAAATTGCTAGCACTTCAACTGCTGCCTTTTCAGTTGGTAGACTCGGCCCCCTTCCGTGAGTTTGTTCAATGTGCGGTTCCTCAGTGGCAGGTTCCCAAACGCCACTTTTTCTCGCGGAAGGCGATTCCGTCTCTCTACCGGCATGTGGAGGGCAATGTCCATGCCTCGCTGGACAGGGCGGTCAGCGGTAAGGTGCATATTACCGCTGACTCATGGTCCAGCAGGCATGGACAGGGACAGTACCTTTCTTTCACGGCCCATTGGGTCACTCTATTGGCAGCTGGGAGGGATGCAGGACAAGGTGCAGTAGTGTTGGAGGTTGTTCCGCCACCACGCCTCCAAAACGCGACTACTGCTACTGGTTGTGACACACCTCTCTCCTCCACCCCCTCCTCTTCTTCTTCCTCCAGTGCTCTGTCCTTGGAACCAGCGGTGCTCCGTAGGCGTACAAGGGGCTACGCAAGTACGCAGGCAAAAAGATGCCATGCCGTGCTTGCGCTGGTGTGTTTGGGGGACAGGAGCCACACTGGGCCAGAGGTTCTGGCAGCTCTGCAGGGGCAGGCCGAGAGGTGGTTGACGCCACGTCAGCTTAAGCCAGGAATGGTCGTTTCTGACAATGGCACCAACCTCCTCTCCGCCCTGCGACAGGGGCAGCTCACCCATGTGCCCTGCATGGCTCACGTCCTCAACCTGGTGGTGCAGCGGTTCTTGGGCAGGTTCCCAGGCTTACAGGATGTCCTGAGGCAGGCCAGGAAAGTCTGTGTGCATTTCCGCCGATCTTATAATGCCAGTGCTCGGCTGACTGAGCTGCAAAAGGAGCTGAACCTGCCCAAGAACCGCCTAATATCTGACATGCCCACCAGGTGGAACTCAACGTTGGCCATGCTGCAGCGACTGCACACGCAGCAGAGGGCCATCAATGAGTACCTTTGCGACTACGGCACCAGGACAGGGTCAGGGAGCTTGGTTTTTTTTCCCCACGTCAGTGGAGCATGATCAGGGATGCATGCACTGTCCTCTCACCATTTGAGGAGGCCACGAGGATGGTGAGCAGTGACAGTGCATGCATCAGTGACACTGTCCCTCTTGTCCACCTGTTGGAGCATACGCTGCGTGGGATAATGGACAGGGCACTTGAGGCAGAACAGAGGCAGGAAGAGGAGGACTTCCTTGCCTCTCAAGGCCCCCTTTATCCGGACAGTGTTCCTTCTGTCCCACCCATCACACAGGAAGAGGATGAGGAGGAGGAGGAGGAGGAGGAGGAGGAGGAGGAGGATTGTGTGAGCATGGAGGTGGAGCCTGGCACTCAGCATCAGCAGCAGCAGTCTTTTAGGGATGATGTACAGTCCCAACAAGCCAGTGGACTTGTACGTGGCTGGGAGGAGGTGGCTGGCGATCATGTCATCCTCAGTGACCCAGAAGACTCCGGACCGAATGCCTCAGCTAACCTACGCTGCATGGCCTCCCTGATCCTGCAAAGCCTGCGGAAGGATCCTCGTGTTCTTCGGATCAAGGAGAGGGACCATTACTGGCTGGCCACTCTCCTTGATCCGCGGTACAAGGGTAAGGTTGCGGACCTTATCTTGCCGTCGCAGAGGGAGCAGAGGATGAGACATCTCAGGGAGGCCTTGCAGAAAGGTCTGTGCAACGCGTTCCCAGAAACTGGGAGGCTACAAACTCCTGGTCCTGGGCGACGAGTTGCTGAGGCTTCGGTCAGTGGCAGAAGGAGCGGTGGGGAAGGTGGACGTCTGACCGATGCGTTCAGACAATTTTTTAGTCCGCAGCCCCAAGGTATGATCGGTTCCAGCAACCATCGCCAGCGTCTGATATACATGGTGCAGGAATACCTTGGGGCAAGGTCAGACTTGGACACCTTTCCCACCGAAAATCCTCTGGCTTACTGGGTCCTGAGGATGGATCACTGGCCAGAGCTTGCACAGTATGCAATTGAGCTACTGGCCTGTCCTGCCTCCAGCGTTCTTTCCGAACGCACATTCAGTGCTGCTGGAGGATTTGTGACTGATCATAGGGTGCGCCTGTCCACCGCCTCGGTTGATCGACTGACATTCATCAAAATGAATCAGTCTTGGATCACCACCAGCTACCAGGCACCTGAGGCGGATATAACCGAATAATTTTTAATGTCACATCCCTTCAAGACTGCCTATGCTGATGCTGAGTGACTGTCCTCTTATGTTCACTGACTATCCTCTTCCTCCTCCTCAATGATCCATGCCACCACACCAGTGCCTAAGGCACAATTTTTCAGCCCCTGTTTAACAGGGGCGTGTACTTCCAATTTTTTTAAAAAATGCTTCGCAACACGTGTGACTGCTGTGCTCCAAGTACAGTCTCTGTGAGGGGTTGCAGTGTTGTGGCACCAGCACCAGTGCCTAAGGCACAATTTTTCAGCCCCTGTTTAACAGGGGCGGGTACTTACAATTTTTTAAAAAAATGCTTCGCAACACGTGTGACTGCTGTGCTCCAAGTACAGTATCTGTGAGGGCCGGGTTGCAGTGTTGTGGCACCAGCACCAGTGCCTAAGGCACAATTTTTCAGCCCCTGTTTAACAGGGGCGGGTACTTACAATTTTTTAAAAAAATGCTTCGCAACACGTGTGACTGCTGTGCTCCAAGTACAGTATCTGTGAGGGCCGGGTTGCAGTGTTGTGGCACCAGCACCAGTGCCTAAGGCACAATTTTTCAGCCCCTGTTTAACAGGGGCTGGTACTTACAATTTTTTAAAAAAATGCTTCGCAACACGTGTGACTGCTGTGCTCCAAGTACAGTATCTGTGAGGGCCGGGTTGCAGTGTTGTGGCACCAGCACCAGTGCCTAAGGCACAATTTTTCAGCCCCTGTTTAACAGGGGCGGGTACTTACAATTTTTTAAAAAAATGCTTCGCAACACGTGTGACTGCTGTGCTCCAAGTACAGTATCTGTGAGGGCCGGGTTGCAGTGTTGTGGCACCAGCACCAGTGCCTAAGGCACAATTTTTCAGCCCCTGTTTAACAGGGGCGGGTAATTACAAATCTTGATCTAATAGTTCACAGCAGGGCCCATTCCTGCGCCCACCAAGAGTAACTATGAGGGCCTGCAGTCTTGTGGCAACACCGTCCACCACCACCGCCAAAGGCCCAATTTTTCTGCCCTGTTCATCAGGTGCTTGCAATTACAAATCTTGATCTAATAACTCACAGCAGGGCCCATTCCTGCGCCCACCAAGAGTAACTATGAGGGCCTACAGTCTTGTGGCAACACCGTCCACCACCACCGCCAAAGGCCCAATTTTTCTGCCCTGTTCATCAGGTGCTTGCAATTACAAATCTTGATCTAATAACTCACAGCAGGGCCCATTCCTGCGCCCACCAAGAGTAACTGTGAGAGCTTACAGTCTTGTGGCAACACCGTCCACCACCACCACCACCCCCCCAATTTTTCTGCCCTGTTCAACAGGTGCTTGCAATTACAAATCTTGATCTATTAACTCATAGCAGGGCCCATTCCTGTGCCCACCAGTCTTGTGGCTACACCAACATCTAATAGGGCAAATTTCTGCAGAGTATATACGCCAGGCCCCTACTTTCAAACATCCAACTTACAAACGACTCCTACTTGCAAATGGAAAGAGAAAACAGGAAGTGAGAGGAAATCTACCCCTAGGAAGGGAAATTCTATCCTGTTAGATTTAATTTGGGAAAAAGGTATCTCCTCTCTACTGATACTTTATCACCAATCCTTGTTTCAATTAAAACCCCACTTTTCCAAAAACATTTGTCATTGGGACGGAAAGTGAGGTGACATGTTCTGAACAGATGTGCAAAGACAGCAAATGTTACAGGGGTGATAACCCCTCCCTATGTTCTCCAAAAAGCTTAAAAATAGATTTTTTTGGGATGGAGCTACACTTCATAATGTACCTGTTCAGATTCTACTTAAGAACAAACCTAAAGCCGCAAGTGGTTTTAAATGGCTTCTTTTTTTCCTTTACAAATGTCATTTTGTGCAAGGACAGTTCTAAACACGGGAAACACATGCCACTTCACAGGCATACTTTAGACACCCCCCAGGTACCATATTTAAAGGAAAATTTCACTTTTTTTTTTTCACTTTATGCATCATTAAAATGACTGCTCCCGAAAAAACGTTAGTTTTTAAAAGTTCTTTTTGCATTGATATATGTCCCCTGGGGCAGGACCCGGGTCCCCAAACCTGTTTTATGACATTAACATGCATATTGGCCGTTGTAATTAGCACTTTTGATTTCGAACGTTCGCGTCCATTATAACGTATAGGGTTCGAAAATTCGCGCGAACTTTCGGTCCGTTCGAAGGTTCTGGTTCGAACCGAACCCGGGGGTGTTCGGCTCATCCCTATTATCCAGCATTAAATTACCAATTTAATTTTAGCAATATCAGTATCTATATACTGGGACTAAACAGACCATTTATATATAGGACATTATTCATTTTAAAATTATTTATCTAGTTTTAGCAATAATTTCCCTATGGTCTATTATCTATGGCAATTTAATAAGAACACCACCATAATCATTAGGAGTAACCTATATGCATTACTGATATGTATTATTATAAATACGGAACATATGTGGCTTCTATTAACATATATACTCTACTCAGGTGGGGACAGTATAATATGACCATGACACTATTAGGTCCCGGGACGCAATAATACTATTTGCATTATAATATTCCTGTTAGATACCTTAACATTGTTGTCACACATTAACAATCTACTAATCTACAAGATAATGGCCGCCATAATGGTGGAATGCAGAGGTGGAACGCATTGTTGAAAACATATCCGCCTTAACAACCCATTAATCTACAAGATAATGGCCGCCATAATTGGTGGAACGCAGAGGTGGAACGCACTGTTGAAAACACATCCGCCTTAATAAGTATACCACCGGTAAAATGGCCGCCGCATAGTAGATACCTGACCACAACTAAGATGGCCGAATACTAACTTCCGGTTGTACACAATATAAACAAAGCCCAATTAGCCAATCCGGTTCCCCAGATGAAGACACGTGACGTGTCGTAACGCGTAGGGAGTGGCCGTAGGCAGAGGAGACGTGAGACGTGAGAAGGCGCTGAGAACGCCTAGGAGCTACTTACTTCTATATATGTCTATGCCGTTTTTTGCTTTTAAACCTTGATTTTAATGTAAGAGTCCACCCACTGTACTTAAATAAACTTGCCCATATTTAACCAAGATACTACACTAGTGGAGGCTTCCCTTTCTTGTTTCTTTGCCCTTTGTCATACTTTGACACTGAGCACTGCAGGAATCAAGATTTTAAACGTTCTTAAAGGAGAAGTTTTTTACTCTTACCAGTTTTATGCTGAACAACTTGTATCCACAATCCATGGGGCTATAGGGTATGCCCGAAAAGCTACAATCTTTCATATTTGAGGTGAGAGTTTTGAGAGACTAGCGATTGGATTGAATTTTATGAAAATCAGGACCAAGTACCCGCTGCAGAAAATATACAGGATTTAATATCTATATCATGCAGTTAATGCTGATAACCTGAATGAATGGAATATATCATTACTGCATAATTAGAGCGAATACGGTACCTGACTATATATATCATCAGGACCGGATGGACTAACTTGGACACTGTTTTATTCATATATATTTTATCCAACCTGGGACTATATATATTTATTTATTTAATATTTTTTCCACTAGCATCTGATAACCATTCATCTGTCATTGATTACTCATCCATTATTTGACGTTTCACTATTAATCATCTAATTGCATAGCACTTTAATCGCATAGCACTTGAATGCACTATGATTGTTTGAATCTATTTGATTGTTTGAATTTATTTTTACCTGTATCCCACAGCACCTTATAGGGTACTTTTAATAAGGTTTTGCACATATGCACCCGTCACTTTATTTACTACTTAATGTAGATATTGATGCTTATTAATACTGTATTATTTATTATTTCTCACCAGTAGTATTGAGATCACTATTGTATTTATATTATTGGATTATTCCTTATTGCACTTTATTTTTAGCTATATATTGCGCGAAATTCTCTTTATATTCATTACTATTTTGTGTATTTGTGAACACACCACATTTTGCAGCAGAGCACTATTTATTTATTTACTTTGACTACTTCATATACTCCAAGTAGCGCGAGGGACACATATTCACATTACAATTACTTGGCTGTATTTTACCTCAGTAAAAAAATAAGCTGTATTGAGCTTTTGTAAGCTGCAGTGTGGAAGAGGCCTTAGTCAGCTTAGTTTACGCAAATAAAATCTTGCATCACAAGAACTCTAAAGTTGTAATACAGTCTCTCACAAAAGTGAGTACACCCCTCACATTTTTGTAAATATTTTATTCTATCTTTTCATGTGACAACACTTAAGAAATTACACTTTGCTACAATGTAAAGTAGTGAGTGTACAGCTTGTATAACAGTGTAAATTTGCTGTCCCCTCAAAATAACTCAACTCACAGCCATCAATGTCTAAACTGCTGGCAACAAAAGTGAGTACACCCCTAAGTGAAAATGTCCAAATTGGGCCCAATTAGCCATTTTCCCTCCCCCGGTGTCATGTGACTCTTTTGTTTTATAAGGTCTCAGGTGTGAATGGGGAGCAGGTGTGTTAAATTTGGCGTTATCGCTCTCACTCTTTCATACTGGTCACTGGAAGTTCAACATGGCATCTCATGGCAAAAAACTCTCTGGGGATCTTAAAAAAAAGAATTCTTGTTCTACATAAAGATGGCCTAGGCTATAAGAAGATTGCCAAGACCCTGAAACTGAGCTGCAGCACGGTAGCCAAGACCATATAGCGGTTTAACAGGACAGGTTCCACTCAGAACAGGCCTTGTCATGGTGGACCAAAGAAGTTAAGTGCACGTGCTCAGCATCATATTAAGAGGTTGTCTTTGGGAAATAGATGTATGAGTGCTGCCAGCATTGCTGCAGAGGTTGAAGGGGAGTGGGGTCAGCCTGTCAGGGCTTAGACCATACGCCGCACACTGCATCAAATTGGTCTGCACGGCTGTCGTCCCAGAAGGAAGCCTCTTCTAAAGATGATGCACAAGAAAGCCCACAAACTGTTTGCTGAAGACAAGCAGACTAAGGACATGGATTACTGGAACCATGCCCTGTGGTCTGATGAGACCAAAATAAACTTATTTGGTTCAATGGTGTCAAGCGTGTGTGGCGGCAACCAGGTGAGGAGTACAAAAACAAGTGTGTCTTGCCTACAGTCAAGCATGGTGGTGGGAGTGTCATGGTCTGGGGCTGCATGAGTGCTGCCGGCACTGGGGAGCTACAGTTCATTGATGGAACCATGAATACCAACATGTACTGTGACATACTGAAGCAGAGCATGATCCCCTCCCTTTGGAGACTGGGGCGCACAACAGTATTCCGACATGGTAACGACCACAAACACACCTCCAAGGTGACCACTGCCTTGCTAAAGAAGCTGAGGGTAAAGGTGATGGACTGGCCAAGCATGTCTCCAGACCTAAACCCTATTGAGCATCTGTGGGGCATCCTCAAAAGGAATGTGGAGGAGCGCAAGGTCTCTAACATCCACCAGCTCCGTCATAGAGGAATGGAAGAGGACTCCAGTGGCAACCTGTGAAGCTCTGGTGAACTCCATGCCCAAGAGGGTTAAGGCAGCTGGAAAATAATGGTGGCCATACAAAATATTGACACTTTGGGCCTAATTTGGACATTTTCACTTAGGGGTCTACTCACTTTTGTTACCAGTGGTTTAGAGGGGACAGCAAATTTACACTGTTATACAAGCTGTACACTCCCTACTTTACGTTGTAGCAAAGTGTAATTTTTTTCAGTGTTGTCACATGAAAAGATATAATAAAATATTGTGAGGTCTGTACTCACTTTTGTGAGATACTGTATATTAGGTGAAATCAAATAAACTTCATAAAACCAATAGAAAAATGGTCCAATTTGCTCTAACAGTAAAACATGGTCTTCTGATTCCAAAATAGTAATTGCATAACTCCTTGCATCAGCATTTTATAATGCTACTATTTTATTTATAAAAATTTTATATGAATTCCTTTAGTGTAAAAGAGAAATTTCCTCTCCCCATACATATACAGTATCTCACAAAAGTGAGTACACCCCTCACATTTTTGTAAATATTTTATTATATCTTTTCATATGACAACCAGGGCCGTCTTTAAGGCAGGGCAAAAGGGGCAGCTGCCCTGGGCCTGATCATTGTTGTGGGGCCCAAACCAGCAGTCTCATACTTGCCAACTATCCCAGTTTAAATTCCCTTGTCCCTTGAAGTTTTAGTCCTGTGCTGTGTCCCGAGATCTCAGTGTGAAATTCTGTTACTAATGCTGCCCAGCTCTGCCCTATTGTCATGTACAGATGACTCACCTGCAGACCCGGTGTTTATATGTAAAAAACCTGCATTGATTCGTAAAAAGCAGTGGCATTAATATGTAGATAGCCGTGGACTGGTTGCATTGATATGTAAATAGAGTTAGCACTAATATGTATATCATGCCCCTCTGAGGTCATATCCACCATCACCTCTGCTGAATGCCATCCACTGGGGAGGTAAAGGGACATGCTTGAAAGTCCTGCCTACAACTATGGTCATTAAGCCTAACATCAACCTGTTCTGCAAAGATAAGCAAACTGGAGGTGGAACCCTTTTTCAAAATAACATGGTGCTCCAGCACCTATAATTTTGGTGCATGTGAATACACACATCTCAGCAGTCATTGACAATTAATGGCACTGCTGTGTATCTGCTAAATGACAGCACATTTCTGTAGTGTCAGTAAAGCGATTTTGCATGCGTTCCCGTCACACACATATGTGAACGCAGGCTAAATGTCTCAGTTACATTGGTGGTCAGTGTAAATCCTCTCATTACATTGGGGCTTGGTGTACAATTCTTTCATTCACACTAGTGACCAGTGTGAAGGTCCCCCTTACATTAGTGGTCAGTGTAAATCCCCATTGCATTAGTGGTCAGTGTAGAAACTCCTCTTTATATTGTTAATCAGTAAAAAAAAAAATTAAAACTTGCATTTGTGGTCAGTTTTGAATCCTCCCTTACATTGGTGGTCCATGTAGAACCCCCTTTAAATTGGTGGTGAGTGTAAATCCCCCTTACTTTGGTGGCCAGTGTAGAAATCCCCCTTTATTGGTTGTTGATGTAAAATCCCCCATTACATTGGTTGTCAGTGTAACTTCTTCATTACATTGGTGATCAATGTACATTTCCCTTCACATTAGTGGTAAGTCCAGAATTGCCCTTACACTGGTGGTTAGTGTAAATCCCCCTTTACATTGGCGGTCAGTGTAGAAGTGTCACCTTACATGGAGGTCATTGTATATTCCTCTTTACACTGGTGGTTGGTGTAAATGCTCCTATTACATTGGTGTCGGTGTAGAAATCCCTCTTTATATTAGTGGGTGGCATAAAATTCCCTGGTACATGGTGGTCAGTGCAAAATCCCCCTCACATTGGTGGTCAGTGTAAATCCCCCTTACATTGGTGGTCAGTGTAAATACCCCCTCACATTGGTGGTCTTTGTAAATTCCCTATTACATTGGTGGTCAGTGTAGGATCCCCCACTATATACTTGCCAAATATTTCTAGCTTTGCTCTACATGATTCAGAATTTGCCACAGTGTACTGCCTCCTAACTAATCCCATCCCCCCACCACTGATCTCATCAACTCCCCAGCATTGCCACTGATCACACCCCCCTCCCCCAGAATTGCCACTGATCCCAAGAGTCCTAGGATCCCTAGGAGTTTTCTGTCTATTGATGGGTCCCACACCTTCATCAGTCCATGTTATGCAGGCAGTAAGGAGATAATGTGCTATAACCTTTAGCAAATCAGTGAGCAGTAATGATGTGCACTAACCTCTTACAACCAATCATTGAGCGGTAAGGATATGCCGTAACCTCTAGAAACTAATCAGTGAGCAGTAATAATGTGCAGTAACTTTTAACAACCAATTAGTGAGTGGTAAGGATGTCCAGTAACCTCTAGCAACCAATTAGTGATCAGTATTGATGTACAGTAATCTCTAGCAACCAATCACTAAGTAGAAGTCATGTGCTGTAACCTCTAGCATATAATCAGTGAGTCATAATGTGTGCTGTAACCTCTGGCAGCCAGTCAGTGAGCGGTAATGATATACTGTAACCTTTGACAACCAATCACAATCACTGCCTGATCTGATACAGTAAATAGATTTTGAGTCTAGCTGCTTTTTATTGTATGTATGTCTTAAAGCCTGTGGAGAGTGATATTGAATGGAGGAGGGGCCCAGTGTTTGCCCAGAAATGAACTGTGTGGTAAAGAGGGTGCTGCAATGACTTCAAACTGGTCGCAATGTATACCATGAATAACATATGTCATCAGCACATTACCAAGCTTGTTTCAAAGTGCAAAGCTCTTCTCTACTGCATCACAGAAAGATACAATTCTGGGACCACACGTGCCTGATAAAAGGTGCTTGTATGGTCCTGATATGTACTATATATGTGTAGCATACTCCTAGATAGGCTGTTAGGATGTCAGGTAAATGTAGTTATTTTTGGCTCCTCTGTAATCATTGGAACAGCTATTGATTTCTCTGGGCTGTTCTGTTCTATTCTCACAGGTTGCAAGCTTGACTATTTCACCCTGTCTTCTGGAGGCTTCTAGAACATAGGGGCTGGTAGAGTCAAATTGGCAGCCAGGGTAGCTTTTTTTCTGACCAACTCTCCAACTCTTACAGAGTCTTGGTTTTGACCTTTCCGCTTTGCTCCTGGCTTAAAGACTGCTCAAAGAAGTTCAGCCTAGAGAAGTATGTCCTCCTGTTGCTATTCAGTGTTTTTGGAATATCCCATAGTACCCCAACCCCAACAAGTTCTACAAGCAAAAAAGCATACAAAGACAACACCTAAACTATTTATTGGAGCCAGAGGGAATATACTGTTGCTTGGGTAACTGGTGGCCTCTGCACTGTTTGGGGAAGAACCAGTGAAAAAACATCATATACCCTTTTACTTGCCTGTTCTCAAGGGTGAAAATTATCAGTTTAATTATTTTTTCCATATAGCTAAGAGCCTCCATGTTTTTTTTTATTTAGTTACTCTTCTTTGTACCCTTTCCAGTTTCCAAGCACTTTTGTCAAATAGTGCCCAACGGTTTAATTATGATAAGGTCTTTCTAATGCCGCGTACACACGTACGGACTTTTGCCGGCGGACCTAAGTCCAGCGGACAATCCGCTGGACTTTCCAGCTGGGTCCGCTGGACTAAAAAGCGAACGGACTTGACCACACACGATCACGCTAAAAGTCCGACGGTTCACGCGATGATGTACAGCACGTACGACGGGACTAGAAAACGAAAAATACTAGAAAAATACTTGCTACTGAGCATGCGTCCTTTTTGGTCCGCCGGACCATACTACACACGGCCGGATTGTCCGCCGGACTGCCAAGTCCAGCGGATAATTTTAAAACAAAACTTAAAACTTTAGTCCGCCGTACTTTGGGCAAAAAAAGTCCGCCGGCGCCCACACACGAGGGGATTATCCGCTCGACTTCGGTCCAGCGGATAATCCCGCGGGATAGTCCCTTCGTGTGTACGCGGCATAAGACTTGGTATGGGTGCCTGTTTGATTGACAGAGTCTTGACTGCTCTAAAAGCTGCAGGTTGGTATTGCACCAAGTCTATAAATTACCAACATCTTTTCCCACCATTGAGTCACCAAATTCTACTCCCCTTAAACTCATAAAGTATGCATGTTTTGGTCCACAGTGATAAACACCAATTACACTGCAAACACAGGTGACAAAAAATATTTAGGAAACAACATTTGACACTGACCTTTTTGCTTTGAGTACTGCTCACTGTCTACACATCATACATATGTCACAGTCAATTTATGACTGTGCCACAAGTGAGAGTCTAAGACCCCTTTCACACCACACCGCCCAGCGTCGGCAGAAAAATGCCGATATTTTTAGCGTCATTTTACCGTCGGATTTGCGGCATATTTCGGCCACTAGCGGGGCGCTTTTACCCCCCGCTAGCGGCCAAGAAAGTGTTAAACCCCCCCGCAAAATGCCACAATAGCGGCTTTTTGCCGGCGGTATTACAGCGCTGCCCCATTGATTTCAATGGGGAGCAGCGGCGGAGGAGCGGTGGAGGAGCAGTGAGTTCACCGCTCCTTCACCGCTCCAAAGAAGCTGCTGGCAGGACTTTTTGTGACGCCCTGCCAGCGCACCGCTGCAGTGTGAAAGCCCTCGGGCTTTCACACTGCAGACAATGGTGCAGCAGTTTGAGGGCGGATTGCAGGTGCTATTTCTAATGCTATAGCGCCTGCAAAACGCCCTCGGTGTGAAAGGGCTCTAACAGACACATACTGTACAAACCTCAGCACACTGAGTGCAGTGGTTAGGTGTATGAAATTGTGTAAGTGCATAATGCACAGAATGAAGGTTGCAGGAGTGCATATTGCACAGAGTACAGGGGTCAGGAGTGCATAGTATAGAGACTGCAAGGATCAGGGGTGCATAACACATAGTGTGCAGGGGTTAAACGTGAGTTGCTCACAGTCTCCAGGGATCAGGAGTGCATAATGCACAGAGTGCATGGTTCAGGAGTGGTCATTGTAAAGAGTACATAGGCCAAGAGTGGTTATTGTGCAGCATACAGGGGTCAAGAGTGCTTAATACTCATAGTACAGGACAATACAGATCTTCTTTCCCCAAGCTCATTTTCCCTTCCAATACAGATCTCCCCCAACAGTACAGATACCCCTCCCTGCCCCTTCTCAGTACAGACCCCCGCCCACAGTACAGGCTCCCTCCTTCCCTACCAGTGCTCACCTCCCCCTTTAGTACAGACCCCTTCTCCAGTATCAAGCCCCCCACAGTACAGACCCTTTCCTTCTCCACCAGTACAGACCCCTCTCAAATACAAACTTCGTTGCCAGTACAGACCCCTTCCAGTAAAGACCTCTTCCCTCACCACCAATACAGACCCTCCCTCCAGTATAGACGTCCCTCACTACCAGTACAGAACTCCTCCCTTTTAGTAGAGACCCCCTCCCTCCTGAACAGTGGAACCCCCCTCCCACCTAAGCTCAATCACTAGATGTAATGAATAGATCGTGGCAGCAAAAAGTCCTCCCCTCAGCTGTGCAATGGAGATGAGGAGGAGCTCCCTCTGATTTGCATACGAATGAGCATATTACTTTCATTCATATGCAAATCCCGCCACTGGCTCATTCATATGCAAACCACACACCAGTTTATTCATATACAAATCCCATGCTGATTTGCATTTGTCTGAGCTATGGGCACAGTGTAAAGGGACAGAGCCTTTGCGGGACACATGCACATGCACAGCGGGATGTGGCAGCAGTTTGAAGAAGTGAGGCTTCTTGCTCTAACGGGAACAGAGACATAAAGGACTGGAGCGACCTTTACAACACTTTTCTGCAACAAGTATTTAAAACATAAAATAGGTGAATTTATTTTATTTTTTTAAAATTGTTACTTTAAGCTTACAATAGCATTAAAGTGGAAGTAAACTTCCATGTATTGTTTGTACCTATAGCTACGCCTATAATAAGGCTTACCTATAGGTACTGTAAATATCTCCTAAACGTGCACCATTTAGGAGATACTTACTGTAAATGCAGCCGATGACATCACTGGCGCAGGCACTCTGAAGCATCCTGTGCCTTGACCGGCGGCTTCCCCTCGCATGCGCGGGAGTGACGTCACGCGGCTCCGGCCAGTTACATAGCTGAAATTCGCGGACCCGGAAGGCAAAGATGGATGCGACCTCCATCCATAACAACGAGGCCTTCATTTGCAGGTAAGTTTCACATAATGTGCTAGTATGCGATACATACTAGCTCATTATGCCTTTACTTTTGCAGGTCGGAAAAAAATAAAAAAGGGCGCTTTACTTCCTCTTTAAGGATTAAGTATGTCTGGGTGTGTTTCTTTCGATTCACTGCGTCTCGATGTTTGACAAAGATTGCTTGTCATTAAGCTTTTTATCACACCATTTTCTCATCATGATTACCTGTGACATATTGAATAAACTTTAAAATAATAAAAAATGTGATACTGTGGCATTATGAATTAAGTCATTTGTGACGATTACCATGTATTTAAAAATGTGGTTAAGTAATACATGGCACTTTCTTCCATAAAAAAAGGAATGTTAAGAAATATAATCTTACATTGTTTAAAACAGACTTTTCAGAATTTTTATATTTGTTAAGGTAGGAACAAAACAGTTTATTAATATTTTTTTCCATAATCTCTTCAATCTAAGTAATGTTTGTCTGCGTTATATATGGTATACAAAAAAAGTATAAAAGTGTAAAAGTATAAGATCTCACATAATTCAGGGGGAGCTCGTTGGGCCCTTAGAGCGCTATGTGTTTTATTGCATATAGACAAATAACAATACATATCTTAGCACCCAGATTCTCCTACCTGAACCTCTCTTTAAACATTATCAAGGATAATCTGTTCTTAGAATTGTCTGCAATGAACTTACTGGCCCCTAGAAACATATTTGTTCCATTAGTCATAAACAAAAACAATAATTTTATGGCTCTACAGAATGCCATCTTGCGCAATCTATGCTTTCCACAATCTAAAGAGGGAAAATGTAAAAGGTATATGCACTTACACAGTTTGTAATGAACTTGTTGGCCTTAGAAGAATAGTATAATGCCGTGTACACACGTTCGGAATTCTCCTCGGAAAAAGCTCTGATGGTTTTCCCGACGGAATTCCAACGCTTAAACATAGTTACATAGTTACATAGTTAGCTAGGCTGAAAAAAGACACAAGTCCATCCAGTTCAACCATAAAAAAAAAAAGAAATAATAAATAAAAATAAAAAATATCGTACAATCCAATATACCCAATTCTATACCCACAGTTGATCCAGATGAAGGCAAACCCCAGCAGAGCATGCTCCAATCTGCTACAGCAGGGGAAAAAAATCCCTTCCTGATCCCCCAAGAGGCAATCGGATATTCCTGATTTTGCCTACACACGGTCACACCACATTCTGACCATCAAGAACGCGGTGACGTACAACACTACGACGAGCCGGGAAAAAATGAAGTTTAATGCTTCCGAGCATGCGTCGAATTGTTTCCGAGCATGCGTAGGAATTTTACGCGTCGGAATTGCTACAGACGATCGGAATTTCAGATAGAAACCTTTTCCGTCAGAAAAATTGAGACCATGCTCTCAAATTTTTGCTTGCGGGAATTCGGCCAGCAAAATTCCAATGGAGCCTACACACGGTCGCATTTTCCTATGAAAAGCTTTCATCGGTCTTTTGCTGGCCGAAATTCCAATCGTGTGTACGCGGCATAACAGTTATTGATAAAAGAATAAATGAATCTTATCATCTAGACTTCAGATGATAGCTTTGTGATAGAGATTCACAAGGTTATTTTTATTAAAAGTGCTATTGCAGATCTAGATAGTAAAAATACAATGGGCACCTGTTATTGATAACTCCAGGCCTTCTTGGAGTAGTAATGCACTAAACCCCTGTTGGTGCCAAAAGATTTACAAAGAGCTCTCTGCAGGTTTCCCCTGCAAACTTTGTACCTCATACGAACTGAGAGGTTTGTCATACACCACCCCATAGAAATTATTGTTTTTCAAAATTAAATGCAGCTACAAATTAAAAAGGTACTAGAATTAGGTGGTGTCCTAAATATGGCTAATTTAAATTATTTAGGTGAACTAAAGTTGTGTTCTAATGTTTTTAGTAAAAACTTAGATTTTCATCCATGCTATAACACAATCATCATAATGTATATAAGCTGTAGATCACATACCTGAAAATACAAATATAGGGGGAAAGAGCCCCCCCCCCAAAAAAAAAAAGAGCAGGTACTTTACACAACCCAAGTAGTTTGACCATTCACAAAAATAACTTTATTAACCAGTTGCCGACCGCCCTATAGCAGTTTCACTGCTACAGGGTGGCCACGCTGTGCAGGATCATGTATACATATAGGTGATCCTGTACTTCTGGGTAGTGGAAACAAGTGTGCACTGCCGGCGGCTCGCTCCCGCTGCGATTCTTCACAGCGGGAGCCGATCAGCGGGTCCCACAGTCCCGATGTCTGCCGGCACTCACTGATCGTTCCGTGCACAGGCAGAATAGCAGTCTGCCTATGTAAACAAGGCAGATTGATGTTCTGTCAGTAAGGAAGGCATGGATCCTGTGTTCCTGTAGTAAAAGCACCTCCCACACTACACTAAAACATTAGCTAGGCACACAGTTAACCCTTCGATTGCCCCTGATGTTAACCCCTTCCCAGCCAGTGTCATTAGTACAGTGCAGTGCATATTTTTAGCACTAATCAGTGTATTAATGTCATTGGTCCCCAAAAAAGTGTCAAAAGTGTCAGTTAGTGTCCAATCCCATGATGAAAATCCCAGTAGATCAGCAGTTTTTTAAATACTCAGACCAGTCTGTCTGGCACCAACAACCATGCCACATTCAAATTCACTTAAATCCCCATTCTTCCCCATTTTGATGCTCAGTTTGAACTTTAGCAAGTCGTCTTCACTACATCTACAGTAGATGCCTAAATGCATTGAGTTGCTGCCATGTGATTGGCTGATTAGCAATTTGTGTTACCAATCAATTAAACAGGTGTACCTAATAAAATGGCCCGTGAGTGTATATATTTCCTTCTATAATGTTAACCCTTACCACTTTTTTTGTTTTTGTATATTTGCTCATAAAACCTCAGTAGGGTTCCCCGAAGTAAAATATTCTATTCAAATTAGTTCTAAGATAAGGGGTACTGTCAGGAACCAGTTGTAAAGCCTGGTATACACTACAGTTTTTTTTTGTGCAACTCTGCCGGTTGCACGAAAAAAAACTGACAGCTCCGGTCGGAGACACTGTACTAACCATGAAAGGTTAGTCTAGTGATCTCCCCCTCTGAGCTGTTGTGTTCTGACATGGGGACAGCCCTCCTGGCAGAACACTCCGGTCAGTGCTCTCTGTCATTGGCTTGAATTAGTATTAGTTGAAATTAGTTATTTGGTAGTTTGGATTGGGATAATTTGGATCTGAAATTCGTAAACGAAATTTCGTATTTCGTACAGAATTCGTTTTCATAAAAATTCGTAATTCGGATTCGTACGATTGTACGAATTTCGAAAAATTTGTACGATTTCGTACGAAACTAATCGCACATGTCTAGTATATTTCATCTTACACTGGTGGTTGGTGTAAATGCTCCTATTACATTGGTGTCAGTGTAGAAATCCCTCTTTATATTAGTGGGTGGTGTAAAATCCCCTGGTACATGGTGGTCAGTGCAAAATCCCCCTCACATTGGTGCTCAGTGTAAATCCCCATCACATTGGTGGTCAGTGTAAATCCCCCCTCACATTGGTGGTCTTTGTAAATTCCCCATTACATTGGGGGTCAGTGTAGGATCCCCCACTATATACTTGCCAAAGATTTCTAGCTTTGCTCTACATGATTCAGAATTTGCCGCAGTGTACTGCCTCCTAACTAATCCCATCCCCCCACCACTGATCTCATCAACCCCCCAGCATTGCCACGGATCACACCCCCTCCCCCAGAATTGCCACTGCTCCCAAGAGTCCTAGGATCCCTAGGAGTTTTCTGTCTATTGATGGGTCCCGCACCATCACCAGTCCATGGTGTGCAGGCAGTAAGGAGATAATGTGTTATAACCTTTAGCAACCAATCAGTGAGCAGTAATGATGTGCACTAACCTCTGGCAACCAATCATTGAGCGGTAAGGATATGCAGTAACCTCTAGCAACCAATCAGTGAGCAGTAATAATGTGCAGTAACTTTTAGCAACAAATTAGTGAGTGGTAAGGGTGTCCAGTAACCTCTAGCAACCAATCACTAAGCAGAAGTCATGTGCTGTAACCTCTAGCATATAATCAGTGAGTCATAATGTGTGCTGTAACCTCTAGCAGCCAGTCAGTGAGCGGAAATGATATACTGTAACCTTTGACAACCAATCGCAATTGCTGCCTGATCTGATACAGTAAACAGATTTTGAGTCTAGCTGCTTTTTATTCTATGTATGTCTCAAAGCAGGTGGAGAGCAAAATTGCATGGAGAAGGGGCCCAATGTTTGCCCAGAAATGAACTGTATGGTAGAGAGGGTTCTGCAATGACTTCAAACTGGTCACGATGTATACCATGAATAACATATGTCATCAGCACATTACCAAGCTTGTTTCAAAGTGCAAAGCTCTTCTCTACTGCATCAAAGAAAGATACAATTCTGGGACCCCACGTGCCTGATAAAAGGTCCTTGTATGGTCCTGATATGTACTATATATGTGTAGCATACTCCTAGATAGGCTGCTAGGATGTCAGGTAAATGTAGTTATTTTGGGCTCCTCTGTAATCATTGGAATAGCTATTGATTTCTCTTGGCTGTTCTGTTCTATTCTCACAGGTTGCAGGCTTGACTATTTCACCCTGCCTTGACCTTTCCGCTTTGCTCCTGGCTTAAAGACTGCTCAAAAAAGTTCAGCCTAGAGAAGTATGTCCTCCTGTTGCTATTCAGTGTTTTTGGGATATCCCATAGTACCCCAACCCCTACCCCAACAAGTTCTACAAGCAAAAAAGCATACAAATACAACACCTAAACTATTTATTGGAGCCAGAGGGAATAGACTGTTGCTTGGGTAATTGGTGGCCTCTGCACTGTTCGGGGAAGCGGTGAAAAAACATCATATACCCTTTTAATTGCCTGTTCTCAAGGGTGAACATATTCAGTTTAATTATTGTTTCCATATAGCTGAGAGCCTCATTTCCAGTTCCCAAGCACTTTTGTCAAATGGTACCCAACGGTTTAATTATGATAAGGTCTTTCTAAGACTTGGTATGGGTGCAATATGTTTTCTTATTTGGGTGCCTGTGTGATTGACAGAGTCTAGACTGCTCTAAAAGCTGCAGGTCGGTATTGCACCAAGTCTATAAATTACCAAGATACCAACATCTTTTCCTACCATTGAGTCACCAAATTCTACTCCCCTTAAATTCATAAAGTATGCAGGTTTTGGTCCACAGTGATAAACACCAATTACACTGCAAACAGGAGGTGACGAAAAATATTTAGGAAACAACATTTGACACTGACCTTTTTGCTTTGAGTACTGCTCACTGTCTACACATCATACATACCGTATGTCACAGTCAATTGTTGACTGTGCCACATGTGAGAGTCTAATAATCACATACTGTACAAACCTCAGCACACTAATCTTTAAAAAATGTAACGATTCTATTACACATGCTTTTCTGCACCGAGCCCACCTTAAAGAAGAATTTCTGGAGTATATAATGAGTGCAGTAGTCTGGAGTAAGTCATATAAACCCAAGCATACAGAGTGCAGTGGTCAGGTGTATGAAATTGTGAAAGTGCATAATGCACAGAATGAAGATTGCATGAGTGCATATTGCACAGAGTACAGGGGTCCGGAGTGCATAGTATAGAGACTGCAGGGATCAGGGGTGCATAACACATAGTGTGCAGGGGTTAAACCTGAGTTGCTCACAGTCTACAGGGATCAGGAGTGCATAATGCACAGAATGCATGGTTTAGGAGTGGTCATTATTGTAAAGAGTACATAGGCCAAGAGTGGTTATTGTGCAGCGTACAGGGGTCAAGAGTGCTTAATACGCATAGTACAGGAGTCAGGAGTATGTAAATCAGAGATTGCATGGTTCATATTTAACCCCCCTTCTCCTGACAATACAGATCTTCTTTCCCCAAGCTCATTTTCCCCTCCAATACAGATCTTCCCCAACAGTACAGATCCACCTCCCTGCCCCTTCTCAGTACAGACCCCCGCCCACAGTACAGACTCCCTCCTTCCCTACCAGTGCTCACCTCCCCATTTAGTACAGACCCCTTTTCCAGTACAGAGCCCCCCACAGTACAGACCCTCTCCTTCTCCACCAGTACAGATCCCTCTCAACTACAAACCCCCTCCCTCTTCACCAGTGCAGACCACTCTTCCTCCCTTGCCAGTACAGACCCCTTCCAGTAAAGACCTCTTCCCTCACCACCAATACAGACTCTCCCTCCAGTATAGACCTCCTCCCTTCAGTAGAAACCCCCTCCCACCTAAGCTCACTCACTAGATGTAATGGAGAGATCGGTGACAGCAATAAGTCCTCCCCTCAGCTGTGCAATGTGACTGGAGATGAGGAGGAGCTCCCTCTGATTTGCATACGCATGAGCATATTACGTTCATTCATATGCAAATCCCGCCACTGGTTCATTCATATTCAAAGCACACACCAGTTTATTCATATACAAATCCCATGCTGATTTGCCTTTGTCTGAGCTATGGGCACAGTTTAAAGGGGCAGAGCCTTTGCGGGGCACATGCACATGCACAGTGGGATGTGGCAGCAGTTTGAAGAAGTGAGGCTTCTTGCTCTAAAGGATAAACAGAGACATGAAGGACTGGAGCGACCTTTACAACACTTTTCTGCAACAAGTATTTAAAACATAAAATACGTGAATTTTTTTATTTTTTTTTAAATGTTACTTTAAGCTTACAATAGCATTAAAGTGGAAGTAAACTTCCATGTATTGTTTGTACCTATAGCTACGCCTATAATAAGGCTTACCTATAGGTACTGTAAATATCTCCTAAATGTGCGCCGTTTAGGAGATACTAACTGTATATGCAGCCGATGACATCATTGGTGCAGGTGCTATGAAGGATCCTGTGCCTTGACCGGCGGCTTCCCCGTGCATGCGCAGGAGTGACGTCACGCGGCTCGGGCCAGTTACACAGCTGAAGTTTGCGGACCCGGAAGGAAGACGGGCGAAGATGGATGCGGCCTCCAGCGGTGACAACGATACATACTAGCTCATTATGCCTATACTTTTGCAGGTCAGAAAAAAATTAAACATGCGCTTTACTTCCTCTTTAAGGATTAAGTATGTCTGGGTGTGTTTGTTTCGATTCACTGCATCTCGATGTTTGACAAAGATTGCTTGTCATTAAGCTTTTTATCACACCATTTTCTCATCATGATTACCTGTGACATATTGAATAAACTTTTGAAAAATAAAAAATGTGATACTGTGGCATTATGAATTAAGTCATTTGTGACGATTTCCATGTATTTAAAAATGTGGTTAAGCAATACATGGCACCTTCTTCCATAAAAAATGAATGTTAAGAAATATAATCGTACATTGTTTAAAACAGACTTTTCAGAATTTTAATATTTGTTAAGGTAGGAACAAAACAGTTTATTAATATTTTTTTCCATAATCTCTTCAATCTAAGTAATGTTTGTCTGCGTTATATATGGTATACAAAAAAAAAGGGTGTAAAAGTATAAGATCTCACATAATTCAGGGGGAACTCGATGGGCCCTTAGAGCTCTATGAGTTTTATTGCGTATAGACAAATAATAATACATATCTTAGCACTCAGATTCTCCTACCTGAACCTCTCTCTAAATATTATCAAGGATAATCTGCCTATCTATCACAACGCTCCTTCAGTGTTACCTACAACTCTGTCTCCTCCTCTCCGTTGCCCCTTTCTGTGGGGGTCCCCCAAGGCTCTGTTCTTGGACCCCTTCTCTTCTCCATCTACACCTCCTCCCTTGGTCACTTGATAACCACCCACGGCTTCCAATACCACTTATACGCTGATGACACCCAAATCTATCTGTCTACTCCTCACCTCACTCCTTTAGTCTCCTCTCGCATTACTAACTTACTAACTGACATCTCAGCATGGATGTCTCACCACTTTCTTAAATTAAATCTCTCTAAAACTGAGCTATTAATATTCCCCCCTGCCCGTGCCCCCCTCCCTGACTTTTCCGTCAAAATCAACAATGCAACCATCAGTCCCTCCCCTCACGCCAGGGTACTCGGTGTAATCCTAGACTCGGACTTGTCATTTCAGCCTCAAGTCCAATCGCTGTCAAAAGTTTGTAGACTTCACCTCCGTAACATCTCTAAAATTTGCCCCTTTTTAACAAATGACACCACCAAGCTCCTCATTCACTCCCTTGTTATCTCTCGCCTTGACTATTGCAACTCCCTTCTCATTGGCCTGCCTCTCCATAGGCTCTACCCTCTTCAGTCTGTCATGAATGCTGCTGCCAGACTTATCCACCTTACTAACCCCTCAGTGTCTGCCAACCCTCTCCTCCAATCCCTACACTGGCTCCCAATCACCCAGCGAATTAAATTCAAAATACTAACCACAACTTACAAAGCCATCCACAGCTCTGCCCCGAGCTACATCACCAATCTTGTCTCCAAACATATCCCAAACCATCCTCTCCGCTCTTCTCAAGATCTCCTACTGTCAAGCTCTCTTGTTTCCTCCTCCCATGCTCGTCTCCAGGATTTCTCCAGAGCCTCTCCTATCCTCTGGAACTCGCTACCTCAACCTGTCCGGCTATCCCCTACTCTAGCTACCTTCAGGCGATCCCTGAAAACTCATCTCTTCAGGGAAGCCTATCATGTCTCCAACTAATCTTCTACCACTTCCATCAGCTCATTCCCCACAGTTACAACCTTTTGTATCACCTCCCCACCCTATTAGATTGTAAGCTCTTCTGAGCAGGGCCCCCTTAATCCTCTTGTATTTTATTGTATTATAACTGTATTGTCTCCCTTTTATATTGTAAAGCGCTGCGTAAACTGTTGGCGCTACATAAATCCTGTAATAAATAAAAAAAAAAATAATAATAATCGGTCCTTAGAATTGTCTACAATGAACTTACTGGCCCCTAGAAACATATTTGTTCCATTAGTCATAAACAAAAACAATAATTTTATCTTTTGGATTCTTATCTCTCTACAGAATGCCATATTGCTCAATCTATGCTTTCCACAATCTAAAGAGGGAAAATGTAAAAAGGTATATGCACTTTGCAATGCAGTTTGTAATGAACTTGTTGGCCTCAAAAGAATGGTCTAATGCCGCGTACACACGATCGGAATTCTCGTCGGAAAAAGCTCTGATGGTTTTCCTGTCAGAAATTCAGACGGAATTTCGCTCAAACTGTCTTGCCTACACACGGTCACACCAAATTCCGATGATCAATAACACAGCGACATACAACACGTTCAACGGCACTATAAAAGGTAAGTTTAATGCTTCCGAGCATGTGTCAAATTGTTTTCTGAGCATGCGTCGGAATTTTGCATGTCGGAATTGCATACACACGATCGGAATTTCCAATAGAAAGTTTTTCCATCGGAAAAATTATGAACAGGCTCTCAATCTAAAGTCCGTCAGAAATGCCGACAGAAAAAGTCCGATGGGCATACACACGGTCGGAAAATCAGATGAAAAGCTCCCATCGGACTGTTTCCATCGGAAATTCCGGCCGTGTGTACGCGGCATAACAGTTATTGATAAAATAATAAATTAATCTTATCATCTAGACTTCAGATGATAGCTTTGTGATAGAGATTCATGAGGTTATTTTTATTAAAAGTGCTACTGCAGATCTAGATAGTAAAAATCCAAGGTGCACCTGATAATGAAAACTCCAGGCCTTCTTGGAGTAGTAATGCACTAAACCCCTGTTGGTGCCAAAAGATTTACAAAGAGCTCTTTGCAGGTTTCCCCTGCTAAATGTCACACCTAGCATGACCTAGACCTAGACTAATGCCCCGTACACACGGTCGGAAATTCCGACCACAAAATCCATCTGAATTTTTCCGACGGATTTTTTCCGACACTGGTGTTGCATACACACGGTAGGACAAAGTTGTCGGAAAATCCGATCATTCTGAACGTGGTGACGTTCGTTGCGTACGACGGAACTACGTAGAGGCTATTAGCCAATAGCTTTGGTCTCGTAATTTCTTCGGAATTCTCTACACACGATTGGAAAAAGTCAGATCGGATTTTGTTCTCGGAAAATTTGAGAGCATTTGGAGCCCACACACGGTCGGATTTTCCTACAACATGGTCCGATCTGACATTTTCCGTCGGGATTTCCGACCGTGTGTACGGGGCATATGGAGGGGGGTTCTTTGAGCTTGCATAAAGAGTGTAATATTACCAAGGATCCTTCACAATAGAGACTTAAGAAAAGCAATAATGGTAAAATAAATAAAAAAAAAATTCCTTAAGGCCCCTTTCACACTGGGGCGGTTTGCAAGCGCTATTGCGCTAAGAATAGCGCCTGCAAACCGACCCGAAACAGCTGTTGCTGTTCCTTCAGTGTGAAAGCCCTCGGCGCTTGCAGGACGCTCAAAAATGTCCTGCAAGCCGCATCTTTGGCTCGCTATAGGAGCGGTATATTTACCGCTCCTATAGCGCCCGGTCCCATTGAAAACAATGGGGGGGCGCGCCGAACCCGCCCGCAAAACGCCGCAATAGCGGCGGTTTGCGGGCGGTATTGACCCTTTTTCGTCCGCTCGCGGGGGTAAAAACACCCCGCGAGCGGCCGCAATGCGCCGCTAAAACGCCGGTAAAGCGGCGCTAAATATAGCACCGCTTTACCGCCAGCGCCCCACTAGCGCTCGAAAAGCGCTCCTAGTTTAAGCAGCGCTTTACGAGCGTTTTTCGGGCACTGGCAGTGTGAAAGGGCTCTTAAAGCACTCGGGCTTTCACATTGCGATTGCAGATGAGGCTTCTTTCAAGCGCTTTACAGGCGCTTTTTTTAACGCTAAAGCGCCTGAAAAAGACGCCCCAGTGTGAAAGGGGTCTTATGGTCAATCAAAAAGTGGATCTCTATAGATAACATTTGCTACTGTGCTCTGATTAGCTGGAACAACTTAAACATCTCAGTACAAGAGGAGTCTTGACTTTGTACATCATACGAACTGAGAGGTTTGTCATACACCACCCCAAAGAATGGATTGTGTTTCAAAATGAAATGCATCTACAAATTAAAAAGGTACTAGAATTAGGTGGTGTCCTAAATATGGCTGATTTAAATTATTTAGGTGAACTACAGTTAATGTTTTTAGTAAAAACTTCGATTTTCATCCATGCTATAACACAATCATCATAATGTATATAAGCTGTAGATTTAACAGATCACATACCTGAAAATACAAATATAGGGGAAAGAGCCCCCCCCCCCCCCCCAAAAAAAAGAGCAGGTACTTTACACAACCCAAGTAGTTTGACCATTGACAAAAATAACTTTATTAACCAGTTTCAGACCGCCCTGTAGCACTACTGCGAGCTGCGCAGGATCATATGTATATATATAGGTGATCCTGCACTACTGGGTAGTGGAAACAAATGTGCACTGCCGGCGGCTCGCTCCTGCTGCGATTCTACACAGCTGCCGCCGATCAGCGGGTCCCACAGTCCCGATGTCTGCCGGCACTCACTGATCGTTCGGTGCACAGGCAGAACAGCAGTCTGCCTATGTAAACAAGGCAGATTGATGTTCTGTCAGTAAGGAAGGCATGGATCCTGTGTTCCTGTAGTAAAAGCACCTCCCACACTACACTAAAATATTAGCTAGGCACACAGTTAACCCTTCGATCGCCCCTGATGTTAGACCCTTCCAAGCCAGTGTTATTAGTACAGTGACAGTGCAAATTTTTAGCACTAATCAGTGTATTACTGTCATTAGTCCCCAAAAAAGTGTCAAAAGTGTCAGTTAGTGTCCAATCCCATGATGAAAATCCCAGTAGATCAGCAGTTTTTTAAATACTCAGACCAGTCTGTCTGGCACCAACAACCATGCCACATTCAAATTCACTTAAATCCCCATTCTTCCCCATTTTGATGCTCAGTTTGAACTTTAGCAAGTCGTCGTCACTACATTTACAGTAGATGCCTAAATGCATTGAGTTGCTGCCATGTTATTGGCTGATTAGCAATTTGTGTTACCAATCAATTAAACAGGTGTACCTAATAAAATGGCCGGTGAGTGTAAATATTTCCTTCTATAATGTTAACCCTTACCACTTTTTTTGTTTTTGTATATTTGCTCATAAAACCTCAGTAGGGTTCCCCGAAGTAAAATATTCTTTTCAAATTAGTTCTAAGATAAGGGGTACTGTCAGGAACCAGTTGTAAAGCCTGGTATACACTACAGTTTTTTTTTGTGCAACTCCGCCGGTTGCATGAAAAGAAAACTGACAGCTCCGGTTGGAGACACTGTACTAACCATGAAAGGTTAGTCCAGTGATCTCCCCTTCTGAGCTGTTGTGTTCTGACAGGGGGACAGCCCTCCTAGCAGAACACTCCGGTCGGTGCTTTCTGTCATTGGCTGAGAGCACTAATCAGGAGTTGGTTGGCTGCTGGTTTTCCAGCATGCATGTCCAACAGAAGACGGCCGAACAGGTGGCTTCTGTTGGACAGACCGACATACACACGTGCAGAATGTCGGCTGGTCTTTTTGTCTCTTGACATTCTGCACGTGTGTACGGGGCTTAACTTTACAAAGTTATATTTACTGAAACAGCAGCAAATTCTTTAAAACTCTAGCAGACGAGATGGAAAAACCAACAGAAATCTAATTTAATGTGCCTAAAATCAATGAAGGTCAAACCTTAGATAAAAGCATAACATTTTAAAGAAACAGAAAGGCAAGAAGCACCTTGAACTTTTAATATTGTGTCATTATTGTAAACATACTGGGTTTCTTGCTTTTTGTAATTATATCTACCTATCTTGGTCTATCGTGTTTTTTCAAGCTTTTTATAGTGAACCAGTTACAAGAAGCCCACAGGGACTTCATTTTTGGCCACCTCCTGAAAATGACAGTTACCTGAGTCTTATACTGACTTGGATCAAAATGCTTGGCCATTACTTAGATCTCTGATCCCACCATGCAAAAATGTAATAAAAACAAAAGAAATAAAACCACACAAATGTATAAATGTAATTAAACGCTTGTACCTACCTCCCCTGTGCTACGAACCAATTCCCTTTTCTTAAAACATGCAAAAAAAACAAACAAACCCCAAAATGGTACTAATATAAATAATCAGCTGTTTTGCTTAATAATCCCCTATGATATAATAGAAGCCAATATCCACTTCATCAGGCCCAACGCTAAAATGTTTAAACACACCTAACGGTGACAAAAAAAACCCCCAAAAAAACAAAGGAAGGAATATTTCTTTCCTACATAAAAAAGAAACATATACTGTAGTGAATAGCAATTATTTCAGGGACTCTGTGAATATTAATCACAGTCTCTTAAAACAGCTCCGAGTGTTCATAAACATCCAACGTATCTACATAAGCGTCCCAGTGTTAAATAAATATTGACAAAACAGCTTCCACCAAGTGATTATTTACTTCATGCAAAGTGTCTGCGGTGTTCCCTTCCACCGGTGCATATTCCTAACTCACCAGATCGCTATGTCTGTCTTTTTTCAAGAGAGGAACATGAGCCTAAGCGGCTTCCAGGGAGAGTCTCGGTTTGCATACAATCCTACTTAAGGATCCCAAACCAGTGAAGCACCCCAGCAAAGAAAGAATTGCATATAGTGTAATACGTTTAACTGATCAATTATTAAAAACACTTACATAAGCCAGCAATATAAATGAAGCATTTAAACAAATCAATTCCAACACTGAACCAGCAACCTGTGCTGCTGCTGCAGACTTGGGTATGGAGCTGACCGCTCTTTGTTAGTTGCAGGCTCCTTATCTCCAGTGTCAGTAACTTCTGCCCAATGCTGTTGTTTTGTCCCTGATGCTATTTCATTGCTTTCATTGCTGTGACAACTTTCCCAAGAGGATGATACTTTCTTGCAATATATACGCTCTTTTCCCACCCGCTGATGCACTCCAGACTAAAAAAAACAGGACCATATCAGCTAACAAAATGCAGCGGGAGGTGGACAATCAGGATATACACCATTCCATCAATATAAAGCAGGGGTTGCCAAACTGCAGCTTAATGGCAGAATGTGACCCTTTGCTAGCCTTTATCCTGCCTTTGTGGCACTACTTCGGCCAATGATATGAGGCACTATTCCTCTCACTGACACCTACAATGGGGTACTATTACTCCCACTAATACCAATGATGGGGCACTACTTCTTCTCCTACTGACCAGAAACCCTGAGGCCATGTTTATTCTCACTGATGCTTGGCCCAGGACATTTAATACCCTCACTGGCCATAAGCTGCCCCCCTTAAAGTGGAGTTCTACCAAAAAGGAATCCTGACATGCCACATTTGGCATGTCATTTTTTTGGGGTGAGCGGGTACCTATTTTTGACAGGTACCCAGCTCCCACTTCCTCTCTCTGCAATCTTCTGGGACACATCACAAGTCCCATAAGATAGCCCAGCCATTCAGGACATTCAGCACGACTTGCACATGCAAGCTGTCACAGCCAGGTGCCAACAGTAGTGATGCTGGTACCGTGGAGAGGAGAGGGAGAGAACCGAAGCTTCAGGTGGCTGCATTGCTGGACCGTGGGACAGGTGAGTGTGTGTTTATTAAAAGTAAACAGAATAATATTTATAATATTATATTAATAATATTATCTCCAACTCTATCCACTTTTAGGCGATCCCTGAAAACTTTTTTCTTCAAAGAAGCCTATCCTGCCTCCACCTAACAACTGTACTTTTATTTTCTTCATCAGCTCATCCCCCACAGTTATTACCCTTTTGTATCACTTTACCCTTCATCCTAGATAGTAAGCTCGAACGAGCAGGGCCCTCTGATTCATCCTGTATTGAATTGTATTGTAATTGTACTGTCTACCCAAACGTTATAAAGCACTGCACAAACTGTTGGCGCTAACTATTTCCTGAATAATTATAACATTAAAATAAAACTGAAATTAATCCATACAATTAATCAAATCCAAGCAACAAATTAATACATACAGTGCATCCGGAAAGTATTCACAGCGATTCAGTTTGTTATGTTACAGCCTTATTCCAAAATGGATTCAATTCATTATGATCTTCAAAATTATTCAAACAATACCCCATAATGACAACATGAAAGAAGTTTGTTTGAAATCTTTGCAAATTTATTCAAAATAAAAAATGAAAAAAATCCCATGTACATAAGTATTCACAGCCTTTGCCATGACACTCAAAATTTAGTTCAGGTGCTTCCTGTTTCCACTGATCATCCTTGAGATGTTTCTACAACTTGATTGGAGTCCACATGTGGTAAATTCAGTTGATTGAACTTGATTTGGAAAGGCACATGCCTGTCTATATAAGGTTCCACAGTTAACAGTGTATATCAGAGCACAAACCAAGCCATGAAGTCCAAGGGAGTGTCTGTAGACCTCCGAAACAGGATTGTATCGAGGCACGGATCTGGGGAAGGGTACAGATACATTTCTGCAGCATTGAAGGTCCCATTGAGCACAGTGGCCTCAATCTTTCATCAATGGAAGAAGTTTGGAACCACCAGGACTCTTCCTAGAGCAGGCGGCCCAACCAAACTGAAGGATCGGGGGAGAAGTGCCTTAGCCAGGGAAGTGACCAAGAAACTGATGGTCACTCTGACAGAGCTCCAGTGCTTCTCTGTGGAGAAAGGAGAACCTTCCAGAAGAACAAACATCTCTGCAGCACTCCGCCAATCATGCCTGTATGGTAGAGTGGCCAGACAGAAGCCTCTCCTTAGTAAAAGGCACATGACAGCCCACCTGAAGTATGACAAAAGGCACCTAAAGGACTCTCAGACCATGAGAAACAAAATTCTCTAGTCTGATGAAACAAAGATTTAACACTTTAGACTAAATGGCAAGTGTGCCTGGAGAAAACCAGGCACCGCTTATTACCTGACCAATACCATCCCTACAGTGAAGCATAGTGGTGGCAGCATCAAGCTGTGGGGATGTTTTTCAGTGGCAGGAATTGGGAGACTAATCAGGATCAAGGGAAAGATGAACGCAGCAATGTACAGAGACATCTTTGATGAAAACCTGCTTCACAGCGCTCTGGACCTCAGACTGGGGCGAAGGTTCATCTTCCAACAGGACAACAACCCTAAACACACAGCCAAGATATAATAGGAGTGGCTATGGGACAACTCTGTGAATGTCCTTGAGTATCCCAGACCGAGCCCAGACTTGAACCCAATTGAACATCTCTGGAGAGATCCTAAAATGTCTGTGCATCTACCCTCCTCATCCAATCTGATGGAGCTTGAGAGGTCTTGCACAGAAGAATGGGAGAAACTGCCCAAAAATAGGTGTGCCAAGCTAGCTAGCATCATATATTAGTTGTCAGTCCAGTGGGACAAATGTAAGAAGAAAACATTTACATCTATACAGTGGGGGAAGACCTATAGGATGAAGGATTTAATTTCAAGTGACGCCACTCATGTAGTGAATGCTTTATGGTGCCCATGCAGGCTTCAGTATATTGGCTGCACTTAAGAGACCACTTAAGAAATGTATATCTGAACACATACATAACATCACATTTGGTTATAAAAATCATAGTGTCTCTTTGCACTATAGAGAAGTTTACAATCAAGACCCTAGTTCCCTGCAATTCTGGGGTAAAAAATGTGTCAGACCTTATTGGAGCGAAATAAATAGAGTGAACTGTATCTCACCATAAGAAACTGAAGGATGTAAACTGTTTTATCTGCAATCTTTAATTGGTCTGTAGTTTCACATGTATTTGCCTTACACATGTGTATAGGTGATTGTATATACTATACAGTATATAAAAAAAGATTTTCTCATTTACCTACTTATTTTAAACAAATGCATTTATTTATTTCTTAAGACCACTAATTATCATAGATTATTGTCCACTGACTGTGCTATGTTACTATTGTAATGATTTATAGATATATGTGCAAAGACCCCTTTGGATCTTTTTTTGATTTGTTTATATTTTTAGGAGGCATTTGGTTTTACTTGTATACTTATGTCGGTCTTGTTACCTTTATCTCCCTGAGGGTTGGCAGATAGAGCTAGTCTGCTTAGATAAGGTCAGATAGGGTTTATTGTATGTCCCTAATATTTCCCATATTAATATTTTAATATTGTTCCTATTTATATCTAGTTTAGTGGAATTTGGGAATAGGTACTGTATATATTTCCATGTGTTCAGAGATAAAAAATTGTATTGCATACCTACTTTTTTTATTCTATTTACTAATCTGTTATTCAGATTTGCTTAATTGTAATGATCATTTTTTTTTCTCTTATTCAGTTTTGTAATTTGCTTTTTAATTTGTCCTTCATATAATTGAAAGTATTAGCGTCTTTTTAAAAGTGATCACAATTTATTATAAGTTTTGCATTAGTATTGATTGGATTTATCTAAATCGTTACTGCCCTCTGTGTTTTGTTAACTGAGGTAGTACTGTTTTTTTAGCCTGGAGTGCTCGGTGGAAAAGAACGTATACATTGCATGGACAATAGCAACAAAATTTATCAGTGGTGGAATGACATAACTGAGGGGAAATAACCGGCGTTGGAGACCAGGAGGTTGTAGAAAATGTAGCAGGCCACTATAACTCAGCAAATTTGTATATCTATATCTATCTATATATATATATATATATATATATATATATATATATATATATATATAGAGAGAGAGAGAGAGAGAGAGAGAGAGAGAGAGAGAGAGAGAGAGAGAGAGAGAGAGAGAGAGAGAGAGAGAGAGAGAATGAGAGAGACTTAATATATATATAGATATATAGATAGATAGATAGATAGAGAGAGAGAGAGAGAGAGAGAGAGGATGAGAGAGACTTAATATATATATATATAGATATATAGATATATAGATAGATAGATAGATAGATAGATAGATAGATAGATAGATAGATAGATAGATAGATAGATAGATAGATAGATAGATAGATAGAGAGAGAGAGAGAGAGAGAGAGGATGAGAGAGACTTAATATATATATAGATATATAGATAGATAGATAGATAGATAGATAGAGAGAGAGAGAGAGAGAGAGAGGATGAGAGAGACTTAATATATATATATATATATATATAGAGAGAGAGAGAGAGAGAGAGAGAGAGAGAGAGGTATAGTTCTATACAAGTTGTAGTCATCTTCTGGCTTCCAGAGGCTCCTTGTAATTAAAATATGATTCTACCACACGTTTCTAAGTTCCACCTTGGTTACACAACTCTATGCCTTCAGGCAAAAAATAAATAAACAGAGGTGAGGTGAGATGTATATTACAAAAGGACATCCTGAAATAAGAAATTAACCACTTCCCATCCGGGCCAATTCTGGCACTTCACTCCTACATGTAAAAATCATCATTTTTTTTCTAGAAAATTACTCAGAACCCCCAAACATTTTATATGTTTTTTTAGCAAAGACCCTAGGGAATAAAATGGCAGTTGCCATTGCAACTTTTTATGTCACACAGTATTTGCGCAGCGATTTTTCAAACATGTTTTTTTGGGAAAAAAACTGTTTCATGAATTAAAAAAAACAAAACAGTAAAGTAAGCCCAATTTGTTTGTATAATGTAAAAGATGATGTTAAGCAGAGTAAATAGATACCTAACATGTCACGCTTTAAAACCGCGTACACTCGTGGAATGGCGCCAAACTTCGGTACTTAAAAATCTTCATTGGTGACGTTTTAATTTTTTTTACAGGTTACATGTTTAGAGTTACAGAGGAGGTCTTGGGCTACAGTTGTTGCTTTTGCTCTAATGCACGCGCCGATACCTCACATGTGTGATTTGAACGCTGTTTATTTATGTGGGTGCAACTTACATATGCGTTCACTTCTGTGCGCGAGCACGTAGGGACGGGGGTGCTTTAAAAAAAAAAATGTTATTCTTTATTTTACTTTTTATTTTTACACTTTACACCAATCGCACAGGTGAGTAGGGAGAAGCATCTGTAAGAACGATCAATCGCCGGCGGAAAAAAATTATATCTGGATGATGCCTGTAGCCGCAGGCATTATCCAGATATGCCCACTCACAGTACATGACATCATATGACATACTGCAGGTGGGAAGTGGTTAAAAATTCTGCCTAATTCAAATTGGTGTTTTATGTTATGCTTTGTGATCAATAAGAAGTAATGGGAGTGGAGCTTCAGCTGATATTGTCAGCTGAAGCCTGTAGTTTTGCATATGGTGCAGCATCAGTTTTTCAGGAGACAATGAAGTCTCTGCAAAATGCTTTACACTAGTTTCACAATGCCTGACAGTTGTTATTATGATATAATTCAAGCCAATTCAAAACAGTATAAGAGCACAGTGGTACCATTCTTATTAAATGCAGCTAAAGGAATAATACCAAGAAAATGGTTAGACCCAGAAAAACCTACAATAAAGGAACGGTTTAAAAGATTTGACTACATATATAATATGGAGTATTTGAGTAGTCGAGAGGAAGACCGGATAGAAACGTTTTCTGGAATCTGGGATAAGTGGATGGACTACGTGGGGGTGGAGGACTACGTGGGGGTGTAGGAGTCTAAAAAGAAGGGTGGGAGAGACCGGAGGGGAGCGTCTGGCATAGGTGGGAGGGGGAGGGACTTTTGGGGAGGAAGAAAAGAGAGATATGGGTAATGGAATATGTTGAAGATGAACATATATAATATTTCAATGTTTTAACAATTTTTGTATATTGAAACTAAATACAATTTAAATATATAAAAAATATATATATAATTCAAGCCAAAAGTTGTTTTAGTTTTCTTTTAAATAGCATGAAAAGGCTTAGAACATTTGTCAGGTTAGTATTATTGTGTCACGCTCCCTGGTGGTGATGAGTCTGATTGGCAGAGAAGGGCCTCCCTTGCGGCTCCCGCTCGCCGGTCCCCTGATGATGGGACAGTAGGACCAGGAGTCAGGAGGGGCACAGGTGCCTGGCAGGAATGGTCAGACCGGTACAAGAGCTTCCTGGATAAGCTCAGCGGATGAGGTAAGTAGGTAGCTGTAGGCAGACTGGAACAACAGGCAGACTTGGATCTGTATGCAGACTGGAACAACAGGTAAGCTGGATCTGTATGCAGACTGGAACAACAGGTAAGCTGGATCTGTATGCAGACTGGAACAACAGGTAAGCTGGATCTGTATGCAGACTGGAACAACAGGTAAGCTGGAACTGTGTGCAGACTGGAACAACAGGTAAGCTGGATCTGTATGCAGACTGGAACAACAGGCAGACTTGGATCTGTATGCAGGCTGGTACAACAGGTAAGCTGGATCTGTATGCAGACTGGAACAACAGGCAGACTTGTATCTGTGTGCAGACTGGAACAACAGGCAGACTTGTATCTGTGTGCAGACTGGAACAACAGGCAGACTTGGATCTGTATGCAGGCTGGAACAGCAGGTAAGCTGGCTCTGGAATGGTCAGACAGGCCGGGTCAGATATCAGGCTGGCAGCAAGGTACAGATGGAGCAAACAATAGGATGGTCAAAGACAAGCCAAGGTCGATACACAGGGACAGAGCGGATGGTCAAGGATAGCCGGGTCAAACACAGGTAAACAGTCTTCAGATCAGGTTTCAGACACAGAACGTTGTAGAGCAGACAGCGGGGACCGTCAGTCACAGGAGGGTTTAAATAGCCTCACTGGCGCCAATGGAGGCGCGCACCCGTCCGCGCACGCTCGCCCTCGTCTGCGGGCGCGCGCGTGCACGCGCGCGCTCGCGCATGCGCAATGGCAGCCGAGAACGGGAACCAGAGATACTGAGGCGCCGATTACTGGCAGGATCATCAGGTCGCTGGCCACGGATGGAGCCCTCATGACATTGCCCCCCCCTAAGGGGCAGCCTCCGGATGCCCCTCGGGGCAAATTTCTCAGGATGGGCTCTCTTAAAAGATTGGACTAGACTCTTAGCGTGGATGTTCTCCTCGGGCTCCCAGGAGTTTTCCTCGGGCCCGTAACCCTTCCACTTGATTAGGAACTGGTTCTGGTTTTGCCTTCTTCTGACATTAAGGATGGCTTCCACCTCGAACTCCTCTTCCCCGTCCACCATGACTGGATCAGGAGGGATGGCTCTCCGGTTGGGGAAAGGGTTACTAACCGAGGGCTTCAGTAATGACACATGGAAGACCGGGTGAATCTTCAAAGAATCTGGAAGTTCTAATTCATAAGCCACCTCGTTGATCCTCCTCTTGACCGGGAAGGGGCCCAAGAACTTGGGGCCCAGTTTCCGTGAAGGGCAAGCCAGTTTTAGGTTAGAGGTGGATAGCCATACAGTTTCGCCCGGGGCAAGCACCAGTTCCCCCCGTCTTTTTTTGTCAAATACGGTTTTGTTGTACTCCTGGGTCCTAGTCATGGTCTCCTGAAGAAGTTGGTTGTTGGTGGAAAAGAACTGGATTCGCTCTTGGACTGCTGGCACAGTGCAGTCAGGAAGTGAGTTCGGCAGAAATGCTGGGTGGTACCCATAGTTGGCGAAAAAAGGAGTCTGTTTGGTGGCGGAGTGGGTGGCGTTGTTATATGCGAACTCTGCCAGGGGCAGAAGGGAGATCCAGTCATCTTGGGCGAAGGAGGAAAAGCAGCGCAAGTACTGCTCCAGGGTCTGATTAGTCCGCTCCGTCTGCCCATTGGACTGAGGGTGGTACGCAGAGGAGAGAGAGAGTTCGATATCCAAGGACTGGCACAGGGACCTCCAGAATCGAGAGGTGAATTGCACCCCTCGATCCGAGACGATGTTAGCCGGGACCCCATGAAGGCGGACAATTTCCCTAATAAAGGCCCGTGCCGTCTCTGGAGCTGAGGGGGTGCCCTTCATGGGGATGAAGTGAGCCATTTTGGATAACCGATCGACGATCACAAAGATCGTCGTGTGGCCTTCTGCTGGGGGTAACTCCACAATAAAATCTAGGGAGATCATCCTCCAGGGACGATCTGGGACAGACAGGGGTTTAAGGAGACCCCAGGCCCTGGTTTTGGGATTCTTGTTCCGGATGCAGGTGGGGCAAGTGTCCACAAATTTTTTACAGTCAGCCCGTAGTTGCGGCCACCAGAAGGTACGCTGTACCAAGTCGGTGGTCTTAGCGACACCGAAGTGACCAGCCAGGGCGTGGTCATGGCACAGCTCCATAGTTGTTACCCGGAGCTGTTCCGGGGTGTAGATCTTGTCCCCGTACCAGAATAGTCCATCCTTCTCCTGTAGCTGGGTTTCGGAAGTGGGCCTTTGCCCTGCTGAGGCACGTTTGAATTTGGACAGTAAGTCCTCTTGAAGAAGGAGAAAGTTTCCAGGGGCCAGAATAGTGTCAGGGGGATCTTCTTCCTGGTGCTTGTGGTACATCCTAGACAGAGCATCTGGTTTGACATTCTTGGATCCGGGCCGGTATGTCACATGGAAAGTGAATCGGGAAAAGAAAAGTGCCCATCTGGCTTGTCTGGGTTTCAGTCTCTTAGCTGACTTCAAATATTCCAGATTCTTATGGTCGGTGAGTATTAGAATGGGGTGAGAGGCCCCCTCCAGGAGGTATCGCCATTCTTCTAGGGCGGCCTTGATCGCCAGTAGTTCTCGGTCGCCCACATCATAGTTCCTCTCGGCCGAGGACAACTTGCGGGAGAAGAAGGCGACCGGGTGCAGCAGAGACTTGTCCCCCTGTCTCTGGGATAGGATGGCACCCACCGCGATCTCGGAGGCATCAACCTCCAAGGTGAAGGGTAGAGAGGAGTCCGGATGCCTGAGGATGGGTGCCGAGGTAAACAGAGTTTTAAGGGCATCAAAGGCCCCCTGGGCCTCGGAAGACCATCGGAACCGGGTCCCTTGTTTGGTCAGTTGGGTGATAGGCGCCACAATGGCGGAGAACCCCCTGATAAATTTACGGTAAAAATTGGCAAAGCCAATGAACCGTTGGATGCCCTTTTTGTCTGCCGGAGTGGGCCATTCCAAGATGGCAGAGATCTTCTGGGGGTCCATTTTGATGCCTGTACTTGAGATGATTAGCCCAAGGAAGGGGATACTCTCCTGTTCAAACTGGCATTTCTCTGCCTTGGCATACAGACCGTGGATACGGAGCCGTCCCAGGACCTCCTTGACGTGTCTGCGATGGGTCTCTAAAGAGGGGGAGAAAATCAAGATATCGTCCAGATATACCACGGCAAACAAGTCCAGGAAGTCCCGGAGTACGTCGTTAATGAAGTATTGAAAGGTTGCGGGGGCATTGCACAGGCCGAAGGGCATCACGAGATACTCGTAATGCCCATACCGTGTCCGAAAGGCCGTCTTCCACTCATCCCCATCCTTAATCCGGACCAAATTGTAAGCCCCCCGTAGGTCAAGCTTCGTGAAGATGGTGGCCGTGCCAAGCCTCTGGAAGAGTTCAGGGACCAACGGGAGAGGGTAACGGTTCTTGACCGTAATGCTGTTCAACTCCCTATAGTCCACACAAGGCCGAAGGGTGTGATCTTTTTTCTCCACGAAAAATATGCCTGCGCCCGCAGGAGAGGTAGATGGGCGGATGAAGCCTTTTCGGAGGTTCTCCTCAATGTACTCTTTCAACTTGCCTTGCTCCACTTCTGTCAGGGGGAAGACCCTTCCAAAGGGGATCTCTGCTCCAGGGAAAAGTTCAATTGGGCAATCATAGGCCCTGTGAGGAGGAAGCACCTCTGCTGCCTGTTTGCTGAAGACGTCTAGATAGTCGTGGTAGGCCTGGGGAATAGCCTGACGGAGGTCCATCTCAGAGTCCCCACTTGACAGAGTAGCCAGCTGGGAGGAATTAGAAGGTCTGCAAGACAACTGACAATACTGAGAGGAGAAGGAAACCATCCCAGTGGCCCAGTCGATGACTGGGTTGTGGGCCTTCAGCCACGGCATGCCCAAGATTATAGGGGATAATGGAGAGGAAATAATGTCCATGCAAAGAAGTTCCTGATGGTTGCCCGAGATGGTCATGAGCAGTGGGATGGTCTCTTGCGTAACCGGGCCTGAACGGATGGAGGAGCCATCCGCCAGGTAAACTGACAGTCCCTGGGATTTAGACTGGAGGGAGATCCGGTGTTGGGCAGCGAAGGAAGAGTCCATGAAGCAGCTGCATGCCCCGGAATCAATAATGGCGGGTACCTGAAGGATTCTTCCCGGAAGCTGTAATGAGACAGAAAGAGCAAGGTGAGAGGAGACCCGGGTTGAGGGGTCCATGGAGCAAGTAGGCATGAGAGGGCACTTACGAGCCTTGGCCGGACAGTTCCTTACGTAGTGCCCAGGCTCACCACAGTAAAGGCACAAGTTGTTGACCCGACGACGTTGCCGTTCCTCAGGAGTTAGGGAAGGCCTCAAGAGCCCTAACTGCATGGGCTCGGAGGAATCAGGGAGGGTTACTGACCGCTGGGCCGAGCCAGTCTGCAGGTGACTTGGAGCCTTGGGGAGCATCCAGGTAGGATGAGTGACACCGGATGCACGTTCCGACCTGCGCTCCCTTAGTCGTCGGTCAATCTGGATGACCAGGTTGATCAGAGTGTCCAGGGTCTGGGGTACCCCAACTCTCGCCAGCTCATCTTTTAGTGCCTCAGAAAGTCCTAGGCGGAACTGGTGACGCAGGGCCGCGTCGTTCCACTGGGTATCCGCACCCCAGCGCCTAAAGTCCGCGACATAGTCTTCCACAGGCCTTCGCCCCTGCTGGAGGGCGCGCAGAGTGGTCTCCGCGGTGGCAGCGAGTTGGGGGTCTTCATAGAGTTGGGCCATGGTGTCAAAAAATGAATTAAGACCGGCCAGTGCAGGGTCTTTCTGCTCTAGGAGGCGGTGGGCCCAGGTTCGCGGGTCTCCGGAGAGTAGGGAGATCACGAAGCCCACCTTGGTGGCTTCCAGGGAAAAAGTACGTGGCTGCAGTGCAAAGAATAGTTCACAGGAGTTACGGAAGTCCCGAAAGAGGTTGCGGGCACCCGAGAATCTCTCAGGGATTGGTACCCGGGGCTCTGGAGGGAGCATTATCACTGATGGTCCTGGACTTCCCCCAGATGGGGCTGTTGGTGGTAAAGCCAGCACCCGTTCTTCCAACCGGGTGTATCCCTGCTGGAGATTCTTTACCGCCTCGGTCAATCCTGCCAGGTGTTGGCACAGTCCTTCCATAGGAGAGGCCCCCTGCTCAGACTCAGACATGGCTGTCTGCTAATGTCACGCTCCCTGGTGGTGATGAGTCTGATTGGCAGAGAAGGGCCTCCCTTGCGGCTCCCGCTCGCCGGTCCCCTGATGATGGGACAGTAGGACCAGGAGTCAGGAGGGGCACAGGTGCCTGGCAGGAATGGTCAGACCGGTACAAGAGCTTCCTGGATAAGCTCAGCGGATGAGGTAAGTAGGTAGCTGTAGGCAGACTGGAACAACAGGCAGACTTGGATCTGTATGCAGACTGGAACAACAGGTAAGCTGGATCTGTATGCAGACTGGAACAACAGGTAAGCTGGATCTGTATGCAGACTGGAACAACAGGTAAGCTGGATCTGTATGCAGACTGGAACAACAGGTAAGCTGGAACTGTGTGCAGACTGGAACAACAGGTAAGCTGGATCTGTATGCAGACTGGAACAACAGGCAGACTTGGATCTGTATGCAGGCTGGTACAACAGGTAAGCTGGATCTGTATGCAGACTGGAACAACAGGCAGACTTGTATCTGTGTGCAGACTGGAACAACAGGCAGACTTGTATCTGTGTGCAGACTGGAACAACAGGCAGACTTGGATCTGTATGCAGGCTGGAACAGCAGGTAAGCTGGCTCTGGAATGGTCAGACAGGCCGGGTCAGATATCAGGCTGGCAGCAAGGTACAGATGGAGCAAACAATAGGATGGTCAAAGACAAGCCAAGGTCGATACACAGGGACAGAGCGGATGGTCAAGGATAGCCGGGTCAAACACAGGTAAACAGTCTTCAGATCAGGTTTCAGACACAGAACGTTGTAGAGCAGACAGCGGGGACCGTCAGTCACAGGAGGGTTTAAATAGCCTCACTGGCGCCAATGGAGGCGCGCACCCGTCCGCGCACGCTCGCCCTCGTCTGCGGGCGCGCGCGTGCACGCGCGCGCTCGCGCATGCGCAATGGCAGCCGAGAACGGGAACCAGAGATACTGAGGCGCCGATTACTGGCAGGATCATCAGGTCGCTGGCCACGGATGGAGCCCTCATGACATATTGTCTGTATATGCACTAAGGAGATTTCTCTGCAATTACTGCCCCCAGAAATGGAACCAGAAATAAATGGTAATCCCCTCAAAATGGGGGGCAATCCAAACTCTGACAGTTGTCTGTGGAACAAGTGTCCCCACTGAAAGATAGATATTCCCTCGACACATGTCTGCCGAGATGCAAAACCTCCTGGATTTCCTTATTTTCCGTTTCGGTGACAATAATCTTCAGGACAAAAATAGTGAGGTTAGATAGGGACTCCAACCCTCTCCACTCTATCCAAAACTAGAACATATGTTTTTACATATTATTAGTTAAATAAAAAATAAATATTGCATGAACGAAGGCCTATTAATTACCAAGCCACATAAGCGAAGCCCAGATAACACACCCAGATTATACACACAGCTAATTTAAGCATATTAAAATTAAAAACATTACATAATGTAAAATACTAATTATCTTAAAAGTCATGGTGAGATATCCTATAAGGGCTGATATACTTGTCAACACTAATTACCAAACCCTTTTTTAGACTTATTTTCCCAGCCAATGGTTTACATTACTGAGAAGCATGCAGCAGTCCTGCATGGTAATAGTTAATAATAGGTTGGATACTCTGGATGAGATGGGTGCTCTGGTTAGTCACAGGTTTTCTGCATCTACTTTTTTTACTGGCACTAGGGGAAATGACACTAAAGCCCCATACACACGGTCGGACTTTTTCATCAATTTGGTCCGATCGGACAAGGTTGTTGAAAAATCAGACCGTGTGTATGCACCATCGGACAGTGTTCGTCGGTTTGTCCGTCGGACAAAGTCTTATCTCCTGCTGGAAAGATTTCCCTTCAACCCGGTCCGATCACACCAAATCCGAGCGTGTGTACGCTTGTCCGACCGGACAAAGTGCTACGCATGCTCAGATCACATTACAAGACCAAAGCTATTGGCTACTAGCCTCTACGTAGTCCCGTCGTAGGCAACAAACGTCACCACGTTCAGAATGATCGGATTTTCCGACAACTTTGTCCGATCGTGTGTACGCAAAACCAACATCAGACAAAGTATGACGGACATGGTCCGACGGACCTGGTCCACGGATTGTCCGCGCGTGTGTATGGGGCTTAAGAAGGCCATCTAGACAACAAAAATTCAATTCAGACATGCTTGGGGGAAATCATAGATCTACACTATGTACACTAAATTAAATAACAAAAAAACACAATACATATTAGCTACGGTATGTGCCCATTAATTATGATAGCTTTGTCAATATTTTCCTGCAAAAACTGTTTTATTTTTTATACTTTATTAATGTTTTATTTTCTAAAGACAAAACATTTTTTTTCTAGCTTGATCAGTATTCGTTTTAAAACAAATAGTGTTACCTTAGATAACCTCATTCTTTCTGTAATTTATCTTATTTAGAATTAACCCAAATGTTTCTGGTTCAAAGCATATCAGCAAGAAAATAATTATGGCTGACATGAGGAAACTAAAGATTAAAATATGCGTCCAAACATTATCCAAAAATACTTGCAAACCCCCTGCTTACCCACTAGAGCATGTCCTTTGTTTTTTTTTTGTTTTTACCTTGTTCCTGTAGTGAGAAACAGCTTTTATTTCTCCCTGTGATATCATCTCCAGGCATGTATAATTAGTGATGGGGTAGTGCATGGGTGCTAATTTCCGTAGTTTAAAAGCTAGTTATAGACTAATCAAATATGAAATGTTATTTTATAAAGAAACCCACACTTTAGTCCTTTTTTACAAAAAATTTAAAAAAATGTAATCCCCCAAAAATGTCAGAAAAACACAACCCAAAGACTCAGTGCACATGACCGATTCCAACGTTACCAGTAGCTGAATGACAGCTCTTCAAGCTGTCATTAGCTATATAAGGGAAAGGGCAGGAATAGTGGTGACATCAGTGCCCAAATATGATGTCACTGCTATCCCCACCCCTTTGCTTATGTGGCTTGGGTAATGTATGACGTTAGCAGTTCCTGGCAGGGATGTGGCAGGTGTAAGTAACTGCTATTTCCTTGCAAGGCCTGCCAAATAAAGAGGCACTGGAAATACTACTTCTAGATATTATGTTTGGTTCCCACTGAACAGGGGTCTGGACAGACAAGAGTTTGAGTGATTGTCTGAATGCCTGAACATCCCTAGTTGGGAGCTAAGTATAGGAAAAAAAAAGTGTTTCTCAAACTTTTTTCAGTCAAGGCACCCTTTAAAATTATGGACAATCTCGAGGCACCCTCCAAAATATGGACAGTCTTGAGGCTCCCCATTCTAAAATGTAAAAGCTATTCTAATAATTTTACATAATGCAGCAACATCAATACACATAAGGCACCCAACATTAGAGGTGAGTTATTCTTTAAAAGCTTTTGAAAACTGGTACTTACTAGTATTTCAGTGTTTCTCTTCTCCCTCAGTTTCTCTCCATCACTTAGCTAATGAGACCCCAAAGCTGATGGAGAGAGGCAACGGTGGGTCAAACAAGGATGATATTCAGTCGACTGACATCCTCCTTATCAACTGATGATGTCATTGGTCGTTAGGAGGTTGGCAGCTAGAAGGTTGTAATGGTGTACAATGAAAACCTGTGGTTTTGTGTATCTAAAAAGGCAGGTTTCATCCACCCACCGGCTTGTATACAATTTTGGGCCAATTTTTAGGCATTTTGCCAAGGCACCCATGAAGAAACCTCAAGGCACCCCAGGGTGCTTGGGCACCCTGGTTGAAAAAGGCTAGTTTAGACTTTTTTTACTTGATAGCTAGCTGGCACATGTGCTGGGGAATTTTGTATTTCTTAGTTCCTATTGACCAAGACACACTCTCCAGAACTACATCACCCAAGAGATCTTTCCCTGTGCTGGCAGGCTCTTGTGAGTCAAGATAGCTGCATTGTTTACCTGGAAAATAATCAATAAATGAACATAGCAGTCCAGCAGCCAGGACTAACAATGGGTTAGGATGGTTGGGATTTCAGAGCAGCAAAAGCACTAAGTTGTCAGCCCCATGCAAGGAAGAGAACATGCTGGGTTTCTGGCAGATCAACAGGAAATGTTCTGTAATCGCAATTATTTTAAATTGATAAAACATAAGGCACTATGCATATACTGGAAAAATGTACTGAATATGTTTTATGGTGCAAAAAACAAACCTAGATGCTTCATTATATACAACCCTCTGTACATATTTTTTTTTCCCAATAATTTTCCAATATAATAAGTCTTTCAAATGAATGTTGTTTTCTCACACTTACATAAATCACATTCTTGAGTTAATAGCTTGAACCAGGGTCACTAGGGTAGGGATTCACTTCTCTGTTATCAGTACTTAGATACATAATCTCTGTTGTATCTTACACTTGACTGTTGTCTGGAGTAGTTACTTATTAAAATAATACGATCATATACAATGTGAATTATACTTTTGAACCTTTTTTCTTAGATTACTCATAGACTTAAGATAACAGCCTGAAAAAACAGATGATGTCTACCTGAATGTTCTTTTATATGATTTTTTTTGTAGACCAGTGTGCCATATATTTTTATTAGTCAAATGAACACCATTTTTTCCATCTTAAATGGCTGCAAAAAAGGAAGAAAATGAAAACATTGCCTGTAAATGGAACTTTACCTGTGAAATAAAAAAAATGCTATATTTTCGTATCCATTATATTTTCATCTAATGCAATACATATATATACTAGACATGTGCATTCGTTTTCGTCCGAATGCATTTTCGTCTGAATTTCAGGGATTTTCGTGTTCGTTTTTAACAAATGATAACGAACGCGTAGAATCCAAAATCCGAAGCATCCGAAATAAAAAAATGCTTTATTTTCGTATCCATTATATTTTCGTATCGTTGCGACAACAGTTCGATACAGATAGATAGAAGATTCGACATGACGGTGACAATAGTGATCTGTGTCTATCGAACCTGCAGTTAAATGTGCCTAACCTAACTCTCTAAGATTATTCAACAGAGAGAAAAGATTTGACATTATAGAGACGAAGCAGCTAAAATAATACGATCGCTGCGAGCGGACATTTATGGTAAAATGCTCCGCCCATAGGCTATAGAAGAATTATAATGTTGTTTAACCTCCCTGGCGGTAATCCCGAGTCTGGCTCGGGGCGTAAACTTCAGTACCAAAAGCGGTAACCCCGAGCCAGACTCGGCTTGCATTGCAGGATACAGGGAAGTTACTTACCTTGTCCCCTGGATCCTGCAATGTCTCCTCGCTGTGTGTGCGAGCTCCTCCGCTCGATTCACACAGTGCCCGAGTGCCGCTGATCTCCGTTCCCTGCGACGTTACGACGCACGGGAGCGGAGATCGGTGCCTAATTCAAAAAAGTTAAAACACACAATACACATACAGTACTGTAGTCTTACAGATTACAGTACTGTATACAAAAAATACACATCCCCTTTGTCCCTAGTGGTCTGCCCAGTGCCCTGCATGTCATTTTATATAATAAATAATTTTTTTTCTGCCTGGAAACTGGAGATTGTCCATAGCAACCAAAAAGTGTCCCTTTATGTCAAAAGCTAGAAAACAACAATAATAAATTAGAATCACAATTCATCATCAAACACTAAATTTAATGACAGCGACAATTCTTCAACTGAGCAAATTTCAGTGTTTTTGATTTGATTACATTATTGAATCATTTTTATAGTTATTTATTATATTATAATTTATGATTTTGTGGTTTAAACTTTATCATACCCGGGATGTCTACTAGACTCTGGTTTGGACAGATTTAAGTGAGTTATTCATAAGAATTGCAGACCTACAATATAAAACGCCAAATTTCCATGCAAAATAATTGTACCGCTTTTGGTACAAAATTCCAGACATAATCATACAGCCAGGGAGGTTAACTAGTAATAATAATTAATAATTATAATTATTACTAGTCAAACAACATTAGAATTCTACTATAGCTTGTGGGAGGAGCATTTGACCCGAAATGTATGATTGCTGCGTAGTACAGTTTAGATGCTTCGTCGAATCTTCTTAGAACATCCGACAGACATCATAAGCCTTCAATTGACAGATTCGGCCTTAATTAATTCGGATTATCGGACAAATGCATTTTTTAACAAAATTAAATGAATAAAAACTAATTTCGGGAGTAACTAAATAAATTTATTTTTCGGACGAACCAAAATTCCAAAACAAAATATTTCAGTGTGCAGATGTCTAATATATACATTGCTTGGAGCGGCTCATGAGCCATTGGAACGCTTTCAGAAGCGGCGTGAGGGGACGTCCTGCCACTCGCCATTGCTTCTCTGGCTTACTTTTTCCACCAGCTAGCCCGAGAAATAATTTAATGGTGCCACCGGCTGGTCACACAGGCAATTTTCAATGCTTTAATGAAGACTTGAACTTGGATAGGTAGTGGGTAATTATTGGATACTCCAGTAACCCTTATTATCGATTTAAGGACACTAACTTTCTCCTTTAGAACTGTGAGCCAATTCCTTGCACAAGTAATTCATAGACTGAGTTTTGTAGTAACAACCGTTGAAGATTCAATCTTCCACTTGGAAATCCGAGTGAAGTCCATTCACTAAGAATTAAATAGACTGAGCTCTTCAGGACGCTAGACACAATGTCCCCTTTAAACATGCTTTCTCTAGCATAGAAGGATATCAGCAGCACACAGTCTCTAGCATCTATCACACCAGTCTGCTCTTACTAATGTCCTTGGATAATTGGTTACCTCCTTCCAATTTCTTCCAGACATTTTCACCCTGTGATACCAGACTATATTCTCAGATGACAGCTCATCGGGTAACTTCAGCAAACTCTCAGCAAAGTAGGCCTCCAGCTAGCCCAACTGAGGCCTCTATAATCCAAAGGCACATGGCAGAATTGCCTAGGGGGCAAACAGCCCACCTAGGCTGTAAACTCCTCCTCAGGGAAAAATACTTTTCTGCTCTCAGTCTTAGATTAGCCAGCGCTGCATAAATATTCAGCTGCTGATTAGACTCTCCCTGCCCACTATCTTCCAGAATATTTCTGCAAATAAGGGAAAGCAGTTAATCCTGCAGCCATTGAAACTCAGAACAGACCAGAGAAATCAAACACAGCTACACTGATTACAGAGAGCCAGAACTAAATTTGCCTAACAATGAAATGCAACTCCAATGAATACAGCGGTCCAGAACAAAATTTATCTAACCTAGCACCTATCTAGAATTTCTACACAATGAAGAGACATTCTACTAGGAATAATGTAGTTGGTAACATCAGTTGCAGAGCAAAAAGCAGATCAGGAACAAGTGAATGCTGTCCTTTGATCACCGCAAAATAAGAAAAAAAGCCTGATCAACATAGAATAAAAACCAAGAAACCCCCTAAAGATATGAAAATGCCAAAATAAAGTTAAAAGGGTCTTTCAACATACAAAAGAAATCAATACATCCACAAAAGTGCACCCTGAAAAAAAGCACACCTTTTTAAGAAATGCCTTGCTTTTATAAAATAAATGTAAACTCAAACAAAGACCCTAACAACATCAAATAAAAATAATATACCCCCAAATAAATAAAAACTCCAAAATACTGCATCACTGAATTGAAAGCTACTTTTGGAAATCCTTGCAGCAGAAAACAAAACAAAAAACAAAGTTTCTATGGATAAGATAGTGTGCTAAAAGTTAACTCTGACCTCAGATTAATCAAAACAATAAATACATAGAACCCCAATAAAAAATAGGGCACAAAGTGGTTGATTGCCCAAAGAGTGAAAAGTAGTAATAGGAGTGGCAATTTGAATATACTACTGGCATCCACTTGAGACAATAAACCAAAGTCATATAAAATAAAAAATGTATTTCAAAATGACATTAAATTAGCAAGTAATAGATCAGAGCACACATAAAAAATATAAATAGGATTACAATCAATCGGGCATACCTATGATGTTATGATTGGTTGTAATCCTATTTATATTTTTTATATATACTCTGATCGATTACTTGCTATTTAAATGTAATTTTGAAATAAACATTGTATGTTTTTATATAACCTTGGTTGATTGTCTCGAATGGATGCCAGTGATATATTGAAAGCCCCACTCCTATTACTTCTTTTCACTTTGTTATATATATGGGATGATACTCTGACAAACCACACTGATGCTATAGTAATACACTCCACCCTATACTATCATGTCAATCGATTTTGATTGCACAAAGAGATAGCAATCAGAATTAAAGTAAAGTTTTCTTCCTGACACCGAATCTCTCCCTGTGCAGTTTTCTTCCTGACACCGAATCTCTCCCTGTGCAGCTTGAAAACTTTTTCTATTCTTTCCCTGCTACAGTTTCCAGTACATTGACACTATGGCTGCTACATGCCCCCCTTTTGTAGTGAGAGGTCTGGCAACACACTGACAGGCTTGTCCTGCTATTGTCACTCTCAGCAAGCCAGTCCAGAGCAATGATGTGCAGCTGGCCCTGGAGCGAGCGAGTGCATGTAGATAGGAAGAGGCAGAAAATAAAGGTGTAGACAGTCAGCAGCACTGTGGTGCAAAAAAAAAAAAAAAAAAAAAGGATGTTATAAAAGGTAAAAAATATTTTGTTATAAATCAAAACCAGGACAATTGTTTGCTTTAGTTTACAGCAGGGGTCTCCAAACTTTTTACTTCGAGGGCCACATTCTATATTTTACACACATTCGCGGGCCGGAAAAATCATTTATAAATAAATACACAGTAGAAGAATAGAATAGAATTTTACTTACTGCTGACAGCAGGACTGGATGGTGCTCCTGTATTCTTTGCTGACACCTAAACGCTGGAGCATCATGCAGCGGGGCTAAACTTCCAGTGTGCATGAGGCTTTACATCCGTGTCCCCATCAGTCTCCCCATTCATCTGTGTCCCCATCAGTCTCCCCATACATCCGTGTTCCCATCAGTCTCCCCATACATCCGTGTTCCCATCAGTCTCCCCATACATCTATGCCCTCATCAGGGTATCCCCACAAATTGGTGTCCCCATTAGAACCTCCCCACACATTTTTGTGTCCCCATCATTCATCCGAGTCTCCCTGCACATTTGTATCCCCATCACAGCCCACCCCTGCCTGCATATTTGTGTCCCCATTAGAGCCATCAGCCCCCTACAATTTTGTGTCCCCATCAGCCCCCCCTCCTCACATATTAATGTCACCATAAGAGCCCCCAGATATTTGTATCCCCACCAGTCATCAGCCCCCCCCAAATTTGTGTCCCCATCAGAGTCATCAGCCCCCCCACATGTGTGTCTCCATCAGTCATCAGCCCCCTCCCCCACATTTGTGTCCCCATCAGAGTCATCAGCCCCCCCACATGTGTGTCTCCATCAGTCATCAGCCCCCTCCCCCACATTTGTGTCCCCATCAGAGTCATCAGCCCCCCCACATGTGTGTCTCCATCAGTCATCAGCCCCCCTCCCCCACATTTGTGTCCCCATCAGAGTCATCAGCCCCCTCCCCCACATTTGTGTCCCCATCAGAGTCATAAGCCCCCCCCACATGTGTGTCCCCATCAGAGTCATCAGCCCCCCCCCACGTGTCCCCCTCAGAATCATCAGCCCCCCCCCCCCCCCACATTTGTGTCCCCATCAGAATCATCAGCCCCCCCCACATTTGTGTCCCCATCAGAGCCATCAGCCCCCCCACGTGTGTCCCCATCCGAGTCATCAGCCCCCCCCCACATTTGTGTCCCCATCAGAGTCATAAGCCCCCCCCCCCACATGTGTCCCCATCAGAATCATCAGCCCCCCCCCCCACATTTGTGTCCCCATCAGAGTCATCAGCCCCCCCACGTGTGTCCCCATCAGAGTCATCAGCCCCCTCCCCCACATTTGTGTCCCCATCAGAGTCATAAGCCCCCCTCCCCACATGTGTGTCCCCATCAGAGCCATAAGCCCCCCTCCCCACATGTGTGTACCCATCAGAGCCATCAGCCCCCCCCCCCCCACATGTGTCCCGATCAGAATCATCAGCCCCCCCCCACATTTGTGTCCCCATCAGAATCATCAGCCCCCCCCCCACATTTGTGTCCCCATCAGAGTCATCAGCCCCCCCACGTGTGTCCCCATCAGAGTCATCAGCCCCCCCACGTGTGTCCCCATCAGAGTCATCAGCCCCCCCACGTGTGTCCCCATCCGAGTCATCAGCCCCCCCCCCACATTTGTGTCCCCATCAGAGCTATTCAACTCACCACCCCCACACAAGTGTACCCATCTCACATCAGCCTCCCTCCTTGCATGTGTAAATTACCAGCACGTCTCAGACGTTACACTGGCTGTGCAGACCTGCTGCACCTCCTGACTCCCGCCCCGCTGGTATTAAACACTCGTAAACAGCAAGGCGGGAGGCGGGAGCAGGGAGGTGGCAACAGGTCTGCACTAAAACACCTCATTGGCTGCTAGGATGCCCGTGGTCCCAGCAGCCAACACAGTGAAACGCCGGGAGGGATTGCGGGATCTCCGCTGCATATTGCCGGGGGAGAATATGCAGCGCAGGTCCTCAACTAACAGGTGGACTAAGGACTCCAGCTGCGGGCCGGAAGAAATGGCCTGGCGGGCCGGATGTGGCCCGCGGGCCGTACTTTGGAGACCCCTGGTTTACAGTATGCTGTAGTCAACTAAACAATATCCAGTTAGGGTTTAAGCCTTCAAAAGCATACTGGGAGCTAAGCTGCTGAGTAGTTCTGTTTTTTTGCAGACATTGCTGTACTGTAACAAGCCATCTACAAGTTTATTGTCACTAATCTTGACCCTAGAACACATCTGCTGGTGGTCACAGAACACCCTCCTTGCTGTCTCTTACACACAGAAAACCTAATGTAAAAAAAAAAAAAAAAAAAAATGACAGCGCTAAGACAGTTCTCACACCTATCAATAAAATTCAAACCATCTTTGACTGTCTGAATGTGATTGGTGATGCAAGAGCATTTACCCCTTGGGCCAGTACAAATACTGTATGTGCTGGTCCTTCTACCTTCCTACTGGTGTGTGCATTCTTAAGCCCCATACACACGGTCGGATTTTCAGATGGATTCTGTCCTATCGGACAATGTTTTCGGAAATTCCGACCGTGTGTAGGCTCCATCGGACATTTTCCATCGGATTGTCCGACGGACAAAGTTGTATCTCCTGCTCTATAAATTTTCCGACAACAAAGTCCGATCACACCAATTCCGATCGTGTGTAGCGAATTCCGACGGACAAAGTGCCACGCATGCTCAGATCACATTACAAGACCAAAGCTATTGGCTACTAGCCTCCACGTAGTCCCGTCGTAGGCAACAAACGTCACCACGTTCAGAATGATCGGATTTTCCAACAACTTTGTCCGACTGTGTGTATGCAACACCAGTGTCGGACTAAATCCGTCGGACCAAATCCGATGGTTACTTACACAGAACTCAGGTTAGGGTGAATCTTCTAAGCCTATTAGAGCTGTAGTATAGCAAATTAATATTTGTATTGCCTAGAACTATCTTTTAATAAAAATAAATGTTTAATTGTACAATAAATGATGCAGACAACTGAAAATACTAACTACTGTCTTTCAGTATTATCTTGTAGGAATAGCGTTTAAGAGCTAAAAATTAATGCTTTATCTATTTGGGTAGCGACTCACTAAAGGACCTTTGACCATGTCTGAATCTCTCCTTTTGCTTAACAGATCAGATGTAAGTTTCTCAACGTGTACAAGACACCGAGAGGAGTCATACAGAGCAATTATTAAACACATACCTAGATTTGAAAGTACTTTATGCAGTTATCAGCAGACAGCATGAATCACAGAACCTCATTTAGCTGGAGAAACTTAGATTAAAAGAACTATGCTGAAATAGTTAAAACATATTTACAGTTATAACGTAATCTAATTGGCATAATTTGAAATGATAACTAAAATGTCAGACACAGCAACCTCCAGCAGCAGATTGGTGGAAAAATAGTCCTAAAACCAGGCAAACTAATGTATGGCTGACATCAATAAATAAGGCTGATGACACACAGTCGATTTTCTTGCAGCGACTACCCCCTCTCGATTTGTCGTCAAGAATGTCCTAATGATTTTCTAAGGGATCAGTAACAGTGACATGTGTACAGTGATCTGTTGTTCTATTGCTCAGCAATCAAGATTCATTAACATTTCAGCTTGGCGGCAAAACTCTTATTGTACACACGAATTTCCGACAACAAATGTTCGATGTGAGCTTGTTGTCGCAAATTCCAACCGTGTGTAGGCTCCATCGGATATTTTCTGCCGACAACAAAAATTTGAGAGCTGGTTCTCAAATTTTCCGCCAAAAAAACGTTGTTGTCGTAAATTCCGATCGTGTGTACACAATTCCGACGCACAAAAGTCCACACATGCTCGGAATCAAGCAAATGAGCCGCACTGGCTATTGAACTTAATTTTTCTCGGCTCATCGTACGTGTTGTACGTCACCGCGTTCTTGGCGATCAGAATTTCCAACAACATTTGTGCAACGGTGTGTATGCAAGACAAGCTTGAGACAACATCCATCGGAAATTAATCCAGGATTTTGTTGTTGGAATGTCTGATCGTGTGTACTTTTTTAATCTACATTTTATTGAAGAAAATTCCATACATGAAATTGGTCAGGAATTGGGTATCTCTCCAGTATAGTCACAAAAAAAAAAACTTACAAGTGATAAACAATGTTATTTTCCATAATTCAATTCACATATGACTTCAGAAAAGAATGACAGACTAACAAGTGGAGACTCCAAATCAAATCTCAAGACAGAAAAAGAGGAAAAAATAAGAAAAGCAATAAAAAGTCACCTTGGTCTATTGGTCAGAGCCTTTTACTTTTCCCCTTCCCCTCCAAATGACAATAGCAACTGCTTTCAGGTTGCCAACATTATCATCTTACAGTATATGCTGTAGAGGAGGTGAATTCAATCCACGAGTAGTATAAGCCAAACAACCCTGGGTTTGGTTTGGCAGGGGTTTGCCAAACAAACTTCAAAGGAGTTTGGATGCAGAAGCCAAACCTCATTGAAATCAATGAGAGACAAATCTGTCAAATTACAATTTGCCCATTTTGTGGGCTAATATGCAAAGGGGTGTAAAAAAATAAAAAATAGCATGGGGGTGGGCACTGCACTGGGGAAAATATACCAATTAAAAAAAGAAAGTAAAAATTCCATGCAGCCAGAGGCAGTAATTTTTACTGACATTTACATAAAAAAGGTTTTAAAATTGCTGGCAAACGACCTGACAGCTGTCATTGCCAACTTCTTTGTAAAAAATACACAGACTTATTCCACCCCCCCCCCCCCCCCAAGAGTCTTCTAAGGTATTTTTTGCTGTGACACATGCTTCTCCCAAAATGCATACCAGACCCTTTGAGTCTGTTATGGATTTTTAGGGGATACCTCTCAAAAAAGGCACACTTTCCCCCCAAAAATCCACACCAGACCCTTAATCTGAGCATGCCGTCTGGCTGGCTAGAAAGGGGTACAAGCATGCGCTCCCACTCAGTGCCGGGACAAGGTCATCCAGTGCCCAGGGCAAAGATGCCAAACTGCGCCCCCTTTCCCTTAAGGTTAGGCTCAGGGTGCCCCCTACCCCTGCAATATACCATTGCGCCAGGGGCAGCCGCCCCTCCTGCCCACCCCTTGTCCCGGCCCTGCTCCCACTCCCTCCTGAACCATATCAGACCAATTGTCCTCAACATGGGCCCTCCCTCAAAGTAGGAGCCATACACTGCTTCCACATGAATGCTATAAAGCTCTTTGTGGCATTCAGAAAGTGTGGCAGAGAGGATGTTTTATATAACCCAATAGACATAGGATCATCTGGGAGAGTATGATGTGTGGCCTTTGCAATAAGCTATTGCACTTTTTTTCAGACAGGCATTCACACCACAGGTGTAAGAATGTACAGCACTCCCCACACCCTCTCCCTCACCAGCAGACAACAGCAACAGTGGGCTATCAGAGACAACTTAGCAGGGGTCCTTTACCACCAAAACAGAAACTTAAAGGAAGATTCTTGCATCTTAGAATGTATTAGCTAGCTTAGCCACTTCAATACCGGGCACTTTCGCCCCTTCCTGCCCAGGACAATTTTGAGCTTTCAGTGCTGTCGCACTTTGAATGACAATTGCACGGTCATTCAACACTGTACTCAAACAACATTTTTATCATTTTCTTCCCACAAATACAACTTTCTTTTGGGGGTATTTGATCACCTCTTTTTTGCTAAACAAACAAAAAAAAATTCTTTTTTGAAAAAAAAACGTTTTTTCTTTGTTTCTGTTATAAAATTTTGTTTTCTCCTTCACTGACGGGCACTGATGAGGCGGCACCGATGGGCACTGATGAGTTGGCACTGATAAGGTGGCACTGATGGGCACTGATGAGGAGGCACTGATATGTAGAATTGATGGGCACTGATAGGCGGCACTGATATGCAGCACTGATGGGCACCGATATGCAGCACTGATAGGCACTGACAGGCGGCACTGATGGTCAATGACAGACGGCACTGATTGGCACTGTAAGCAGACACTGATTGGCACTGACAGGTGGCATTGATGGACACTAATAGATGGCACTGATGGGCAGCACTGATTGGGCAGGTACTGACAGGTATTAATGCTGGGCACTGATTGGCACTATGATGGACACTGATTGGCACTGTAGTGGGCTCTGATTGGCACTGTGAAGGGGACTGATTGGCACTGTGGTGGGCACTGGCATGCTTTATTATTGGGGCATTGCTCATCACTGATTGGCAGCTGATTGGCACATCTGATGGGGCTGTGCTGATAATCAATGTGCTGATTATCAGCACAGACCCCCCTCTTTGACAGGGAGAGCCGCCGATCGGCTCTCCCTGTCAGCGCGAACCGAGGAATGCCGTTTACCGGCACTTCCTGGTTCTCGTGATGATCAGCTGTGATTGGTCACAGCTGATCACATGGCAAGAAGCCTCTGTCAGAGGCTTTTTATCACGATTGGAGATTTGGCATGTCAGACTGATAACAGAACCACTTCCCGGTCGTCATTCTGTTAAAGAGCGGGAAGTGGTTAAAGTGGTTGTAAACCCTTTACAACCAATTTTCACTACAGGTGAGCCTATAATAAGGCTTACCTGTAGCTACCGTGGATATTTGCTAAACCCACGATTTAGGAGATATCCCCTGTATCAGCATGTGCCAACGTCATCAGCACATGCGCACTGAAGCAACGGCTCGTTGGTGCCGCTGCTTTAGCTGACGCGCCATTATCGGCGGCTCCCATGTGTGTGTGTCATCGCGGCTCCGGACAATCACAGCGCCGGAGCCTGCGATACCCGGAAATAACTCAGGGAGACATGTTCCCGGGCAGAGCAGTGTGTCGGGACCACGCTATGCATACTAGCTCATTATGCCTTTGTCTTGCAGGGTTTTTTTTTTTTGGGGGGGGGTTTACAACCACTTTATTAAGCTTGGAGGCCACGCCCTCTGAAAATGTCCATCCTAAACCTTTCTCCTACATGATAACATACTGTGGAATAGTCTGAGAAACTTTCCCCAAAAGTAGCTTCTAGGTGTCCAAGAGGAGAAGAGAGGGGTCACAATTTTTACATAACAACTTAAAGGGAGTAAGGTCATTACATAACCTAAACAGTATTAATAAGCTATTCTAAAAAATGAATACACTAATATAATAATAGCTTGGTATAAATGAATAGATGGGTACCATTGGTGCACATAGGTACGGTCTCTGTCACACCTGCAGTCAGCAAATAAGTCTACTAGATGGTTGCATGTTCAGTTCCTAAAGGGCTCAGTCTCTCTCTCTAGCAGCAGATAGTAAATCCACACAACAGCAGATCACCAGTTACTGTGATATTTCAGCTCACTCTCCGGTCACACACAGCAATTAGTCTATGCTCTGCACCTATGTGACTCTGTCTGTCGACACCCCAGAACTCAACACTACGGATCCTGCTCAGGTCACTACTTTGCAGCAGTGGTGGTACACACTTCACAGTGATGTGCACTTTCTGGCTTTCTCGTGGCGAGAGGAAGCTGTGTCCTATGTCCTGTAGTCAAAAAGAAAAAGCTTTCTTCCCCCTTCTCCTGGCAATCTCTATCTGGTAAATGCAGTTCAAAAGCTCTTTATTACAGTAGTCTCTCTCCTCTGGACTACAGTTCCTATAGTGCAGTGCTGCCTGACTCAGTCTTTTGTACTCTTCTTGCTCAGCAGCTCCCTCCTCTGTATATAGAAATACTTATGTGCTATGTACCAGAATATTTGTCAAAACCTAATTAATGTCAACAAAATATAAGTGAAACAATATAATTAAAATAGTGCATCTATCTTAAACACATTAACTATATTCATTAAATTCCCACAAACAATGCAAACAAATATAAAGTGTAATATAAAGTGACCAAAAAAAGTTATGTTACATAGACATAAAATGTCCACAATCAGTGCAATATCCAAAAATAAAATAGAAAAAACTAAGTTAAAAAATATTTATGTGATATTTATGTGAAGAAGTTGAGTGCACGTGCTCGGAGTCATATCCAGAGGTTGTCTTTGGGAAATAGACGTATTAGTGCTGCCAGCATTGCTGCAGAGGTGGGGGGTCAGCCTGTCAGTGCTCAGACCACTGCAAAAAGTTGGTCTGCATGGCTGTTGTCCCAGAAGGAAGCCTCTTCTAAAGATGATGCACAAGAAAGCCTACGAACAGTTTGCTGAAGACAAGCAGACTACGGACATTGATTACTGGAACCATGTCCTGTGGTCTGATTAGACCAAGATAAACATATTTGGTTCAGATGGTGTCAAGCGTGTGTGACGGCAACCAGGTGAGGAATACAAAGACAAGTGTGTCTTGCCTACAGTCAAGCATGGTGGTGCAAGTGTCATGGTCTAGGGCTGCATGAGTGCTGCCGGCACTGGGGAGCTACAGTTAATTGAGGGAACCATGAATGCCAACATTTACTGTGACATACTGAAGCAGAGCATGATCTCCCTCCTTTCAGAGACTGGGCCGCAGGGCAGTATTTCAACATGATAATGACCCCAAACACACCTTCAAGACAATCACTGCTTTGCTAAAGAAGCTGAGGATAATGGTGGACTGGCCAAGGAGGAGGATTGGCCAAGCACGTCTCCAGACCTAAACGCTCTTGAGCATCTGTGGGGCATGCTCAAACGGAAGGTGGAAGAGTGCAAGGTCTCTAACATCCACCAGCTCTGTGATGTTGTCATGGAGGAGTGGAAGAGGATTACAATGGCAACCTGTGAAGCTCTGGTGAACTCCATGCCCAAGAAGGATCAGGCAGTGCTGGAAAATAATGGTGGCAACACAAAATATTGACACTTTGGGCCCAATTTGGACATTTTCACTTAGGGGTGTACTCAGTTTTGCTGCCAGCGGTTTAGACATTAATGGCTGTGTGTTGAGTTATTTTGAGGAGACAGCAAATTTACACTGTTATACAAGCTGTACACTCACTACTTTACATTGTAGCAAAGTGTTACTTCTTCTGTGTTGTCACATGAAAAGGTATAATAAAAAATGTACAAAAATGAGTACTCACTTTTGTGAGATACTGTATATGCATGTTAACTGCCTGTGCTGTTTAACCTATAAATAAACATTTCCAAGTTAAATATAAGCTCAGAGTTAAAGTGATGAGATGTGTAAATCTGCTGTCAGAGTGTACAGGTCAGTGGGAGGTATGGGAACACTGCAGCGTCAACATCTTACTTTTCTTATCTGTAAACTATGCAATAACATCAAACACAGCATGTATACAAAAATAAAACTAGCTTGTTTCCTACACTTTCCGTAGTAGAGTAGAGTAAAGTGGTTTGCAGAGAAAACCTTAAAATCTACAACACTTAGGGGTGTATTTATACATTATTTTCGTAACAATTCACCCAGTAAATGTACATGTACTGTACATTAGTGCGAGTGTGTCAGGAACCTGGATTGGACAGTGTCGCGGTCGTGCGACGCTGTACCCAAACAAAATTGACATCCTTTTTTTCCCACAATAGATGTTGTTGTTGAGCATGCATTTTGTACACATTGTGGTGGAGCACTGTTTATAAGGAGTACAAACAGGAGCACGTGATTGGAGTTTAAGTAAAAAACACTGCTGAAAAAATAAAAGTTTTACCAGTTGCTGAAACTTATCTGCATCCCTTCACTGGATGTTAGGTCAATGAAAGCTTTTTCCATGTCACTGATATATATCTTTCTGACAAAGACCTTCTACCAAACAATCATGTATGTGTGACAGGTTCAATGCATTAACATCTACACTGAAATGTTCAGCATTCTATGGAAGTTTTATAAAGAAATGTTTAGCCTAAAAAAACAACAAGTCATTTATAATAACTGTGGTATCAGTCTGTCAGAGAATGGTCTGCAGAAGAATTTGCACATCTGCTAATGACCAACGGCACACAAGATTGGCACACAAGAATTTGCAAATGTGCATGGGCGAACAGGCGCTAAAACTAAAGTGCAAGTTTGCACATGCATGTGCAATGCGTGGCAGATTCTGGCACCCAGTGCCCCATTTAAAGCCAGCAACCTCAGCCACTAGTTGCTGGATGATCATCAACTCCCCTGTCTGTTCCTGAGTTCCTGTTTGTTATTGGATTTCCTGTAATCGACCCGGTTTGCCTTTGACCTATCTTGTCTCCATCCCTGACTTTGACCCTCGACCATTAACCTGCTGATTCATGTATGACCATGGCTTGCTCTTTGGACTTTGCTGCTGCCTGTTTAGTAGTGTATGACCCCGGCTTCCGCCTGGCTCCTGACCCTCCTTCCGGCTCTCCCTTCTGCCCAGTCTTGTCTGGTTCATCTGAGGGAACATCCTGCTCGTCCAGCCGCCCATCCAGCAGACATCTCATCACTTCAGCTTGTCAGAGCTGGCAACCTCTGCTTCTTTGGGCATAGCACTCCCTATTACCACCTTCAGGAGTGCCCTGCACTCGGCCTCCAACCAGGTATGTGACACAGTCACAAAGACTTTCAAGCATGTTGGAAAATCCAATAAAATATGGGGAACAATATATGGCCAATCCCTATAGGGAAAAGCAGCCTACACAAGCATACCCTTTCCCAATGATGAATACAGATGTAGACAGATGCTAGAGCTGGCAAGGTGCAAATCAAACACTTGACATTCAGCGCAAAACACTTTATCTACCACGTACACTGCTAAGTATGTGAATTGCATTGGGAAAATTGGTCAAGCATCCCACATAGATGTCCTTATGTAGCCACATGTATGACGTAATCCTAACAAGCAGTAAAAGAGCATTTTTGCGATACGGCACTGCGCCGCTTTAACTGACAATTGCATGGTCGTGCGATGCTGTACCCAAACAAAATTGTTTGGGTACAGTATGTCCTTTTTTCCCCACAAATAGAGCTTTCTTTTCGTGGCATTTGATCACCTCTGCGTTTTTTTTTTTTTGCACTATAGACAAAAAAAGACTGACAAATTTTTGACTTTCTGCTATAATACATATGCAAAAAAAAAAATATAATAAAATGTATTTATTCCTCAGTTTAGGCTGATATATATTTTTCTACCTATTTTTGGTAAAAATTGATAAGTTTGCGCAAAAGTTATCGCGTCTACAAACTACGGGATCGATTTAGGGACTTTTATTGTTTTTTATTGTTTTGGAATTACCTTCATAATTGTATTTCTTTTATTCCTGGTGACCAGGACCATAAAAGAGAGTGAATCTCCTTAGTGGGGACAAAGATGGCAAAAAAATAAATCTGACAGATGGTCTAACCACTCACCATTAGTTATACTTTATGACTCGAGTTTGGTGTCAGTGGGTTTCTAACAGCTTAAAGTGGTTGTAAAGGCACAAGGATTTTTACCTTCATGCATTCTAGCGATGTCCACAAAAGCCTTTCCTCTCCAGGGACTTGCACTCCGGATTGGCTTTTGGCAGCAGCGGGAGCCATTGGCTCCCGCTGTTGTCAATCACAGCCAGTGAGCCAATCATGAGACAGAGGGGGTGAGACACACAGAGCCACGGGTCGGGAGCGAGCCTGCTTAGGTGCACCCCAGAGCAAGCTGCTTGCTGTGGGGGCACCCAACAGGAGGTAGGAGCTAGGAGAACCGGCGTGGGACCCGAGAAGAGGAGGATAGTTCTGTGCAAAATAACTGCACAGAGCAGGCAAGTATAACATGTTTGTTATTTGAAAAAAAATACTTCAATATCACTTTAAAAACACATGCTGCTTGTTCACACTAATGGAGGTCAGCAACCCGTCGATCCAATTGACCTGTCGACCGCGGACGGGTGTCGGGTCGATCGGGAACACTTTTCGACTTTGTCAACCCCAGCTACTTCAGCGTCAGTCCTTCCCCCAGCCTCAGAGGGTATTGTGGGGGGGGGGGGGTGTCAAAAGAGCAGAGGACATTGGTATGGGGCAGAGGCCACTATTTTGGGGGTGAGGGGAAAGGGCCAGAGGGCACTACTAGAGCAGTTATGTGAAGAAGACAGAGGACATTGTTATGGGGGGGGGGCAGGAGACACTACTGGGGGGGGGGGTAATGGGAAGGAGGCAGAGGACACTGCTATGGAGGGTGCTGAGGTCCAGAAGACGCATCTGTAGGGAGGGGTGACACTGCTGTGGGTGGGGGGCAGAGGTCACTTCTGTGTGGGGGCAGAGGACACTACTGTGGCCAGGGCCAGCGCCAACATAAGGCTGCTTAGGCAGCAGCCTTAGAGCGCCAGGATAGGGGTGGTGGTGGTAAAATCAGAATCCTCAGCCACTTGCAGCTGAGGCTGCAGAAAAAGGGGCTGGGGAATCTGTCCTCAGTGCCTTTCTCTGTCTCAAAAGTGAGACATCAGGGTCTGTTTAGACCCCTGTTATTTCACCAAAGCCCCCCAACAGGGATCCTAAAAAATAATAAAAGAATCGCTTTTATGTTGTTCAGGTATATCTCCACCTCTGAAAGGCTGTCTACCCCTGCACTAGAAGGCTGGGGCACCAAAAAAACGAATAGGAAACATAAGATTTCTGTTCCTCTGCTGTATATTTCGAAGGGGAATTTCTCCACAATGCTTATAGTTACAGAGGGGGGTTTATTTTAAAGCATGTTTACAGCTTGTTTAGAATATGTAAAGGCAAAGTCTGGGCACAGGCTCACTTTAAATTAAAAAAACATTGATATATATGAAATATATGGATTTAGAAGTATAGACTCACAGAGTTGTTGATCCATTTTAGTATCCAGGCATACTCAGCAATATTTCATCTGCCAGTTCTTATATGCATCCTATGTGTACTGATATTACATTACTGTATACAAATTTTATCAGTATTAAAAATGACATATATAATTATTAGCGAAGTATATAATACAATGGTAACAGAAGAAAAAGCTAACGGCATAAGTCAAGACCCTGACATATCCCACACACGCACACATGCGTGCATATATATATATATATATTTACTGTATATGGGCTCTGTGGACTTACCTGAGATTTCATAGGCACAGTAAAACAGAGTGAGCAGACACAAGGTAAAGTGCAACGATAAAGACATGTTGTACTGCAATCTCTCTCACATCAGCTGCCAGGCTGGAACAAGACAATAGAACTGCAGAATCTGATGCAGGCCTGCCAGTTGGGTGAAGGATGTTGATACCACACAGATGTTGCTGATTCACACATGAATTAGCCCTAATCCTCAGCTCTATAAGGAGAAGCACACAGCAACTCCCTAAAACAGAAAGGAATGGCTGTAGTAGTACAGCCCCAGGCTTTAAGGTAGCAGAGATTAGACTTTACACAGTGAGCCTGGCAGCTCTCCCAGGGAACTGACAGTGTGAGCGAAGTTCTAGGTTTTATACTCTGCTGACAGGAAGCAATTCTACGGTACAGAGACCATTCACTCTGAGTCAGGACACACAGCAGAGGCTGGTAAACATCTGCAGACACAAGTCATTCTGATCTGGATGTACTCTCTTTATCATAGCTAAAGTTCATAAAAATGTACTCTACTCCTAAACTAAATACTTAAACACTTTTTTTTTTCATTGCTGTTAATGCCCACACAAACACATACAATAAAATAATGGTCATTGTAAAAATATATTTTCTGATTTCTTGGAGAGACACAGCTTCACATCAATCAGTACGAGTGGGTTCAGCAGCCCATTTCCAGGAGTAATACGTTAGGTGCCAAAAAAACAGAGAGAAAGGCTTAATCCCTCAACTGTCAGAGAATTTCTGTTAGTGGCAAGCAGTACAAGTAATACCCCGTACACACGCTCGGACTTTCCGGCGGGATTGTCTGCCGGACCTAGTCCAGTGGGAAAACCGCCGGACTTTCCAGCGGAGCTCCGCCGGACTTTCCGAGCGTGTGGACTTGCCCACACATGCCCGGACTTTCCGGCGGACAATCCGCGGGAAAAAGTCTGCGGGACTTTTGGAAATGAACGGACTTGCCCCACACACGGAGAAAAGTCCGTTCATTTAGAACGTAACTGCAGGTAGACGGGACTGGCGAAGGAAGTGAATGCCGCCACGCTAGCCCCGTCACCTGGCATGGATTTAAAGGGAATCCCCACGCCAAAAAAACGGCTTGGGGGTCCCCCCCAAATCCATCTCAGACCCTTATCCGGGCACGCATCCTGGCCGGCCAGGAAAGGGGTGGGGATGAGCGAGCGCGCCCCCCTCCTGAGCCGTACCAGGCCGCGTGCCCTCAACATGGGGGGTGCCCTGGGGAAAGGGGGGCCGTGCACCCCCCCCCCCCAAAGCACCTTGTCCCCATGTTGATGAGGACAAGGGCCTCTTCCCGACAACCCTGGCCGTTGGTTGTCGTGGTCTGCAGGCGGAGGGCTTATCGGAATCCGGAGCCCCCTTTAATAAGGGGCCCCCAGATCCCGGCCCCCCACCCTATGTGAATGAGTATGGGGTACGATGTACCCCTACCCATTCACCTAAGGTGTAAAAGTGTAAATAAAAAAACCACACCATTTTTTTAAAATATTTTATTGCACTGCTCCGGGGGGTCTTCTTCCGTCTTGGGGGGTCTTCTCGCCGACTCCTCCGCTCTCTTCTGCTCTTTTACCTAGCTCTTTTACTGAGTGGAGGAGCCCGGCTTTCTTCTTCGTCATCGCCGCCGTCATCTGGGGGTCTCGATCCGCCTTCGGGGGTCTTCCGGGGTCTCTTCTGTTCTTACCGCTGTCGCTGCTTTCTGCGCCGTCTTCTTCTTCCTCTTCCTCTTCTTCTTCTCCTTCCGATGTTGACTCGTCGCTCTCTCTGGACCCCCCATGTTAATAGGGACAAGGGCCTCATCCCCACAACCCTGGCCGTTGGTTGTGGGGGTCTGCGGGCGGGGGGCTTATGGGAATCTGGAAGCCCCCTTTAACAAGGGAACCCCCAGATCCCGCCCCCCCCTGTGTGAAATGGTAAGGGGGTACAAAAGTACCCCTACCATTTCACCAAAAAAGGTGATAAAAATGACAGGAGACGGTCTTTGACAATTCCTTTATTAAAATCTTCTTTCATCTTCTTTCTTCTGGTTTTCCTTTCTTCATCCTTCGGTTTCTTCATCTTCTCCTTCCGGCATCATCTTCCATCTTCTTCCATCTTCTTCTTCCTCCGATCCGCTTCTTCTTCCTCTGGTCTTCTCGTCCGGCATCTTCTTCCATGGCGTCGGCGTCTGTTGTTCTGTTGGGCCGCTCCTCACAATGGGAGGCTCCCGCTGTGTGAGGCTTCGCTCCGGCTGACAGGTCTTTTATAACGGAGGGCACCTGGTGACCCCGCCCCCCTCTGACGCCATGGGGAAAGCCATAGGGAAGTCCCCTTGACATCCCTGTGCGTCAGACGGGGGCGGGGTCACCAGGTGCCCTCCGTTATAAAAGACCTGTCAGACGGAGCGAAACCTCACACAGCGGGAGCCTCCCATTGCGAGGAGCGGCCCGACAGAAGAACAGACGCCGACGCCATGGCAGAAGATGCCGGACGAGAAGGACGAGAAGACCGGAGCAAGAAGAAGCGATCGGAGGAAGAAGAAGATGGAAGAAGATGCCGGAAGGAGAAGATGAAGAAACCTAAGGATGAAGAAAGGAAGAAGGAAGAGGAGAAGAAAGAAGATTTTAATAAAGGAATTGTCAAAGACCGTCTCCTGTCATTTTTACAATTTTTGTCACTTTTTTGGTGAAATGGTAGGGGTACTTTTGTACCCCCTTACCATTTCACACAGGGGGGCGGGATCTGGGGGTCCCCTTGATTAAAGGGGGCTTCCAGATTCCGATAAGTCCCCCGCCCGCAGACCCCCACAACCAATGGCCAGGGTTGTGGGGATGAGGCCCTTGTCCTCATCAACATGGGGACAAGGTGCTTTGGGGGGACCCCAAAGCACCCTCCCAATGTTGAGGGCATGTGGCCTGGTATGGTTCAGGAGGGGGGCGCTCTCATCCCCCCTCTGTTCCTGCGGCCTGCCAGGTTGCGTGCTCGGATAAAGGGTCTGGTATGGATTTTGAGGGGACCCCACGCCATTTTTTTTTTGGTCGGGGTTCCCCTTAAAATCCATCCCAGACCTGATGGGTCTGGTATGGCTATTTAGGGGGGACCCCACGCCATTTTTATTTTTTTTTGGCTGGGTTCCCCTTAATATCCATACCAGACCTGAAGGGCTTGGTTATTGAATTTGGGGGGACCCCCATGCTTTTTTATCAATGAATGACTGTTTTCTGTGTTACAGAGCCGGCAATTCATTAGACGCGAGTGATTTTAAATAGCTTTTTTTCCTGCAAAAATGACACTTTGTGCAGGAACAGTTCTCTATATTAGATATACTGAATCTCGAATTCATTCGAATCATTCGAAGCATTCGTTATATCCGCTATTATAATTTCTTTCGTATTAGTTGAAATTCGATATTTGTAGTTGGATTCAAATTGTTCTCTGTGTTACGGGAACCGACAATTCATTAGCCACGTTAACGATTCGTAACGATTTGTAACTTTACTAACGATTCGTAACGATTCGAAATATCGTATTTCGTACGAATTCGAACGGAATTTCGTACACGAATTACGATTTTTTTTATATACGAAACGGAACGGAACGAAACAAATTTTTTGACAGTTCCCATGTCTAGGAGACACACGGGTCCCAGGAGACAGCAGGGACCAGTGGGAACGTGCAGCGTGAGTCGCGCATGCGCAGTAGGGAACCCGGAAGTGAAGCCCTTACCGAAGATGCCAGCGGCAGCACCCGAGAGCTCAGGGACAGATCGGCTTCGGGTGCCGACATCGCGGGCGCCCTGGACAGGTAAATGTCCATGTTTTAAAAGTCAGCAGTTGCAGTATTTGTAGCTGCTGACTTTTAAAAAAAAAAAAACCTGCGGAAAGGTGAAAGGCAGAAACGACCTTAGGTAGAAAGAAAAGGTGTGGTCTCAAAACTACCCTGTCCTTCTGCAAAATCAAGAAAAGGGATTCACGCAACAAGGCTGAAAACTCAGACACGTGTCCGGCGAAGTTAATTATGTAAACGTTATGGCCACTAAAAAGAATACTTTTTGAGACAAGATTTGTGACGGAATCCCTCAAATATTCTCAAAAGGAAGTCTTTGTAAGACTGACAGAAGCAAATTAAGGGCCGATAAAGAAATCAGGGGAACAACATGCGTAATTCTGAGAATAAAGTTACAGATTCAAAATGTTTTGCCAAAGGACATTTAACAGCCAGGGCCCAAAACTTACCCTTAATGTACTGAGAGCTCAACATTAATCTACACCTTGTTACTCACAGAAAGGCCTGAGAAAGGAGATCTGGATGATCTGGAAGGTGCAAAGATTTGTCTAATAGCAGATTAATCAAGTCTGTGCACCAAGCCCTTTAAGGCCAATCTGAAGGTATGGGAATTACTGGAATTGGAAACAAGGTGTCTGTTGCTATAACCTGGAAATAGCTCAACCTCTCTCAAGATGAACCTGTCCAGTTTGTACATGAAGTTATTAAAGGAGGAGACAGGAGAATCCACAATTTTTAGAGTTCTTTGAACTGCTTGATTCAGAGATTCAATTCTTTTTCAGGAGAACGCAATAGAATAAAACCAACATTCCCCCCCCCCCCCCCCCCAAGAAAGTTATGAGAATCCTCATCTGAATCTCCAGTAAAGCCAAGACCTGGTGCATTCAGGACCTCACTATCAAACAAATCTGAGGAGGCAGGTGACTGGGGAGAATTTTTCTCTGACACCTTGGAATGGGAACCGGACACAGCCTGAACTATTTTAAAGACAAATCCCCCCATAACTGAAGTTAGTATGTCCACAAAAATGATGAGGGTGGGAGGGTGCAGATGCCCCAGGGAAGATAGCAGATATGGCAGCAGCAAACTCAGCCAAGGCCACAGTACAGGCAGAATAGAGTTAAGTCATTTGATCAGCATCTAGTCCAACATCACACAGAAGAGTTCTGTAAGGAAGGGTCGGGTAATGCAGAATCTCCAGATCATGTCCGCCATGTCGCCTCAAGTTACCACATAATCCAAGTGCCACTAACAGGCTCCTTGATAGGAGAGGGGTACTCATCCAGACAAGCTTGTGGGCCCCGATGCAAAAGTTGACCTGCCCCCCCCCCCCACTACATCCACTGCACGCCAAGATACTCAAAGTGGCTTAAGAGTTTTGAGTTCCCAAAGTTTCTCTTTACATCAGAGGACAGGGACCCCTAGCAGGTCACTTGGCAGAGCTTCTTTCCCATCCCAGCACTGTATACATCCCCCCCCCTCCACGATACACAGGGCTGAAATCACATTCCTTTACACACAGTCTATCAGTCTTCACAGGATGTATCTGGCTTTTATGTTGCCCTTCTGACCCGTGAAATTCTCTGGTCGGAACATCAGTGTAGTTGCAGTAGTGCTGATCATGGCCAACTGGCTGTGTTGTAAAGGAATGGGATTTCAGCCCTGCAGAGGAGGAACAGTATAGAGTGCTGTAATGGGAAAGGAGCTCAGCAGCCAGGCATAGCATGCAGGCTTTGAGGGGAGCAACTTAGATCTGGGAGGGCAAAGCCATGTGACACAATCTGGAGCCTGCAGCCCTTCAGGGGCCTCCTGAGGTGTTAAGGGATTAGTTTTAGCAATTTCTGAAGGTTTCTCTGTCAGTATTGGCAGGTGTTGGGGGAAGATCACCTCCCGGAGGTATGTGTCTTTTCCCCAGTTGTCAGGGAAGTAGGGTAAGTAGACATCCCCGGCTTGGTTACCATTCCATGTTGCCAGCACACAGCACAAACACTTCCCCATCCTGGGCTGTCCTCACCTCGTGCTCATCTCCATTCAGGAAATGGCTCACAGCTTCACCCCAGCCAATGGGAACAGCGGGGTGTGGACTGTGTAAGGCAAAGTAGAAGCCCAGTACTGGAGCATGGCTGTGGGGCCCTAGGCCAGATCGGAGCTGGATTTTGTGGAGGATGTGATAGTATGACAGGGAGGCTGCATGGGCCCCCTTGAGCTAGGGGTGGGGTTGCGATTGTGACCACTACAACCCCTTATGCTATGCCCATTCATTTAAGCAAGGAAGTGGTACAAGTAGAAAAGGCTGCTCCAAACTAAAACCCCTGCACAGTATAGAAAGCACTGGGATGAATGGCTCTACCAGCGTTGTTAAGCAGATTGATGTCAGCTGCATCACTCCTTTAACAGCCATGGCTGCTAAAAGAGCATTCAAGATCGGGGTCCCCGGAACAAGAGAATTAACTGGAAATAACTTGCTGCATCTGTATGGTAAAAAAACAGCTGTGCCCACCCTACACAGGTCATTATTAAATGCCATACACAGGTCAAAAAATAAACTGTGCAGACCAGGAGAAAAGAAGTGGTGTCTGAACAACAAAAAATTAATTAAATAAAACAAAAATAAAGTAAAATAAAATAGGCAAAATAGAACCAATAAAAATGATAGAAAAGGCTGGACAGCAATAACAGCTTAGCAAAAAGCCTCCACGATCTAGAAATTTAAGGTCCTTTAGGCTATATAGGGAACACTGTATCAAGGGAAAAACAGCAGCTGTCATATGTATCCCAGGGCAGAAAGCACTAAGGTCTGCCGCTGTCTGAGGGAGCATTGGGCTTGTGTGGGGAGACTAGATCCAAATCAAAAAATATCCAGTTGCCGACTGCTCCCTATAGCAGATTTACTGCTACAGGGCGGCTGTTCTGCTCAGGATCATGTATATACAGTATACAGCAGTAGTAGGCAACCTTGACCCTCCAGCTGTTTTGAAACTATACGTCCCATGAGACATTGCAAGACCCTGACAATCACAGACATGACTCCTAGAGGCATGATGGGATTTGTAGTTTCACCACAGCTGAAGTGCTGAGGTTGCCTACCCCTGGTATAGTATACATGATCCACACTCCCTGTGTTTTCCCGAGCTCAGCAGTGCTGTACCTCATCATTCATCAGCTCTAGGCCAATGATTTTTGGCCTGGACCTGCTGATCCATTCTGCCGAATCACAGAACAGCAGGCACAAGAAATTACGCTTTTCTCTCGTGGAGCCCTTTTTGGTTCCAGAGATAGAAGAGACAAGAACTACTGTGAGTACAAGCAGCACTGACACAAAAAACACTTAGGCACATTTTAACCCCCTGATCAACCCCCCCCCGTTAACCCTTTTACTGCCCTGTCACCAGTGTCATTAGTACAGTGTACAGATTTTTTTTACTGATCACTGTATAAGTGTCATTGGGGACTTCAGATAGCGTTAGCATCAGTTAGCGCCAATCCCACATCGTGTCAGATTGCCCGTCACATATTCATTATCACATTTAACCCTTTGATTGCCAGCAACACTGTCACATTACTAGTATAGTGTCTGAATGGATCAGTATCTTTGATCAGATCAGAACTAAACTAGCATCCATAATAGTATAGTGTTCCCACAAATGCAGCATTTGCAGGATCAGCTCCCACACCTGTGTTTAGCCCCTCTGCCCCCCCCCCCCCCCCCCCCCACAAGTGCAGTATCAGTAGATCACTGTCACTTCTGATACATCACACACAAAACCACAGCGTTAGCAAGATCAGGCATAAACTCTTCTAGCACTAGCAGGTACATTTGTTGTAGCGGTTCAAGCAGTCCTTGGCAGCCAGGTGCTCTTTTTGCTGTGAATCGCACTAGGTACTCATACATTTGATTGGATAAAATGTCCAAGGAAAGGTACACTAGTGAAGAGACCTACAGGATTCTGAGTATGTCAGATAAGAGCAAAGGGGAAGCCAGGCTCAGAATATGAACCTGTAGAGAGTAGCTCAGACGATGGAAAAGAGGTCCCTGTTAAGGTCAGGCGTACCCGACCCCATGCCAAGGTTGCTAAGGCGCTACAATCACATAATAAATCTCATATGCAGCACAGTGCCAGTACTAGTACTACCTTTTGGTGAACTGGTGAGTAGGGATATTCTAATATTCTTCAAGTGGGACAGTAATATTTGTCAGCAATGCCTTCATATAGAAATATGAAGATTTAATACCACCTTACACAGTGTATTCCATGTGCTTGTCTGTGAGAGACACACAGACTGTCATTGGCAAACTTCCCTATTGTTTGTGAATTGGGAGGGAATGTGGATTGTGCCTGTCTCATTGCTAAATGTTAATGACCTCACATTGTTCTGTCTGCCTTAAGATAAACTTATTATGGGATGTATATGTGTATGTGGATTGGCCGCTAAGGGGGAGGGGGGATTGTCCCACAGTGTATATCTTTGTGTACACTGTATGTAAAAATCCATTAGCGGGGGGGGGGGGGGGCGTAGGGAAACGTGTATATACAGTATATCAGCTCCCTTTCCCACGTCCTTCATACAAAGCTGAAGTGTATTACTGAAGTCATCGCTCGTATTTTACATTTTCATGTTTTCCTAATTCAATATGCCTAAAGTTGCTAGTTCAAACGTAACCCTTTTCAAGAAGTGGATTAATGGTGACAGCAATTTCGCAGTGGAAGGTGGAAACATATTCTGCAAGTTGTGCATGAAATCGGTAAGTTTTTATTCAGTTTTCTTTAACCACTTGCCGACCGGCGCACACAGATGTACGTCGACAGAATGGCACGTACAGGCAGGAGGGCGTATATATAAGTCCCTCCTTTCTGCCTGTCCGTGCCATCGGGAGCGCGCCGGGAGCGGCGCGCTCCCGTGCTGGTCGGGACCCCCGTGGGTCCGATCGCGGTCCCCGCGGACTCGATCGCCGCGGGGACATCCGCGATCGTCTCACGGGACGGCTGAACGGGGAGATGCCGAGATAAACAGCATCTCCCCGTTCTGCCTAGCAACTAGTGACGCCGATCTCTGCTCCCTGTGATTGGAGCAGAGATCAGCATTCACTAGCTGACAGCCACGCCCCCCCACAGTAAGAAACACACCCCTAGGCCTACTTAACCCCTACACTGCCCCCTTGTGGTTAACCCCTTCACTGCCAGTGTCATTTTTACAGGAATCAATGCATTTAAATAGCATTAATTTCTGTAAAAATGACAATGGTCCCAAAAATGTGTCAAAAATGTCCGATGTGTCCGCCATAATGTCGCAGTCACACAAAAAAAAAAAAAATCGCAGATCTCCGCCATTACTAATAAAAAAAAATTATTAATAAAAATGCTATAAAACTATCCCCTATCTTGTAAACGCTATAACTTCTGCGCAAACCGATCAATAATCGCTTATTGCGATTTTTTTTACCAAAAATATGTAGAAGAATACGCATCGGCCTAAACTGAGGAAAAAAAAATGTTTTTTAATATATTTTTTGGGGATATTTATTATAGCAAAAAGTAAAAAATAATACATTTTTTTCAAAATTGTCGCTCTATTTTTGTTTATAGCGCAAAAAAAAAAAAAACCGCAGGGGCGATCAAATACCAACAAAAGAAAGCTCTATTTGTGGGAAAAAAAAGGACGTCAATTTTGTTTGGGAGCCACGTCGCACGACCGTGCAATTGTCAGTTAAAGCGACGCAGTGCCGAATCGCAAAAAGAGGCCTGGTCCTTTGGCTGCAAATTGGTCCGGTCTGAAAGTGGTTAAGAACTCTTCTTATACCTATATCATTCTCATTTCTCTCACTTTTTCCATTTTTCGAGAGAATGTCATCTTTTTCTATTACTTCCACAAGCACTGTATATTTTGAAGTTATGGCCACTAGCGTTCGTTTTATGGTATCCAACAGCCTTGTACCCCAAGTAGCCTTGAAATGCTCCTCAAGTGTCAACATTTTCTATAGTTGAAAACTGTTTTTTGTCCTCACCTTAGTCCCCGTTCCAAAACTGATCTATTCTGTCCTGTGTAGGAAACAGACTTTTACTGGAGAATTTTTACCGGTACTGAATACAAAACTTTTTCTTGTATTTAATTTACAGTATGAGTTTAAGAAGAATTGGCAATTCGACGTGCACAAGAAAAGCGAGCAGCACCTGGCAAGGGACAAAGCTCAGAGTACTGATCGGAAGCAGCAGCAGCTCCTTAGAGATGTGGTATCATGGGAAATTTGGCCCGAGGTCCAGGAATTTTCCATAGACGTCACCATGGCTTTCCTTAAAGAAGGCATTCCGTTACACAAACTGGAGAAGGGCCCCCTGCGCGACATTTTTGAAGTACTGTAGCATCAAATTGCCATGCGTGAGCACCCTAAGACGAATGGTACCTCAATTGTGTGAAAAGGTAAGCAACGTTCAATGATAGTTTATGTTCAAATCACGCATAGGTACTGTCATGAGAGAGATGCCTAACACAGGCATCCGGCACAAGTGAACAGATCAATGGGCTGCACTAAAGGAATCAGGCTCCAAGGTAAGTGATCAAATATATTTATTAAAGGATAAAGACACACGTGAAAACCAAACACAGCAAACCACAAACAAGCAAGAACGCAAATAATACACAGCAAACCCCAAACCCTAATCTAACTAACTAACTAACTAACTAACTATAAATACACACAAGGAAATAGAACACATATATACAAGGCAGGGAGAAGAGAACAAGGGGAACAGGAGGCCAGGTGGAGGAAGCAGACGCAAGGGGAAGCCAAGGCAGGAATCAGGGGACAGGTCTCAGGAACCAGGTAAGGGAACAATGTCCAGGGCAGGGCAGGAAGCGGATCAGGAACAGGTTTCAGGCACAGGATCAGAACAGGCAGGGACAAGGCTTGCAAGAAGGAATTCTGAAGCACTGAGCTTCAGTGAAGGACGGGCTTATATACTCCCAGCAGTTCCACATCAGTTGCAGCTTGATCACTAGCATGTCCATCTGCTGGGAGACCCCCGCTGGTGGCCACCAGAACTGCACCCTTTGATGCCGAAGGAAATAGTGACACCAGCAGGCGATCCAGGTAATAACACCGTTCCTGACAATGTCCATCGGCTGGGAGACCCCTGCTGGTGGCCACCAGAACTGTATCCTTTGATGCCCAAGGAAACAGTGACACCAGCAGGCGATCCAGGTAATAACACCGTTCCTGACAGTCCCCCCCCCCCAAGGAGTGGCCTCCGGACACTCCATTCTGCCCTAGATCTGGCAGTGCGTGTAAAAGTGGAAGAGTCCCAAAAGTCTCCTTTGTGACTGCAGACTTCTTTGCGTCTCTTATCCTACTGGGAGGTGGGCCACCTGAGTCCGACAATGGGACATGTACCCCACCACCAGGGTCTGGAAGTTTAGATCTGGAGATAAAAACAGACAGGGCAGCAGGCTCCGGATCATCAGGCTGGGCAGCAGGCTCCGGATCATCAGGCTGGGCAGCGAGCTTCGGGTCATCAGGCTGGGCAGCAGACGTGGCACATAAGGCTGGGCAGCAGACGGTGGAACATCAGGCTGGGCAGCAGACGGTGGCACATCAGGCTGGGCAGCAGGCGGTGGCACATCAGGCTGGGCAGCAGGCGGTGGCACATCAGGCTGGGCAGCAGGCGGTGGCACATCAGGCTGGGCAGCAGACAGTGGCTCATCAGGCTGGGCAGCAGACCGTGGCTCATCAGGCTGGGCAGCAGACAGTGGCTCATCAGGCTGGGCAGCAGACAGGAACACATCAAGCTGGGCAGCTGGCACATCAACAGCAGGCATGGGCACTTTAGATTGGGCAGCAGGCACATCAAGCTGAGCAGCAGGCACATCAAGTTGGGCAGCAGGCACGGGAACATCAAGCTGGGCAGCAGGCACAGGCACATCAATCTGGGCAGCAGGCACTGGCACATCAGCAGCAGGCATGGGCACTTTAGACTGAGCAGCAGGCACATCAAGCTGGGCAGCAGACACATCAAGCTGGGCAGCAGCCACGGGCACATCAAGCTGGGCAGCAGGCACAGGCACATCAAGCTGGGCAGCAGGCACGGGCACATCAAGCTGGGCAGCAGGCACATCGGGCTGGGCGGCAGGCACGGGCACATCAGAAGCAGGCATGGGCACTTTAGACTGGGCAGCAGGCACATCAAGCTGGGCAGCAGACACATCAAATTGGGCAGCGAGCTTCGGGTCATCAGGCTGGGCAGCAGATGGTGGCACATCAAGCTGGGCAGCAGACGGTGGCACATCAGGCTGGGCAGCAGACGGTGGCACATCAGGCTGGGCAGCAGACGGTGGCACATCAGGCTGGGCAGCAGACGGTGGCACATCAGGCTGGGCAGCAGGCGGTGGCACATCAGGCTGGGCAGCAGACGGTGGCTCATCAGGCTGGGCAGCAGACGGTGGCTCATCAGGCTGGGCAGCAGACAGTGGCTCATCAGGCTGGGCAGC